>JAZKLR010000171.1:0-632642 GCA_037103525.1 Ganaspis brasiliensis | reverse complement strand
GTAGTTTAACATAACCAAAAATTATTTGTGTAATTAAATTAGTATCTTTTTACTAAATTAATAGTAAAAATTACTATCTGACATGGTAAACGAGTTTTCACTCTTAAAAATAGTAGTTTTTAACTAATTCAGATTTAGAGAGTGCATGCGAGTTACATTTGCCCTAAAACCAAAGGTGTTCCCTTATCTCTGTAACTTCCTTACTATATATAACGTATTTTCCTTTAATTTGTACACATATTTATTACATTTTTTAATTAACTAGCACTGTGGGGGTGGGGGCAGGGTCAATTTTTATCGATATTAGGCTAGAAAACGTAGTTTTTCATTGACAACGCTATGCTAATTAGCTATAAATAATCATTTTCTGTATTTTTTTTGTATAATCATGCAGATAAAACTACATAATTATGTGTACCAAATTTCAGCAACTGTAATTCAAAAACTGTGTGCGCTAGGGGGAAAAAAAAAAGTTTTTTCTTGACAACGCTACGACAACCGCTTTCCATCATGTTTTCTATATTTTTCAAACAACTCTACATATGTTTATCTATAATTTCATTTATTTAGTTCCAATATTTTGGTTTATAGAGGGGGGCATACGGTCATTTTAATGCATTTTAGGCTAAAAATTGTGGTTTCTCCTTGCCAACGCTATGATCATTAGCTTCAATTATTTTCTTTTATATTTTTGGGGTCGTCCATAAACTACGTAGCACTTTAAGGGGGAGGGGGGGGGGGTCAAGCTATTGTCTACGATAAGAGGAAAAAATGGCGCTAATACATGTAACAGCGTCTACGCGGGGGGAGGGGGGGGGTTAAATTTTCCAAAAAATGAGGCTACGTAGTTTATGGACGACCCCTTTTATGCAATCTACAGGTGAAACTACGTCTGTGTACCAAATTTTAGCTCTTTAAGTGAGAAACTTTGTGCGCTAGGTGTAGAGGACACGCTTTTTTTAAAAAAGTTTTTCTTTGACAACGCTGTGATCATTAGTTCTAATAAAATTTTCCATATTTTTTGCTCCATCTGCACGTGAAACTACATCCGTATACCAAATTTCAGTCGTCTTTGTCAAAAACTGTGGGCGCTAAGGGGGGCCGGGATGACACGTTTTTTTTAAAAAAGTTTTTCCTGGATAATTCTATGATCATCGATTTCAATCCAGTTCTCTATATTTTTCGTGCAATTTACACGTGAAATTACATAAGTGTGCATAATTTCATCCATCTAAGTCATATACTTTGGCGGCTAGGAGGGGGGGGGGGGGCAAGCTTTTTTCATGCATCTTTGTTTAGTTTTTCTTCTAACGTCAAATTACGTATGTGTACCAAATTCCAAGTCTATCTCAAATAGTTCAGAAGTTAGAGGGGGTGCTAAAATGGACATACATAGTGATTTTAATATAGGATTCTGTTTGAACGGTACGGAACACTAAAAACGAATTATTTTGCGAATTTTTTATTAATCATAAACTTTATATACCACTGAAAAATATTCTTAGTTGATTTTACTACTTTTCTACTACTTTTATAAGTCCCCAATAATATTTTTGCAATTATTTTAACTACTACTTAAGTACTTAATTGAAATAATAATACAGTTGTTACAACGATTTTTCTAAATTGATTTTACTAAGTTAGTAAAGTTGAAACAGTTGAAATTTTCTTAGTAAATTTTACTACTTTTATTAGTTTTATGCCATTTTGCAATCAAATTAACTATAAATTTACAGTTAAAATAACTAATATTAATTCTGGATTGAACCAATTTTCATAGTGAATTTTACTACTCTAACTATTAAATATAATCAGTATGTTTTACTACTTAGTAAATTTTGTTACAGCTACAATTCTTAGTAATTACTACTACATTATTTAACTTACAAGAAATCTATTAGTTTTACTAGTCGCCATATAGTGATTTTACTACATTATGCATTACAAATGTATACAAATTTAACTACTTTTCACTCTACTAAATGTCTGTAGTAGGATCTACCATGTGAATTTTTTTCAGTGATATAGGTTAATCGATTCGTTTAAAAATAAGGAATGAAGCTTTTGTACTCAGTAAGTTGTATTTTAGTAGTTGTATATTAGTTGTATTTTTCGAGGAAAAAAGATGCTAAAAAATGGATTGGGTATTTTAAAAAATCTCTGTGTTCAAATTTAGATATTTATGAGCTTAATAATCCATCCAAATTTTATTGAAACCTGTTGAAGCGTTCTCGAGATATCCTGGCGACAAAAAAAGCTATACACACACACACACACATCTGGACATTTGCTTAAAAATGAAAATTTACGCTTTTTAGATAAAAATGAGTCAATTTAAACTATTCTAGGTAAATAGAAAATCTTAACGATTACAAAGCTTCCTCTACGAGGAAACAAAAATAGTAGAACTTTCCACTATTTATTAGTGACCGATTTTTCGCTAAGGGATCATTCACATATCACGTGATACAAATTTTAGCTATTTTGAACCCCCTCCCCCCTCCTCGTGATACTTTTTCTATTGCTAAACAAATTAATTTCCATGGACCGTGATATTTTGCCTACCCCCCTCTCACCCCTAAAGATATCACGTGATATGTGGACGACCCCTACTTCATTATAGTAGAAAATTACTAATTCAGACTTAGAAAGTAGGGCTGGGTAGCTCTCCAAGAAACAAGTTTGATACAATTTGTAAAAGAATTATACATAAGAATGTAAGAAGGAAAAGAAAAATAAAAGAAAAAGTAATTTTTGGTAGATTTGAAACATGTTTGGAAATGTTTGTTTAGAGAGATTTCTGGAAAAATGGTTATTTTATTAGCTCATTAATGCCTAAGCCAAAACTGGCAGTTCAGGGACCAAATTAAAAATTAAAAATGAGAATATTTTGCCAAAACATGAAAAAATTCAATTTTGTTATTGCTTCTTCATAGATAGAGGAAGCCTTGTGATCGTTAAGATTTTCGATTTTCCAAAAATAGTCTAAATTGACTCATTTTTAAGCAAATATCCAGATGTGTGTGTGTGTGTGTGTGTATTAAGGTGGTCGTTTTGTTAAAAGAAAACATGTAATTTATTTACATAAGAAATTTGTTAAGTTTACTATTTTTTACAGAACCCAAAAGTTGCCCAAAAATGACTTAAATTACATAACGCTCTTGAGGGGGGGGGGGGGGGGGGTTGAGAAATTGTTACACCTGTGTTAATTTGCAAGTTTTTACTTTGTAAAAACTGTTATTGGGGGGAGGGGGGCAAAAACGGGTCAAAAGTTTCAAACTGTTTCTTTATTTATAAAATATACTATCAACTGTCTTTTAATTATTTTTACATGAAAACATTCGAAATTGTTAAAACAATATTTGTAAATTAAAATAATTCCAAAACAGTCGAAAGCATCTTTTATAAATAAAGAAATAGTTTTAAATCTTTGACACGTTTTTGCTCTTACTGATTTTAACCCACTTTTGCTCCCATCATTATTATAACTCGTTTTTACTATCAGCCCCTCATATGGCGGCCATGAAAATTTAAAAAATAAATCAATTTCTAGGAAACTTCGTATCAGGGGGTTTTGAGGGTTCCTGATTACAAATATGAAGTCAGATTTTGAAAATTCAAAATGGCGGATCCAATATGGCGGACAAAAAAAATTTAAAACTTAACTAATTCTTTAAAACTTGGTATCAAGGTGTTTTTGGGGCCCGTAGTTACGAATCTGAAGTCAGATTTGAAAAATTTAAAGTGCCGGATCCAATAAAGCGAGCTTTTCATAATGTAAAAACAAACCTTATTAATTTTGGTGCAGCATCTGCACTTTAAAGTACAGTATCTGTCCCAAATGAAAAATTACATTACTCAATTAACTTCACTAAGTTGGAAATCCATGCAAAATATTCAGTCTGAAGTTAACAGAATAATGGAATTTTTCTATGGGACGGATACTGTACCAAAATTTTTTTAGTGTAACTAACCGATTTATTAGAAATATTACAAATTGAATCAGTGTTAGACGTTTTGTGACCAAAATAGATATTTCTAACAAATTTAAATTTAGATAGAACTTTTAAAAAAATTTTGTGGAATAAGATATTAAATAATTATGTTTCATAAGATATTGTTAATTTTTTAAATATTATGCCCAACATATTGGATCCGGCACTTTAAATTTTCCAAATCTGACTTCAGATTCATAACTATGGACCCCAAAAACCCCTTGATAATAAGTTTTATAAAAATTAATTAATTTTTTAATTTTTATGTCCCCCATATTGTATCCGCCATTTTGAATTTTTGAAATCTGACTTCAAATTTGTAATTTTTGCTTTTGGTCAACTTCTGGGTCCTGTAAAAAATAGTAAACCTACAAAATTTCATATGTAAATAATTGCAGGTTATTCTTTAAACATTTATGAAAATAAAAAAATAGAAAAAAAACTAAAAATTACGAAAAATTTAATAACGCTACTTGATCGTCGGTAAAAAATCTCTAAAGGAACATGTGTGCTATTTTCAGATTTTTTACGCTATTTGTTATAAATAATCAATAAACAATAACAATAGTCCTTTGCTATATAAGCCCATACTTAGGGAAACTACAAAATTAAAAAAATAAATTACGAGTTATTTATAATAGAGTTAAATATTTGGAAAAGTCATACCTGTTCCTTTTGTAATTTTCCCTTAAAATCGAATAGTGTCATTTATTTTTGACAATTTTTAATATTTTTCTATTCGTTTATTACAATTTGTTTAAACAAATCATTTTTTAAACAATTTTTAACGTCAAAAGTCGCTATTTGATCCACTGTCCTCTTTCCCGTATTGACCTTTTAGATATCCATGCTTCCCTAAGTATGGGTTGAAATGTCAACAGAGTCATTGTTACTGTTTATTAATTATTATTTATAATAAATGGAGTGAAAAAATTGGAAATGTCACCCCTACTCTTTTAGTAATTTTTCGTGAACAATCGAATGGTGCTTCTTATTTTCCATAGTTCCCGTTCTTTTCTATTTATTTATAAAAATTTGTTTTAACAAATTATTTGTTAAACAATTTTTAATGTCAAAAATCATCATTTGATACAGGGTCCTCTTTGCAATTTTTTGATATTTATGATATCCCTATTTCCCTAAGCATGTGCGTTTCATATGTTTCTTTCTAAAAATCGTTGTTTAGAAATTTGTTTAAACATTTACTTTTTAAACAAGTTGTAAATTGCTTAAAGTACATAAAATAATTTTTAAGTAAATAAAGAAATAACAAAAAATGAATTAAAAAAAATTTAGTTACTTTCTTAAATTTTGATAACTTGGGTTATAATACGAATAGAAGGATTTGCAGATAGGTCATTCAACTTGTTTTTAAGACGTCTACAAATTGATGAAATCACATTAAAGGCATGTAATGAAAAATGACGTCAGTGGTATAGGTAAATGACGTCAATAATTCCTAAAATTTTCTTTTAAAAGAATAATAATAATTTTAAAGAAAATTTTAGGAAAATTAATAACAGAAAGATAATTTATCAAAATCAGCGATTATTCTAGAATTACATTCGAGGAATATTTTGCAATTACGTTTCAAGAATTTCCCATACGTAAAACTTCCAGAAATATTTTACCATTGTTCTTTTTTTTATTCATAATATTATCAGGAAAACTATTCTTTCGTTAATAATACTATTTTCATTGTCATTCATTTTAATTATTAGCAAACTTTAAATTTTAAAAGCCTGTGAAAATTTTAATTTTTTTCTGCTTGATTTTTAACCGCATTCTCTTTAAATCTGAATTAGTTAAAAATAACTAATAATTAGTAAAAAATAACTAAAAAAAATTAAAATTTGACTAATTGAGTTAAATTAGTTATTTTTAACTAATTCAGATTTAGAGATTCTATTTTTATAAAGTATTCCTATCTTTAAACGAAAATAAAAATGGAACAAAAGTACATATGAGTCAAAATTAATAAATATTAATTAATTTTATATTTATTTTGTAATAGGTAATTAGTAATTCCAAATCTTGCGAAATATTTGTATTCCAATATTGTATTTTGACAAATTTTTTTTTACAATTAACAATGTTTTGGTACTTTTTTTCAATAAGGAAGTTTTAAAATAAAAACCTTTTTTTACTACAAATTATTTTCTCAAATTAATATATAACTGGCAAAATTAGTAATATGTATCTAATAGTTTCGCAACAAAGTATTGATGGCCATAATGAGCTTTGAGTCGTTAATTTTAGACGTAATTTTACCTTGACAGACAGGAAAACGAATAGTCATCTTTTAACAAAAATTTTATGGTTTTTCATAAAATTTAATTAGCTTTTGTTCATAAATTGAGAAAAATGGCTCCGATGAATGAATTTGCGAGTAATTTATCGACATTTCGTGTTGCAAAGAACTTGTTAGAAATGTCACGTAGAATCGATTTTTGTATGCATGCAAAATTTTTGCGATAAAAAACCGTTTTAAAGTTATTACCTTCATTCCGAACATCAGTTAAAATACTTTTTCCTTCAATAATGACGATTTTAAATTGCCTAACATTTGTGGAAAATATTTGACATTTGGAAGAAAATGGTTTTACCTATAAAATGGTAGAAAAATAGGTCAATCATTATGTATTATTTTTTAAAATTAGTCCTATGGTAATTTGTAGAATGATGAGAATTAAAAAAATATATTTTTTATTATTTTCATTATTTTCAGTATTATTTTTTTATAAATAAGGTTCTAAAATTATTATGAATTATTTTTATTATTTTATTTTTGAATAACAAATCATAGTTTTATATTTACCAAAGTTCATGCACTTATAAAAAAAAAATGTAAAAGTTTGAATTAGAGATGAAAAAATATCTTATAAATTTGTTTTTCTTGCGTATGGTCTGTCTGGACATTCCGTATCTACTGCAAAAAGTCAGCAATTTTAAACTTAGAAAAAATCCATCATAATAATGAAAAAAATCTTTTAAAATAAAAAATTACTCTATATTTTAATTTTTAATAAAAATAAATACGCGTAAGATAAAACTTCACCTAAGAATCTATATAAAAATATATTTTAAATATAATTGAGACTGTAAATGGTCTTTCCTGTAAATAGTTTATTGCAAAAGGAAGCAAACAATTATTTTTTCTTATCTTTTGAAAACTAGTTCTCAGTGTTTCCTTTTTCAGACTTTGTAAAAAGCATTAGAATGATAATGATTCTTCACTAAATATAAAAACATTTTTAAATTTTGATAAACGATATGAATATTCTTTTTATAGATCACAGTTTTTTTTATCACAAGTTACAGATTATTATGCTAAATTACTTTTTATAAGAATATATAAAATATTCTCGTTTTTTTTTATAAATCAATAAACAAATTATTCCTTTCGACAAGGCAAATTTTATTTGAATTACTAAATCAAACTAATTCTAATTTTTTCAACTTTATTGTTTTATTATTTTTCTACTTTTTGTTTCTTTTCTTTTTTTTTTTGCAATGTTAAAATTTTAGAATATTACAAAGATTCAAGTAGTTTGAATGTGGAGTGTATAGTTTTGGCACGGGTAAAAAAAAAGATTGAAATTTCTATTGAAAATCTGTTTATAGTTGATAAGAGTGATTCACTTTCGTACCAGTCAGTTACGTTATTTGACACCTGTCTCTTTCGATTTCATATCGATTTCATTGTTTAAAATATGTGCTCAACTAGCACAATTTTATGCAATCAAATACCTATGTACACATTTGCAAGAAATAATTATTTAAACTAATTCCTCATTTTATGATTCATAAAACAAGTGTTTAATGATGATGCTGTCAAAAGTTTTAACTCAAAAATAATTCTTTCTACGAATTTCAATATGTTTCTATCTTATTTATTCGAATATTATAACAAGTGTTATTTCAATAGTAACTAATCTTATGTCAATGGTTATTTTTCTTTCTAATTGATGGATTATTAAATGAATTCATAGAACAAAGTATATGCTACATATCTTTGAAAGGTTGTTACAATTTTCTTGGCTCTTTTTATAATTTCCTATAAATAAATTAAATACTAGGGGGTTTAAGTTATATTAATTATATTAACACAATAGAATAAATTGGTTAATGTAACTAAAATTCTGGTTAATTAATTCAGAATTCTGCTGAATTTTACTCGAATCTAATATTAAAAATACCCTAACCAGCATTTTTGAATTTAAAAAAAGCTATTAGCAAACAATAAAAATTTTTGTACAGAAAATTCTTGATTCGGCTTTTTTCTATCAAGATGACTAGCGATCCGAGAAATTGCAGAGAATTTTTAGTTACACGCATACCATTTTTAGTAAAACACACAATGAAAAAAAGTCGGGGATTTTTAAAAAGATCCTGGTATTTGCAAAAAGTGCCGGGAATTCGTGAATAAATCTCGAGAATTTTTTATTTTTAATGTATAATATTCTTTAAATTTTGAAAAATCATATTAGAGATTGTCATAATATAATCTACAAATTTTTGGTAGAAAGAAAAAAAAATTATAATAATTTTTAATATTTCCAAGTCATTATGATTTAAATATAGTTAAAAAATCAATTAATTTATTTCTTAAGGGCATGTGATAGATCATGACGTCACTGGTATAGGCAAAAATTTGTCCGTAACTTTTCTCTTAAAAATATTAAATATTTTGTGACGAAATCTGGTACAATTACCTGAAATATCATTAGGAAGGTCTCTCCGACCAGAATTTATTTAAATTTTACCCCAAAATTAATTTTGAAAAATTTTCGTGAAATTGAAAATTGAAAAATTAATTTCGAGCTAAAATTAAAAGAAACTCGGATCAGAAGGACCTGCCTATTGATATTTTAAGTATTTCTACCAAGTTTTGTAACAGAATATTCAATATTTTTGGAGAAAATTTACGGATAAATTTTGCCTATACCGCAGTGACGTCATACTCCACCACATGCCTTTAATTTATTTAAACTCCTTAATTTCAATTAATTCAAATTTGAAAAATCAAAAATTAATGATTGTGCTATATCAACAATAATTCTTTTTTTTTTGCTTAGAAAATTCTAAGAAATTTTTTGTTTAAAAAATGACAAATTTTTTATTTTTCCAAAAAATTTATAAGTAGGTTTTTTTTAAATTCTTATTATTCTCATTATTCTTATTTTTAAGAGTTTTTTTTTCTTCAATCATTTTTAATATTTTTCTTTCTGTTTTCAGATTTTCTTTAATTTTCTTCAGTTCTACGTAAATTATATATTATTATTGTTATTTTGTACAATTTTGTTTTTATATTATTCAATACCTACACTTTTTTCTCTGTTTATGTTCGTATGTAATCTAATGTTAAAAAATATTTTTGCAGTAATTTTTTTTTATGTAAAAGCCCAATTTTTCATTTTTAAGCAAATGTCTGGAAGTATAATGTATGTATATATGTGGATGTGTAGTAACTTTTTTGTCGTAAAGATATCTCAAGAATGTTTTAGCGTATTTCAATAAAATTTGTTGGGCCCATTAAATTCATAAATATCTAAAATCGGATATAGGGGTTTTTAAGAATATTGAATTGTTTCTTTCTCACCATTTTTTTTCACCTAAAAATATAGTTTTTTGACAAAATGCTTCTTAATGACAAAAATGCAACGTAGCAAATAAAAAATAATATTCCTTATTTCAAAACGAAACAAAAGTATATAATTTTCCAAAAATACGTACAATAACGTACCATTTTACATTTATTTTTTGCAATTTAATGCTCTTTTTTCTTACAACTTCAGAAAATTTTATTTTATATACCTAACAATAGTTCTTTTAGAGAAAAATGTTCTTGTTTAAAAAGCGAATCATTTGGTCTTTATAAAGTATTCACTTTACCTGAAGTTCTGATGTAACCTCATATATTTTCATTCTTTTAACTATAATTCATTTGATTTTGTTTATTCTTTACAAACTTACTTATTTTCCATAAAATGTAGGGGAAACTGCCCTACGGTGAATAGCCATTCCAACAGTGGATAACTTTAAATATTTTAAAAATTATTCATTGTACGGAAACACATCTTAAAAATCTATAATAAATATTAATTGCTTAATAGTTCAATCATTATTATGATTGAAATTTATAGTTTATTTCGTAATTATTTAAAGTTATCCACTGTTGGAATTGCTATCCACCATAAGGCAGTTTCTCCTATGTATTTTTTTGATTTTTCTAAAGTTTTGCTTCGGATTGTTTTTAAAATGTGTCTAATATTATACAAAATCTTGTTCATTTAGTTTTCTTAAACGTTTTATTTTTAAAGAAATTTTAAATTTTTTTTGTCGAGTTTTTATTTATGATTTTACATTTTCTTGAATTTTATTTTACTACTTCTTATTCTTCAGTATTTCGTAATTATTTTATCATTCTTTGAATTTTTAATTCATTTTTAAAATCATTTTTCATATAAGGATTTTTTATTTTTCATTATTTCTTATTAAATTTTTAATCACATCACTTTTTGATTGAAATTTTTTCTTTACTGTCGTTTTTAAATTTTTTACTCATTTTATTTAGTTTTTGCTTCTTCATGGTGGAAGCTTTGTATTCTTTCAAATTTACAAATTGTGTTAAATTGCTTTAAATAAACTTTCCTCTATCTAGAAATGTGTTATATTAGGCCCCAGGCTTCGCACTCCCCAACTATTTACTACTTTTTGCTACTTTTTTCATGAAAGGCTACTTTTTTGATACTTTTTTCGGCCTAAAGCTACTAAAAGATATTTTTTTAAAAATTATGGGAAAAAAGTATTCAGTTATTAGATTATCAATTTTATAAGTGCAAAAATTTATTAATTTACAGTCAAACTTCCATACTGCCGAAAGAAATTTGACTTTACAGGGGTAGAAAGGTTCTTTAAAATGCTATTAGTGAGTGAACGTTCAGGAATGTAACAACCATTTGAAATCATAGGATCTTTAAATATAAAATGGAAATTATAATAATTATTAAACAATAATTTATCTATTAATTTAGGCTGCAGTGAGAAATAAAAAATGTATATAACAATTTGCACAAGTCAGACTTCTATCGTTAAAATCACATGTTTGAAATCACATTATTTTTATTAATAAATTCTTCGAATTTTTCAATAGTGAAAAATTATAATTATTTTACAATTTTACTATAGGATTAGTTGGGATAATTAGTGACAAACTATACCTTGTTGACAATTGACAATCAAAAAAATGGCAAATATACGTTTTTGACAATTATTTTTAAAAAATTTCTGCAATTGCTTAGTAATTTGACTTATTTAGAAACTTGTGCTACAAGAAAAAGAGGTTATTTTGACAACTGGTAAGATGAAATAAAAAAGCGCATTAATGATTTAGATAACATAAATTTCCTTATTGGTATTTGTTAAAAACAGTCTTATTTACTTATATTAATTAATTATTGAATTAATAAGAACAAAATGTTGGGTGAAAATTACTTTTAAAACTTTCTTGCAAAATGTCACAATTTTCAAAGTTCCAATTAAAGTTTTATATTAAGAATTCAAATATTTTAGTATTAAATATTGTTTTATTTTGTGTCTTTCATAAGACGTACTAACTTTCTAATTTTATAATGGAGAAATATGAAAACTTTTAACTGAATTATTGAAATTTTGAGAAGAAGCAGTGTTTTTGAACTCTAATAACTCATCACTAGAGGCGTGAAAAAACCAAATTTTGGTTTTAAAATTCAAGTTTGACTCTCCTGTCCACAGTATCAAAATTTTGTGTTGGAGAATCAGCTACTTTTTTACTTTTTACAATTTGAAAAATGTGCTTTCCGAGGTGCTTTTAAATACGAATTTGAAGGTTAAAATGCGCAAGTAGTTTTGTAAAACTGAATTTAGCTGGAGCCAGATTGTGAAATTTAAATTAAAATTTTGTTACTTTGAAAATTTTGACATTTTGCAAGTAAGTTTTAAAAGTAATTTTCACCTAACATTTTGTTTTCATTAATTCTAAAATATTAATTAATATATGTAAATGAGACTGTTTTTAGCAATTACCAATAAGGAAATTTATCTCAAAAACGTATTGTACAGACAACAAAAATAAATATTACAAATTATCAGATTTTTGTAAAATTAGTCCGCAACGACTTTGGGTGAAGTATAATGGTTTGACTTATAATTCATTTTTCTCATTATTAAAAGATTTTTTCTTCTTTTGTTTTTTATATTGTTTGCGGTAGTATTTTGGGTGCTAAAGAAGTGTTAAAAAATGTTGCGGAACTTTTGGGTATACTTATTTAGCACCTTCAATACTAAAAAAAAAACAAAAATCTAAAAAATAATATCTATTTTCGATCGACCGAATTTCTTATGGAATGCTCTAAAAAAATAATCGCTCATTAATTTTCTCAATTGATTTCGATTTCTTAGAGTTTTAAGTGTATTTTCATATCTTTTCTCGATTTTTTAAAGGTCCAGAACATTGAAAAAAATTAATTGTATATAAACAATTTTTTTTTAAGTGTACGAGTAAGTCGAAGTCTGTTTTATGTTTTTTTGATTCTATCTAAGGTATACTTAAATCGGAAAATTCATTTAAGAAATATAAGCTTTTATTTAAAAAGTGTTTAAACTTTTCATTTTGCAATAACTTTTATAATCAAAATTTTAAAAAATTTTCGTTTACTAGTAACATTTTTAGAATTTAACATAATAATTTTTTTAATATTTCGATAAAAAGACATTTTTTTTTTTTCTATGAGAGCTGATTTCACTAATTTTGATTCCATTAAAACTTTTCGGCCCTGAATTCGATGGCACGCACACAGTCATATTTCTCAACGATATAGTCCCTTCAACACTTGCCTTATGATTTTCCGCCGTATGGAAGTTTGACTGTATTATAACAATAATTTGTTATTTTAAATATTAGATAAATCTGAAACGTGCTGTGACTAAACGAACATCTAACACATTCATGTAAAATGAAAATAATAATTAATAGTAAAAATAAATTAAACTTATCTTATTTTCTATTTGGCTACTTTTTACTACTTTTTTTAATCATGCAAGCTACTTTTTCCTACTATTTTTGAACTCTCAAAACAGTGCGAAGCCTGAGGCCCTGATCAAATTTCCAGATGTATGCTTGTGTGTATGTATGGATGTATTTTTTTGTGATCACGATAACTCGAAAACGGATTAAGGGATTTAAATAAAATTTGGTATAGTTATTTCAACTACTAAAATCTGGAATCAGACACAAGGGCTTTTAAAAATAACTATTAACAATTTTTTTCGGTTGGTTTTTTGCTTCTAGTTCTTTTTGAAACCAAATTGACTCTCCAAATCTAAATTAGTGAAAAATAATATGGGGGTAGTTTTTCACTAATTTAAATGGAGAGAACTCGTTCACCCTCAATTAAAGAAAGCCTACTAATTAAATTGGTAACTCTGGGTAACAAGGCTCCACCAAAAAAAGTTATTTACATTTCAATTAAACAAATAATATTACTTTAAAAAGCAAAGTATTTTATTTTATCATTAAACTTATCAGAATTTCCATCTACCTAATGCACTAATTTTGGTTTAAATCGCGTCCATAGTTGGAAATTAAGTGAATGTTGAAAGTTGATTTTCGGTTAGGTATATTTTTTCGATTTTTTGACAACAATTTTCTATAATTCCAGATTCCACTTTTGAAGTATATTTAATATAAAAGAATATATATTAACTAATTGAATTAGTCATTTTGTAATAACTACTATTTTAATTAGGTAAATACAATAATCTACTAATTAAATTGTTTAAAATTCCAATAATTTAGATTTAGAGAATATATATATTTTTATCTAAATAAAAAATTACGAATTATTGACTGTATAATACTTTTTAAGATTTTTCTAAAACCAATTAATATTTTAGTAATCAGTTATTAAGAATTAAAACAAATCCGGGAAAATTGTAGTTTCAGATCGGAGAATTTTGAAAACGAATATTGGTCGGAGACACTCTAATCTATGCATATGAATTTCAAACATGAATGACTCTTTTCACAATTCACAACTGACAGGAGATTTATGAAATAATTATGCTCATAATAATTAATGTCTAAAAGGAATAATTTGAACAAAAGGTAAAATATATTGCATCCTTTTTGTAAACAGTTGCATTGGCAGAGCGTGCGCAACCGTCTCTGATTGTCTTTAGTTTATAAACTATAAAGCCTCGGCAATTGACGTCAATGTCCGTCATTCCTCTTTGTCTGCATTTCCCTCTTCTCCTCATTTCTCACTAATTACCTCCGTGTAATTGCAGGCTAAATACATCACATTACATCTACATCTGCACTTATTTTTTTTTTTTTTAAAGAAATTATTTTGTGTTATTGCAGAAGTAATATCACGCACAACTCCAAAGATTTTCTCTCATCACGAATAGGCATTCGTAAAAACGTTGTGCAATGATTCAAGAAAAAAAATAATAATAATAATCGAGCGTACCATTGACGTCAAAGTGCTAGTCTTTGAGAATATGTGTTCTGTTCATCTTAGCGCACGTCCCTGAAAAAATGCAAGGAATCTTCCCTGTCGACACGAGTCTCGGGACGTGAATCATTTCAGGGTCTGATTGAAGATGACAGATAATTGATTTTGTCGCACTGCAATCGGTCCGTTATCTTTGACAATTGACGTCACGCGTTGTAAAATGTTCTGCCACAACGCCTGACAATTTATTTAACGGTTTGGTTCTTACTTTAAGCCTCGAATTTATCCTCTATTCAATATGTGATTTGGTTCTTTTATTATTTTTTGTCACGTGTTGACCTAGGTCATTATTCCCGCTGAAAATTAATTTATTTTTGTAACCATTGGGCCTATGTTTAGCTCCAAGTTTCTTCGACTTAAGTTTCAAAAAAAGAAAAATAAACTTCCTGACAGTCGACACTTTTTCTTTATGAATAAATCATTTGGTGTATCTTCTGCTCTCATTTTTTACTTTTTTCTATAGAGCTCTCATTTACGGGTTCAGTATCTTATTCTGACATTCTGACAGTTTAAGATCCTATGATAAATTTCGGGAAGCCGACATTTGGAATAAAATTCAATTAATAGAATGTGCAATAGACGGAAATTTATTTATCTGGATATTTAAATTACCGAAATTTCATTTAGAATATTTAACTTCCAGGAATTTTATTTGTCCAAATAATCAACTTTCTGAATATGCATTTTTCAGAAATTGTATTTATCAGACTTATTTTTTGCCTGGATGTTTAAAAAACCAAAGATTTATTTGTCAGAGTGTTCAACTTTCCGAAAAGGCATTTGTCAGAAATTGTATTCATCAGATTTACCATTTGTCCAAATATTTAACCTCTCAAATTTTTATTTGTCAGAGTGTTTTAATTCTCGAATAAGGGTATGTATTTTTCAGAAATACATACAAAATACAAAAATTACAGAACAAAATTCCCGACACATAAAATGTAGAGTTGCTAAAGGATCTTTCTGATTCGCTGGTAATCTTTCCGTAAATATTACCAGCCAATTAGCGAGCTCTTTTAGAATTTCTACATTCCGTATGTCGGGCAAATGCACATTCTGGAATTTTTGTATTTGGAAGTTTAAGACTGATAAAATTAGTTTCGGTTGGTTGAATATTCGGACAAATAATAAAAATACAATTTCTGAGAAATATATATTCGAGAAATTAAACATTCCGACAAATAAAAATTCGGGAGGTTAAATATTCCAAGAAATGGAGTTTTCAAATAAATATATAATAAATATATATAAATATAGTTTTTAAAAAACGCAAAAACGGAAAATTAAGTATTCTGAGAAATGGAGTTTTGAGAAATTAAATATTCAAAAAAGAAGTCTAATAAATACAATATCTGTCAAATTCATATTTGTCTAGTCAAATAATCTGATAAATTAAATTTTGGGATATTAAATATGAGGACAAATGGTAAATTTAATAAGTACACTTTCGGTCAAAAGAATTTGTGGAAAGTTGAACATTCTGACAAATAGAGTTTTGGTTTTTTAAATATTCGCACAGAAGGTAAGTCTGATAAATACAATTTCTGGAAAATGTATATTCAGGAAGTTAAATATTTTGATAAATGAAGTTTCGGAATTTTAAGTATTGGGATAAATAAATTACGGTTTATTGCACATTCTGTCAATTAAGTTTTGGTCAAAGTGTCGGCCTCCCTAAATTTGAATAATTGTGGCATTACAATTTTCGACATTTGTATACAAGAACAATTTCAAGTTTGTTAATTTATTAAGTAAAAATGAAAGCAAGTAAATAGTATTTAATAATTAATATTTAATATTTAATAAATATTAAATGTGGGAATAAGATTTGTTGTTGACTTTCTTTCAAGATGAAACGTGTGTCACCAATCGATGAAAAGTCACATATGTATACATGATACACTGTATGTTGCTTTGACGTAGATATTGTTCTTTTTTTGGAAGAAACAATTGCAATCTCAGGAATAAAGAAAGTCTTGCCCTCTTCTAGAAGAAATACGGAAATCGTTGAAATGAAAAGTAGACAGTGAAAATTGAAGAAGTGTAAAAATCAATTTCACTTAAGTGTTGTTTTCAAGAATTTTTTTTTAAAACTAGGACAAGGAATGAAACACTTTCAGAATAACAAAAGAAAAAAAAAGTCTACTATTTAATCTCATTAAATAAGATGACATGTAAATGGAATTTTAATAATATGGCTTTTAATATAGCTGAAAGCTTGTTTGATAAAAATGCAAAACAGCTTGTGACAGTTTACTGAATTTTGAACTATTGACAAGATGTGACTCGCAAAAAATGTGCAACCTCATAAAAATCTATAAATTATAATCGTTTCTAACTTCCAGTGAAAAGTGGTAATTTTGCGTCTCAATAATAATCGATAAATCATAATCATATGCCATTAGCAATCTTGTTAAAGAAAACACAAAGTGTTTTATTTTCTAATATTATTTATTAGTAATTTAATATAATTAGTCGATAAATATGTGCAAAAGTTTTGGAAATTTTACAACACATAGAAAGATTTAATTTTATTTTTCTTTTGAAATCTGTGTGAAGTGTTTTTAAGAAATTTAAGGAATTTTGTAAATATTTTTTTTTTACATAAATTAAGTGGTAGAAATAAAGAATTAAATTAAAAGGGAATTTTTTATTTAGAAGATTTTTAATTGTCTTTTTAATCCGATGCGAGGATTACTCTCAACTACTTTTCATGTCATTTGGTTTTCAAATTTTAATCCACGCTTTTAATGAAAATATCTGGAATTCTCTAACTAAAAATAGTTACACTTTATTATTTTGAAAGTAAAAGTTACAAAATGTAAATTAAACGAAATTTCAATAAAATTGGAATAAGTTTCAAAATGTTTACAAAGTAAAAGTAATTGATAAGTGAAAGGAATGAAAAAAAAAAAAATTTTCTCTGAAGAAGCAAAATATTAATGTTTTAATCAATCATTTGCATGGTTAGTTGCAACAACTGTTATGAGTTTTGTTATAATTTTATAAATATCAATATTGTTGCAAAAGTGCCAATTGATAATTTATTATGATTTTTGTATAAATTTCAGTATAACAATGGTTTATATTTGTTGTGATGATCTTTTAAAGTGATTGTCATTTATTATGATTGTCATTTATTACGATTATCGTTCATTACGATTATCATGTATTACGAATATCATGTTTTATGATTATATCATTTATTACGATTTTAATCTGCTATAATTGGGGAAGAAAAATTGAAAATAATACGACTTGACAAATCGCCTTAAATTAATTATCATTTATTATAATTATCATGTCACAGAAATAACTGTTACCTCGAATTTGGAATAATACTCACAAGCATTCAAAATCTATCTTTGGCGGCAAACTTCAGATCCGTCTTTGAACACCTAGAAACAAGAAGAATAATCAGCCTCTACTAATATATATTTTTTTAATATTTTTTCCACGTCATTATAATTATCATTTTACTACAATCATTACTTACCTTTGTCTTGAATCTTATTTCAGGCAAAACGAATGACATTGTTAGTAGCTATTGTTTTTTGGGCACATTTTTGAATTATTATCTTTTGAAAAAAATTTGTTTCAGAATAAAATTGTTAACTCAAAGAATGATGTAGATTAAATGACAATAGATATGCACGGTAATTGTGTAAAATCCAATATATCAGAATCATTTGATTCGATTACTCCTCGGGTTCTGAAGTGTTTCGACACGGTTCTGGTTGACGTCAGTCGTTGACGTCAATCCCAGGGTCCCTCCAGAACTTTGGATCTCCCTTTAGCTTAGAAAAGCCGCGGTTTATTGCGCCAACGCGAAACTTTTGCCACAACATTCGAAAACTCCTACGATAAACCAATAATACAAAGGGAATCAAAAAAATGTCATGCGACGTGTTCTATTCGGGAAAATGTATTTTACCTCGACCTTTCATCTAATGCATATAGACAATTATATCTCAGAATAAAAACCTGTTTTATCCTCTTCTATGGACACGGGATATAGATCGTAAAGCGAATGACGTCTGCCAAGATAATTCAAGATATATCACATGTAGCTTTCAAGCCTTTGATACCAAAGATAGTAAAAGGTGAAAAAAAGTTTTACAAAGTGTTGTACAAAAATTCCAATTCTTTTCTTTATTTTCACGTTCAATGTCTTTCAAATATCAGCAATAGAAGAGAGAGAGAGAGAGAGAGAGAGAGAGAGAGAGAGAGAGAGAGAGAGAGAGAGAGAGAGAGAGAGAGAGAGAGAGAGAGAGAGAGAGCGAGAGAGAGAGAGGGATAAGGCAAAATTCTTCTGAAAAATTGTATTACTGTTTATTCAACTGACAAATACAATTATTATTATATTCAATTATTATTTAGTAAATTATTTAAATAACTAGATTATAAAATGAGCGCTGGCGCACGACTAGCTTCTACACTGAGAAAATAAGTTGACTAAATACAACCAATTTTTGATTAAATTTAGCAGAGAGAGGTTGTTGATATAGCACCTGCAAAGCACTTAATTGATTTTAGCAGAGCATATGCTCCGGTATCCTAGAAGTTTGATTGTCATCGCCAGTGTTTTGTTTGTTTTGTCCCGAGGAACCCTAACCTAGAAATAAAGCTCCTTGGCTAAAGGCTTATTTTCTCAGTGTAAAGCTTGTTTGATGAACAATTATAAATATTTTAAATATAATACTTAAATATAAATACATCAAATTTATTATTTATATAGGATAAAATTTTAGAATAAGAAAAAGATTAATGCAAATAATTGAAAATTAAAAAATAAATGCTAATTTTACAAATTAACTGAACAATAATGAAAATAAATAAACACTGAGGGAAACAATTTAAACTAGGTGAAAATTATGTTTATTGCATGAACACTATGCTTCCATATAAGTAAAATAGCTTCATAGAGGAAGCCATAGAATAAAATAATAAAAAAAAAAGAAAATGTAAATTTCGTTATAAATAAGAAATAGCTATTAATTCTATCAATTTCCGGAAATATCTACTTTATATAGACCAATTAGTTTAGTTTTTTAATCTAGAATATTTTCTCTAAAGGACCTAGGATTAAAAAATAAAAATTGGAGAAATTAAGAAAAAAAATAAAAATCATGAATTTCTATTAAGCGAATTTTTGGTGAATTATAGACTTTATATAAAACAATCGATTTTTTTGAGACAAGGAATATGATTTTTTTTATTTATTATGTTGTATTTTTAGTGTTAAAATTTGTTTAGTGAAAAATGATGCTTGAAAAAATTTGGTTGGGTATTTTCAAAAATCCCTGTGTCCAGATTCAGATATATATAAGCTTAATTCGCGATTCAAATTTTATTAAAATCTATTAGGGCGTTCTCGAGATATCCAAGCGACAAAAAAATACCACACACACACACACACACATCCGGACATTTTCTTAAAAATTTAGGCTTATTTATTTATTTATTTTATTTATTCAATATAATTCCCTTATTAGATGAATATAAGTCGATTTAGACTATATTTTTGGAAAATCGAAAATCTTACCGATCGCAAAGCTTCCTCTTTGAGGAAGCAAAATCATAAAGATATTTTATAATTTAAAAAAATAATTGAAATTTGAGAAAAATACTTGAAAATCTTGGAAATTAATTGAAATATTAGAATAATTTAAAATTTGTGGAAAAAATAAAAAATGATTAAAATATTGATCGAAAATTGAAGGAAATAATTGAAAATTGAAAATAATACTTGTAAAACTTAGAAGTAAATTGAAAAAGATGGGAATAATGGAAAATTGGAATAAATAATTGGAAAATGATGAAAATAATAAAAATTTAAAATGAATAATTGAAAATGTTGGAAATTAATTTAAAAATAATGAAAATAATTGTAAATCTTAAAAAGTATTTTTAGAAAATAATAATTGGGGAAATTAATTGAAAAATGGTTTTCAAAATGCTAAATTTAAAATATAATTGAAATTAGAGATAAGTGATTGAAAATTTAGAAAAGTAATTGAAAAATAATTAAAATATTTATAAATTGAGAAAAATAACAAAAACTTATAGAAATAAATGAAAATGTTTGAAATTATAAAGGAGAATAAAAATAAATAAAAATTGAGGAAATTAATTGAAAAATCATCAAAATAATTGAAAATTGAAAAATACAATAAAAATTTGTGATTATTAATTAAAATAAATCACAGTATATATTTGAAATAAACGACATTTCTTGAAAAATGATAAAGATAATTGAAAATTGAAGTTAATACTTTAAATTTGAGAAAAATAATTGAGAAAATTACAGAATATACTTGAAATAATGAAAATGATTATGAAAACCGATGAACAAATAATAATAATAATAATTGAAAAATATAGTTAAAATCTTGAGAAAGTATATAAAAATTTAATCAAAATTGAAACATTCAATTAAGAAAGTAATAATTGTATTAAAGTTTAAAGAAAATAATTATAATTTTGAGAAATAACTGTGATGAAAAGATGAAGTGATGAAAGAAATTTAAAATAAATTTTAATAATTTATAAGTAATGAAATTGCTTTAATGCTGAAGAAAATAATTAAAACCGAGAAAGAAATTTGAAAAATTAAAGATAATACTTGAAATTTGCAGAAAGTAAATTTAAAATTTAAGCAAAAAAAGATCAAGTGGAAAACTTTAGGCGTGCACTGAGAGAAATGGATATTCAAACCTACTATCCTGGATATTAAAAAATAATTATTTTAATATCTGGATATTAAGTTTGAATATCTAAATACTATGTTTTAATATATGGATGTTAAATTTGAATATCCATTAATTCCATTTTTCTCAGTGTGGACAGAATGAATGATTGAGTGAATGGGTGTATGAATGAATAAATAAATAAAATTAACTTGTAAATTATTATATACAATTTTATACAAAATTTTGAGATTCCATAACAATTGTAATTTAAAAAACACTAAATGTAGTTTTATAATTTTTTGACAGAAAATAGGGTAATTAAATTTAAAAAAAATGAAGAGTGTTTTAAAATTCTGGCCGTAAATTCAAATTCAGATGCTTCTTTAAGAAAAAAATTAGCTAAATTTTAAAATTCAAAATGGCGGATCCAAAATAGATAACGATTCTTTAAAATTGATAATATTTGCTTAAAACTCGTTGTTTAATAACATGATTTAAGTGAATCAGATCCATTAAAAAAAATCCACTATATTTTGAATTTTTGAAATCTGATGTCACATCCATATTCAGCGACTCCAAAAAAACTTTAAGAAACAAATTTCAAGCAGATTGGATTAATTAATCAAAAAGCCAACTATTTTGAATTTTCAAAATCTAGTATCTGACTTTTTGATAAAATAAAAATAATTTTAGGCAAAATTCCATAAACATATTATATACTTTTCCATATAAATATGTTTTCAGAAGTTATTATTTTACATTATTTTAAAAATGTTCATACTTTTAAAATGAAGAAACATCTTAACTTTTTTCTTTTTCCTGTTAGAGTGAATATTTTTGAATCAGTTTACTTCTGGATTTTCCATTTTCAGAAAATTTAAGTGACGTAGCAATGCTTTTGCAATTGTACGTGCATGTGCACGTGTAATTTAACAATTTATAAAAAATTGTAAGTTGGCACGACACAAATGTAAACATCGTAGAAATGCGTTGAGAGTATATAATATTGCGTAATTTTACATGGTTCATACTTTCTCGGGGTTGCTATAAGCGTCAAACACATCAAGACATTTTTATCGGTCATTGATTCAATACCTTAAAAAGTGCTAGGCCAGTTTAATCAAAAATTAAACAAACCATTATTTATAAAGATATAGATTCTCGAATATATCAGTCAATTACAAAGTTTATCATATCTTGTCTGGTCTTTTTTTAAACTCGAAACTTGTATTAAAAAAAGATACAAAAAGAAACTAAATTTAATTAAACAAATTAAATAATAAATAATTATAAACTAAATAATAGTTATATATAAAATAAAATTAAATAGAAATTGAAATGTTTTTGAGAAAAAATATTCTATAATATCAAATTACGATAAATTGGTGGAATTAATAGACTACGGATTTTAAGAATAAAATAAGAGTTTGTAGGAGGATAATCGATCTCTTGAAATTTACTGAGTAATTAAATGAGCGTGGGATTTAATCAATGTCCGGAAATTTCAATTAATAAGACTCTCTCCTCTACCCTACGCGAAAATTTCCCTGAATATTAGATTCGACACTGTCGCGTTATAAACATGTAAGATTAAAAATAAAAACTGAACTAGATAGCGGCTATTAATTCCAAAGTGTGACGCAAAACGCAAATCAAACACTGTGTTAGATAAAGTTTATTAAAATAACTGTTGCTGATTCGAGACATTATTCTTTTTTTTTTGCCACAAAAAAATTGTAAATTGATTTCGGAATTTATATTCACATTTTGTTGATTCAATCATTTTATTTCGGTCATTTATATTTTATGAGTCAGTTTGATCGTTCATTTAAAAATAATTTCTTAAAATAAAATTATTTTCTTGTTATTATAAAATTTATGATAATTTTGAATTATGTTTGGTCAATGAAATAGTTTTTTTTAGTAAACAACGTCGGTTTCTTAAATTTATTTATTACAGAATTACGATTTTGATATTGTGTGTTGAGGATTTAATACATTGATTTGGGACTTTTTTAATGAGTTAGAAGTAAAATTTAAATAAGAAATTTAAAGGATTTTTACAAAATTTTGATTTTATTGAATAGATTTGAACAGCTGCTGCTCTCTATCCACAGAGATAAAAGACAGCTACTCGAAGCTTTGGATAAGTTTTTATTCCCACTCAAGAGTTGGGAATGACTTTATCTACAATAAGCAAAATAAAACTATTTACTGTATGTTATTGACTGCTGCTAACAATCAATTAGTGGTAATTAGTTGCAAAATTAGAAACTAGGTATTTTTAAATTATTTTATGTTGATTTTAACTATAATATAAATGTTTCCGTTTTTTAAAGAACGTTAATAACTTCAAAACTAAAAATTAGTAAAATTATTGAAATCTTTAATTTAAAAACAAGTCTTATTTTCTGTAAATTCAACTTAATACATAAAAAATTCGTATTCCTTGCTTCATAGTAAATCGATTGACTTACTCTCTAAATTGAATAAGTTAAAAATAACTAATTATTAATAAAATTAGGACTGAGTTTTTGTTTCAGCAATAAATGAAAATTAGCCATTAATTCTAGTAGGTTCCAGAAAAATATATACTTTATAATCTTTATATAGACCAATTAGTTTGTCTTTTAAGCTAGCATATTTTATCTAAAGGATCTTTGATTGGAACATAAGAATGGGAGAAGTTATAGAATAAAAAAGTTTTTTTAATGTAAAAAGAATTATAAATTATTAATTATTATGCAAATTTTTGGCTAATTATATACTTTATATAAGTCAATCAATTTATTTTGAGGGAAAGAGTATTATCGTTTTGTTTATTAAATTGTATTTTTAGCGTTAAAAAAATTTGAGAAAAAACGATGTTTTATGAAAAATGGTGCTAAAAAAATTTAGTTGAGTGTTTTCAAAAATCCCTGTGTCCAAATTTAGATATTTATAAGCTTAATAAGCCATCCAAAATTTATTGAAATCTGTCAAAGCGATCTCGAGATATCGATGCAAAAATTACCACACACACACACACACACACACACACACAAACATCCCCGTGTAGAAAATTGTGATGGCAGTCTAGATTGATTTTTTGCCAGTATAGTTTTTGTCACGCGCTGCTATTTATAGTAAAGCTAGACTGGGGCGGTCTGGATTCTATCTAGTTTCTAAGATAAACTAATAAATCTAATACAGGTTATGTCACGCGCTGCTATTACAGTAAAGCTAGACTGGGGCGGTCTTGATTCTGTCTAGTTTACAAGATATACTTATAAATCTAGTATATAGGTTATGTCATGCATTCCCATTCATAGGACTGTTATACTGGCGTGATCTAGGTGCTAGAAACTCTTTCAGTTTATATTTTCTTCAATCCAATGGGAAATGCCTGAGTGATGCCGATAGTAATGTTTACTAACGGCAGGGTACAGAATTACAGATTCAGGGCTCATGCCATTATTCAGCCAAACTCTGGCAAGGCAATGCCGGCGCAGTAATGAAAACATATTCAATTCAGTCTTATGCCGATATTATTCCTGCTCAAAAATATTTCTAAGTCAAATTAAAAAAAAATCAAAAAAAGTTTATTCAAAATGCTTTTAATGACATTTCAAAACACTTTCAATAAAACATTAAGTGATTTTTTTCAAGATTGTACTAATATTAAGTAGGTTCATGCTGAACTAGAAGAAAAATTTCGTGGCACTAGCTAGCAGCGCTAGACGGCATGCAAATTTACATTGTATCTAGCGTTGCTAGCTAGTTCCATGAATTTTTTTTTCTAAATTGAATAATTCTAAATCAAATTAAAATTTTTTTTTTGTTTCAAGAATATTTTGTTTAGAATGCTTTGAATTGCATTTAAAAGCATTTGAAAAAAGTGTAAAATGCTTTTTTTTTAAAATCGTACTATGCGATTGTTAAGTAAAAATTTCTAAGTCCAAAATCCGAATATTTTTTTACATATAAAATTTAATGTTTATAACAATTTAAAACAAGGAAAACGCTAATTTAACAAAAATGTGTTGGACACTTTTTTCCGATCATTAATTTTAGTAGCTATTCCCTAGAAGGAAAACTTCGTGGAACTATCTAACAGCGCTAGCTACAATGTAAATTTACATGCAGTCTAGCTCTGCTAGCTAGTTCCACGAAATTTTCCTTCAAGGGTTATATTTGAGTCATTAAGACATTGAGTAAATATAATTTAAAATAATTTTTATTTGCTATTGCATTGGCAAATTTTAATACCTACAATTAAAAAAATAATTTTTAAAAAAGTAAATGGTCTTACCCTTAACTGAACTGTAATTCAAATATGGGGTTTCTTATATATTGAATTAAGCGAGCGTGGCTGCGGGGTTTAGCGTACAACTTGCGTCTGAAGGATCCCGGGTTTGATCCCAGTTGTCGTGCGATTTTATTTATATAAGATAGTTTTAATTGTTTAAGTCTAGTGAATGTTTAACCGTATGTGAAAAATTGTGTTTAAACAAACTGAATTTGCAATTGAAATAGATATTATTTTTCTACCTTTCTAGAGATATCTAGTACGACTATATAGCGCCAATTTAAACACACTGTCTAGCCGATAAGATATACGAACGTTACATTTCTGTCTAGACGCTATATAGTCAAAGTGTCTAGCGCCAGTATATTTTCTAGGGAAGCTAGATTAGGACTGTACAACGCCATTACAATTTTCTGCACGGGATCCGGACTTTTTCTTAAAAATGAAAATTTAGGCTTCTTAGATGAAAATATGCCGATTTAGACTATTTTTGGAAAATCGAAAACCTGAACGATTACAAAGCTTCCACTACGAGCAAGCAAAATAATTAAAATTTGATTGACTGAATTAGTAAACAGAATTTTATTATTATTAAAACTAAGTTTTTGTTTTAAAATTGGTTAATTTTAACTGAAATTCAGATTTAGAGAGTGTACAAATGTATGTATTTGCTGAAAATATGATGAATTATTCACAATTAAAAGAATAACAATATAATTTTTTTTTAACTTTTTTTCCTTGAAAACACACCAAAACCATTTTCTAAATTTATAATTAAAGAAATCTTTTCTGTAGATGCATTTTTTAAAGCTAGGATAATAATCATAAATTGTACGGTTTTAAAACTGTGTCATAACTGTTCGATAAATGCAAATGCTGTATCGAATTTTTATGTATCGGATAGTTTTTTGCGACAGCATTAAATTTTATCTGGGTAGAAGTTTTTCGTCAATACTGAGAAACTGTTTAAGATATTGTTATACAAGGGAACACTATCTTCTACTTGTTCGTATTTCATGTTTAAGTTATCTACATAGAGAATGGCATCTACTTTGAGGTTGAGTTTTCATTCAATAGCTTGAATTCACTGTTACTGCCTTATCGAACACTTCTTCGAAAATCGTTCCAATTCAATGTGTCATATAGACTTTGAATACTTTAGCTACAACAGAGCTCGAAACGCTATACAATTTTCATGCAAAGATCCTTGTTTAATATTTTTTTTCTCTACTGTAATAACAATAGTTGGCAGAAATTTTTTATTGTAGGAAAAAGCAATCATTGATATGATAGTATGTATACATACTGTAGTTATAGGATGCATATTATTAGTACATGTGTATGCATACTGCAGGTATAATAAGAGATGCATGAAAATCACCCTAGATTTACATAACAGAATTGCCTTACGGCAGAAATTCATTTAATAGATTTGCCATTTAAGGAGAAATTCATTTAACAGAATTTTAATCAGACATAAAACTTATAACTGTCATTTAACTAAATTTGCATTATGTACCGAAACTACGTGTAACGCGTGGGTTCTCCTTACATAAACCTCGCTTACTTAACAAACTTTCATTTAACACAATATAATTAATTGTATATCGAAATGGTACTTTTTAATGTACAAAATCATAACATTTTGATAACAAGTGTCATTTTTAATTTTGCACACTTATGCGCGACAGAGACTTTTGAAATTCAAAAAAGCCGTGGAATTGTAAAAATTCCGGTAATTATTAAGTGCCCAGAAATATGCGAAACATCGCGTTATACACAACAGCTATTTGTGGCATAAATTCTAGTTCACGAGAAATTTTACCTCACATACAGTTTCAATAATAGTTTATCTGTGATCATTGACACCGATTTAATGTGAAATATTCGCTCGCATAGAACTTTTGACGCTCAGACAGTTTGAAAAATGTACTCGTTAGCAAGAAAAAAAAAAATGTTGCAACTTTTATCCTGAATGGATTTATCAAATTACATCAAAGTTCGTGAAAAGTGCAACAAGTTTAACGTTCGTGAGTTTGACTTTATGCTCGAGTTGATTTTTGTGTGAAATAAAAAAATATAGGGTAAGCGAGTCATTTGATGCTATTTTTAGACAAGTAAATATTTATCATTTTCACTTAAAGAATATGTACATACATATTATTAAATTATTATTAATTGATATTTAAAATTATTTACACATATTCTTCAATGAAAATAAAAATATTTACTTTTCTAAAAGTCGCAGAACTAGGTGATACTAATTTAAAAAATTAAGGTGATACCATTTTCGAATTTTTTTGAGAATCAGCCTTATATTAATAAAAGTGAGTAGAAAAAATAAAATATAAAGCACAAGAGTGAAACAATTAAAAATTTTTTTAATTTAAATAGAAAAGTAAAATATCCAAGAAAGTCGCCCAATATCGTGTCGCGATTAAATTATGTTTTTATCGATGTTTATTGTTATAATTTTCTCCCATGAAGTTGAAAAATTACCAAAATAGAAAAATTATTACCCTCGTATTGATCAGATGAAATTATTTCGCTTTATTTATCAAATTAATATATTTGGTAATTTATAATGAAACTAACCTGTATGTTTACAGAATCAAAAAGTAGATTTATGCATATATTTTTACAATGTGCCAACAAAGGCATTGTTTTAACGCGAAGACATAAATTTCTCACACAGCATCTTTTGTTTTCAAATTCTCTTTGTCTTTCAATTCAAATCTTCTTCAAATGGAACTTCCACTTTGCATCTTTCTCTTTCTCGTTTAAAAATAAACTTCTCTTTATGCTTTAAACCTTCTTGATTGTTCGCTTCTCTTTAAAATCGATTTTCACATATCGTGAATAGAAATACTTTAACTGGACTACTCTCCGATTGAACAAGTCTTTCTGAGAAATCAACCAACTTTCTAGGATTCGGAATGTAACATTTTTTTGTAAATTTTACCAATCAAAAAGAAATTTGTTGGTAAATTTTTTTCGTAAAGATTAAAGAAAAATTGAATAAAAATTAATTGACGATTTTGAAAGTGCTTCAATTCTATATTTACGTAAAAATGGTAATCGAATTAAAACGCATATAATTAAAAAGTGTACAGCTTTTAAAATTAAAACTGAATTAAAATGCATATAATTAAAAAGTGTAAAGCTTGGTTTCTTAATTTAGATTCATTTCTAATTTGGATGAAAATGTGTGAAATTAGTAATCACGAGGTACAATGAGTAGTGCAATTTGTATGCAAGTCGCTCTGGATTTAACTGCATGCGTAAAAAATGGCACTTGCTAGTTGCTAACTATAGTAGGAGTTAGTTTAATTGTGGGCTTTGCAAGTAGGCACATATTGTACAATCTTTCGACGCTCTACTTTGAAAAACCAAACTCTTCCCACAATTAAAAAGGACTTATAACACGCTATCCTCCCATTGACCGAATTTTCCCCTCACATGCAAGAATCTTTATTATTCCTGTTTGAAATGATATTCCGCATGCTTGAAACTAGTCAAATGCAAGTTGTTTAGATTATAAGAAAAAAACAGCTTTTTTAATGTAAACAATAATAAACAGAATTACAATATTCTATTACTTTATTGCTTCCTCATATAATGCTTTTCAATCTCAGAGATTCAAGTCACATAATTTTAATGTAACAAAGTGTGACGATGGCTTTCTCTTGCTATAATATTATAATTTGAATCTAGAAGTTTAGGGGAGAATCACGTGTAATTTCTCCACCAATAAGCGTTACTCAAGTGCCATGAGCGGGGTATCGGAAGCCTTTGCCGATCGGGGTGTCTATCAATTAATCATTGATTGATCAACACACCTTGGAACTGGCTGTGGATCCGCGCCACGCTTTTGAGCACTCGCCGAGGACGCTTAAAGGTAGTTTTGATTTGTTGTATAAGTAACAATATTATTTAGATTTTCGAATCATAATTTAATGGAATTTTTTTTTATTTTTACCTCTTAAAGTGTGGCGTTTATAATGTGCGCGGATCAAGAAGGTGATTTTTGGATTATCTAGAAAACGCTATAATTTGACAAACGGATTGTATTTCTGAAACCTGTCAATCCGAAGTGGGAAGTTAAAGGAGTTTTTCTTCATGGAAACATAAGCATTTTTCTAAATGGATTATTACGGGATCACTTGCGAGAGATAGCCATTGCCTCCTTCAGCCAGTTGCATGCTTAACCTTGTTGAGTATTTAAATTATACATATTTATGAAACCAAAGGTGGAAAACGATAAAGAAATTGAATTTCTTTTATATTCTATTATTAATGATTATTTCTGACATTTTGATATATTTTAATTGATATTTGTATTTGGTAAAAGCTTTGTATTGCCAAAGCTTCTGTTCATTCCTGTATGATTTCTGTGTGTGTATGTGTATATGTATTAAATTATTCATATTAGTTGTTCTTATTTGGAAAGAAATATTATTGTATTATTGAGGTGACGTCACCGACTATATTAAATTTATAAATTGGATTATTTAAAAGATATGAAAGTCTGAAACGAAGCATCGCAATCCTAATTATTTTTAACAATAAATAATTTTGACTAATTTAAATGTTTTATTTATTTGGTTATTTTTTGAATTTAGTAAATTCGCTACTTATGATTCATATTTAATGCTTTCGATTCAATTATCATAAAATCTATTTGTGAAAATTAAAATAAAAAATATTTAAGTAATAAATTAAAAGAGTAGTTTGTTACAAAAGTGACTTTTACATTATTCTTGATCATAATGAGAAAATAGGCATTAAAAGAAATTGTCGAAATTAGTACTTTTTTTGGCACTAGTTTTTGGTTCTCTTAACCCTTTGTGACTAGATCTCGTCTGTAGCGCTACCAAGGTATAATTATACAAGGCGGAAGTAGGTGATATCTGGCTCGCTGCGGGTTTCCGGTTTTGAGCTTTCGCTGTGAGATCAGAACCGAATTTCACCATGCGTAAAATCATTCAATTAAGCTCTATGCACACGACTGAGAATTAACTGTCAGATTTCTTTGACCCCAGGGTAAATTAGACCATGACTTTGCCGCCAAAGTTTGACATAAAATCCTTGATATTATTACAACCTCCTTCTGTAATTAGTGTAGTTATTTGTTTCTCCTTCCTTTCCTTGTAGAACTTGGTTTTGAGAAGCTAAATAGGTATGTTGCTATAGTGACCCTTGAGCCAATTTACACAAGATTGACTTCTTAGTACCACGCATTTTTTTCTTTTTTTGCTTAAAGAAGAACCAGACCATAAATTTATAAAAAAAATTCGGTCGTTGAATTGAAATTCGGTGCCCGTTCTGGATTTTTAAGGTTTCGTTGCCAAGGGCAAAACCCTTATATCGATGAGATTTTGACATCCGTCTATCTATCGTTCCTAGCCAATAGTAGCGCTTTGTGGTTTAGGGATTCCCCAGGGATAATTCCTTGGAAAAATCGGGGGAAATTTCTACGAAACTCCTGGGTGACACTTGGAAACGTCTGAAATTTCCTGGGAATCCCTTGCAAATACCTGCGTACTCTTAAGAAATTTCTGGGAAATTTCTCGGAAGTCGCGGTGAATTCCTGAGAATTCCTAGAAAACTCCTGAGAGACTCTTCTAAATTCCTGAGAACTCTTTGAAAATTCCTAGAAAATCCCTCGAAATTCCTGGAAAACTCCTGGGGATCCCATCTAAATTCCTGGGAACACTTGGAGAATTTTGTGGGAACTCACCGAAGTCGCTGCGCATTCCTGGGATACTCCGGGGAAAACCTTGTAAATTCCTGGAAATTCTTGGAAAATTTGTGGGAAATTCTTCAGCATTCTTGGGAATTCCTAAGAAACTCCTAGGACACTCCTGGAAGTATTTTCTAAATTCCTTGAAAGTTCCTTGAAAACCCTTGGTTATTCCTGGGAAACTCCTGGGAATGTCTTGTAAATACACAGTCTCTTGGGAAATTTGTAAGAACTCTTAGAAAATTTCTAAGAAATTACTTGGAAATTGCTGCGCATTTCTGGGAATTCCTAGGAAACTCCTGGGAGTACCTTGTATATTCCTGGAAATTCTTGGGAAATTTTGGGGAAATCCTTGCGCATTCCTGAAAATTCCTAGGCGTTCCTAGGTGTTTCCTAGGAAACACTTGGAATTGTCTAAGAAATCTTGGAAAATTCCAGAAAATCCCTAGTCATTCTTGGGAAACTCCTGGGAATCCCTTGTAAATTCCTGGGAACTCTTGGAAAATTTCTAGAAATCCCTGGCAAATTCCTGGGATCTCTTGGAAAATTTCAGCGAAATCCCTGGGCATTCCTGGGAACTCTTGAAAAATTCCTAGAGAATCCCTCGGAATACTTGGAAAATTGGTGGGAATCCCTTGTAAATTCCTGGGAATTCTTGGAAAATTTCTGGGAAATCCCTACGTAATTCTGGGAGTTCTTTGGAAACTCCTGTGAAACACTTAGAAATTCCTAGGAACTCTTCGAAAAATCTTAGAAAATCCCTCGGAATTCCTGGGAATCCTTTGTAAATTCCTGGGAATTTTTAGAAAAATTCCTGGGAAATCTTTACATATTTCTGGGAATTCTTGGGAAACTCCTGGTAAACACTTGTAAATGTCTGGGAACTCTTGAAAAATTTATTGAAAATCCCTCGGAATTATTGAGAAATTCCTGGGAAATCCCTGCGCATGCCTGGGAATTCTTGGAAAATTCCTAGAAAATCCCTGAGCATTCCTGGGAAACGTCTGGAAGTCTCTTGCGAATACCTGCGGACTCTTGGGAAATTTCTGGGAAATCCTTGGTCATTTCTGGAAAACTCCTAGGAATTCCTGAGAAATCCCTGGACATTCCTGCACCGAAAAAGAGATAGGAAACTTGTCAAACTTAATTCCTTAAAGGACGGCTTAAAGTACGGCTCCCGTACCAAACTGTGACAGCTTTGTTACCAAATTGTTAATTGTCATCATACATCTATCTGTCATTTCGAACGTACCGCGTACTAAACTTTTTTCTATGTGGGTACGTTTGGGAATTTTTTGTGAATTCTTGGAAAATCTTTAGGCATTCCCAGATGTTTTCCATTAGAATGGTAGCATATATAAATTAGGACGCCCTTAAAAATAAAATTGTTTTTTTCCCATGCAGAATACATGGAAAATTTCATAATGGATGAGGCACTATTAAAAATTCAAATAAAAAAATATACAAAAATACTCATCTCTCCTTTTTTGATGTGTAACAAAATGAGGGGTTGTGAATGTTAAAATTCGAAAATTTCATTTTTAAAGACCACCCTAATATACATATTGATTAGACTTAAGCACAAGTCTTAATTAGTTAGAGTTCCATCGCTTTCCATTGTTAATTGAAAATAATAGAAAATCGATCCGTTGCAGTTATTGAGATTGTAGTATATAAACATCATTTCGAAAAATTATTTAATTATTTATTTATTCATTATCATTTGGTTTGTAATTAGTTTTCCTTTTAATAGAGATACACACTTGTCTAACTGTCATTCTCTTTGTCAAGAAGGTTTCAAGAGTTTTCTAGAGAAATTGCAATATGATTTTCATCAAAAAATTTTCGGATTTTTCTATAGTAAGCCACCCATCTTAGTAAGAATTTATATCTTCATTTTAATACATCGGAACCTCGACTTAGTAACTCGATTTAGTGGAAATAGTAGTTTACATTAATCTTGCTGACATCTGTCAACTTGGTTAATTAAGTATTAATGTAATGCATTGTATAATTATGCTAATATTATAGAAGATCTCGTCAGAGGAAGGTTTTATAAGTGAAAATTTGCTTTTGAGTTTTCTTAAAATGCAGGTCCAGAAAAGAGGTGTGCTCTCTTAATATGAATTAGTGGTTTTCCACTAATGAATTAGCGAAAAATCGCGAATTAATAGTGCGATTAAATTAGCGATTAATAGTGCCCAACCCTGAGTGAGCTCTAGGAAGAACTGTCTAATCTGATCACAGTATTTTTTTCAGTGTGCGTTTTGTATCCCTATACTTCAAGATCTCCCTTGCAAGGCCCTTCTGCCTATGAAAGCGGCGGACTTTCGTCAATATTCTTCAGTTCTTTCTAGAGCTCACTCAGGGTTGGTTGCTTGTCTTACTCTAGTCTGCCAGTAAAAACGCTGGAGCCGTTTTTTGAGAAACCTCTATAGGTATTAATTTTTAAAATACCAAAAAGTCTCAGACATGTCCATTTTTAAAAAAACTTCTTATGCAAAAGTTATAGATACTAGAACAAGGAATATTTTTTATTGAAATCTTTTTTCTATTTAATCAGTAGTTTTCGAGAAAAACAAAGAAAGACTATTATTTCATAAATACGCATTATACATATACTTATAAACTCACATTGTATATACAATATTTAAAAGTTGTTATTTATAAATAAGAAAAAAGAAAATTATTCATACAATGTAAATTTTTAAGCAGGGGAGACCGAGGAGGAAAGTAACAAAGGTGGAAAGTAACAACGCTTATAACTTCTAAACCAATGAGCGGACAGACATAGTCTTTGAATAATTTTTAGTCAGTTTTGCCCCCTCTACCTTCCCCAAATTATGTTAGGGGTCTACCAGAAGCCATATATCTGATACTGACATTTTGTGCAAAAATTACGTCAAAAGTAAGTTTTTGCCTAAATTTTCAAAATATCATATTTTTTTGATTTTATAAATATTTTAAATATGCTTTTCTTTTTTTTGAAGCTTTTTTATTATTTATCTTTAATTCTTTAAGTCGTGCTAGTGCATAATTAAAAAATGCGAAATACTTTTGTGTAATTTAAACTTGTTTTTTTGAAATCTAAGGAAAAGAGGGGTTAGGTGGAAAGTAACACGTTGTTACTTTCCTCCTCATCTAATGCTTTATATTTATAAACCTCCTCTTTTTTAATAACTATGTGATTTTATATGTTTATTTTATATATTAAAGATTAAATATTGGACTTTTGATTTGAATTTTTAAGAAACGATGCTTTTTTAATGTCATTTCTATTCAACGAATACTAAATAGATAAAAAAAACTTAATTTCAAAAAAAGGTCAAAAATATCTGCCAATTATGTACAAAATGTAGTTAATATCACTTTGTATTTTTATATGTTTATAATAAAAATAATTTAAATTAATAGCAGTTTTATATTTGAAATGCTAGTCTTAGTTTTAAAATGTTACTTTCCTCATTCGTGCTGTTACTTTCCATCTCAGGGGTGAGAGCTGATTAAAAAGTCCTGCAGTGAACTATTAAATTACTATTAATGTTCAATTCCAATTTCATTTAATAGGTGAAAGTCCAAGCTTTCGATTAATATGTTTACAGAACTTATCCGACAAATAGTTTTAATGATAGCATCAAAAAACTGATGTTTGTTACTTTCCTCCTCGGTCTCCCCTATATACAATGTATATTTGTGAAATATCAGTTTTTTTTGTTTCTCTCAAAAACTATTGATTGAATGAAAAAAAGATTTAAATAAAACGTTTTCCTTGTTATAAAATATTCCTATAACTTTTGTATAAAAAGTTTTTTTTTTTAAATGGACATGTCTGAGATTTTTTGTTATTTTAAAAATTAATATAGACGTTCCTCAAAAACAGCTGCAGCGATTATTTTAATTTTTGGTGGAAAATCATATGTTTACACTCCAGAATCAAAATCAAAAAGCACCCTTAAGTTAAATCAGTTTAAAACGCACCGTGTTGCGTAAAAAACTCGACTTTAAAAGTCACTTTTAGAGTTCTAGAGATTAAAAAGAGGAGAAATCTCACTTTTAGTCAGTGACTACCCCATCACGCAAGTTTCATCAACAGAGCTACCAACTCAAATTTTTCTCCATTAACTGAAAATCAGTGAAAATGTTACTAGCTGCTATCAGCTGTGACTCCTTGCTTGTGTGCATAACCTCAGTGTGTGTTGTGTTGCGTCAGTTTAAAAGAATTTCTTGTTTGGAAAACTGTATGGTCCTAAGAAGGACATTTTGCCGAAATTAATTGAGTTCGCAATTTTGTTAAAATGTAACTCGGGACCTATGTGTAAGTGCCCACACAGCACCAGAAATTCCCTGAATTTCCCCTGAATATTGGTCCACATTTCCTGAATATTCGAACCTAATATTCAGGGAAGTTTCCTGGAAGCATCAAAATGTCCGCCATAAAGAATATTGGACGCTAAATTTCCCTGAAAATGTATTTCTAATTTTCAGGGAATTTCCGCATCTAATATTCCTTCAATATTCACAGTATTCGTAAATCTTCTGTACATGATGCGCAATGGTCGAACTTGGTTTCTGTGACACTTACGGCTGCGCAGTAGTTTTTAATGTTCTAGAATCCTACGGGTGCCAAATATGACATACAATTTTTATCAATTACCAGATCAAAAAAATTTTGGAAATTTTTTTTAACTTTCCCTGAATATTCTAGGAATATTAGATGCGGAAATTCCCTGAAAATTAGAAATAAATTTTCAGGGAAATTTAGCGTCCAATTTTCTTTATGGCGGACATTTTGATGCTTCCACGAAACCTGAATATTAAGTTCGAATATTCGGGAAATGTGGACAAATATTCAGGGGAAATTCAGGGAATTTCTGGTGCTGTGTGGGTGACATGTATTATGAATAAAGTAACCTCAAAATCTCTACAATTAAAAGTGACTTATATTAAATATTTAGAGTCGGTTTTCTTCTTGTGGCTCCAGCGATTATTTTAATTTTTGGTGGAAAATCTAATGTTTATACTCCAGAATCAAAATCAAAAAGAAAATCCCAGGTGCTAGGACCTTTAGGTTAAATCAGTTTAAAACACACCATGGCAACAGTTGTAGAAAAATAATTTTAGTATTTTACAAGTATAGTTGCATTTTTTAAATCTTTTTTTATTTTCTATACAAAAATACTTAAAATGCTCATTCCAGGATATACTTATTTTAGCTTTTTTTAGTCAGTACTGCGCCAACATTGGTTCAGCACTGAACGGCCATTATTAAGGTATCAATGCTTTTCTAGTACATTACTGCACCGATTACTGCGCCAACTCAGGCACGCCAAGTAACAATAGTCTACAACGTACAATATTGAAAATTTTGGTTGGAGAAAACATTTTAATTTTGATACTTTTGAGTAAGGATTTTTAGAACTGATGTTAAATAAAAATTGTATTTGTGTTTCACAAACTACCCCTGGAAAACTCCTGAAACCGGCAGGTGCACCAAAAAAAATTCTAGCTTTAGTAGGATCATTATATATGTATATTTGATGTTTAACATTTATAATTGTTTAAAAACAATAGTTAAAAATCCACACGTGCACTTTTGCGTGTTGTTTTGAAATAATAAACGATACTTGTTTGTCTCTACCTTTTCCTCTAGTTTATCTTTGTTTTGGGAATAAAAGTCAATTGTAGAATCGTTCTGTGTAAGTGCCTATAGAATCGTAGTTCAATTAGTCAATGAGAAGAGCAGAGCTAATAATACAAAGCGAGTAAAGCTCCAATGTTACGCCAAGCCTTGACATGCTCTAATACGTAAACAACCTTTGCACTCGAGAAGTGACGATCCTTGCTTCGTACACGTGTGGTGTCACACATTAGGATTTGCTACACGAGGCGCAAATTTCAGCTTTCAAACTGATCTAAACGAATGTAAATACCTTACAGTAGTAGAATTAAATATCGTTTATATTTTCAATCTATATATAATTTATAAGTTTAATATTTACAAATCTACATACTTTACTTTTCGAGAACATGTTATTATTTAATAATAAATTCTTTAACGTCCTCCAATTTTTCATTTCAAAACAGTGTAATGACCAACAAAGACAACCAACTTTGGTAAAAAAAGAACCAATTTTTTCTAACGTTTCGAGACTGATTCAGTCTTCTCTTCAGAGATTTATTTAAAACATCTATAATCAAAATTTAACAAATTCTACATGACATTCAAGAACAAACAACTACATTCTGGTCACAGTTGAGAATTTCAGTAATAAATACTGTTTTGAAATGAAAAATTAAGAGGACGTTACAGAATTTATTATTGAAATTCTCAATCGTGACCAGAAAATAGCTGTTTGTTCTTGAATGTCATGTCAAATACTTAAATTTGTTAAATTTTGTTTATGTTTGATTCTCCACGAAACCGACAATTTGGTTACTGTTAATTTAGAATTTTTTTTTTTGCAATTAAAATAAAAATCATAATACAACTTTTAAGTATGATAGTCAAGAATGAAATATCTGTGATGGTCCAGAAAAATTGTTTATAATTTTTGTATTTTTTAAACAAATTAGCTGTTACCGCATCCATGTACTATAATCGGTTACAGTTTAACAAAATTGATAGTTTAATTTATAGAAAAGTGAAATAAAAATCATTCGCATTTTAACTTTTTAAATTGGTAATATATGCGGTAAATTATAAAAATGTTGAGGTAATTTATAATAATAAAACCAAACAACAACATTATTGTTCATCATAACTAGAAATTCACCAGAGAAATGTCCTTTTTAAAGTTAGAAAGGAATACAACTCATGTTAAAATCACAAAAAGTTGAAAACACACGCATTCAATTTCAGAAAACTTATTATAGAATTTGTCAACTTTGCGATTTATTGAAAATTTTGCAATTTAAATAATTAAAAATGCGAAAAAGCTGTTACAATTAGTCAAATTGTAGATGATAATTTTAATTTTTCTCACGATACATCCATCAAGTATAATGAATACAACAGCAACTGAAAATCGGTTAATCATGGAGACACAATTTGGTACATGCTTTTAATGGTAACTCGCTTTCCAAAGGCACCATACAAGCTCTAAAACAAGTTCAAAGTAAAATTTATGGAGATCGTTTTTCAAGCATAAAAAAGGAATTGATATTTATGGAACACTTTTGATGTGCTTATTTGTATATATGTATATATAAATAGCAAATGGTGTATTCAATACGTGAAATTGACAAACAAACGTGTAATCGGTGGTATATTGATTATTTTCGAGGTAAATGAAATTATTTACGCAAACATGTTGTGGCCCCTTTGGGCATTAGTATTATATCCTCCGAGATCGATTTTGAGGGGACACCATTTTCGATTTCGCTCCATTACCCGCTCGTATTTTCTCCAGCACATTAATTACTCATTATTATCGACTATTCGCACGCTCTTCATGCAAATTATCCAAAATTTATGTATAGATGTTTGAATGTATTATAATAGATGTGCACTTTGAAAAATGAATCGTCATCCTTATAGAATGTATTGGAATTTCTTAGTTTTATTTTTAATCTATTGAAATCCGGATCCCAGTTCTCGATATCCTGCATAAGAATGTGATTTACAATTGCTCAGATTACTTACCTTATTTCTCATTTTTTCACGTAAAAGTATTAGGATATTACAACAATTTTTAATAAAAACTAGAACTTCCAAAGCGCGCTACGCGCGAAAAATTGTGCTCTTCTCTTTTTTTTTTTTTTTTTTTTTTTTTTTTTTTTATATAATGGTCCAATTTTATACTTTACCAATTTCTTTAATTTGACAATTCCCTAATTACTATTGAATAAGCTGTAAAATTTATCTGTCTTTAAATTTTTAAAATGTATACTAAAATTTTGCGTCCTAATTGACTACATATTAGATATTGGTCATATTTTTTAAAAAATTCTGGGAATTTGTTTAAATTTTCAAAAAATTTGTTATTAAAAAAATTCTTGACGTGATGGAGACAAACGGGCTCCCAATTTAGATTCAGCGACCAAAAATGCTTTAGGAATTCATGGTCTGGTTCCATGAGAAAAAAAAAGAATAGATTCTAACTTTCATGTTTAAAAAATTTTAGTTTTCCCTTACACTCCAGTGGAAAGAGATGTTTTTGAGACACAAAGAATGACTATTGTAAAATTTTTCTCATGCATTTTAAGTGCCAAATATAAACTGAAACTTCATGGAGAATTTTTGTACAACCCGCGTTTACTGAGTCAAGGTGAAAAGGTTTAGTCAAGAATGAGAAAATTTACATAAAATAAATTAACATGCAAAATAACTATAATTAGTTTTTTACTTTTATGGGGACCACATGCCCCTTTTTCTTTGAAATAGGTGAAAGGGTAAATACATTTTTGAAAATGGCTGTGACAAAAAATGTTACAAGCAAAAATTAATTTGCTCTCTATATAAATGGAATGTTCATTAAATCTTATTTCTGAAAATGTTATATCCAAAGATAGTTTCTTGTTAAATTTCTAAATCAGGACTCGAGTAGTATCTTCTGAGTTTGACGTTAGTTATGCGAACACATAGATGAAAACTCTTCGAGATAAATACATGTACACGAAACTAATAAGTCTTATAGAAGATAAAGGTATATATGTGTATGTTGTTCAAAATTTAAGGGATGAGGATTTGAGGAAGTTGAGATAAGCACTGCTTGACTACACGAGTCGAACGTTCTCATATTATGTCACTATTAATACGTGCTTGTGCAAGGTTTCCTAAAGTCAGGTCAAAGAGCAAACAACCATCTTCAGATTAGAGAATATTGATTATCGAAGGTATCTTAGATACACGTTTAATCAATGAACACTGTACGTAAACAATGCAAATTAATTTCCTCATTCTTATTTGCATAAAATAATAATAATATTAACAATAATAATATGTACTACTAGTTATAATACAATATATATAATTTATAATATAATAATTGTCCAAGGTTATCCCTTTATTTTGAAGGTGCTTCTTAAGTTTATCAACTCTTAAAATTTGTAATAAAAACAGTAGAAGGTAATTATTTAAATGTTTAAATTGTCGATTTTAATATACATTTAATAATAATTATTATTACTGTGTGACCATCAGAAATAGAATAGAAATGCATATTCAGGAAAAATTTGTAATGAAATGCCATGATAATGTATCAAATTGCGGGCAACTTAGTAGTCTGATTTATTAACTTATTGCTATCCAAAGTTTGCCGTAAACTAATATTAATTGCCGCACTTGGTCTTATCGTTATTACCTACACTCAATAATCACTTCGTAAATTGTTTCGAGTTTTCGCATCTGCCTTAAAATTGTTTGCTTCCGCGCTTATTTTGTGTGGAAGTATACCGAGACACTCGTAAAAACTAATTAACCAAATATACTTAAACAGAAAAACGAAATAATAGTAACGTAAAATAAAAAAGAAATAAAAAGATAAACTGTAAGCTAAAAATCATTTAAAGTAAGTTGTGTAAATATCAAATAATTGAAAAACTTTCTACATTTAAAAAAGCCTTTGAGACAAGTTCCACTGAAAATTTAAAGTAGAAAAATACTCTTGTAAGATATATGAGAATGGGAACATATTTCTAGATATAAAAATAAATACCTCGTTCTTCAACTCATAAAAATGTAATGCCTACATTTAGAAAAGTTTTGAGTGGCTCCTTTATGTTTCTTCAATTCACAGAGTAGAAAGCTTAGTTCTGTGAGGCATTTGACTTATCAATATTTTACTGATACTAACTTTTTATGGATATTCACATTTTCAAGTCAGTATCGATCTCTACTCTTTCCTTCAAAAATAATTCTGTTATCTTACTATCCGTGAACTTTGTGCTTTAAAGCAGTAGAAATTCTGGTAAAACCAGCATCATTTTGTTGCATTTTCCTGTCGGATACACTTTCGCCGAACGATCTAATATCGGGAGACAAACATGGATTCGAGAAAGAGATACTAGAGTTTTCAAGAATACCTAGTTTACTAGTGAGTTTATCACATACTTGACAGATACTTTATGGAATTGTTTGATTGAAAGAATTCTTAAGATAGACAAGATTTTTCTTCTTGGCTTAAAATAGATGAGTGAAATAATAATAAAAACAAATAATAAAAAATAATAATAATAATAATAATAAGTAGTGATAATTGATAGATTAACTCTCATTACTGTTTATTTAATAATGGTGTTTAATGATAGAATACAGTTAAAAATATTAATGCTGGTAAAGTTAATGAACAGATTGCACCTTTGGTCAAATTAACATTTTTATTTTTTATCGCACAAAGTACATTGTTGGAAAATTTGACAATTTATGATCTGACATATTTTGTCTACTTTCGGTGACGGTCAGTTTTGGTTCTGTCTCAAGGCATCGGTGGTGAAATCTCGGTGTTGTAGTGTAATTAATTTATATTATTTTGTTTTGGTTTATAGAAATTTTCTAAGAGTTGATCTTTAAAAAAAAAGAATTTTTTTAAATTAATTAATTTAAAAAATTTACCGTCTTTTAACTTGCCAGTTAATAATAATATATCACACAATCAAAACTGTCAAATCAATGATTTTTTATTTCTCATCAAATCTTAATTTTTACTACTTCTTGTCTATTTCTGGAAAATTTATGAATGAAAATCTTTAAATTATGTTTATTTTATTATTTAACATTAAAAGGATCAATTTAAGCTTAGATAAGAAAACAATAAAATTTTTAAAAATATTTTTTCAAGTATTTTAATCATAAATATAAATGATTAAAGTGTTTATATTAAGTTGCAATGCAGCTGTAAGCAATATTTTTCCGATTTTGATGTTCACACTTTTCTGTAGCGAATCTTAAAAGTTAAAACTCATTATTTTTAATTATATTTAAGGTCCCGGTAAGAAGAGGTTAATTGAAACGAATAAATACGGTTCCAAATGTCGTGAAATTTTGAACTTTTTTAATCCAATCTAATGTCATTTTTGAACTTTTAAGTTTTAATTCTGCTGGAAAGAATTCATCTGGACCCATTTTGATTCCTTTTAGTTCCTGATAAAAATTGTACGCATTTCAATTCCGATACATGAGTTAGAAATGATCTCAATTTAATCCCGCTTTATTTTAATTCTGATAGGGTAGTTAGAAATGAAATCAATTTAATACCGTTTTCTTACTAAAAAATATGCAGCAAATTAAATTCTGTTTAAGACAAAAAACTTGGAAACAGTTTAATTCATTTCAATCAAACGGCGAATTAAAACAGATTAAGATGTTTGAAAAAATGACGAATATGAATATCGCTTTCTATTCCAATCAATGTCATTTTTGAACTTTTTCGTTTTCATTTTAATGCATTTTAATCAACCTCTTCTTGCCGGGGTTATGTTTGAGATATAGAAAAAGCTATGAAAAAAAGTATTAAATTTAATTTAATTTCTCCTTCCTTACATTCTTTTTATTATAAATACATTATTAGGAATTGAAATAAATTTAAAATGTTAATATTATTTAATTTAATAATTTTATAACATTTCGGTTAACACAACTTCCATAAAATTATCACACTCGGAACTTTACACTCAAAAAATGCCACAAAAAATAAATATAATTTTGATTCCCATAATGCTAGAATTTCAGACTCAGATTTTAATAAATTTTAAAAGAAGTCTTTAGAAATAATTCACATACAAAACAATCTTAAAATATATGTTAACTTCAGAACAAATATATTCAAATTAAGAAAATTTTATTTTCTTCTTAATAATGATTCATTCTAAGTTGTTCATGATATATCTTGGATCCAAATTAATTTTTTTCTAATTGCAAGACTATTTCCAACATTTGCTTAATTAATTATAAAATATGTATTGTTTTCTTCAAATGTTTTTTCATTGGTGCCATCAACCTAAATTGGATTTTTTATATAATGTTAATCTTAATATTCACATGAGTATATTTTTAAGGTGTAAATTATTAATTGAGAAAATAGTGTATTTATTTAATTTGAGGTTATGTTAAACAGAAGCAGACTAGAGTTTACGCCAAATATCTTTTCCTTCTCATAAACTTGAAATATTCTTGGAACAAGTATAAGTATGATTTATTTATTTATTTATTATAGTATTTTTTTCGAAAAATTGAAAATTTAAAAAAAAACAGTTTCCCTTTTAATGCATTTTTTAAATTCGTGTACGGAACCCTCGGTGCGCGAGTCCAACTCGTACTTTCTCGGTTTTTTTAATACAAGTATTATTTTAATTAATAATTTATCTTTTAAGAAACATATATGGTAGAGTCGAGGTCAATGAAACACTTTTTTTAATGAGACATTTTAGTTTTATGAATATTTTTATTTCCAAAAATAAGGAATCAACGAGTTGCACATTTTTTTGGAGTTCTGTAAGTCTTATTTATGTTTAGAGTTTGGTAAAGTTTTTTTTCAATATAATTTTTCAAAAACTGATTGTCCTAAACCGAAAGTTATCCGAGTTTTTAATATATTTATTTAGTAAAAATTAGAAACGCAAATACTAAAAATAAAAATAACATTACATTAATAAAAATCCAACAAAAAATCTGTATTTTGAGGAAAGTTTGACGTACGTAATTTGATCAAAGTTTTGCAGAAACGGGGAATTTTATCGAGAGAAATGAATTTTTAGAGACATTTATTCTAACTATTGGTGGTGAAAGATTTTTGGTAGGAAATGTTGCGTGGGTAGAAGAGATTGGCTAAGAACTTTACTGAAGCGGAAAATGAATTCTGCACTCCGAATAAAACGAAAACCTAGATCATCAGATTGTTTTCCTTGATATCTGACAAATTTCATTTTCTATTGAAAAAGGCATTGAAAACCTGGCATTGCCTTAAAAAACAAGAATAATATTCTTTTTGTGTTTGGCGATAAAATATTTTAATTTTAAGCGATTCTATTTTCTATTATTTTAACATTTAATGTTGTCGTATGACAAGTAATTTTTATTGGTCTAAACTTCCATTAATTTAACTTTCAAATTATCTTAATTTTTATCAATCCAAAGCGATTCTACTTTAAATAGAATATGTCAATCGATCTACATCTAAAAATTCCAATCATTCTCAACTTTAATAGATTCAAATTTAATTTCATCCAAACTTTAACAGGAAGTTTATTAGTTATTTTTTGCCTTATTGGCATTATTTAATAATTCTGAAGTGTCGAATATTTTACGATTATTATTTTTAAAGAGAAAATAATTTTTGATATCGCGTGTTGAAAACTATAGCTCGAATTAACGCATTTAATAAAACATCAATCTTGTTTACTTTATGCTTTAGCGTATTTCACAATCGAGTGATTCCTATATAACAAGGATATAACACTGTGTGTGCTGAACAGTGAAACCGTCATATCTGATGTTTACAGCAGAATTGATCTGCCACTTTGACGAACCGACAATGAAACCATCATGAACGATGTAAATCTCTAGGGGATTGTACATCGGACATGGATTTGTAATTGAAAAGCACCGTAGATTGATGGCACAACACTAAAAAATTCTGCAAAAACTCACAAGTGTCTTTCTCGCGAACAATCGTTTCGAGGACTTCTATAAAATTGTTTAAAAAGCGAGGTTTTTTTTACTTTCTGCAAGCATTCGATTTTTATGAAAGTTTCAGTTTCAATTAAGTCGATCAATTCCATTCAATTTTATTAGTTCCACTTAGTTTTATTATTTTCTTTTAGTTTTACTAAATCTTTTCGATTTAATTTTATTAAACTCAGTACACTCCACTCTGCCAAATTTATTAAAATCCCCTTAAATAAGAATACATTCAACAATGAAGTTTATAAAATTTAAATGAATAAAATTTCACTCTTTTTCATGCGGTCGAACAAATGAATGAATTTAAACCCGGTATCCAAAGGCCACATATTTAGGCACGTGAAAACAATTTAAGTTTTATATTTATAATAAAATATAACTAAAGGGCGAGATTCATGAACGAAATAAATTAACATTAACTTTTATTTCAACAAAGTTCTTAAACTCTTCAGTAGAGCAGTTATTTTCTAAGAAAAATTTCTGAAACTTTAAACGAAAAGCGGCTTTAAGTAAAAGAAACTTTCTTCTTTATAAGGTCTCCAAGCCATAAATCGCTTTTGTTGATCAATTTGAAAGTGTATGAGAGATTAAATATTAGAGAAAATGAGAAAAATATTCCCATTTAAGATGGATAGGTCAAAATCACTAATAATCGATAAATTATTTGGAAATAATTTGGTAAACAATAAATTGTTTGAAATTTTTAGCAAAATTAAATAACATATTTTTTTTATTATTTACTAGCAACATTAACGAGCGCCCAAGCGCGCGACAAACTTTACATTGTTGTAGGTCATTTAAAACTATAAACTTTTGCAAATCCAAATAATGAAAATTACAAAATTGAAGAATATATCTAAAAAAATGACGAAAATAATTGGCAGTTGAAAAAAAAATCAAAAAATGACTAGATTAATAGGCAACTAAAAAAAATAATTGAATAAGTTAAACAATAAATATTAAATTTAAACAAAATAGTTGAAAAATTATAGGAATAACTGTTGCAAATAATTGCAAATTGAACAACTGTATTGAAAATAAAAAAAAATTAAAATTGAAGAAAATAATAAAAAATTAAAATAGCTTCAAAATTTAAAAAAAAATTGATAATTGAAACAAAAAGTTACAAAATGACGAAAATAATTGACAATTGAAAACAAAATTCAAAAAATGACTAGATTAATACTCAACCGAAAAAAATAATTTAAAAAATCAAAGAATAATTATAAACTTTTAAGATAATAAATAATAATTAAAAATTGAAAAAATAGGAGGAAATACCTGAAAATTGCGGAAAATTATTAATAATTGGAGGAAATAGTTGAAAAATGACGAGAATAATTGAAAAATTGAAGAAAATATGTATTGTGAAAAATGACCAGACTAATAGACAACTGAAAAAATAATTGTAAAAATTAAACAACAAATATTAAATTAAAAGAAAATAATTGAAAATTGAAAAATTAAGAAAGTTATAGGAATAAGTGTTGGGAATAATTGCACATTTAACAACATGGATTGAAAATCGAAAAAAATTATTAAAATTGAAAAAAAAATTAAAAACTGGAGAATGGAATTGAAATTCAAAGAATATACTTAAAAGTTGAAAAAAGTAATTGAAAAAAGCCGAGAACTAATGAATACAGAAGAAAACAATTGAAAACTGAAGAATAGAAATAAAAATTGGGGAATGAAATTAAAACTTTTAAGAATAATTAAAAAATTATATTTAATTTTAAAATAAAAAAAATTTAATGATAAAAAATAGAAAAAGGCGATAATTTTTTAATATTAAAGAAAATAATTGAAAAGTGGAAGTTAAATTTAAAGAAAAAAACTAAGAATTGAAGAGAATAGTTATAGAATTGAATATTTGAATTGAAATTTTAAAAAAAAATTTATGAGTGAAAAAAAATTGAAAAAATACGAGAATTATTGAATATTGAGGAATTAATTGAGAATCGATAAAAATAATTGAAAATTAAAGAAAATATTTAAGAATTGAAGAAAATAATTAAGAATTACAGAAATAATTCCGAAATTTAAGGATTAAGGTATTAGTCGCGTAAAATGATTTTCGTCAGATTTTTTTAAAACTTTGTATCTGTATTCATGAGGTATTTATCTATGAAATGAGATCTATCCTATTAACTTTCACCACTTCTGAGCTTCAAAATATTAATTCAAAGTTTATACCTTTTACATGCAATAGCACAAAATGCATGTAAAAAATGTCTCTTATATTCATTTATAAAAAAACAAGTCGTCAGATTTTCAAATAAAACTACTAAGTTACACATTGAGATAAAATAAGTCCTTTAAAAAAAAATTTCCTTTATTGACCACGCCGTATAAAAAATACAATAATTTAAAAATTCATAATTTTTTATTTTCACGTGGTTTCATTGAAAAATGTCGAAAACGTGTGAGCAATACATCACGATAAGTTATAGTACCTGACTAAAAATCGTGAAAATTACATATATTACATTAGAAGAGGTCACAAGGAAGCAAGTAAGTTGATATAAAAGTTTATTTATTGTTCTTTTTATTTTGCGGGAGTTTTGCGGGAGCATTTACGCGACTAATACCTTAAATGGAAATTTCAAGAAAATAATTGATAATTGAAAGAAAAGATATAATATGACGAAAATAATTAACTATATTAAAAAACATTAACAATTAAAAAAAATTAAGTTCAAATTGTAAAAATGTTTTGATAAATTACAGTATTAGTAACATCCATTAAAATGTAAAGTTTAAAAATTAAGAAACTTTGATGTAGTTTGTATTCTACAAATGTTTATGATTTCAATGTTTTAAAGAAGTAAAATACATTTTCAACGATCATTATTATCATAGCGTATTCGGAATTTCAATAATACCCTTGCCTTCATTTGAGAATAGTTACGTGAGCTGCGTCATTAAAATTTAAAGAGTAAAAGAGAAAGAAGAGTAAGGGTTTTCCGACACAGTTGTCGCATAGTAAAGCGTCTTTGCATAATGGCCGACTCGTCATTGAGATCTACTACTGGAACTCTAGGACCTCGATGAAACCACTTCCGGCTCGTAATGCTCTTTTTCCTTACATTTCGCATTTATGCATTAAACAACGCAGCCCAACATTTCTTTACATTTAGCTTTAACCCTTCCATTTATCCGCTCGTTTATTCCAAATACTGTAACTTTTTTTTCGGAATATTTGCATTACAATTATTACGAAGAGAATCCCTTTTTAGTATATTTATTAGGGTGGTTCAAAAAATGAAAATTTTCGAAAATCGTTTAAAATCGCATGGATATCGACTGAAAATGCAAAAAAAAAAGAATTACCTCTATTCTTTTGGATTTGACAATATTAAGGGGTGCAGCTTACACCCCCTACTTTTCCATTAGAAATACATGGGAAAAGTGTATTTTTATAAAAAATTGCGAAAAATTGTTCTTAATTTAATCGAAAAAGGATCAGAAGTTTATGAGACTTCAATAAATGTTCGAAATTGAAAAAACTGTGGATTATTATTATTTTTTTAAAACTGTCCCTCTCTAGAGGTGCCTCGAAAAACCACCCCTAAACATAAATTCAGAATTTATAATAAGTCTAAATTATTACTTTCTTACGTCTCTTCTTTTTTAAATTTTTTTTACTAAACAAAATACAAGGCTCGTTACATTGTTAATTTTATTATTAATTGTTTAAACATTTTTAATTTGTTTCAACAATTTTTTTCATATTTTCCGTTTTAATTAAATGTCTTAAAAGCTTACAACATGTTAAATAACTAAGAGAAAAACAATTTAATTATTTAATTTAATTGATTGTTTAAATAATTGAAATGGTTTAAAATCAACTTTTCATTAAATTTAGCTGAAATCAAGTGTTTTTTTTGCAATTTTCATTGAAAAACTATAAACAAGTTATTTATTCATAATTCGCATTATACATTTAATTGTTTAAACAATTTTAATTTGTTTAAAAAATATTTTTCATATTTTCTGTTTCAATTAAATATCTTAAAAGCTTAAAACTTTTTAAATAGCGAAGGGAAAATGAATTTAATGTATTTAATTTAGTTGATTGTTTAACCAATTCAAATTGTTTAAAATCGACTTTTTATTAAATTCAACTAAAATCATGTGTTTTTTTTTTGCAATTTTCATTGGAAAACTATAAACAAGTTATTTATTCATAATTCGCAATATACATTCAATTATTTAAACAATTTTAATTTGTTTAAAAAATATTTTTGATTTTTTCTGTTTTAATTAAATGTCTTAAAAACTTACAACTTTTTAAATGACGAAGGGAAAATCAATTTAATTGATTTAATTTAATTGATTGTTTCAACAATTAACATTGTTTAAAAACTACTTTTTATTAAATTAAGCTATAATCATGTGGTTTTTTGCAATTTTTATTAAAGTACTATAAACAAGTTATTTATTCATAATTCGCAATTTACATTGAATTGTTTGAACAATTAATTTTCTTATATTTCAAATTTAGATAATTTTTTTAATAGCTGTCGATTTTATATTAACAATTGACTGAAAACTTGTTCATTAAATATTTTGTTCATTTGTTTTTAGGAAACAATCCAATAAATCCAATAAATTTTAGGAATTTACTAATTTTTCTTTAATCATAATTCATAGAATTAAATCTCTTTAACCTTATTTTTACCCAAAATCAACCAGATTCATTCATTTTTTTTATTAATGAACCCTTACCATATACTATGGTATTTTGCGTATAATATATTTATTTTTTTAACAATTAAATATTATTATCTGGTCTAAATAATAAAAGTGTATGATAAAAAGCTTTTTCTAAATTTATATAATTTTTACTAATGGAAATAACTTTATAAAAAAAAAGAGAAGTAATTTTCCACTAATGAATTAGAGAAAAATCGGTTACTATGAATATTTCACTAATGTTTGGTAGAAAACTACTGATTATTATTAGTAAAAAAAACTAGTAGTTTGAAAGTGAAATATCTACCAATTGAAGTAGTGAATTTCACTGTTTTAATTAGTAGAAATTTCACTGTAAAATTAGTAGTTTTCTACTAAACATTAGTGAAATTTTCACTATTTAATAGTAACCGATTCGTGATCGTCTTTAGTGCTACGGTTTGAAATAGAATGTCCTTAATTATAACTTGCAACCGATTTAAATTACGTTTCAATATTTAAAAAATCCAAGTTTTGACGAGATATCCATTTTAAAACTGTTCAATAATTTTCACAATCTTCATGATAATTAAATCTACAAATTTATTTGTGGAAACAAATGAAAATTTAATAGGTCCATTAGTCGAGAATCTTTCGAGTAATTTTATAGTTACTGCGGGAATTGGCTGAGGACTTTTTGCTGCAGTAGCAAGTAATAAAATCGATAACAATAGATTAATTAAAGTAGATGGGTTTTCCTGGTTTGGCCACCTGTCTTAATTACACTTTGGGCCCAATGTCATTCGATTCTGTGCGTGGCACATTAGAGAAGGCTCAGCATCTACTCTAAAGGAATATTGGATAAAGCGAAAAACTCTGACGGCGGAAATAAACCGAGCAGACAATAACAGTATATCTTCTGATACATTTATCCTGGTTTTGTATTTTTTTCTTTTTTTTTTCGCTGCACAGAGTAACAATATTAGAGTCTATACATATACATTTGACATGATAGATTGATGCTCACCTTTCAAATTATGCGAGCCAAAAAAAAATGTACTTTACGTCACTCCTGACACTGTATTATTATGCGGGTCACGAATATTAGCCAAGAGTCATCAATTTTCATCCATAAAGTTAATAATTTTAATAGTCTAGACAAACTTTTTAAAATTTGGTTATAATGAATTTAAATAATATGAACTAGTAGAAGTTAATTGTAATTTGAGTATAAAGTGATTTCGATTAATGAAAATTGTCTAAGTAAAAATAGGGACTTAAAGATACAATAAAAAGTTTTAATTAAAAACTTTACAATGAGGTGCAACAATTATCTTAATTTTTATTTAACGTAAATATTAATAGTTTAAAAGTAAATCTGGATTTTCACTTTCGGGCATATTTATTTAAAATAGAATGTTATTCAAAAACTTATAATGAATTAAATTTTATATTTAATATAAAGATACTAATAATTGTAGTCAATTTTTCTAGAAAATGAGTAACATCTTAACATCTGTATCGCTCATAAAAGAACTGTATCGGAAACATATCATGTTTCCTGTCTAGATATGGGTTTGTTTCCGGGTAAAATAAATCTTAGAGTTCCTATTCACATGGATTTGACCTGCTCCTTCGAACCAAGAAAAATGTTCTTCAAAGACTAAGACTGTATCTTTTTCGGTTGGTCCTACGGGATAAATCTGAAATTTTTATAATACTCGAATCCCAAACGCTTTTTTCCGGAACTTGTATTACTTTTTTTTACCATAAAAAATAATGTTTTTTAAATTATCTTTTTTTTTTTCTTTAACTGATAATGGTATATATACCTACCAACCGAAATGTTGAGGTCTATATTTTAGAATAATTTACAAAAAAAATACGTTTGATGTAAAAGTTTCTTTATTTATACATAAATCTCTGTAAATAATTAAAGTTTTTAATCAATATAAAAATAGGTAGGAAATGAGAGCTCTTTTTAATGATACTTTAAGTAATTCCACAAAGTTGGCTGTCAAAATATTTATTATTTTAAGAGAAGCTTTACGGAAAAATTTTGTCTATACTAGTGACGTCATTCTCCATCACATGCCCTTAAATTTATATAAATTTATTTAATTTCGTCCAAAAGCATATATTATTCATTTGATATGATATTTAGTTGATTTTATAGCATTGCTTTTAAATCAAATATTACAGTTTCTATTTCAAAGACAGTATAAAACCAATTAAATGTTAATATCAAATAAATTACATTATATTTTTGGATATATTTATTGTAATCATGTATTTATTTGAATATGCGTATTACAAATTTAAAAGTTTTTTTTCTCAGTGTATTTATATATATTTATTAACAATAATACGCAATTTTCGAATACCTTCAAAATGATATTACATAACTTAAAAAATAATATTTTACATGGCCATTCATTTTTGTTCCTCTTCATAAATTGGTTTTTTCGAAAGGATAATTCTTTTTTAATTATTTATTTTTTTGATAAATTTATGATTCTTCGCATAAATAATTTACAATCTTATTCGTAAATAAATGATTCCTTTTCATAAAACAGTAATTTACTCAACTTTCTACGATTCTTTTTCTTAAACTTAATAGCCTTTCTCGTAAATTATTAATTCTTTGGTAATTTTTCATAATTCATAATTCTATTTTTGAATTTTTTTTTCGTACCGATATTTTTTTTAAAGATTGGTTATTTTTACGATAAATGAATAATTTATGCATAAATTAACAATCTATTCGTAAATTAATGATTCATTTTTATAAATTGCAATTTTTAAAATTTTTTTATTTTTTAGAATAAAAATTAATAAATAAATAATAATTAATAAAATTAATAAATTTATGATACTCTCATAATTTAATATTTTCTTAATTGATAATTCATTTTCATAATTCAGTTGATTAAAAAATAACATTGATAATTATTGGAAATTGAAACCAAAAGAAGAGAATTATTAATAATAAAATTAAAAATAACACTTTTGATATAAAAATGCAGTAATCAAATTAATTTTTAATAATATTGGCCTTCTTTGTATTACTTCTTTGTAATAATATTTAAAATTATGTAACCATATGTGTACGTCCATATGAAAAGGGCCCACTTTGGCACTATTGGACTTATCTATATGACCATATTCTTTATTAAATTTCGAACATTCCGAGAGGTCTTGGACCCCTTTAGATGAAAAATTCACAAAGTTATAAGCATTCAAAGTTAAAAGTATCAAAATCCCAGTTTTGAGAAAAACGAGTTTAAAGTTCAAGATTTCCATTAGCGCCCATGCATTTTTAAAATTAAAAATAAGATTTCTTTGTGTTTTTAATTACTATAAAGTTATTGTAAATGCATGATTCGACGAAGGACATTACGTAGTTTGTTTTTCAACAATAAAAAAAATTTCGAAAATATATCGTAAATATATCTAATTCCAAAATATGGTTTTCAAACAATTAGTGATATTTCACTAATTCTTAGTAGAAATTTTTACAAATTCAATTAGTGGACGACTTTTTATCATTTCATTAGTAGTTTTTGACATATTCAGATTTAAAAAGCAACTTACAATTTAGTTTATGTTGCATTTTTTTGTTTTGTGGTTGAAGGTTAAATTTTTTAAAAATGTTAAAGTAACTAAATAAATGTAAATATCATTTAAACGTTAAAGAACACCACATTTAGATTTACGAGAAAAATTTTGTCATTAAACAGTAACTGCGTTAAAAGAAAAAAAATCAAAAATCCATGACTTCGGTTTTGAGAAATGTCACTTTTTATGCTTATATTCAATTTTTGTATATTTTTGTTGCAAACACATTATTTTTTATTAGAGGTCTTAAAAATTTAGGAAAAGCTGAACAGAAATTTATGCAAAGCTTTTTTTCCAAACAAACAAAAATTTCGAATGAAAATGTCACCTGGAATGAAAAATAATGAAGTTTTTTAAAAAAATTAATTTATAATGGAAAATGGACCAGAATGTTCCGCAAATCGTTAAGAACTTTCAAAGATTCTGAAAACTTTTTAAAACAATTTTTTGACTATTCCAATACCAAATTTCAATTAGAAAACATGCTTTTTCAATAAAATGAGAACTTTTTCAATAATACGCTTGAAGTTTCAGATAAGGAACTTGAGCAATTTGAGATTAAATTAGAGCATTAAAAAGAGCTCGAGGGAAAGTTTCCTTCAACACTTATTTTCTGATTTGATGCTTTTCTTTGTGAAGATTGGGGGACTGGGGTGAGTCTGTTAAAATGAAGAGAGTTCAGGTATTTCTTCTTCTGAGTAATCTGATGTGTCTATCGTTACCCATCTTCTTCTGTTTCCGTGCTCTCAAAGTTCTCGATCAGTTTCCAAGTATCCTGCGGGAGTTTGAGAATTTTTCCGACAGGTTGCTCCTTGGATATTAGACACACTGACCTCCTTGTATTTACACTCCAAGCATCACCATGTTGACAACGAACCGCGCCACTCTTTCTCCCAACTTGTCATCAACCCAACACTCTACTATCCCATCAAGCAGATTCAATGAATGAGTTAAGGTTTCATTGCGCCGATGTAGATTTTCTCTCTCCCTCTCTCTTTCTCGTCATCATGTCTGCCGTCGCGACGGAGAACCGAACCGACGTCGACCAACCCGGACCATGTTACAACGTCAGAGTGCTATCAGACTTCTTCGCGTTCGCATCTATCTATACATACAAAACCTAATAAAAAAGGATTCAAAATATTAACAAATTGTGTAATTTAATTTAATAGTAAATTGTGAATTAAAGACAGCTGACGAATAGGAATTTTTTAATAAAGTGACAACATTTATGAACTTGCGCTTGAATTATAATAATTTTAATTAAATAATAGTGATTATAATTGTTTCAACGGAAATAAAGTATAACAATTAAAAATAGTAAATTGACAGTAATTTATAAATAGTGCATTGATAATAATATATTAAAAGTAAATTGATACTAATTTGTAAACAGTAAATTGATGATAATAATATACAAATAAAAAACTGATAATAATATACAAATGACAAACTGATAATAGTTTATAAATATCAAGTGGATAATAATTGGTAAACTGATACAGAATAATAAAATAAGGTTACCAAATAAAAGACAATAAAGTGATTTTTTATTGTCAAGAATTATAATATTTAATTGCATTCCTTTTTAAAACGGGGTACATTTTGAAGATAAGTTACGAAGTCAAAGAAAGTGTACCAGTAGAGGAAGAAGAAGATTATTTGAAAGTTGTCTTTTAAAACAATAAAACATACAGTATATTTATTATATAAATTTCATCAACACGTTTAATTATATATAATATATTATAATATATTGAAATATATATATAAATTAAATAACAAGCAGATATTATTTCTAAAATTGGAGTTTTGCGACGACGCGAGTGTTGCGCGTGCGGACGTTAAGATTGGAATTGAATAGTCCACAAGAGGGAGGAAGAGATCTGTTAAAGAGACTCGAGATTGGATGCTGGAGAGACTCTAGTGACAGAAATTGAACGTTCGAGTTCGGTCAGTGTATAATAAGGTACATGCGGGTTCTATTAAAAGAAGAAATAGAAATTTATTGGTCTGTTATGCTGTCGAGATAATAAAGGAAGGATTATTTCGATTCGGCGACTCCTTCCTTCTAAAGAAAGTGCTTCTCGAGAAAAGTGGTTTCGATCTAGAATCGAACTTTGTGCGACGATGAAGTTGTACAGGATCTTTTTTACGCTCTTTTTGAGTGCCACGTGCACTGCCAATTCTTTAAATTCGATGAACAGAAATCATCATTTTTTGTGCCCTGATCTCAGATACCAGGAATCTCTCGGTTTTCAAGAGGTTTGTTTTTATCTTTATATCTAAATCAGTGTGATTTTTAAAATAACTTTTTTTAAATTGTATATTAAATTAAAATATTTTATTAGGACAATAAAATTTCACATTTATTCTCTAAGGGGAAAACAAACTTTTTTGTGAATTTGGTATAAATTTATCAAAAATTTACTCAAATTAATAGTGCACCAGAAAATATTTAGAAAACAGAATTCAGTAGCTCGATTAATTATAATTTACGAAAGAGAAAAAAACGTTTTTCAGTAGGAAATCAATGGGACACAATAGTGATGTTTTCATTAACCCTTACATGCACACATTTTTTAAAAATAGAAAAATATTTTTTTTCGATTAAAATAGGTACTTTATAATCAGAAGAAGATAAAAATATGAAAATTAGAGAATCGAAAAAAATTTGCTATTTTCAATTTTTTTTCTTGGAAACTAAAAAACATATTTTATTTGAGAACTATAGTTTGGAATCGGAAATTTACTGAGGAACCTTAATATTAGGTCTATAAATGTAAAATAGTGACTGTATTCCAATAATCTTTAATAATTTACGAAAAAAAAAAAAAAAATAGGTGGTCAGTGGGACTGACCACTGTGCAGCTAAGGGTTAAATAACGAGTTTATAGAAAACATTGACAAGTCTTAAATTATTTAATAGAATAATTTTTACGTCCTTCCAATTATTAAAAACAGAAGACGAACAAAAAGAACATCGGTAAAATAAATTATTCAATTATTATGTTTCAAAGCTGAACACAGCCTTCTCTTCAGAAATTTATTGTGTTCTTAATTTCTATAATATAATAACAGTTTATTTTTAAAAAAGAATAATCACAAAAAAATCATCTTTTTCTTTAATTAGAAAACATATAAAAAGAAATTCACCAAAACATACATAAATTTTTAAATTTTGCCAAATCATCAAAACATTATAAAACTCAATATTCAAGACGAATATAAAACAATCCAGATTTTTTTATAATAATTACAACTGCCATTGTTGTGACAAGTTACCTTAAAAATTATAAATTTATAAAAAAAATGTTGTTTTTAAATATTATAAAATTAAGAAAATAATAAATTCAATTGCACTTTTTTTCAAAAATTAAAAATTATTAACCATTTTTCAATAATAGACTCATTTTTAAAAAAAAAATTTGTATCTTTTTTATTAAATCAAAAATTATTACAAAAATTGGATTTATATTCAAAATTTTCATTCGAATGAGAGAAAGTAATAACTTCCTTGCTTTATATTGACGTCTTCAATGTTGATTTTTATATAATGTTTTGATGATTTGGCGGAATTTTGAAATTTATATATGTTTTGGTCAGTTTCTTTTTATGTTTTCTAATTTATGAAATTTCTTTTTTTTTGTAATTGTTCTTTTTTAAAAATAAACTATATTTATTCGTCTTTTGTCTTAAATTATTTATTATTTCTCAGAAGTTAGTGTTACTTTTGCAAACATAGAAGAGTTTTATTCAAAAACTGATTTACTTTTATAAATAAATACTGATATGTTTTTTAATAAATTCGCATAAAGTTATATATTTTACAAAAATTGACACTAAAAAATTGAGGTAAAAATTAATACCAAAGCGATTCTAAAATAGTTTTGCTTCCTAGGGTTAAAGAAAATAAAGATGAAAAAGTAAATAATGAAAATAGCTATTTTCTTATTCACTATAAAGTGTTTTTTATATCCCAAAAATGTGTTTCAGGGACATAATTTGATAATTTGATAAATAAATAATAAGTAGTCGAATTTCTTTTTTAGTTCCATTTTAGTAAATATTATTACTATTTGTTCATATACACGGAAAAAAATAATTTCTTGATTTTTACACAACTTTTTTGTACTCGTGAATAAAGCCATTTACAAAATTCAATTTCGGGTGATGTGCAGAACAGTTTTTAAAAATATACTGAAATTTCAGCACAGCAAAATCATTTAAAGTTACTGTAAACAATTCCGTAACTTGTGCTGAAAGTTTAAAATATTTTACAAAACTGTTCTGCATGTCACCCAAAACTAAGTTTTAGAAATGGCTTTATCCAAGAGTACGAATGAGTTTTGTGAAATTTAAAAAATTATTTTTCTTTGTGTATCCTAATGATCTAAAACATAATTTCATTAGTTTTATAATATGTAGATTGTGTTTGTTGTGGTAATTTTATAATTCTTTTTTTTTAAACTGGTGTTTTTTATTAAACTGACGAATTTCAAAAGAAATGCTTTTTTTATATAAAACTGTTAATTTTTGGCATGAATGAACATGCATAAATAAATTGATAATCTGTTTTAATGAATTTGCACTTTTTTTAACTTTTTAATTTTATATTTTTTTTCATAAATTGATGCTTTTTTAAATTGATGATTCTTAAAATTTATTGGTTATTCTACTAATAAATTCATAATATCTTTCCATTAAATTGGTTTTTCTTTTTTCATAATTTAATAATGCTTTTTCATAAGTTTATTTTTGCAAATGATCGGTATTTGTTTTAGTAAGTGATGATGTTTTTAAATAAATTCTTTTTACATAATAAATTGACGTTTTCTTCTTATAACTTGTTAATTTTTAACCTTTTAGTTTTTTCCATATATTGATATTTTTTTCTTATGACTGTTTACAATCAATTGGTTATTTTTTATAATTTTATGTTTCTATTTCATATGTTTATCATTTTTAAATAATATGATGATAAATTTGCATAAATAGTTTATTTTTAAAAAGTAGCGTGTCTATTTTTTTTAAGTTTGTGACGTTTGGCAAACTGACATAAAATATAAATAAACAAATAGTAAAGATACATTTCAATAACTTTTGACGTGGAAAAGAATGATTTTACTTTTATCCCTTCTCCTAGGTTTTATTTCTTTGATTTAGTCTTTGGTGTAAGTTCGATCATGTCATAAAAAGATGCATGTATATTATTAACAATTTTAACACAACATAACTTTGTATAAATTAATTTTGATTATCTAAATGATTGGGCACTAGAAAACACATATATTTTTGAAAAAATATATTCATAAATTAATCATTTTTCTCTAAACTTTTGATTCCTTCTCATAAATTATCCCGAATTTTTTTCTCATAAAATAATCATAAATTTTTTTTGTGAAGGAGTCTTGATTTTAAAAAATTAGTGCATTTTTTCCCTCTATTTTTAACATACTCTTGTGCCAACAAACTAGAAATAAGTAAATTACACTGTTAAAAATTTGGGGAGTTAACGGTTGCTGGAGTTGGGAGTTGAGATTTTAGAGTTAAAAATCGACTCTCCAAGGTGAGTGAGTCTCATACGCTCCATGTTTAAGAAGAGTGGGGACTGAAGGATTAAGCGTTAACTCTCTTTACTTCAACTCTTCAAGGCGTGCGACTTTTATAGAGTCCCGTAGGGAGTTAAATTTCAACTCCTTTTTTTAACAGTGTATAAGTTTTCATAGGGTTCAATATAACTTTAAAAAAGTAGGTAACTATTATTAATAATTATTTAGGTTTTTAAAGATAATTTTTAATTCTGTGGCTGAAAGGTAAAAGAGCACAACTCCATTTTCATGGTTTCGAGATAAACGAGTTTTAATTTTTTCTTAGTTCTGTGAAATCGAAAAATCAACAAATGTTTTTGGTGTTTTGCAACAAGTCTTATTATTTAATGAATTTTTTAAATACGTTTATCAAATTTAATAAAACGCTTCGATTTTAAAGAAATTTAATATTTTTTTACTGTGACATTACATTTTGTTGGAGTTGTGTCGTTTTATCTTTAATTTGTAATATCTAACTAACTTCAATTTGTTTTTAAATGTCATTTTCAAAAAATGGTTATGATTTACTTTCTCTTAAACTCTGGCTTAAATAAGACATTTTTAGGTTTATATATATATTTTTATATTTTATAATTATTGTATATTATATAAATACATAATGATAAGTCAATTTAATCAATAACTTAAAAAACGTTTTGTAGAATCAGTGATTTTTTAAAAGCGTCAATTGTTTTTCTCAGCCTGAATGGAGTTGTGTCGTTATACTATTTTATCGACGACAAAAGTGGACTTGTGTTATTATATTATTCATTATTTTCTCTGTAAATAAATGTTTTACTCATTTTACACGTATCAAACTTTAAAAAGCATGTCTAAATATATATGAATCTGATATTATATCAAATTTAATAAAATGGCGCTTGTGCTGTTTTACCTTTCAGCCACAGAATTAATGTATAATTAACAAAAATTAAACTTTTTAAAAAAACTAGATTTCATTAAAATTTAAGAGTTTTACTTTCAAATTTGTTAAATAACTCTCACAAAAAAATTATTGTTAATCCTTTTCTTCAATTCTACTCTTATTAAGTTGCATTTTTAGTGTGAAAACAAATTTTGGCAAAGAACGATATTTTTTTATGAAAAATGGTGCCTAAGAAAATTTGGTTGGCTATTTTCAAAAATTCCTGTGTTCAAATTCAGATATCTATGAACTTAATTAGCCATCTACATTTTATTAAAATCCGTTGAGGCGTTCTCGAGATGTCCAAGCAACGCAAACAAGTTACCACATACACACTCACATACACATTCGGACTTTTTCTTAAAAGTGAAAATTTAGGCTTCTCAGATGAAAATATGCCGATTTATGTTTTATAAAAAAAGTAGCTCCTCAGACGGCCGCCAGCGGCCGTCATCGTTGATTTGAATGCAAAATCCTATTTCTATTTTTATTAATTTAAAATCTCATTGGATAAATGCTTAAAAATTTTGTTATATTATTAATATTATGATAGGCAAATTTATAAATTGTCCATTGTCATGAAGTGTTAATAATACTATAGACCTTTTCATTTTAGTTCTTGTCTTTCTCCAGCTTATGCAATGGTACATGCATTAGAAAAAGACAGAAAAGTTAAATGAAAAGGTTAGAGTTCCTCTAGCAGGGTTAAAGTCACGTTTGTAGGATTAGCGAATCAAGGAAAAAGAGTAAATCAATCAGAAAATGCTTTTCAATGTGCAACTATCTGATTCGTCTATTCTATTCCACTGATCCTCTAATCCTGTGCATCTGACATCACCTTAAAAAGTTTACCTCCGTGAAGTTAGCAGTACACCATAAAGGTACGGTCACAGCTCCTGGCTACCTGCAGGTTACCATGGCAACGTATGAGAGTGAGGAAGAGAGAGAATGTATTCCCTCTTGCTCACTCTCATACGTGTAGCCGGGAGCTGTGACCGTGCCTTAAAAATTAAAATCTTTTTTTTTTTTTTTTTTGAATCATTTGAAAACTATTTTGAAATAATTGGAAACTAAATTTTATTGATTGGAAATCCAAACTTAAAAAATCGTTTGGAAATGATTGGAAACAACATTTTATTGTTTGGAAATTGTTAATTTAAAAGATTATTGCAATTTCTAAAAACATTTATTAGTTGCGCACAAGATTCTGGTCGCGTAGTTATGGGGCGAAAATTCAAAGTATACTTTTTTAAGTAATGACGGAAAATATGGTTAAGCATTATTTCGAATACAGCGTTCAATTTCTTATAATATTAATCAAAATTAGTGCATTGTTTCATTCTACGAAGTACCGGGAGGTTATCTTAGACTTTAAGAAGTATAAATATATTACAGGGTGGTCGCAGGTCAGGGAAAAGTCAGGAAAAAATCAGGGATTTTCCAAAAACATCTTGAAAAGACAGGGAATTTTTTCTTAAAGGAACCATAATTAAAAGGTCAAGATTTTATTACTTTAAATTCCTGTTTGTTTTTAATTTAAATTCCCTGATAGTTTCTAATAAACAAACAGGGTGGTCAATTGACCGGAAAGTCGGAAAAAACCGGAAAATCACCGGGAAATTTGTTATTAAACCGGAAATTTCTTCGTGGGTCTAAAAGTTATGAGAAATTTTATCGAAAATCAATTTTTTTCATATTTCACAAATCTATAATAATGATAAAAATAATAATCCTCAAGTTCTGTCATTTCTTTCATTCATTTTTGTCTATTCACATCTGAAGTTTTGAACAAAGATATTTTTTGTTTTAAATCAGATATTTTTTAAAAAATGCATTTAAATTGATTAAAATTAAAAATTTTAAATATCAGTTCAAATAATTTTAATTTCATTAATAAAAAAATCAATATTTTTTCTACAACTTTAAAGAGTTTTCAATATACCTAAAACCCCTGGCGGAAACGCTAGACCGGAAATCTGACCGACCTTGGTCAGGTTTTGGTCAAGCGTTTTCGCCAGGGATTATTCTCTTTAAATTTTATAATTATTCTTTAATTTTTTTAAAGTAATTCGTTCTGTTGTCGATTATTTTTGCCAGTTTTCGAATTTTTCTTTCGATTGTCAATTATTTTTCTCATTTATTATTTATTCTCTTTAATCTTCAATTTATTCTCAGTTATTTTCTTGCAAATTTAAATTCCACTTTTCAATTTTAAATTATTCGCTTTAATATTAAAAAAATGTCACCTTGTTTCTATTATTTTTTTCGATTATCATTAAGTTTCTTTAATTTTAAATGTAATTGTTCAATTATTTTCTTTAACTTTAATTATGTTTTGATTTTTAATCCAGTTGTAAAAGGGGCAATTAGTTCTAACAATTATTCCTATAATAATAGTAATAGTAATAATTATAATAATAATAAAATATTCTTAATTTTTGAATTTGCAATTGTTTTCTTTAAATTAAATGTTTCTAGTTCAATTTTTTCAATTATTTTTGTCAGTTGTCTATTAATCTAGTCATTTTTCAAATTTTGTTTTCAACTGACCTTCGTCATTTTTCAATTATTTCCTTCAATTATTAATTATTTACCGCAATATAAATTACATTTACATTTATTTAAAGTTTTTAGTTTTTTAACCCTTCACAACACATTTATTTCTTTTTACTTCCTACTCATAAAAGAAACTTTAAGATCTTAAAGATTTTCGGTTGTTCAAAAATAGTCTAAATCGATTTATATTTATTCAAAAAGTCTAAATTTTCATTTTTAAGAAAAAGTCCGGATGCAGTGTGTGGTCACTTTTTGTCGCTGGGATATCTTGAAAACATCTAAACTGATTTTAAGAAAATTTAGATTACGAATTAAGCTCATAAAAAAATATCTAAATTAGGACACAGGGATTTTTGAAAAAACCTAATCAAATTTTTTGAACACCTTTTTTCACCGGAAAATATAGTTTTTTTACCAAAAATTTCTTTCGCAGTAAAAATACAACTTAACAAATGAAAGAATTATGAATTATATCCTTTATTTTAAAACGAAACGATTCACATAAATTCAAAATAACATTTGTTTGTAAAAAAAAACAAATAATAAAGTAACTCTTTAATTTGCTTTTTTAAAATGTAGAAATAAATTAAAATGATTACGACATCAAGTTTGTATTTGTTAAAATAAAGTAATTAATTAACTCTTTTATTTCTTTTTAAATTTTACATTATTTAATTTCAAAACTAAATCACTTACGTATTTAAAAGTAATCAATTAACTCTTTAATTGTTTTTTAAAATTATATTATTTAATTTCAAAACTAAATCGCTTACGTATGTGTTTCTTAAATCTTCCAGAATTATGACGTCAAGTTTCCATGTGTAAAAAAATAATTAATTAATTAACTCTTATTTTCTGTTTCAAAGTTAAAAATTAATTTAAAACTTATTATTAACTTTGCATTTGTTTGTAAATAAAAAATAACTAACTAATTAACTGTAATTTTATTTTTTAAAATTTATAAATAATTTAAATTTTATATTACCTACTTTAACTTTGTATTTGTTTGTAAATATAAATTATTAACTTTAAGTAATTAACACCTTGCTTTCTTTTAATTTCTTTTTTTTTAATTTAATTTTAAAATTAAAACATTTGTTTGTAAAAAAATAAATAATTAACTCCAATTTTTATTTTTAAAATTTATAAATAATTTAAAAATTATTACTTAGCTGTGTATTTTTTTGTAAATATAAAATAATCAATTAACTTTAGGTTATTGATATTCCTTTAACTTTAATTAATTTGATAATTAAATCGCATACTTTTAAATTCTCCCAGAATTATGACGTCATATAATGTGCCAATCATAAGCAGAAACCTTTTATTCGACTACAGCTCCATCTACTTGTTATGATTTATATGCACTCGAAATGCCTTTCTATTACAATTTTCTATTCCCAATGGTTGAACTTTCATTCGAGTTTTTTCGAGTTTTTTTGAGATTTTCGATATTCGACTTAAAATGGATTCCTCCTACTTCCATGCCTTTTTTAGAATAGAATTTCGATATTCGACTTAAAATGGATTCCTCCTACTTCCATGCCTTTTTTAGAATAGGATATATATATTTATATTGATATACTATATAAAAAAAGACTATTTTTGGGAAATCGAAAATCTTAACGATCTCAAAGTTTCCGCTATGAGGAAGCAAAAAATAGTGATTTTTTATTGGGAATTTCCCCTCTTGACGATATATGTTGTGTAAATAATTGTGTGTGACTTTAGATTTCTATAGTGATTGATTATTTGTTTAAGTTCGAAAGGAAGCGAGCTTAAAATGTCTCAATTGATATACAGTACAGTACACAATTATCTGTTAAGTTTCTTCTTCAATATCTTTTAACCTTCTCTTAACTCTTCTTCATCCTTTAAAATCCAGATAAATATCTTTTATTTTGAAATAAATTGAAGTCTATCAAACAACTTATAAAAATAAAACTTGCAAAATTGAGTAAACATCTTCTTTTTAAATTCAAGTTTATAAAAAAAAAGTTTTGTCTCATTGAAAAAAATGCCTCATTGATATAAACTCTCCCGTATTATTTAGTACACGTCAAACTAAAATTCCAATAAAAATAAAATAAATCTGATCAGAATTTCAGAAGAATTTACTTATTGAAATACCTTCACATAAGTTATTGAAAATCACTCAATTATTTTAATCTAGAAACTAATATCAAATTAGGTCACGAATTAACAATAAATTGAAAAGTATTTCTTGAAATACAATATTTCTATAGCTATGAGAACATTCCATCAGAAAAAATCTTGATGAATCTGCGGATAAAACGAAATAAATCTGTATTTTAAAAAAAAATAGTGGACGAGACTCTATCTTTTTTATGAGCTATGTGTAAATGGATATTGAGGTATATCAGCGGACACAAACAAGAATCTGAAATTTTATGGTTATTGAGTTCTATATGCACTAAAACTTGGAATTTACTGAAAACTCTAGATTGGATTTTTCGTACTGCTCAATTACATTCTCTCTTTGAAGGTATTGCTGTACAAACAAACTTTACAAATTCAAATTAGATTTTGTTAAGCTCGAGTTATGCAACAAAGTTCCTCTCATAATTAGATTCTTTCAAGTAATTTAATTTAATTCAAGTATTTTTATTCAATTAAGTTTTGCCATTTCTTGTTAAACTATACAGCTTATTTCAAATTTATGTTTAATTTATTGCAAACTTAGTTTATGTTTATATTTAGCTTATTTTCAGTTTATTTCAAGTTTCTATTAAATTTATTTACAATTTATTTATCAAGTTTATTTCAAACTAATTTTAAATCTATTTAATTTCAATTGAATATAGAAGTAATAACGTTCTAAGAATAGATAAAATTGAAAGACACTTTTTTAAAAAAGAATTAAATACATTTCGTATTATCGTACCTCTTGGATTTTTGATATACAAAGTAAACAAGGTAAAATTTTCATCACAAGAGAAAACGAGAAAATCCGCCGAGAGATAATTAAATAAGTGAACAGCCACAAGTGGGCAGCAACGGTTACTCACAGTGGTACAGAAACTAGATTTTGTACGAAGAGTTGCTGCATTTCAAGCTAAAAAAACAAATTATATAAAAAAAAAAAAATAATGAAAAACGAATTATTGAAAGCATGTAGAAAACAAAATTATAAAAAAAATTAGGAAAATGTTAATAAAATTCAAAAAAAAAAGAAAAAAAAAAGGAAACGTAATGGGAAAATACCTAAAGTTTATTTCATTTAATTAATATTTTTAACAATACAGTGCCAGTTATAAAAATCCTCTGAAAATTCTCAAAATCTTATATACGACCAGAGACGAAATTTAATGTTGAATTTAAACGTATCTAACTTTTTAACCTGTTTTATCATATTTTGCATACAAAGATGCTTGATACATAAAAGGATGAGATTCTCGTTTCCGTCTTTTTAACACAATATTAAAATATTCTTGGAAGCTGTGTATATATATATATATATACATATATATTCATAAAATTAAAACCTACGGAGCTTGCAAATTTTATCGAAATCTGCGCACTTTATTGTAACGAGATTCACGTACGGGACTAATTAGCATACATTAAAAGAGTATGTTTATTCATGAAATTTAATTTCACTTTATAATAAACATTTAAGTGAGGCGATTTATATTATAAATTACATCATTATCAAAAAACGTGAAAATTAAACAAGCTAGAGAAAATTAATTCGTGTAAAATGGCACAGAAAATTTGTAGAAGAAAGTGAAGGATTAAATAATAATAGTGTTGTAATTGAATTAAAGAGTAAAATAAAGGAGACCAAATGGTGAAGAAATTTGAACCAGCTTCAATTGCAAAACATGCGTTTTATTTGAAATAGCCAAATTAATATTATGAACAAATAAAAAAAATCAACTGACAACAATTGCAATTATTCAACTGCAAATAAATATAATCCTGACAGAAAATGATTAATAAATTAATTATTTAATAAAATTAATGATTGACAGTAATTAACCAGGAAAAGTCCTTGGCTTACAAAATTAGACCATTAATACGCTACACGCAGAAAAATCGAGAATTCAAGAATTATATTGAAGCCTAAATTAATTGCAGTAAATAGTTGGTTAACTATACTCAGTACTGTTATACTAGAATGATTCCTGTTATACTGGACTGAGTCCTAGTAGTGGAGCAATTCATTTCCATCACAACGTTCCCAAAATCATACATGTGCGGATTAGGAGTGAGTCCCAAACTTTTCACCTTTGAGCGCAAGTGGTATATAATTCAGTGCTTTTTAACTGTAATGAGTTCCAAATATACAGCACTGTTTTGCTGTAATTCGTGATGGAAATGAATTGCTACGCTAATAGGACTCAGTACCGTTTTTTTAAACTCGATTTTTCTCCGTGTAATGGTCAGCAATGACAATTTCCCATTGGGGGAATAGGTGTAAAAGAAGAGAATAAAAAAAGAGTTAAAAAAAGGTTGTAAAATCCGAGTAAAAAAAGGAAGTCTAATACAGGATTACGTATTAAATGAATAATAAAATAAGAGTAAAGTATTAAGTGAAAATGAAATAATAAAAAGAGAAAATAAAATAAAATTTATTTGAGTTATAAAAATTATAGGAATTAAGTGAAAAAACATTATTAAAAATTTTTGAATATTTATTTTAATTAAAATATTTATTATTTATATTTTTATTTATAAACCCATGTTGTGTTGATTTTTAGAAATAAAATTATCACTAGATTTGATAAAGAAAACGTCTATTTAATTAGAAAGTAATATTCATTTTGACTAAAAAGTACTTCATAAATAAATAAATATCCTGTTATTTGTCTGAATACATTTCTTTAGTGTACTTAAGATTCAGGATAATATGAAAATTAAATATTTTAATTTAAGTGAATTGCGAATTAAGAATCTATTATTAATGATAGAACGTCCAACGTCCTTCCGGCAGGACAAAAAAGCCTTCCGCGAGTACGTACGAAATCGCGTTATAAATTTAACATGGATTCAGATAAACAAAAAGTAGTATATATGGTTGGAAAGGTAAAGAATCAAGCTTTCAGCGCATGTAAACATGGAACTTGTAAATTCAAACCCCGAAGCTTGGTAGCTAAAAGAAGTTAAATTTTCCAAAAATTCACATAATTTTTAGTCACAAAAAGACGACGCGCGGTACTGCCGGCAGGACGTTTTCGTTTTTTTAAAAAGACTATCTAGCCCTTGTACATAAATTTAAAAAATCGATATTTACGTCATTTGAAAGCTTGTTTCATTACCTAAAAAACCATATATTCATTTTTATACTTACCTGCTTCCATATTGATTTTATAGAGCGATTTTCGAGGGACTCGCGCCTGAGCCATTTACCACCGGCCGCACAGTGGTTCCAATTGCACAAAAAGCTGGCCAAAAATAAAAAAATTGACTTTCAATTTCAGCTTTTATTTCTACGTAGTTTTATAAAGGAGGCTTTGATGCGTATTTCTGCATAAAGGGAACTGCTCAAGATCAAGTCCATTATTTTTAACATTAGCGCAAAGTTGATGCTTGCGAAATACAAGAAATGGATCGATTTAAAAATTTGCATCGGTCATTTAAGTCGGGTGTCCCCAAAGGTAAATTAATGATGTTAATTAAAATTAAAATTTAAAAATATTGGTTTTTTATGAGTATAATAGAATGCTGTTCTCAAAAGGTACATATTTGTAAATTTATAGAGCTACAAAAAAAGTGACGCGCGGTAACGTTTTAAATTCAACAAGTAAATGTTCCCTGTTGACTTTTGTAAGTAATATCACAAATTCAGCTGCTACTATTTACTACTTTGATTTTTATGATTATTTTTGTATATCTCTGCACATTTTAAATTCAAAATGTTGAAATTAGTACCTCAATGGGATGAAATCAGTAACAGTTTTTGATATTCGTTTTTTTCTATATTTGACTAGTTCACTTACATTTGAATAAACTAATTTTTATCATTTATTATAAAAAAATTTTCTTGTCTTATTATTTAACCTTCATTTGGTTTTTAAAGTTAATGACTCATAAAACAACTGAGTAATCAGCGATCATAAAAACCCCTATGTAAAGATTTTTGTGAAAATGAAATAAAATTCTTATTTTTTATTAGCCATATTCGATCCGACATTTTGAATTTTAAAAATCTGACAGCGGATTCATAATCAGTGACCCCAAAAACCCCTGACTAGAGATTTTTGTTGAGATAAAATTATTTTTTACATGTTCAATCCGCCATATTGAATCCGCCATTTTGAATTTTAAAAATCTGACTTTACATTTGTAATCAGTGACCCCCAAAAATCCTTGGCTAGAAATTTTTTGCTAAGATAAAATTACTTTTTACATATTCAATCCGCCATATTGGATCCGCCATTTTGAATTTTAAAAATTTGAAATCGGATTTATAATCAGAGACACCAAAAACATTTGAGAAGATATTTTTGTTGAAATGACATGATTTTGAATAGTTTTTGTTCGCCATATTGGATCCGCCATTTTGAATTTGTAAAATCTGAGGTTGAATTTGGAATCAGCGACCCCAAAAACCCCCGAGTAAGCAGTTTCAACTAAATCCTATGGAAATCTGATTTATGGCCAGCTTTTTGGACATTTGGGAACACTGTGGGCCGCCATTACGTTAGTTATAACAATATTTACAAAAGTAATAATAAACTCAATTCCTTTGATGATAAAGATGATGAATTATGATGATAATGATGATGGTGATGATGATGATTATGATTATATGAAATTAAAATATTTTTTCACAAAAATGAATTGTCCTTCCGGAAGGACGTTTACTGTGTGAAAGCGCGTCCTACCGGCAGTACGCAGCCTTGGACGTTCTATCATTAAGAGAGAATTTAAACTAAGTGCGAATTAAAAACATGAAATGAAAATCCTTATATAAAGAGAAATAAAATATGAAGTAACAACTACAAAAACAGAATACCCCATAAAATATAATAAAAAAACTGGGAATCTATTGTAATAATACAATAAAAACACTATTTCAATTTTAAAGCTCATTCAACAAAATAAAAACTTGCAGAATGGAACATCATTTTATATTACACAATGGAATGCTGTTCAGGCTTTTCAAGAATTTAATATGAAATTTATCAATTTTATAGAATCTCAAGAATAGCTATAAGCTTAAAAATAAATAAAATTTCAAAGTGCTTTTCCAATCTTACTTTTATAACAACAATGATTTTTTAATAATTTGCTTAATAAGGAATGTTTGTCCCTCGACGTAATCTTAAAATAAGAAGTGGTATTTAATATAAAAAAATGTATAAAAAGTATATTCATGACATTTTAAAAGATCTACTAATACAAATTTTAGACAACAAAGTTTTTAATCTAATTATTTTATTGTTAAGCACTGATTTAACATTTTGGTTCTTTTAAATTTCATTAACGTATGCAGTTTTTATCGAATTATAAGAAACAAGTTTTTTTTAAAACTATTTATTTGGGCCTTTCAAAATTTTCCAAAAATCAATTTTAATTTTATGTTTTTTGCTATATTAAAAACGCTTTCTTTTTATATGTTATATCAAGCTACCCAATATTTCTGAGTAAGAAGTTTAAAAATTTAATATTTCCCAAACGAAACAAAACACGTTTGTCAAATTTTAAAGCCAAGCAAATTATATTAATATTTAATTATATTCAAAACCTTAAATTTGTAGAAAGTTGCACAAAAAAGTTATAAGCTCCAAAAAATAGTGACTTTTTACAAAGAATGATTAATATTTGTGAATTTTCTAGCTTAATTTTTTTTAGAGTTCTCAAGTTTTCAAAAATTGAACATGTTGAAAAAACTTAATTTTTTTAGTTTTTTATCATCTTATATAATTTTTATAAAAAAATACTTTCTACTTTTTTTGTAGACAATTCAAAAACGCATCAAGTTTTTGAACAAAAATACTTGAATTGTTTGCGTTTAATCAATTTGAATGAAAGGGGTAGAAAAGCGTTAAAAAGAGAAGAATCTTTCATAGCTGGGAAACGTAAAATGTGACTTTTCTTGTGTTTTTCAGGTAGAAAATCTAACTTGTTTCAAGCCGGTATTTGGGCGCGATTAGCATAAGTCGAGTTTTAAATGCATGCACTGAATATAAAGCGTTGGTTGCGCTTACTCTCGTGGAGTTATGGGCAAGCTGTTGCGGCATTCAGCACACTGCAGTGACGTTAGGATGAAAATTCCCTTTCTGCAATTTATAAAGGAAAGATCAAGTATCTGGAAATTCAGTTCTGACTTACACATTTTCACGAGTTGTCCGCAGCTTAATCCCCTTGAATTTACACATTTTATTCTAATCCTTTCACTACTCATTTCTATATATGTGACGCTCCGCGAGAGAAGGGACCTATCGCGGAAAAAATCTATTTTCATTTTTTGGTGCTAAAAGATAGTTTTTGAGTTGTTCTTTCATTTCCATGTTTCAAAAAAAATATTTATTAAATACACTTTTTGTTATAATGCTTCAAACCTAGGCGTGCTAAGTGTATCGCATTTTTTGGATTTTCTTTGAAAGACCGTCTCTTGAAATTGGCTTTTATTGATTTCATTTTTTTTATGGTAATTGATAGTTTTTGAGTTGCTTTTTCAGTTCAAAAAATTAAAATTTATTTCCTGCAATTAGTTTTATTGTTATGAAGATTCAAACAAAGATATGTTAAGCGTCTCGATTTTTCTTCCTTCTCTTTGCCTGTCCGTTTTTTAAAGTTTGCTTTCTCAGCGATAGGTCCCTTCTCTCGCGGAGCGTCACATATATGAATATTATTCATCCCACCAAAGTTCTTTGAAATTCTAATAAAATGTTTTGACGAGTAAACATATTCACAAATCAAATATCAAATGACATTTTGTACAGAGAAGTGAAATATGTTCCACATGGTGCTCTCTAAATTTAAATCAGTGAAAAGTCACTGGTGAATCAGCGCGAAATGAGCCACTGATTTCAATCAGTGAGATTTTGACTGAGAATCAATCAAATTTAACTGATTCTCAGTCAAATGTCTTACTGATTGATTCAGTAACACCACTGATTCAATCAGTTACATTTTGACTGAGAATCAGTGAAATTCCATTGAAATTTTCACTGATTCAAATCAGTGGCTCATTTCGCGCTGATTCACCAGTGACTTTTCACTGATTTAAATTTAGAGAGTGGAGAAGATTTAATAGAATTTGTTTAGAGCTCATTAGAGTTGGCTCATAACTGTTTAGAAATACTTAAAACAACCAAATACTGTGTGAAATTTGACTTAACAGGGTGTTTACTAAATTTGGTTCTTACAATTTCCGGTTTTAAATATTAATTTTCTTATTATAAATAAATGATATATAACAAATTTGACATTTTGAATTTTAATTAATTAATCAATCATGATAATCATTGGTTTTTAGAATTAAAAAAAAACCAAAAAAATTGTTTATTTTTATAACTTACAATTTTAGCACAAACTGTATTAAGGTTCACAACAAATTATATTTCATTTCCCGACTATTTTTTGGTTTTTTTTTTGTTAGTAGAAATTTGGCTTAAGCTGTTAAAAACTTGGTTAAAGATATTTATAATTAGATCGAAACTACTAACAAACTGCTTAAAACTTTAAAAAACTGCTTTAAACCTATTTAGAACTGGCTAAAAACTGTTTAAAACTCGTATATAACTATTAAGAACTAGTTTCAAACTGTTCAAAGTCTAGTTAATATTTTTGATAAATAATCATAACCATGCAAAATGGGTTAGAACTAGATTAAAACTATTTAATATTATTAAGAATTACTTAAAAACTGCTCATGATGTTTAAAACTGTTCGGAATTAGTTAGAGCTACATACATAAAATGGTTAAAGATTCATTTAAAACTGATCTAAACCTTTTAGAACTAGTTAAAACTGCTTTGAATAATTTTAAACTTCTTTAAACTGATTTAAATTTCCTATTAACTGATTTTAAATTACTTTTAACTATTTAGAACTGTCTAAAACTGTCTAGAACAGGTTGAAAACTATTAGGATGAATTTAGAATTACTTAAAATGATATTAGGAAGGTCTTTCAGACCCGAGTTTGTTTAAATTTTGGCTTAAAATTGATTTTTAAAAAATTTTGCAATTTTTCGAAAATTTGCAAAAATTAATTTTGGGCCAAAATTTAAACAACCTCGGGTCTGAGAGACCTTCCTAATGTCATTTTAAATAATTCTACCAAGTTTCATGACAAAATATTCAATATTTTAAGAGAAAAGTTACGGACAAATTTTGCCTATATATTATTGACGTCATAATCCATCACATGCCCTTAACTTTTTTTAGAACTTGTTTATAACTATTTAGAATTTATTAAAACTGTCTAAATATGAATATTGTTTAGAGGTTATTCAGAACTGTTCAGAACTTTCTTGAAACTGTTTCTATAAAAATGGTTTATAACTGATTCAAAACTGTTTCGAACGGCTTAGAACTGTTTGAAACTGGTTTAAAGTTGTTTACAAGTATTTGAAAGCTTTTAAGAACTATTTATTATATAGCAATTTTTTAAAATTTGTTTATAACTGTTTATAACTTTCTAAAATTTTTTAGAGATGAATAATGTTTAGAACTAATTTAGAACTGTTTAAAACTTGTTGAAAACTGTTTACAAATAGTTTAAAACTATTTAAAACTTGTTTAAAATTATTATGGACTTGTTGAAAACTGTTTAGAACTGATTCAAAACAGTAGAAAACTCTTTAGAACTATAAACTGTTTGTTTATATAACTGGTTTATAAACCAGTTATATAAAACTTACTTTACTTTTAAATAGTAAAAAATAACTAATGTAATTAGTAAATAGAAATCTACTAATTCTTTTAGTAGTTTAATATAACTTAAAAATTACTTTGACTAATTAATTTAGTAGTTTATTACTGAATTATTAGTAAAAATTACTATTTAACATGGTAAACGAGTTTTCACTCTTAAAATAGTAGTTTTTAACTGATTCAGATTTAGAGAGTGGAGAAAGCTTTTTTTACCTTCAGATTTACAAATTTTTTAAAATGCTTAAAATTAACTTTCTATATAAAAGATAGATAGATCTTCTATATAAACTTTTTTCTATATAAAAGTGTTTTATTTGAGTTCCTAATCAAATGCTCATATGTTTGTGTTTGTTGTGTATTTTTCTGTTTGAATACGATAACGCGAAAACAAATTTAAATAAAATCAAGTATGTTTATTTTTATTATTAAAATATAAAATTAAGCACAAGAGTTTCTAAAAAAAAAAAATAATAATTTTTAAAATAATTTATTGAATTTTTTTATTGAACTTATTGCAACCTCTATGACGAAGTAGATTTTCTTTGCTAACGTGGAAGCAAAATATTCATAAAATAAAGATAATTCTCATCTTGTTTAAATTATTCCCAAGTTATTTGTGGAAATATTTAAAACTTCTTTAACTTATTAAGATAAAAATTTAAGTTATTATAATTCATTTTCAACATAACTAAATCTTAAACTGCAAACGAAAAAATATAATAATTAATTTTTTCCAATTTTATAACCATTTGCAATTTTGAATTACAAGATTAATTAATTATTTTTTATTCTAACACTAGAAACAGTTTATATGAAGTACATTAATACCATAATCATAATGTTTTAAATAGTTATTAATATTTATTTGATAAAAATGTCAGAAATCGTTTTTCTTTGATTAATATGAAAGAACTTGATATACTGAAAAAGATACGAGACCTTCTCGATACAAAGTGTGTTACATAAAATGTGTTCCAATAAAAGAAAAGCTATAGTATTGTTCACTTGTTTATAGGCAAATAAAAAAGTGCATTGTTCAAGAGTGGTAAGACACTTGCATGTTGAAGAGACAGTTCGTATAAAAACGTAAGACAGAGCATATACCAGGATGATGGTCATAAACTAAACCAATACTGTTTACAATATACTTCTTATAAATAAAATTACCAATTGAAATAGAGTTTTATAATCTCCACTTCAGTGAACGTATAACGTACTGGTGTTTTATCATGAGTGACAGTCAATTTCATATTAAAGTAGTCAAGAGTAAAATAACCCTTCCACTTGCCTGGATTACATTTTTCTTACTCATATTAGATTTCTTGTAATCAATAGTTTGCAACAAATTAATTTAAGAAATTTTTTTAAAAGAGCTTGAAAATTAGAATTATTTAATTAATGCAAAATATATTTTGATTCCATTAAAATAGAAATATTTTCAAAGGAAAGAAGATGTTCGTTGCTGTCAGTTAACTTCTTTTTAAGAAATTATAAAGAATGCTTTTCTTTAATTGGAAAAGTAAAAAAAATAAAAAAAAAATTAAATAAAAATACGAAGGAACTTCGAGAAGGTTGACAATAAATTACTAAATAATAGTAGATATTCCAGAAATTAGTATTCCTCGAATTGAGAAAAGGAAGCTACGTGATTCGCATTAAATTTTTTCACAAGACTTGAAATAATTATTATGCAAGATAGTACTTTCCTTTTCTTACAATTTTCTTTAGATATTGATATCTAGATTTAAAGAAAAACGTGAACGTAATAAAAATTTAGCAAAGGAAATTTTACTTCTACCAATTCCGCTTATAAAAATGCCACTACACTGAGAAAATAAGCCGCTAGCCAAGCAGCTTTATTTCTAGGTTAGGGTTCCTCGGGACAAAACAAACAAAACACCGGCGATGACAATCAAACTTCTAGGATACCGGAGCATATGCTCTGCTAAAATCAATTATGTGCTTTGCAGGTGCTATATCAACAACCTCTCTCTGCTAAATTTAATCAAAAATTGGTTGTATTTAGCCAACTTATTTTCTCAGTGTAGATTCACTGGACCCTCGTTCCTTAATCTTATAGAAAATTCTTTTTGGATGAAATTTTAATCATTTTTTCATCCGGTCAATAAAATATAATCAAAATATTAAAATGGAAAAATGAAAAAATATAGTAAAAGTAATAAAAAAAAAAATGAATTTGTTCTAAGAACAGAAAGATAATAAAAAAGTGAGAGGAGAAACTAGGACTTTTTTTATCAGACACTTTTTTTTTACAGACTAACGAACTTTAAGAAATTGCTCGTATTTTCGTGAAGAGAGTGATTCGTCCATAATCATTTCACAAATTTCACAATTTGCTCAAGAATTTTGTTGATGAAATTCTCCAAAAGGGGCGCTTAATTGAATAAATAAAATTTCCCATTTACGGAAATTCCCAAGAAGCATTAATTACTAAAACACTTAGGGATTTAATTTTTCAGAGAAGCAAGTGCGTTTGACATTTCATAAAAGCACCCACATCACATTTTTCACTCGAATTTTAATCAAACTTGAATTCATTTTAATTCACGTAAATATTTTAAATCCTCCAAATATATTAAATCACCTAAACGTTTAATTCCGCAAAACATTTTAATTTGCTTAAAGAATTTGAGTTTAAGAGTTTTTTTCCATTTGTAAGTTTAATTTTGTTTTCAAATAAAGAAATATTTTTTTAAATCAACAATTTTTTTCAGGTAAAGAAAGAGACTTTTTTTACTTTTGAGACGATTTTAGACAAAATGTCGTGTACATTAGAGAGGTGTACTAAGGGCTAAAAAGATAAAAATTTTCTTTGAAAATATGTCGAGTTTCATGCAAGACAAAGGAGACTGGCAAACAGTTGTGACATGTTGTTATATTTGAAACTCAGTTTCAGGCAGTTTCAGGATTCTGTTTATGCATGTGTGGAACAGAAGGGTCTACTCTACTCAACTTTAAAACATATATACGTGTATATAATTCTAACTCAATGTTGAAAGCATTTCATAGTGCTTTTCCCCAGTCGAGCTTTTAACCTCTGATTTCCCCAGTTCCGACTTGAATGCGTTTTGAGATTCAACTTTACATCAGGTGCGATCCTATAATAGCGTAATATATGCGCCGGAAAAATGCTAAGGTTTCTAAATTCAGGACAAGAAACGGAGAAACTTTTAAAGTACAATTTTTAGCATATTTAAGATAATATTACTTCTTAAAAACTTTCTTTATTAATATAATTATTTTTTATTATTATTTATTCTTTAAGATTAGAGATTGGGATCAAATTATTTCTAAACTTTTTTAATTTAAGCTTAATTAGTGTTAATGTTGTCCGTCCCTCCGTCCGTCCGTCCGTTCGTCATTCACAGATAATAGTTCTAAAGGGTTTTTAACAATTTCTAATCAGTGTTAAGTAGTTTCAAACCATTTTTAGGAGTTCTATAGAATTCTAAAGGGCTTAGAACTCTTCTTGTTATCAGGACAAGTTTAAAATAATCAAAAGTAACCAGCTCAAAAAGATCAAACTATTATTCAAAATGGCGAATCCAAAATGGCAGACTTACTTTCTTAAATATTCTCGTCTTTTTACAGAACTTGGCACTTTTATGTTTTTTAGATTGTTGAATTCAAATATAATGGTTAAATTCACCTATTCAAAATGCGGATTTAAAATAGCGGACTAACTTTATAAAATTGTTTTGAATTTTTACAGAACTTGGTACTTTTATATTTTCGAGGTTGCTAAATTTAAATATAATAGTTAAATTGATAAATTCAAAATAACGGATCCAATATAACACACTAAATTTTATTAAAATGCTTGGATTTTCTAAAATTTTTGAATTATAAAGTTTTTTCAAGGTAGAAGAAATTTAACCATTATATCTGAATTCAGCTACCTCGAAAACATAAAAGTACCAAGTTCTGTAAAAATTCGAGAATTTTTAAGAAAGTACGTCCGCCATTTTGGATCCGCCATATTGAAGTTTTCAATTTGACCATTATAATTGAATTCAGCGACCTCAAAAACTTTAAATCACTAAATTTTGTACGAATCGCTCAAATTTTCAAAGCCCAAAAAATTGCATCAAGGGTTCTCAATAATTTTCCTTTATTCTGCATTATTTATCTTCATTTTGGTTTAAGAATTATTAAGTTCGGTCCATTTCTTCAAGGGATATTAGGTTTTGAAAATAAAAATTACAAAATCGTACTCTGTGGCGTCACTATATTACTTAAAATATCTTAAAATTAATTTCAATATTATTTTTTAATTTATTAATCTAGAAAGATATTTTCTGTTTCTCGGAAGCGTTTCAAGGGACTTTAATTCCTTGAATATTTAGTAATGTGAATTCATCATGCATTAATTGAAGTTGAAATAACATCAATACCGCAATATTCTGAGTTTTTACATACAGAAGATTTTTAATATCGCGTTTATTGCAGTTTTCAATTTAAAATTGGATACGATTTAGATTACATTTTTACATACTACGAAATCCTTTATTTTTTAATAAAAATGTAATTAATGTTAAATTCAGATACCTTTTTAAAAACTATTTCTCAAACTATGACGCAAAACAGTTTTTTAATAAAGTATCCGAGTGAACAATTTTTAAATAAATTATAGCACATTCAGAAAATAGTTTAATCCTTTGAGTCATTATATTTCCTGTACACAGAAAATTATACTTTTACATGAATCAGATTTAGAGAGTGGAGATTTATCTTCTTTTAAAACACAAAAAGATGATTCATGACTTAAAGAGGAAATAGTTCTAATCGTAAATTGTAATAGATATACATATATAAATTATTATTGGTGATAAGTATATTCAGAAGCATTTACTTTAATTCTCATTCGGTAAAATATTGTTTTACTTAAATGAAGAGAACTCTTGTTCCTCATGAATACCGACTCAAGAAGTATTTTCATTATCATCTAACCTTGAGATATAACCTGGTTCAAGTCTGGATTTTAATGAAATCGTGAATTTGAACAAAGAACAATTGATTAATTGATTTTAAGATCTTCAAAACTGAATTAAGACACATTTTGACAATAATTAAAAAGATTAAACATTTTCACTAATTGTTTACAAAATTTTACTCGAGGAACCTACATACTTGATTTCGGGTAGTCTCTAATTTTCTCAGCTAGAATTTTAATGGATTGACAAAAAAAAACAAAAAAAAAACCCCTTTTAACTCTGGTAAGTACACAATTTTTCCAAGGAGTTTAATATTATTTTCTAACATTAAAACATCTGGAAAATTCATAATATTTGCAGCAAATTCCATGTAGCACAATATTTTTAATTAATTTTTATTAACGGGGAAAAATGCTTTAAAAAATACCCTTTTGTTGAAATTACCAAATTTGAATAATTTATAACTTCTGTAATTTTCATCAAATCACGAAATAAAAAAAAAACGTATATATTCCTCCTCAGTATAGATTCCAAAAAAAATTATTCCATGCATATTCAATTTTTGAATGTGAATGAACCGAAGAATGCCCCATATATTAAATTTTTTCTTTAAGGTATTTCTTTAATGTACAGTCCCTGACAAAAGTTAGTATTTCAGTTAATAGCGATTATTAATTAATATAATTAATTTCTTAACTTATTAGTTACTAGTAATAGTTAATCTGACATAGGCCAATTGTTTTTTAATGAAAATGTTTTAAAAATTAACAAAAGTTGCTAAATTTTTAACGTTTGTCAAAGATACCTTTTTTACAAGTCTATATCTTTTCATAAAATGTTATTATAAATGGTACAATTTAAGTAAATAACAGCTTATTTTCTTGAGAAAAATAAACTCTATAACTTGCTCTTATAAGATTTTAAAAAAAATGGATCATTTTTCAAATATAGTAATTTATTTAAAAGCATATTTCTAAATATTTATAAACAAACTGCTTTATTTAAAAATTGATCCACTTTTTCAAAAATCTTACAAGGGGAAGTTGTATAGAGTTTGTTTTTCTCAAGAAAATAAGCTATTATTTACTTAAATCGTACCGTTTTTAAAAATAATTTTAAGAAAAGATAGACTTGTAAAAAAGGTATCTTTGAAAAACGTTAAAAATTTAGCAACTTTTGTTCATTTTTAAAACATTTTCATTAAAAAATTATTGGCCGATATCTGATTAACTATTAATAGTAAATAATAAGTTAAGAAATAAATTATATTAATTAATTATCGCTAATAACTAAAATACTAACTTTTGGCAGGGACTGTACATTGGAGAAATACCTTAATTAAAAGAATTTTTTTTTTAATTTTTTAATATATATATTTTTTTATTCCACATAAAAAAAGAAACATTTTTTCTCTGGATCATTTATATCCATTACTCAAAACTCTTGAGCTTTTCGCAGTTGAAAAAAATCCATTTTTAAATAAAATGTATCATATCTTCGTTAATAATCATCGTAGAACAATTTTAAAGGTAATAAATGATAATGTCACTTTCTGTCTATTATAGTAGACATTTTAGCCGTTTTTAGGCGATTTTGAGGTTAAGTTCAAACCTAATCGTGTTAGGCCAATTCTGATAGCGGATTCGGATTCAGATCATCACAACACAAAAAAAGGGTTTCATACCTCAACCCCGATACTTTTATTTTTTTGTAGAACTGTGTAATCTTTCGGAAGTATCGATTTAATCGCTCATACTTTAATAATAATAATTAAAGCAATAAATTAACTTTATCAAAAGATCCCTCTTTTTCTAAAAACCATTAAATCCGTTGAATTTTATTTTTAATCGTTGAGAAAAAGAGAGCAGACGATAGAATTTCTTTATCGCGCTGTTAAATTGAATGAATCGTTTTATATAAATGCCCATTAAATAATGGGCAACGCATTTAATTGGATCTCGAAATAGGGTCATAATTTGAATATCATTGGCCACTTACGTCATTGCAATCATCTCAGCCACAAATATTCCTAATCGTTACAATTCAGAGGAGCATAATGTCCCTAATTATCGACTCCTGTTATCCGCCTATAGATTCTTGCATAAGTGACATTTATCAGATAATGGCACGGACCAAAACGAAAAATCGCCAAAGGGGGCTCAAAAAGCGATAAAATTTTACTGGGAATACGGGCGAAGCTTTTTCTCTGTACAGGTGGAAAATTGAAGGGAATGGTGGAAAACCGGAACAGAGGAGGAGAATTATCTTGAAGGGTGGCTTCTATTGCTCACGTACAACCTCATATACGTGAGTGAACATTGCATGTGAGAAGACATGTTCACATACACATTTTTCTTCTCACGTACATTATGTGCGTGTACGTGTGTGTGTATTGAAAAAGCGAGGGATGAGATGTCGATATTTGCCGAGATAAAAACCGAGTTGACAAACAAGTAACGCGACGTGGGTGGAAGAAAAACCTGAATGGGGTGAGTTAAAGCAAGAGAATGAGCGGAAAAGCACGGATGCTACTCGTTGGAAAGATGGATAAAGAGAAAGTGTAATATACAATGTAGGTGAAAAATATGAGCTTCGTTGCAGTGCAAAGCAGCGAAATATTTCATTCGCTTCGCCGAGATATAGGTTTAAAGCTGTGGCTTCAGTTAATGGAACAGCTGGAGTGTGCTGCTTTTTCAGACACAACGTGTAGGGAAATTAAAACCATTTCTACACTTGATGTTTTGCTTCTACATCTAGACTACTGTTATACGATTTCTAAGTTTGACAAAATGTTATAAAACGCTTTCTCGCGCATTTTAACTACTTTTTAGTTTTAAACTCTATAGGGGAGAGTTGGGTAAAATGCCTAATTGGGTAAATTGGTAATTGTTGATAACTTGGCCAAAAATAAATATTAATTATAATTGTTTTTATTAATGAAATATATTAAGGTAAAGATTATTTCTATAAAGTTTTATGTTTATCAGTTTATTACTAAAGAGTTTATTAAAGAATTGTGAAAATGATGCTTTCCAACGTTAAATTTTTTATTTTTAAATTTTAGAAAATATGCACTTCTATCTCACAGATGTACATAATTTTTGTTAAAAAATTATTTCTAAGCAAGATACGCACGATACGGAAAATCTCTCGGCTTACGTATATTTTGATGTAGAAACTAAATATCAAGTTGTTACTGCTTCTGTATAAAAAATCAGGTTTTAAACAAATTAATTATATTAATTATTGCATTTATATGAATAATAATTATAATAACTATGCATTGAAGAATCATTTTTAATATATTTTTAAAACATGATTTTAAATTAGCGCGGGATGAATCAAAAGAAATGCGCATGCGCAGAAAAAATACATACGATTGTGAGAGTTACGTGTTGTCACGTGACGATATAAAGGATCATTCTATTTTTTCTGAAATAAGTACTTAAAATGAATACCTTATTATATTTTTGAATGTAGTTTTCTAAATATTTGATGGTTTATATTTTTCAAAACTATAATTAAATACTTTTTTTTTATCCGAACTTTACTATAGGCATTTTGGCCGAATCTCCCCTACAACTCGAGGCTTTTTAGTCACATTTAAGTTACGAAAAAATTCCAAGCATTTTTAAAGATATTTTTTTGAAAAATTTGGTTAGTGGTCGTTCATATATTACGTGGAAAATTTTTAATTACTTTTTGATCCCCCCCTCTTCCTCTGAGTGTCCACGTGGACTTTTTTTTTAAAAATAATATGATCTTCTATGTTATAAGAAATTATAACTAAAAAGAAGGATTCTTATCTTTAAATGGTAAATAAATTAATATTTAATACTAATAAGAAATATTTTTTTGAAATCCGTTGAAGCTTTCTCGAAATAACCTGTCAACAAAATAAAACGTTACTACACACACATATTTCTGGTCATTTCATTGGCTTAAGAATTAAAATTTTTTGCATTTCAGATGAAAATGAGTCAATTTAGACTATATTTTTGGAAAATCGATAATCTTAAGGATCACAAAGCTATAAAATTAATTAAGTAATTCTTTCAAGTCATAAGGAAGACATTTATAATCTAAATAATAAAATATTAAAGAAAATTAAATGTAAACAAACAATATATTATATAACAATATAATATATTCCCCTTAAAAGAAATTGTAAATCGAAAGAAATACAAAGCTTTCTCCATAAGGAAGTAAAAATGACCGTTTTCTTTACTAATGGAAAAACTGTCCACTGTTGACAACAATTTTGGTAATGTTGTTCTAGCATAGAAATTTTTTCTAAATCATCTTAAATAAGTCGAAACTCTTTAAATTGAAAATTCTTTGTTAATAACATTTTTTTTTAATTTTAATTGCGAAAAATTGATTTGTAAGATCCTTAATCTATTAAATTTATTTTTATCTACATTTTTTTGGAAAATGAATTTAACAACTTTTGAAAACTTTTCAATTTATGTTATTTATTTATTTCAAATGTCTTTTTATTAAAATGACATGAAAAAATGTGTCAATTTTCGAAAATTCATATCTCGGAAGATATTGAGAGTTGCGGTCTTGGTTCAAAAGCACATGTATTTGACAAACTATTTTTGAAAAAATTCTTATGGCAATTGGTTTTTCGACCCTTATATTCTCCCCTTGTGAAACTGAATTTGTTAAATAGCAATGCATCTAAATTTTTCAGTAATCGAATTTTTATAGATTGAAATTTGAAAAAAGCGATAAATTTTAATATAAAAACGTATAAAATTGATAGAAGACAAATTTAGAATAATTGAAAATAACATATTCAATTTTTAAAAAAATGAAAATTTTGAAGCATTTTGTTTTATTTATAAACTATAAAATATGAATAAATACATTTTATTCTCTCCCTTTATCTCTAAATAAATCTCACTCAGTCTTTTTAACTGATTTAGTAATTTTTTCATTTTATCTTAGATAAATTCATTAATACTTCTTTTTATTATCCAATAGGAGGAGACCCAATTTTATAACAACATTTATTTTGATTTTTAATTCATTCTGAAGATTATATTTTTATTGTACATGGGTTTGAAATAATTTCTCATATAATTTTTACTGAAAATTGAAAAAATTACTTTTGGCGACATTTATACAAGATATTAAATTACTTAAATGATTAGCAAATATATCCGGATCAAAAATTAATTATGATACTAGCGTAATGAACCTCGCTCGCTGACGCTCGCTCGGTCATTAATATTAATTTAATTGTTTATTGATGTGGACATTTCATAAAATATTAGTAAACTTATTGTTAATTGAATGTTTAATATTTTTTTTACAAATTTTTTATATTTCAATAATTTTTATTGTTATGTTTTATTATTATTATATTGGAAAAAATAAATCTTGTAATATGTAATGTATTATTTACATCAATATTATGAAGCTATTAATTAATGTTGTCTAATTGAATTATCACTGATCGATTATAGGTACTAATTGAGTATGAGTTCTATTATATTATTATTGCAAAATTTGAAGCTTGATAATCTAAACTATTTTTGTAAATGATCACAGAAAAAATATAAAAAATCTTAATGGATCTACATTTTTTTTTAAATTAAATTTTCGAATCTGAGTTTATTTCCGTTATGTTTCTATATTGGAATAATGTTTGTTTCCACATAGAAAAAGCTTTGTGATCGTTAAAATTTTCATTTATCCAAAAATAGTCTAAATCGACACATTGTCATATAAATTATTTCGAAAAACTAATTATTTCAAAATGTAAGAAAAATATACTTAAAGTAGGATACAAAATAAAAAATTATTCTTAAAAAACAAATGAAAAAATTGCGCGTAGGTTTTTGTCGATTTAACACATGCGCAGTAGTTTTTTACAAACATTACACATGCGCAGTAGCTTTCTACAAACGTTAGGTATGCGCAGTGGTAAAAATCGTAACAAATAATGATTGTTTAGCAATTTCCACATGAATTGACATTAAAAAACATGTTAGCAAAAAAGTTTAATGCAATGTTTAAAACATATAATTTTAGAGACTAAATTGTACGCACAACATTTTACAAGTGGAGAAAAACGAAATTTTAATTTTCGTTGGAATTAAAAAAAAAAAAAAAAAAAAAAAAAAAAAAAAAAAAAAAGCACCTTTGCGCATGTGCAGTTATCATGTTACCGTGTTACGCATGCGCAATAATAAGACGGAATTTACTGCGCACTTATTAAAAAAAGTATGCTATATGTAGTGAAAATTTAATTATCTGGTGAAGTACAGCACTGCGCATGCGTAATTTTTGAATTTAATTAGAGCACATGTGTGACTATGACTGTGCATGATTGCGCATGTGTAACAGCAATACAAAACAACTGCGCATGTGAAATGTTTGTTTGACGCTCGCTCGGTCATTAATATTAATTTAATTGTTTATTGATGTGGACATTTCATAAAATATTAGTAAACTTATTGTTAATTGAATGTTTAATATTTTTTTTACAAATTTTTTATATTTCAATAATTTTTATTGTTATGTTTTATTATTATTATATTGGAAAAAATAAATCTTGTAATATGTAATGTATTATTTACATCAATATTATGAAGCTATTAATTAATGTTGTCTAATTGAATTATCACTGATCGATTATAGGTACTAATTGAGTATGAGTTCTATTATATTATTATTGCAAAATTTGAAGCTTGATAATCTAAACTATTTTTGTAAATGATCACAGAAAAAATATAAAAAATCTTAATGGATCTACATTTTTTTTTAAATTAAATTTTCGAATCTGAGTTTATTTCCGTTATGTTTCTATATTGGAATAATGTTTGTTTCCACATAGAAAAAGCTTTGTGATCGTTAAAATTTTCATTTATCCAAAAATAGTCTAAATCGACACATTGTCATATAAATTATTTCGAAAAACTAATTATTTCAAAATGTAAGAAAAATATACTTAAAGTAGGATACAAAATAAAAAATTATTCTTAAAAAACAAATGAAAAAATTGCGCGTAGGTTTTTGTCGATTTAACACATGCGCAGTAGTTTTTTACAAACATTACACATGCGCAGTAGCTTTCTACAAACGTTAGGTATGCGCAGTGGTAAAAATCGTAACAAATAATGATTGTTTAGCAATTTCCACATGAATTGACATTAAAAAACATGTTAGCAAAAAAGTTTAATGCAATGTTTAAAACATATAATTTTAGAGACTAAATTGTACGCACAACATTTTACAAGTGGAGAAAAACGAAATTTTAATTTTCGTTGGAATTAAAAAAAAAAAAAAAAAAAAAAAAAAAAAAAAAAGCACCTTTGCGCATGTGCAGTTATCATGTTACCGTGTTACGCATGCGCAATAATAAGACGGAATTTACTGCGCACTTATTAAAAAAAGTATGCTATATGTAGTGAAAATTTAATTATCTGGTGAAGTACAGCACTGCGCATGCGTAATTTTTGAATTTAATTAGAGCACATGTGTGACTATGACTGTGCATGATTGCGCATGTGTAACAGCAATACAAAACAACTGCGCATGTGAAATGTTTGTTTAGTAGTGCGCACGTTTACACAGCTGTGGTGCACTACTGCGCATGTGCAACAATATGTTGTTCATAAAAAAATGTTCAGTTTAACATGTTTGACACGAATAGTGCCAGTGCGCATTGTTACAAACTATAATAACATGGTGAAATGAACATTTTTGTAAGTAACCTATTGGAAAAAGTAGGTGAACTTTGAAGTCTGTACGACGATGAACGAAGTTTTTTCGGTATCGTATTAATATAATAGAAGATTACCACGTACAATTTTATGAATATTGGGAGAACTTTCAAACTAGTTATTCTCAATAAATAAGTAAATTTTTACAAAACTTTTTTAAACACTAATTATATGGAAGATTTTCTGACAGTATGTTAAATATTTATTACCCCCCCCCCCCCCCGGTACCCCTAGAAAATGGTTTTTAAAAGTATGAAAAATTGAAAACTTTCAGATCAAAATTTGTTACATTTTATAAACATTTTAAAGAAAAAAAGATTAAAATTAATAAAATTAAATACACTTTTAATGTTTTTATTATTTTTTATGTTCAATAATATAAATTTTTCTATTAAATTTCTTGAATTCCAATATTTAAATTGAATTTTGAATATTCTTTTCTATTATGGGTCATTAATTACAATAATAATGAAAAGAAAACAATTTTAACAAATTTTTTAAATAAAAGTACCTTTGCGCATGTGCAGATATCATGTTACCGTGTTACGCATGCGCAATAATAAGACGGAATTTACTGCGCACTTATTAAAAAAAGTATGCTATATGTAGTGAAAATTTAATTATCTGGTGAAGTACAGCACTGCGCATGCGTAATTTTTGAATTTAATTAGAGCACATGTGTGACTATGACTGTGCATGATTGCGCATGTGTAACAGCAATACAAAACAACTGCGCATGTGAAATGTTTGTTTAGTAGTGCGCACGTTTACACAGCTGTGGTGCACTACTGCGCATGTGCAACAATATGTTGTTCATAAAAAAATGTTCAGTTTAACATGTTTGACACGAATAGTGCCAGTGCGCATTGTTACAAACTATAATAACATGGTGAAATGAACATTTTTGTAAGTAACCTATTGGAAAAAGTAGGTGAACTTTGAAGTCTGTACGACGATGAACGAAGTTTTTTCGGTATCGTATTAATATAATAGAAGATTACCACGTACAATTTTATGAATATTGGGAGAACTTTCAAACTAGTTATTCTCAATAAATAAGTAAATTTTTACAAAACTTTTTTAAACACTAATTATATGGAAGATTTTCTGACAGTATGTTAAATATTTATTACCCCCCCCCCCCCGGTACCCCTAGAAAATGGTTTTTAAAAGTATGAAAAATTGAAAACTTTCAGATCAAAATTTGTTACATTTTATAAACATTTTAAAGAAAAAAAGATTAAAATTAATAAAATTAAATACACTTTTAATGTTTTTATTATTTTTTATGTTCAATAATATAAATTTTTCTATTAAATTTCTTGAATTCCAATATTTAAATTGAATTTTGAATATTCTTTTCTATTATGGGTCATTAATTACAATAATAATGAAAAGAAAACAATTTTAACAAATTTTTTAAATAAAAGTACCTTTGCGCATGTGCAGATATCATGTTACCGTGTTACGCATGCGCAATAATAAGACGGAATTTACTGCGCACTTATTAAAAAAAGTATGCTATATGTAGTGAAAATTTAATTATCTGGTGAAGTACAGCACTGCGCATGCGTAATTTTTGAATTTAATTAGAGCACATGTGTGACTATGACTGTGCATGATTGCGCATGTGTAACAGCAATACAAAACAACTGCGCATGTGAAATGTTTGTTTAGTAGTGCGCACGTTTACACAGCTGTGGTGCACTACTGCGCATGTGCAACAATATGTTGTTCGTAAAAAAATGTTCAGTTTAACATGTTTGACACGAATAGTGCCAGTGCGCATTGTTACAAACTATAATAACATGGTGAAATGAACATTTTTGTAAGTAACCTATTGGAAAAAGTAGGTGAACTTTGAAGTCTGTACGACGATGAACGAAGTTTTTTCGGTATCGTATTAATATAATAGAAGATTACCACGTACAATTTTATGAATATTGGGAGAACTTTCAAACTAGTTATTCTCAATAAATAAGTAAATTTTTACAAAACTTTTTTAAACACTAATTATATGGAAGATTTTCTGACAGTATGTTAAATATTTATTACCCCCCCCCCCCGGTACCCCTAGAAAATGGTTTTTAAAAGTATGAAAAATTGAAAACTTTCAGATCAAAATTTGTTACATTTTATAAACATTTTAAAGAAAAAAAGATTAAAATTAATAAAATTAAATACACTTTTAATGTTTTTATTATTTTTTATGTTCAATAATATAAATTTTTCTATTAAATTTCTTGAATTCCAATATTTAAATTGAATTTTGAATATTCTTTTCTATTATGGGTCATTAATTACAATAATAATAAAAAGAAAACAATTTTAACAAATTTTTTAAATAAAAGTACCTTTGCGCATGTGCAGATATCATGTTACCGTGTTACGCATGCGCAATAATAAGACGGAATTTACTGCGCACTTATTAAAAAAAGTATGCTATATGTAGTGAAAATTTAATTATCTGGTGAAGTACAGCACTGCGCATGCGTAATTTTTGAATTTAATTAGAGCACATGTGTGACTATGACTGTGCATGATTGCGCATGTGTAACAGCAATACAAAACAACTGCGCATGTGAAATGTTTGTTTAGTAGTGCGCACGTTTACACAGCTGTGGTGCACTACTGCGCATGTGCAACAATATGTTGTTCGTAAAAAAATGTTCAGTTTAACATGTTTGACACGAATAGTGCCAGTGCGCATTGTTACAAACTATAATAACATGGTGAAATGAACATTTTTGTAAGTAACCTATTGGAAAAAGTAGGTGAACTTTGAAGTCTGTACGACGATGAACGAAGTTTTTTCGGTATCGTATTAATATAATAGAAGATTACCACGTACAATTTTATGAATATTGGGAGAACTTTCAAACTAGTTATTCTCAATAAATAAGTAAATTTTTACAAAACTTTTTTAAACACTAATTATATGGAAGATTTTCTGACAGTATGTTAAATATTTATTACCCCCCCCCCCCGGTACCCCTAGAAAATGGTTTTTAAAAGTATGAAAAATTGAAAACTTTCAGATCAAAATTTGTTACATTTTATAAACATTTTAAAGAAAAAAAGATTAAAATTAATAAAATTAAATACACTTTTAATGTTTTTATTATTTTTTATGTTCAATAATATAAATTTTTCTATTAAATTTCTTGAATTCCAATATTTAAATTGAATTTTGAATATTCTTTTCTATTATGGGTCATTAATTACAATAATAATGAAAAGAAAACAATTTTAACAAATTTTTTAAATAAAAGTACCTTTGCGCATGTGCAGATATCATGTTACCGTGTTACGCATGCGCAATAATAAGACGGAATTTACTGCGCACTTATTAAAAAAAGTATGCTATATGTAGTGAAAATTTAATTATCTGGTGAAGTACAGCACTGCGCATGCGTAATTTTTGAATTTAATTAGAGCACATGTGTGACTATGACTGTGCATGATTGCGCGTGTGTAACAGCAATACAAAACAACTGCGCATGTGAAATGTTTGTTTAGTAGTGCGCACGTTTACACAGCTGTGGTGCACTACTGCGCATGTGCAACAATATGTTGTTCATAAAAAAATGTTCAGTTTAACATGTTTGACACGAATAGTGCCAGTGCGCATTGTTACAAACTATAATAACATGGTGAAATGAACATTTTTGTAAGTAACCTATTGGAAAAAGTAGGTGAACTTTGAAGTCTGTACGACGATGAACGAAGTTTTTTCGGTATCGTATTAATATAATAGAAGATTACCACGTACAATTTTATGAATATTGGGAGAACTTTCAAACTAGTTATTCTCAATAAATAAGTAAATTTTTACAAAACTTTTTTAAACACTAATTATATGGAAGATTTTCTGACAGTATGTTAAATATTTATTACCCCCCCCCCCCCCGGTACCCCTAGAAAATGGTTTTTAAAAGTATGAAAAATTGAAAACTTTCAGATCAAAATTTGTTACATTTTATAAACATTTTAAAGAAAAAAAGATTAAAATTAATAAAATTAAATACACTTTTAATGTTTTTATTATTTTTTATGTTCAATAATATAAATTTTTCTATTAAATTTCTTGAATTCCAATATTTAAATTGAATTTTGAATATTCTTTTCTATTATGGGTCATTAATTACAATAATAATGAAAAGAAAACAATTTTAACAAATTTTTTAAATAAAAGTACCTTTGCGCATGTGCAGATATCATGTTACCGTGTTACGCATGCGCAATAATAAGACGGAATTTACTGCGCACTTATTAAAAAAAGTATGCTATATGTAGTGAAAATTTAATTATCTGGTGAAGTACAGCACTGCGCATGCGTAATTTTTGAATTTAATTAGAGCACATGTGTGACTATGACTGTGCATGATTGCGCATGTGTAACAGCAATACAAAACAACTGCGCATGTGAAATGTTTGTTTAGTAGTACGCACGTTTACACAGCTGTGGTGCACTACTGCGCATGTGCAACAATATGTTGTTCATAAAAAAATGTTCAGTTTAACATGTTTGACACGAATAGTGCCAGTGCGCATTGTTACAAACTATAATAACATGGTGAAATGAACATTTTTGTAAGTAACCTATTGGAAAAAGTAGGTGAACTTTGAAGTCTGTACGACGATGAACGAAGTTTTTTCGGTATCGTATTAATATAATAGAAGATTACCACGTACAATTTTATGAATATTGGGAGAACTTTCAAACTAGTTATTCTCAATAAATAAGTAAATTTTTACAAAACTTTTTTAAACACTAATTATATGGAAGATTTTCTGACAGTATGTTAAATATTTATTACCCCCCCCCCCCCCCGGTACCCCTAGAAAATGGTTTTTAAAAGTATGAAAAATTGAAAACTTTCAGATCAAAATTTGTTACATTTTATAAACATTTTAAAGAAAAAAAGATTAAAATTAATAAAATTAAATACACTTTTAATGTTTTTATTATTTTTTATGTTCAATAATATAAATTTTTCTATTAAATTTCTTGAATTCCAATATTTAAATTGAATTTTGAATATTCTTTTCTATTATGGGTCATTAATTACAATAATAATGAAAAGAAAACAATTTTAACAAATTTTTTAAATAAAAGTACCTTTGCGCATGTGCAGATATCATGTTACCGTGTTACGCATGCGCAATAATAAGACGGAATTTACTGCGCACTTATTAAAAAAAGTATGCTATATGTAGTGAAAATTTAATTATCTGGTGAAGTACAGCACTGCGCATGCGTAATTTTTGAATTTAATTAGAGCACATGTGTGACTATGACTGTGCATGATTGCGCATGTGTAACAGCAATACAAAACAACTGCGCATGTGAAATGTTTGTTTAGTAGTACGCACGTTTACACAGCTGTGGTGCACTACTGCGCATGTGCAACAATATGTTGTTCATAAAAAAATGTTCAGTTTAACATGTTTGACACGAATAGTGCCAGTGCGCATTGTTACAAACTATAATAACATGGTGAAATGAACATTTTTGTAAGTAACCTATTGGAAAAAGTAGGTGAACTTTGAAGTCTGTACGACGATGAACGAAGTTTTTTCGGTATCGTATTAATATAATAGAAGATTACCACGTACAATTTTATGAATATTGGGAGAACTTTCAAACTAGTTATTCTCAATAAATAAGTAAATTTTTACAAAACTTTTTTAAACACTAATTATATGGAAGATTTTCTGACAGTATGTTAAATATTTATTACCCCCCCCCCCCCGGTACCCCTAGAAAATGGTTTTTAAAAGTATGAAAAATTGAAAACTTTCAGATCAAAATTTGTTACATTTTATAAACATTTTAAAGAAAAAAAGATTAAAATTAATAAAATTAAATACACTTTTAATGTTTTTATTATTTTTTATGTTCAATAATATAAATTTTTCTATTAAATTTCTTGAATTCCAATATTTAAATTGAATTTTGAATATTCTTTTCTATTATGGGTCATTAATTACAATAATAATGAAAAGAAAACAATTTTAACAAATTTTTTAAATAAAAGTACCTTTGCGCATGTGCAGATATCATGTTACCGTGTTACGCATGCGCAATAATAAGACGGAATTTACTGCGCACTTATTAAAAAAAGTATGCTATATGTAGTGAAAATTTAATTATCTGGTGAAGTACAGCACTGCGCATGCGTAATTTTTGAATTTAATTAGAGCACATGTGTGACTATGACTGTGCATGATTGCGCATGTGTAACAGCAATACAAAACAACTGCGCATGTGAAATGTTTGTTTAGTAGTGCGCACGTTTACACAGCTGTGGTGCACTACTGCGCATGTGCAACAATATGTTGTTCGTAAAAAAATGTTCAGTTTAACATGTTTGACACGAATAGTGCCAGTGCGCATTGTTACAAACTATAATAACATGGTGAAATGAACATTTTTGTAAGTAACCTATTGGAAAAAGTAGGTGAACTTTGAAGTCTGTACGACGATGAACGAAGTTTTTTCGGTATCGTATTAATATAATAGAAGATTACCACGTACAATTTTATGAATATTGGGAGAACTTTCAAACTAGTTATTCTCAATAAATAAGTAAATTTTTACAAAACTTTTTTAAACACTAATTATATGGAAGATTTTCTGACAGTATGTTAAATATTTATTACCCCCCCCCCCCGGTACCCCTAGAAAATGGTTTTTAAAAGTATGAAAAATTGAAAACTTTCAGATCAAAATTTGTTACATTTTATAAACATTTTAAAGAAAAAAAGATTAAAATTAATAAAATTAAATACACTTTTAATGTTTTTATTATTTTTTATGTTCAATAATATAAATTTTTCTATTAAATTTCTTGAATTCCAATATTTAAATTGAATTTTGAATATTCTTTTCTATTATGGGTCATTAATTACAATAATAATGAAAAGAAAACAATTTTAACAAATTTTTTAAATAAAAGTACCTTTGCGCATGTGCAGATATCATGTTACCGTGTTACGCATGCGCAATAATAAGACGGAATTTACTGCGCACTTATTAAAAAAAGTATGCTATATGTAGTGAAAATTTAATTATCTGGTGAAGTACAGCACTGCGCATGCGTAATTTTTGAATTTAATTAGAGCACATGTGTGACTATGACTGTGCATGATTGCGCATGTGTAACAGCAATACAAAACAACTGCGCATGTGAAATGTTTGTTTAGTAGTGCGCACGTTTACACAGCTGTGGTGCACTACTGCGCATGTGCAACAATATGTTGTTCATAAAAAAATGTTCAGTTTAACATGTTTGACACGAATAGTGCCAGTGCGCATTGTTACAAACTATAATAACATGGTGAAATGAACATTTTTGTAAGTAACCTATTGGAAAAAGTAGGTGAACTTTGAAGTCTGTACGACGATGAACGAAGTTTTTTCGGTATCGTATTAATATAATAGAAGATTACCACGTACAATTTTATGAATATTGGGAGAACTTTCAAACTAGTTATTCTCAATAAATAAGTAAATTTTTACAAAACTTTTTTAAACACTAATTATATGGAAGATTTTCTGACAGTATGTTAAATATTTATTACCCCCCCCCCCCCGGTACCCCTAGAAAATGGTTTTTAAAAGTATGAAAAATTGAAAACTTTCAGATCAAAATTTGTTACATTTTATAAACATTTTAAAGAAAAAAAGATTAAAATTAATAAAATTAAATACACTTTTAATGTTTTTATTATTTTTTATGTTCAATAATATAAATTTTTCTATTAAATTTCTTGAATTCCAATATTTAAATTGAATTTTGAATATTCTTTTCTATTATGGGTCATTAATTACAATAATAATGAAAAGAAAACAATTTTAACAAATTTTTTAAATAAAAGTACCTTTGCGCATGTGCAGATATCATGTTACCGTGTTACGCATGCGCAATAATAAGACGGAATTTACTGCGCACTTATTAAAAAAAGTATGCTATATGTAGTGAAAATTTAATTATCTGGTGAAGTACAGCACTGCGCATGCGTAATTTTTGAATTTAATTAGAGCACATGTGTGACTATGACTGTGCATGATTGCGCATGTGTAACAGCAATACAAAACAACTGCGCATGTGAAATGTTTGTTTAGTAGTACGCACGTTTACACAGCTGTGGTGCACTACTGCGCATGTGCAACAATATGTTGTTCATAAAAAAATGTTCAGTTTAACATGTTTGACACGAATAGTGCCAGTGCGCATTGTTACAAACTATAATAACATGGTGAAATGAACATTTTTGTAAGTAACCTATTGGAAAAAGTAGGTGAACTTTGAAGTCTGTACGACGATGAACGAAGTTTTTTCGGTATCGTATTAATATAATAGAAGATTACCACGTACAATTTTATGAATATTGGGAGAACTTTCAAACTAGTTATTCTCAATAAATAAGTAAATTTTTACAAAACTTTTTTAAACACTAATTATATGGAAGATTTTCTGACAGTATGTTAAATATTTATTACCCCCCCCCCCCGGTACCCCTAGAAAATGGTTTTTAAAAGTATGAAAAATTGAAAACTTTCAGATCAAAATTTGTTACATTTTATAAACATTTTAAAGAAAAAAAGATTAAAATTAATAAAATTAAATACACTTTTAATGTTTTTATTATTTTTTATGTTCAATAATATAAATTTTTCTATTAAATTTCTTGAATTCCAATATTTAAATTGAATTTTGAATATTCTTTTCTATTATGGGTCATTAATTACAATAATAATGAAAAGAAAACAATTTTAACAAATTTTTTAAATAAAAGTACCTTTGCGCATGTGCAGATATCATGTTACCGTGTTACGCATGCGCAATAATAAGACGGAATTTACTGCGCACTTATTAAAAAAAGTATGCTATATGTAGTGAAAATTTAATTATCTGGTGAAGTACAGCACTGCGCATGCGTAATTTTTGAATTTAATTAGAGCACATGTGTGACTATGACTGTGCATGATTGCGCGTGTGTAACAGCAATACAAAACAACTGCGCATGTGAAATGTTTGTTTAGTAGTGCGCACGTTTACACAGCTGTGGTGCACTACTGCGCATGTGCAACAATATGTTGTTCATAAAAAAATGTTCAGTTTAACATGTTTGACACGAATAGTGCCAGTGCGCATTGTTACAAACTATAATAACATGGTGAAATGAACATTTTTGTAAGTAACCTATTGGAAAAAGTAGGTGAACTTTGAAGTCTGTACGACGATGAACGAAGTTTTTTCGGTATCGTATTAATATAATAGAAGATTACCACGTACAATTTTATGAATATTGGGAGAACTTTCAAACTAGTTATTCTCAATAAATAAGTAAATTTTTACAAAACTTTTTTAAACACTAATTATATGGAAGATTTTCTGACAGTATGTTAAATATTTATTACCCCCCCCCCCCCCGGTACCCCTAGAAAATGGTTTTTAAAAGTATGAAAAATTGAAAACTTTCAGATCAAAATTTGTTACATTTTATAAACATTTTAAAGAAAAAAAGATTAAAATTAATAAAATTAAATACACTTTTAATGTTTTTATTATTTTTTATGTTCAATAATATAAATTTTTCTATTAAATTTCTTGAATTCCAATATTTAAATTGAATTTTGAATATTCTTTTCTATTATGGGTCATTAATTACAATAATAATGAAAAGAAAACAATTTTAACAAATTTTTTAAATAAAAGTACCTTTGCGCATGTGCAGATATCATGTTACCGTGTTACGCATGCGCAATAATAAGACGGAATTTACTGCGCACTTATTAAAAAAAGTATGCTATATGTAGTGAAAATTTAATTATCTGGTGAAGTACAGCACTGCGCATGCGTAATTTTTGAATTTAATTAGAGCACATGTGTGACTATGACTGTGCATGATTGCGCATGTGTAACAGCAATACAAAACAACTGCGCATGTGAAATGTTTGTTTAGTAGTACGCACGTTTACACAGCTGTGGTGCACTACTGCGCATGTGCAACAATATGTTGTTCATAAAAAAATGTTCAGTTTAACATGTTTGACACGAATAGTGCCAGTGCGCATTGTTACAAACTATAATAACATGGTGAAATGAACATTTTTGTAAGTAACCTATTGGAAAAAGTAGGTGAACTTTGAAGTCTGTACGACGATGAACGAAGTTTTTTCGGTATCGTATTAATATAATAGAAGATTACCACGTACAATTTTATGAATATTGGGAGAACTTTCAAACTAGTTATTCTCAATAAATAAGTAAATTTTTACAAAACTTTTTTAAACACTAATTATATGGAAGATTTTCTGACAGTATGTTAAATATTTATTACCCCCCCCCCCCCCGGTACCCCTAGAAAATGGTTTTTAAAAGTATGAAAAATTGAAAACTTTCAGATCAAAATTTGTTACATTTTATAAACATTTTAAAGAAAAAAAGATTAAAATTAATAAAATTAAATACACTTTTAATGTTTTTATTATTTTTTATGTTCAATAATATAAATTTTTCTATTAAATTTCTTGAATTCCAATATTTAAATTGAATTTTGAATATTCTTTTCTATTATGGGTCATTAATTACAATAATAATGAAAAGAAAACAATTTTAACAAATTTTTTAAATAAAAGTACCTTTGCGCATGTGCAGATATCATGTTACCGTGTTACGCATGCGCAATAATAAGACGGAATTTACTGCGCACTTATTAAAAAAAGTATGCTATATGTAGTGAAAATTTAATTATCTGGTGAAGTACAGCACTGCGCATGCGTAATTTTTGAATTTAATTAGAGCACATGTGTGACTATGACTGTGCATGATTGCGCATGTGTAACAGCAATACAAAACAACTGCGCATGTGAAATGTTTGTTTAGTAGTACGCACGTTTACACAGCTGTGGTGCACTACTGCGCATGTGCAACAATATGTTGTTCATAAAAAAATGTTCAGTTTAACATGTTTGACACGAATAGTGCCAGTGCGCATTGTTACAAACTATAATAACATGGTGAAATGAACATTTTTGTAAGTAACCTATTGGAAAAAGTAGGTGAACTTTGAAGTCTGTACGACGATGAACGAAGTTTTTTCGGTATCGTATTAATATAATAGAAGATTACCACGTACAATTTTATGAATATTGGGAGAACTTTCAAACTAGTTATTCTCAATAAATAAGTAAATTTTTACAAAACTTTTTTAAACACTAATTATATGGAAGATTTTCTGACAGTATGTTAAATATTTATTACCCCCCCCCCCCCCCGGTACCCCTAGAAAATGGTTTTTAAAAGTATGAAAAATTGAAAACTTTCAGATCAAAATTTGTTACATTTTATAAACATTTTAAAGAAAAAAAGATTAAAATTAATAAAATTAAATACACTTTTAATGTTTTTATTATTTTTTATGTTCAATAATATAAATTTTTCTATTAAATTTCTTGAATTCCAATATTTAAATTGAATTTTGAATATTCTTTTCTATTATGGGTCATTAATTACAATAATAATGAAAAGAAAACAATTTTAACAAATTTTTTAAATAAAAGTACCTTTGCGCATGTGCAGATATCATGTTACCGTGTTACGCATGCGCAATAATAAGACGGAATTTACTGCGCACTTATTAAAAAAAGTATGCTATATGTAGTGAAAATTTAATTATCTGGTGAAGTACAGCACTGCGCATGCGTAATTTTTGAATTTAATTAGAGCACATGTGTGACTATGACTGTGCATGATTGCGCATGTGTAACAGCAATACAAAACAACTGCGCATGTGAAATGTTTGTTTAGTAGTGCGCACGTTTACACAGCTGTGGTGCACTACTGCGCATGTGCAACAATATGTTGTTCATAAAAAAATGTTCAGTTTAACATGTTTGACACGAATAGTGCCAGTGCGCATTGTTACAAACTATAATAACATGGTGAAATGAACATTTTTGTAAGTAACCTATTGGAAAAAGTAGGTGAACTTTGAAGTCTGTACGACGATGAACGAAGTTTTTTCGGTATCGTATTAATATAATAGAAGATTTCAACGTTATGAATTATGAGATTAATTTTTTATTTTCATTAGAAGAAATAATGGGATAAAGACCTTATCAAAATCCTCTATTGACATTAATATACAAATGATACATAATTATGTTGTAGCTCATTTTCAATATTTTATTAATACTCTTTCGAATTATTATATATATATATGCATTCAAATAAAGAATTTTGTAATTTTTGCAATATTCAATTTTACAAAAATTAATTTTTTTAAATTTTTGATCCTACAATTTTGAACTTACTTGTATATCTAAATTTTTCAGTGTTACATTTTAGGCATAGAAAATTTCAGATCGTATGGGATTAATCGCATTTAAATTTGAAGTGGTTGAAATTTGAAAGCTCTCGATGCAGATTACATTTAAATTTATGTACAAGCTTCGAAATTTTTGACACATGTAAATTTGCAAGCTTCGTAGTTTGCAAATAATCAACATTGAAAGCTTTTAATATTCCATAAATTTAAATGGAAAGCTGTTCAATGTTGATTCCATTAAAATTTAAAATCATAGTTTCTTTTTAATAACTATTTAATTCGAGCTTGCAATTATTAAAATTTTGATATCTAAAACTTTTAAACGTTAAATTTTGAGAGTGTATTTAAATTTTTGAGCATTTCAATTTTCTTGCATTAAAATTTAAAAGCTTTTTCTTTTAATAAAACATCTAAATCTTTATTATAGAAATCGTGAAAAAATATGTTTTTACAAAAGTTTGTAAATACTAAATTTTATAAAATGGTTTTAATTGTTTTGTAGCAAATTACAGTTAATATTTCTAGTTGGTTTAACATTTATTGTTTATAGTAACAAATGTACCTATACATACATATATATTTGACTTCAGTTCTAATGACTTTAGTATTACATTATGTTACAATGTCTATTCAAATTTCTATAGGAGTTATAAATGAGGGCTTAAGTTACGTTATTAGTATCTAATAAGAGATAATCAGTTTGAAGTTTGAGTTGAATTCTGTGGCTGAAAGGCATAACATCATAACTAACATTTTATCGAATTTGAGATAACATCAGATTTGAGTTAATTTAGTAATGCTTTTTAAAGTTTCATAACAGTAAAGTGATTTAAATGTTTATTTACGTAGAAAATAATTAATAACACAACAGCATAACTGCATTCAAATCGAAAAAAAGAATTGATATTCTTTTTTAAAGCGTTTTTATTTTATTAAAATTGATAAACAGATGTAAAAACTACACTAGAAAATAGGATACAATGCCAAACACCAAAAATATTGGTTGATTTTTCGATTTTACAAAACCAAGAAAATAAACAAAAACAGGTTTTTCTCAAAACTATGAAAATGCAGTTATGTTATTCTGCCTTTCAGCCACAGAATTATGCTAACAAGTTCAAAATGAATTTAAGTAAAAATTTAAAAAAGAATAATTAAAATATTAAAACATATTTGCCTAAAATTTGATAAAATTAAAACTAACGGCTAAAATGTTTATTATTAAAATATTTCTATAATTAAAATAAACAATTAATTAATTATTGTTTAATTTTAATTTTCCTACTTGTTCAACATCATTTATATTTGTTTAATAAACATTTGTCTCATTGTTTAACTGTTATTTTTTCATTATTCATGAGTGTATTATTGTATTATGATTTTATTAAACGTTTCTCAATTTAACCCAGAATTGTAATGACAAGAATACCGCTTTTAGTTTTTAATTATTTAAAAATAACAAAAATTCTCTGTTGCATTAAAACGGAGGAGAGTCTAGAGTCAGATCGTACCGCACTTAAATTGTGAAGTTTTGAGTGTAAACACATCCATACACGTGGCTCTGTTATAACAGACATTATATAGATGTTAGTGTTTTCAAAGCAATATGTTTGACATTGTGTGCAAACCTAACAGTACACAAACGTTCATAATATACAGGAATAGAAATGCATTTTGATCGTGACGTCACGTCCTGCTACGCCCTCCAAGTTTCCAGGTTCTAAACGCCCTCAACTCGACCAACTCACCAACCTGCACGAACTGATTCTCCTCTCTGATTCTATATATATGAGATCATATTGAACACCTCAACATTTAAACCCATATTTGTCCATGTGAGTGTCCACACACACACAAACAGCCTCACGCGAAAAATTTCTATCGTACCTTATATAAGATGAAAGAAACTTTTATAGTTTATCCGATCTTATTTCTCAATCGAGGGAAAAATACTCCAGCGACGTTATAGAAAATGTCTAGAGTGTTGCTACAATTTTTATTTTTAAGAAATTGTTATTGATGTGGGAAATTTCAAGATAAATGATGGTCTCTTCGGCGAAGCTGAAAGATCACTTGAGCCTGAAAATTGACATTTGTTACATCAAATTTTAAACATTATTATTTATTATTTGTGAATTATTATTTTATTCAATTTCAAGATTTAATTCATAATTTTTTTTTTAATCTTGGAACCGGATGATAAATTCCTGATAGCATTTTTGGTCGCTCAATCCAAATCCGGAGCCGGTTTGTCTCCATTACGTCAGGATTTTTTTTTTACGCCAAATTTTTGAAAATTTAAACAAATTCTCAGAATTTTTTTAAAGAATACGACCAAACACGCTGTAATATTTAAACATAGATATGACCCAAACCGATCCCTTAAAACCAACCCCTAGGGAAAATACAAAATGTTGTCATAAATATTAAAATCAGAATTTTCCGGCTACACGATTGTTTTAGGGATAGTTTTTAAGACTCTTATGTAATTTTCATTTAAAACAACTCCCCTCTAAAATATCTACATTTTAGACAAAAATGAAAACAAATTTTTTTTTCTCATGTACTACGAATTTGTAAGATGAAGTTATAATTTTTGCCGTTGTATAAATTATTAAATAATTTTAACTTGATAATATTTTGAAAAAGAAGCTAGAAGGGTTTTGTTTTCTTTCTAAATTTATCAACTTTAGATATAATAAAACTTAAAAATTGTTTTACCAGAAAATAATTTGAAAAAAAGGTATCTTGAAATTGTACTTCTAGGTTTCACAATAACATGTGTCCTTTGATTGATTTGAATTCAAAATTTAAAAACATTATTAATAAACTTTAATACATAACTTAATAAACATTTTAAATGTCTAGAACTATTATCCTTCATATTCGTAATAAATTATTTATTCAGTTTCTGTAACAGTTACAAAATCGTCCCAAGCATAAAAAAATAATATTGAGAAAAAATTGCAAGTTGTTAGATTTATTTTTTCAAAAAATGATGAATAACAACAATAATTTGTTTAAACAATTGTTATGAATAACTTTTAAAGTTACTGTTTTTATTTTCGGTTATGTTAAGCATAAAAAATTACAAAATTAGGAAAAAGTTGAAAATCTCTAGCTTCATTTTATCAAAAGTTCATAAATAACATTAATTTCTTTAAACAATTGTTACACTCTAAAAAAGAAGTTTTGATTTAAGCCCACTTTGGACTGGTATTGTTTACATGAGACTCAAATTCGACTGGATTTCAGCCATAAAATGTATTGAAATTGATTTTAACCCGAAAAATTGGCTGATTTTCAGTTATTTTGGGTTTCAGCTGTAAACGAAGTAAGACTTTGTTTTTCTTGTGTATGAATAGGGGAAAGTGGGGCAAAACCGCTAAGCGGGGCAAAGACGTTTTCAAAATATCTCCCTTATTTCTAGACCGTTTCAACTTATATTTAAAGTTTATCATAATTGTAACTGGAGCCATTGTTTTATAAAAAAAAATCTTGAAAATATAAAATGCTTTAGCAAATATATCAAAAAAATCGTTTTTATAAGTATGAGATGAAAATTTTATTGATCAAAACTAGTAAGTTTTGAATCTAAATGTGAATTTTAAAAATTTTTAAATGTCACGTTCTAATAGAGTAATCATTTATCTACACAATCTCTGTGGAATCCAGGTTTTATTTTTAATCTAAATATATAAAATTTTTAATTAAAAAAGGTTTGTCGTTTGGGGCAAAGACGCTTGGAAAATATTTCATAAAAAACAATTGAATATTAAAAACTGCATTAGCATGTAATTTTAAATGATGCAAACTTCATGCTAATCAACTGTTAACCTGCATTTTTTCATCAAAACAAATAAGTATTTTTGTCTGTTAAATTTATTGTTATTATAATTATTATTTAATCATTAAATTATTTATTAGCGTTTACTACTAATTTGAAAAAAAAATTATGAATTTTGAGTATTAAATAAGCATTATTATTTTCGCATGGTTATTTGAAAAACATTCTATTTTTGAAAAGTCGATAAAGTAGATTTTGAAACAAAATAAAAAACAATTAAATTGAAAATATGAGGTTAAAAATACAAGTCGTCATTATTTTCAATAAAATCGATTAAATCTCTTTAAAAATCTGTAAAATATTTATGTTTTATAATTATTGCACCAATAAATGTTATTTAGAGTATATTTTAGATCATTTATTATATTTGCAATAATAATATTGGCAAAAACGTCTTTGCCCCAACAGTTGGGGCAAAGCCGCTAATTTGAATCTTTTTAAATTCAATTAAATAATGTAATTATGATTATGATAAATGTAATAACGACTATTAAAATCTGTTACTGGTTAGTTTTAGTCGTGTAACAAACAAAAATGACTCCAATTGAATGTATAGTTAAAAATTTGTGCATCAGTAAATTTAAACCTAGCAGTTTTGCCCCACCTTCCCCTACATTTTAAAATTATTGTTAATTTTTAGTTATTTCCAACATAAAAAATTGCAAACTAAAAAAAAAGGTAAGTCTCTAGCTTTACTTTATCGAAAGTTGACACATAACAACAATAATTTGTTTAAACAATTGTTATAAATAAAAAATTTTAATTATTGTTTACTTTTGGTTACATCAACAATGCAAAAATTAAAAAAAATTGCAGGTCTCAAGTTTTTTTTTCATTAAAAGTTAGTAATTAGCTAAATAGCAACAATAAGTTTAAACAAATTAACAAAAATTACACGGATTAAATAGAAAAAGCTTATAATTAGATTATTTTACATTAATTTCGTGGATTAATTACTAAAAGTTTTTAACTAGGTTATTTTTGCAAAATATTGCAAGAAATTCCCAATGTTTAAAGAATTATAGTTATTATCATTTCTAGGTTTATTATATTATCAGGTGTTCTGATCATAAAAATTTGCACAAATAAGAAATTAGGATTAAGTTATCTTATAATGTATTCAAGAGTATTTTTTTATAGATTAAATATATTTCTGTTTAAGAATAATTTGTATACAAATAACTGTTTGCAATGTTCACGTGGGCAATTTTGTAAAGATGGGGGGGGGGGGGGGGGGTAAAAAATCAGCAAAAAATATCCTAGTGGTTTTGTGAAGGGGGAAGGGTATATTGTTTATGATTTCCATGAAAGGGGTGCAAGGGGGGGGGGTAAAAAATCAGCAAAAAATATTTACGTGGTTTTGTAAAAGGGGGGATGGTATAATGTTTACGATTGTCGATAAGAGGGGCGTGGGGGTTTTAAAAATCAGCAAAAAAATATCCACGTAGTTTTGTAAAGGGGGGGGGGATAGAATAATGTCTACGATTGTCCAATAGGGGGGAGGGGGTAAAAAATCAGCAAAAAAATATCCACGTGGTTTTGTAAAAGAGGAGGGGTGGTGGTATAATGTCTATGATTTCCATGAGAGGGGTGAGGGGCAGGGGTAAACAAATCAGCAAAAAATATCCACGTGGTTTTGTAAAAAGGGGGATGGTGTAATGTATACGATTACACCATTAAAAATCAGTAAAAAAATATCTACGTGGTTTTGTAAAAGGGGGGAAAGGTATAATGTCTACGATTGTTAATAAGGAGGGGGGAGGGGTAAAAAATCAGCAAAAAAATCCACGTGGTTTTGTAAAAGGGGAGGTGGGTGGTATAATGTCTATGATTTCCATGACAGAGGTGCGAGGGGCGGGGGTAACAAATTAGCAAAAAATATCCACTTGGTTTTGTAAAAAGGGGGACGGTATAATGTCTACGATTGTTTATAACAGTGGCGAGGGGGGGGGGGGGTTAAAAATCAGTAAAAAAAAATATCCACGTGGTTTTGTAAAAGGGGGGAATGGAAAAATGTCTACGATTGTCCATGAGGGGTGCGAGGGGGGAGGGTAAAAATCAGCCAAAAAATATCCACATGGTTTATGGGCGGCCCCTTAGGGGTTGTGTTTAATAAAAATTACATAAGTTTCTTGAAAACCATTCCTAAACAATCGTGTAGCTAGTAAATGCAGCTAAGAAATTCTGATTTTAATATTTATGACAAAGGTTTATATTTTTCTTAGGGGTTAGTTTCAAGGGATGGTTATGGTTTTTATCTATGTTTAAATGTTACAGGATGTTTTTAGGGGTGCATTTGAATCTTAATTACTATAGAATAAGTTGCAATAGTGGTATTTTTAAAAAAAATTCTGAGAATTTTTTAAAATTTTCAAAAATTTGTCTTAAAAAAAATTCTGACGTAGTGGAGACAAACCGTTTCCGGATTTGGATCCAGAGACCAAAAATGCTTTAAGATTTCATGGTCCGGTTCCATGAGTAAAGAAAATTTTTTTTTTTGGTTCTATATTATTCATATGATCTATATTAACTGATACAATAATTTAAAAATATCGAATATAAGACGCTAAATGAATTATAATTATACAATGAAATAAAAATCAAGTCAATGGCACTGCTAAACAAATGAGCCAATTTTAATTGCTAATAAGTATATTAACAATTAATTAACATATATGCTAATGAAATTACTATTCCACAGTAAATGAAGAACCGAAAAATTAATCGTTGAACTTGGTTTGATTTGAATTGTAAATATCTACGAAAATTTAGTTTGTAGGATCTATAAATACAAATTACTTCCGAAGAGAACTAATTGAATTACTCTTGTACTGTAAATTATTCATCGTATTTATAGTCATGATTAATTTCAAAGAAGATTATATAAAGTAAATTTTAATTCATTGCTGTACATTATGATCAGTAAATATATTCAACTTCTAATTAGATTTGACATATCTTCTTATAAAGGTACCTATAATACAGCTTTTTCCGCTTTTCTTGCAAAAGCCAAAATTCGATTTAAAAGTAAGTTCTCATATCCGTCGAGAAAATTTCTTTCAACATTATTTTGCACTCACCTCTTTACAAGAGACAAGGGGAGAGAACAAAACTTCTAGAGGTAAAGTTTTGTAAACCGTGAAGAACACTTTATTCATGCAAATAGATTTAGTATCCCGACATATTTCTTAGACGTGTTCAAGCTTTCAAAGGACTACCTCAAAAAGTTAAAACTCCCAAAAGTTAGCTTTTTAGATCTTTTTCTTTTACATTTTTATATATTTTATATTGATCACTTTCGGTTCTTGGAAAATTGTTAATAACATAGAAACTTCAGGTAATATTTATTTTACATATGAATACAATCAGGCAATGAATACATTAGATTTTATATTAAATTTATTAAATTATGTCAATATTGCTGCAATGTCGCTTTTATAATTAATAAGTGCTATGCAAATTTAAATTTAATTTTAAATGATTATAACTCAAGCTGCCGTACCTATACTCCAAGTTTCTAATTCCTTACAAAATTTCTGCTTTTCAAGTCTTTTTTAAATTTAATAGCAATTTGATTTTCGTGCAAAATTATAGGACGTTTTCGTTTAATAGATTTTCTAATCAATTTTCGATGTTTTCGATGACATTGATAAGAGTGGGAGGAATTCCTTATCATGACCCATTTTCTGATACGCAAACTCGAAATTATCCCTTGTAACGTGGTGAATATAATCTTCTTGGGTGAAGGCCGTTGGGGTGAGCTCGTTTATTAGTTCCATTGTTCTACTCCAAGAAATTTCTTCTTGCGTCGAAGCAAATTAATTCCACTCTCGTCTACACTAACAGAAAGTTATCTAGCCTCCATTTCGTCAAATTGTGCAAAATTTCAAATTTCTACAAAAAAATTAAATTGTAGTACAAAAATAACGAACTGTGTTCTGACAATTTTTTAAAATTATTAAATCAAATATGTCTTTGACAAACTAGATATTCAATTTAATTAAATTAAATTGTTTATTGTTTGTTATTTAAGGCACAGAACTGTATAAAAATATTGTGAAAACTAACAGTAAACTTTTGATAGACTCACATTTTAATTAATCCACAGTTCTTCAGGAAAAAACAAAAAATATTCAGAAAAATATGCTTTTTATTATTATATATGAAGAGAAAATATGAACTATAAAACAGTTTATATTTTCTCTCAGTGTATAGAAATATTTTTAAAAATAATATACCAACTATTCTGTTCTGCCTCACAAAAGAAATTCCTTACGTTTTATCCAAAAATTGTGTTATTACTCTATGTCTTTTATTTGCAAAATATACCAACATCAACTTTGATAAAAAGTAGAAGGTCGAAAATTTTTAACTGAATCAAAAATAGTAGAGCACTTTTGTGGCGTAAATTTTGCGGATAAATTAAAATGAAAATGCAAATATTCTTAACTATATTTCACGCGATTATAAAATGGTCTGATAGCTGTGGGAGAAATGTGAGAAACTCAATGCTGCTTTATGCGGTGGTTGCCCGAGTCGAAATTTAAAGTCTGTTTAACATCTATGAGGACCTATTAAGTTCTGTTTAAGTTCTTGTAAGGCCTATAGGTTCTGTTTAACGCCTAACAAAACCTATTAAAACCTTATGTAGTACTTCTTAGTACTTGGACTAGAAATCATACTTTATATTAATCCTGGTTAGGACCTGCTTTCACCTTAAATGTTTTATTTCTTTCCACGAAACGAAAGCCCAAAAGTCTTTTTAGAACCTTACAGATATTGCAGAGCCTTATTAAGACCTAATAGGTTCTATTCTATTATTTAAATATTACATTTTGCTTAAATGTACTGACAAGATCTCTTTCAATGACGTCAAGCGGGAAAAACCCTCTTTTGCGTTTCTGATTGATTTATGATATTTCAACCACTTTACTAAAATTATAAATTGACAAAATATTCATATTTCTTCCAAAGTTCTAATATGTAATTCTCATTTGTTTAAACAATTTATAATTTATATATCAATGTTATTTAAAAAACTGAATCTACTCTCAAAATTTAAAATAGTTAAAAATAACTAATTATTAGTAAAATCGTGGCTGATTTTTTATTTCAGCAATTAGCAAAATACTGCTTCTATCTCGTTTTCTATAACAAAAATAAGACAAAAACGTTTTAAAAGAATCAATAGAGTCCTTTTTACTAATTAAAGAACAAATTTTTGAAAAATAATGGATTTTAAAGAATCCACAAAATAACCCACGAAATCCTAGTTTTTCAGCTTTTTACATTTTTTTCTTAAAATATGCAATAAAAAGTTAGCGCTTCATGTATACATCATCACAACTAATATGCCAACAATTATCATTAATATTTATATACTTTTTTTTAACTTTTGGAGATCTAAACAGAAGTTTGAGAACTTTGAAAATTTTCAGCTTGATTTTCACGACTTTTCGAATTCTTTTCTGACTTCTGAAAAAGAATTAAGTAATTTTCATTCAGTAGTCACTGTAGTCTAGATATCCGAAAATATTTATACCAAGTTTCAAACTTAAACAATTCAATTGAAAGATTTTATTCATTAAAATCCTCTTGTGCAACAAACATACCCGCCTAACGATAGTAATTTTCTACGAATTAGAGAAAAATGAGCTAATATGTAAAAAATGTTACTAATTTTTAGTAAAAAACAACTAATTTGAAAAGGAAATATCTACTAATTGAAAAGTATACTTTCTCTATTTTAACTAATATATATTTTACTTTCAAATAAGTAGTTTTTTATTCATAATTAGTAGTTTTCTACTAAAAATTAGTTTTATTTTTTACTATTTAATAGTAACTTTTTTTTCTAAATCATAAGCAGAAAATCTCTAATTCAGATGCAGAGAGCATAAAAATTGTATGGGAGAGGGACCCAAAATGGACACCGTTTCGATTTATTGCTCTACATTCCAAACCGAATAAAATATATTAAAGTGTTTTATACTAGATAAAAGTACAATATATAAGGTAACTTAAGGCTACAGAGATAAAATTTTATTTTAAACATAAACATTTTTTAAAGCATTTTTTCTAATTGTTAAAATTTTCAATCTAAAAAAAGTGACCCCAAGATGGACACTTTCTTAAAAAGGTATACAAACAGAATATTAGTAAAATGATTTTAAAATATTATTATACGATAAATAAATAATATTATAAAGTTAACTAATTACTTATTCTAAATCACAAATTTAAATAACTTTACCACCTTAAGAAAAAACTGTAACAAAACTTTTTTAGACACAAAATGTGCATCAAAAACTTCGTCTCTACAAACAACGAAAATGACAAAAAGAATAAGGCACTGTCACCTTAAACAAAAATTGAATACCAAATGTCCGTCTTGGGGCCCTGTTCATCTATCTACTAGAGGTAGAATTTCTTTAAATTTATAGCAGCACAGCCTCCCTTGGTCGAGTGCGTAAATGCGCGGCTCCTAAGGTCGAAGGCTCCACACACAGACACACAAATACACAGTACACTCTATGGCCGAGAGTTCAAGTCTTCCAGCCCTCTTCAACACATGGTTACGCGTAATTCAGTAATTATCTTGAAAATACTTTTTTTAAAAATTAGTTTACATTTTTTACAATAGATCATTTTAAATTACAATAGTTTTTGAATTTATTATAATAATTTTAATTGAATTAAAACAGATTTATTCGTACCACAGAAAAAAGGGAACCTATAGTACCGACAGTAGAACCCGTAGGCTCAAAGCAGGTCCTATAATTAGAACCTGTTTAACGCCTAAAATGTGCTGAAAACAGACTTTTCAAGCATCTATCAGGTCCTAAACAGGTCTTAACTTAACGAAAGTAAGGCCTGATTAGGTTCTTTTAAGTCCTAAATAATCTAGGTCTTATTAGGTCTTAAACAGACTTTAAATTTCGACTCGGGTGGTAAATGAAAACAGAATAAATGCACAACGAATCTATATGTATATACGTATATAAATATAATGAATGTTCTTTGCGGTTTGGATGCAAAACAATTATTCTCATAACACACTTCTCATTCTCACTGAAATTGTTGTTTAATCCTATACCAGAAAAATGTAAATGTACAATTCTAAAAAGTTAATTAAACACCTTTTGATTCGTGGTCCATTCTTTCAGTTTATGGAAAGTACTTCATCTTTTTTAAAATCAATTATTTACGTAAATAATGAATACTTTTACCAAGGTATTTTAACCATTAGCAAAATATCTCTTTTGTGTTTGTATGACATTAAAAAAACTACTAAAAAAACAAATTGTCAGAAAAACGACATGAAAAATTATTTTTAAAATAATAGAAATTATAGTTAAGTTGACATTTACTTTTGTAAATTCCTTTTCTATTATGGTCTTAATTATTTGCTACAATTTTCAACCATTTTTATCATTTTTCTTCAATTTTCTTCAATTTCTAATTATTTTCATTATTTTTCCATTCTAACCCTAAATTTCAAATTCAATTTCCGCAAGTTTCAACTACACTCTTTAATTTTTTCGAACGAAACTTTTTCAGTTTTAATTATTTCCTTCAATATCAAATAATTAGTTTCATTATTTATTTATTAATTTTTTTCGTCATTTATGAATTATTTTTACTGTTTCATGCTTAATCAATTTTTATTAAATTTTTATTCATTGTCTTGAAATTTTAGTTGCATTTTTTAAGTACTTAAATGACTTTCAAACATTTAAATGACTTTCAATCACTTTATTTTAAAACAAAAATATTCTATGATTTTCTCAATTTTTGTTCTTAAATTTCCTTCATTATGTTTAATTTCCAATTATTTTTATCATTTCTCAAGTAGTTTGTTTATCTAAAATATATTCTGTATTTTTTCAATTATTTGTTATAAATTTATATTATTTTCTTCATTTTTCAATTATTTCTATCATTATATTCAATTACTTTTTGTCATTTTTAATTATTTTTTAATTAATTTTCTAATTTTTTAAATTATTTATTTAAAATACGAGTTATTTTTTTAATTTGCAATTATTTTTATCATTCTGCAATTATTTTCTTTAATTACAAATATATATTGTATTTTTTTTAATTATTTTTACAATTTAAAATTATTTTCTTCAATTTTTAATTATTTTTAATACTTTGCAAATATTTTCTCGGAGTTTTTACTATTTTCCTTATTCTTCAATTTGTTTCCTAGATTTTAAAATATGTTTCTCAAACTTTAATAACTTTCTTTAATTTTCAATTATTAGTGTTATAATTTGCAATCAATTTCTTCAATTTTTAATTATTTTTATTATTCCTCAATTAAATCCCTAAATTTTCAATTATTTATATCATTTTTCAATTATTTTTTTGAATTTTTATTTTCTTTTACCTTTTTGCAATTATTTTCTCCACCTGTTAATTAGATATATTTTTCAATTAATTTCCCAAATTTTCATTTATTATTTCAAATCTAAGTTATTGTAATCACTTTTCAATGTTTTAATCATTCTTCAATTATTTTTCTCAAATTTCAACTACGTTCATCAATTTAAAAATTTTTTTTTTAATTTGCAACGATTTTCACAAATTTTATATGATTTTGATTATTTGTTGATTAATTCCGAAAGTTTCAATAATTTATCTCAAATTTTCATTAGTTCCTTCAATTTTCGATTATTTTTATAATGGTTTAATTATTTTCCTGAGTTTAAAATTCTTAAAATCATTTTGTAATTTGGTACTTTCTTTTACTTCACATATATATTCTGTATTTTTATCGATTATTTTTCTAAATTGGCAATAATTATCTTCAATTTTCTATTATTTTTATCATTTTTCAATTATTTCGCCCAATTTTAATTATTCTCATTTTTATCCAATCAATATCTAAAAATTTAAAGTACCTATTTTTTTTCTTAAATTTCAATTATTTTTTAAAAATTTTTTCAGTTCCAAAATTTTATTAATTTTGTCCTATACAAACTTTTGCGTTAATTAAAAACTCTTTGATTTATTTCAGTTTTATTTCTCCCCCTACTCATTTTCAGTCAATTTCTTAAATTTTAAAATTAATTATGTTTGTAATTGTTTCTGGCATTATTCTTCTTGCAATTTTTTCTGTCACTTTTGGTACGTTATAAAATGAACAGCATACTCTTTAAATCTGAATTAGTTTAAAATAACTAATTAATAGTAAAATATGACTAATCATTAGTTACAAAATAACCAAAAAATAGTTCAAATTCGACTAATTGAATAAGTAAACAGACTTTTATTAAAATATTAGATATTTTAACATAACCTGAAAATGAATTTGACTAATAATTAGTAATCTTTTACTACATGATTAGTAGAAATATAACTATTTGAATTAGTGACTGAGTTTTGTTTTTCAAATTAGTTATTTTTTAGAGAGTAGTACTTAATTTGATCTTAAGATTTTTTTATCCAACAAACGTAAAAGAAAAAATAACTTATACTAGATCTACATTCACGAATTTATTGCGAAAACTGTTTACAGAAAATTTAAAAAATATCTTGAAAAATATTTTAAAAATGAAATTATACAATTAGGATAAAGCACGAAGCAGTCAAATCGTGAAAACTGCAATATTGAAATAATTTAATGAATTCAAAAGTCAGACTGATCTTATTTTTGATGAAGGATTTATGTTATGGAATTATAGGGGAAATATTTTCCATTTCAGTTTCCCATGTGTGTATTCGATGTTGCTGTGAAGCAGAAGAAGCCATTTGAAACTTCCTGGCAAAATCGGTGTACAAAATAGCTGGTCGTGCGTGTGAAGGATTACGCGTGTACATAATGCCTGTATGAACTCTACTATATCGAATATCGATGGTTTAATGTGCTTATCGTGTACACTAAACTTGTATAAGGGACTTGTCGAGCCTCACTATATAGTATAGATTCAATAGAATTTCAAATCAGAGCGCGAAATTCTAGGTCGTTTGGGTCAAAAATAATGATATGAAAAGTATAAGTATTTTTTTTAATAGTATGCAACGAGAAAGAATAAGTAAAATTAACTATATGTAAATGGTCAACTTTACTAATTTTTTGGTCAAATTAAATTTACTTATTTTAATCATTCTATTAATAAAAATATTGATCATTAAAAATTAGGATTGATTTAGAAAATTTGAATCCATTGAAACTTCAGTAAATTAAACTAGGTGAAAATTATGTTCATTCCTGAACACTTCAGGAAGCAAAATATTTGCTTCCTCATAGAGAAAGCTAAATTTGTTTTTCATTATAAAAAGAGAAAGAATTTTTAATGTAAAAAAAAAATTAAAAATCATGAATCATTATGCAAATTTTTGATCAATTATTTATAGACTTTATATAGGTCCCCTCGATTCGTTTTGAGACAAAGAATATGATTTTTTCTATTTGTTAAGTTGTATTCTTATGGGGAAAATTTTTTTCTCTTGTCAAAAAATTTTTGACAAGCAACGATATTTTTTGGTGACAAATGGTGTTTAAAAAATTTTGGTTAGGTAGGGTAACGGGTACAGTGACCGACACCCTCAGCATGCATTTTTAACTGATTTAGTATTACAAAGTAAATATTAAAGATTTCTGTTTAAAATCAATGCGAAATAAATAATTTATGTTCCAAATTTATATTAACGACCTTAAAATAATTACTTATCTCTGATAAAGTTTTTAATATGAATTTGAAAATGTCTTGTCAGAAAACAGTGAACGACACCCTCTCTTTAATTTATAATTATTAAAACTATTCATTGAACAATATTTTATTCATTAAAATTATGTTAAACCTCATTATTTAAACTTATTGTACCAATTTGTATGTTCTTCAAATGTAATTTTTAAACAACTTGCTGACTTTTAGAAAATTTGTCAACAATAAACACAAAAAAGCACCGTTTTTGAGGTTAGTTTTCTTGGAATTGATTTATTGAAGAAAATATAATCTGATTAATTAAAACAACAATTTTATCAGTTGCTATGAATTGCATTTCATACAATTTTACTTGGAAATATATTTTAATATCGTTAATTTTATATTTATTACGTATTTAATAATCAGGTGTCGTTCACTGTCAGGAGGTCGGTCACTGTACCCTTTACCCTATTTTCAAAAATCCCTCTGTTCAAATTTAAATATTTATGAGCTTGATTCGTCATCCAAATTTCATTAAAATCCTTTAATGCGTTCTCGAGATATCCAAGCGACAAAAAAATGATCACATACATGCACACACACACACACATATCCGGACTTTTTTTTTAAATCAAAATTTTAGCTTTTTAGGTGAATATAAGTCGATTTAGACTATTTTTGGAAAATCGAAAATCTTAACGATTATAAAGCTTCCTTTATGAGAAAACAAAATTAATTCAGATTGAAGTTGATTAAAATTATACCTAATGGAAGAAGAATCAAATTAAATGTAGATAATTTGAAACTTTAATGAATTAAAATAAAAATAAATTTAAATTTAGGTCAATCAAGTTTAGAGTTACTAAAAATTTACACCAATAAATATTTCGATGAATAAATATTGGATTAATTGTAAATTTTCATGGGTTGAAATTAAGATAAATATTATAGTTTTCATGTTGATGAAAACTATAATAAATAAAATAAATTAACTTTTGGGTTTAATTTTAACTAGCGTAACAACCCTCGCTCGCTAACGCTCGCTCGTTTTTTATTTCTTTTATATATTTCTTTACTTTATGTATTCTTGAACATATATATAAATCTATAAATTTATAAATTTTAATAATCTATATTCTAATTCATATTAAGTCGATGCGGCCAATTTTTAAAAGAATATGATAATTGAATAACTTAAAAAGTAGTAAATTGTAATATGTATTATGTAATAATAATATATATTTTTAAATTGTTTTATAATTAATTATTAATTTTTTTTAGAAATATAAAATTAATTTTTAAAATTTTATTTGCTTTATTTTAAAAATAATATCTAGTATTCTCAAAAAGATTGTTTTAAAAAATATTGCCAGTAATAATGATAATAATACTAAATATTAATTAATAACAAATTATAACTTCCTAACATTAAAAAAAAGGCGTTTGAAAAAAGTATAAATACATAAAATCGATTGCATCTATAAACAACTAACTAAAAAATATCTTGATAAAAAAATTATAATTTAAAAAGCAATATAATAGAAAGGTTCTAAAAAATATATTTCGAATACAACAAGAAACAAAGAAGTAATAATAATAAAAGATGAAAACATATGTGCAGTAGCTTTTTAACAGACTTATACATGCGCAAAAGCTCCAAAAGGCAGTTACGCATGCGCAGTACTTTCCTATGAACGATACTTGTTACAGTAACAAAGAAAAATTAATGTCAAAAAATGTAATTGTCAAAGCAAATAGAGAAACAAGTTAACAAAAAAGTTAAAAACATTGCGTAAAGTATATAGTAATGCGCAATAGGTTCCTATGCCAGTAAAGCATGCGCAGTAGTTTTCTATGAACAAAAAACATGCGCAGTTGTAAAAATGTGAAGTATAAATGACATTTTAACTATTCTAAGGTAAAAAAATGTAGAAAAATGTGTAAACAAAAAAGTTCCATGTAATGCGTAAAACCTATAATTTATAAGAGTAAATTGCACAAAACGCAGCTGTGGTGCACTACTGTGCAAGTGCAACAATATGTTGTGCATAAAAAAATGTTCAGTTTAACATGTTTGACACGAATAATGCCAGTGCGCATTGTTACAAACTCTAATAACATGATAAATTGAACATTTTTGTAAGTAACCTATTGGAAAAAGTAGGTGAACTTTGAAGTCTGTACGACGATGAACGAAGTTTTCTCGGTATCATATTAATATAATAGAAGATTACAACGTACAATTTTATGAATATTGGGAGAACTTTCAAACTCTTTATTCTCAATAAATAAGTAAATTTTCACAAAACTTTTTTAAACACTAATTATATGGAAGATTTTCTGACAGTATGTTAAATATTTATTACCCCCCCCCGGTACCCCTAGAAAATGGTTTTTAAAAGTATGAAAAATTGAAAACTTTCAGATCAAAATTTGTTACATTTTATAAATATTTTAAAGAAAAAAAGAATAAAATTAATAAAATTAAATACACTTTTAATGTTTTTATTATTTTTTATATTCAATAATATAAATTTTTCTATTAAATTTCTTGAATTCCAATATTTAGATTGAATTTTGAATATTCTTTTCTATTATGGGTCATTAATTACAATAATAATGAAAAAAAAAACAATTTTAACCAATTTTTTAAATAAAGGTACCTTTGCGCATGTGCAGTTATCATGTTACCGTGTTACGCGTGCGCAATAATAAAACGGATTTTTACTGCGCACTTATTAAAAAAAGTATGCTATATGTACTGAAAATGTACTTATCTGATAAAGTCCCGCACTGCGCATGCGTAATTTTTGAATTTAATTAGAGCCAATGTGTGACTATCACTGTGCATGATTGCGCATGTGTAACAGCAATACAAAACAACTGCGCATGTGAAATGTTTGTTAAGTAGTGCGCACGTTTGCACAGCTGTGGTGCACTACTGCGCATGTGCAACAATATGTTGTGCATAAAAAAATGTTCAGTTTAACATGTTTGACACGAATAGTGCCAGTGCGCATTGTTACAAACTATAATAACATGGTAAAATGAACATTTTTGTAAGTAACCTATTGGAAAAAGTAGGTGAACTTTGAAGTCTGTTCCACTATGAACGAAGTTTTCTCGGTATCGTATTAATATAATAGAAGATTACCACGTACAATTTTATGAATATTGGGAGAACTTTCAAACTCTTTATTCTCAATAAATAAGTAAATTTTTACAAAACTTTTTTAAACACTAATTATATGGAAGATTTTCTGACAGTATGTTAAATATTTATTACCCCCCCACCCCCCGGTACCCCTAGAAAATGGTTTTTAAAAGTATAAAAAATTGAAAACTTTTAGATCAAAATTTGTTACACTTTATAAATATTTTAAAGAGAAAAAGAATAAAATTAATAAAATTAAATACACTTTTAATGTTTTTATTATTTTTTATATTATTAATATAAATTTTTCTATTAAATTTCTTGAATTCCACTATTTAGATTGAATTTTGAATATTCTTTTCTATTGTGGGTCATTAATTACAATAATAATGAAAAAAAAAACAATTTTAACCAATTTTTTAAAGAAAGGTACCTTTGCACATGTGCAGTTATCATGTTACCGTGTTACGCATGCGCAATAATAAAACGGATTTTTACTGCGCACTAATTAAAAAAAGTATGCTATATGTACTGAAATTGTACTTATCTGGTAAAGTACCGCACTGCGCATGCGTAATTTTTGAATTTAATTAGAGCTCATGTGTGACTATCACTGTGCATGATTGCGCATGTGTTACAGCAATACAAAACAACTGCGCATGTGAAATGTTTGTTAAGTAGTGCGCACGTTTACACAGCTGTGGTGCACTACTGCGCATGTGCAACAATATGTTGTGCATAAAAAAATGTTCAGTTTAACATGTTTGACACGAATAGTGCCAGTGCGCATTGTTACAAACTATAATAACATGGTAAAATGAACATTTTTGTAAGTAACCTATTGGAAAAAGTAGGTGAACTTTGAAGTCTGTTCGACGATGAACGAAGTTTTCTCGGTATCGTATTAATATAATAGAAGATTACCACGTACAATTTTATGAATATTGGGAGAACTTTCAAACTCTTTATTCTCAATAAATAAGTAAATTTTCACAAAACTTTTTTAAACACTTATTATATGGAAGATTTTCTGACAGTATGTTAAATATTTATTACCCCCCCCTCCCCCCGGTACCCCTAGAAAATGGTTTTTAAAAGTATGAAAAATTGAAAACTTTCAGATCAAAATTTGTTACACTTTATAAATATTTTAAAGAGAAAAAGAATAAAATTAATAAAATTAAATACACTTTTAAGGTTTTTATTATTTTTTATATTATTAATATAAATTTTTCTATTAAATTTCTTGAATTCCAATATTTAGATTGAATTTTGAATATTCTTTTCTATTGTGGGTCATTAATTACAATAATAATGAAAAAAAAAACAATTTTAACCAATTTTTTAAAGAAAGGTACCTTTGCACATGTGCAGTTATCATGTTACCGTGTTACGCATGCGCAATAATAAAACGGATTTTTACTGCGCACTAATTAAAAAAAGTATGCTATATGTACTGAAATTGTACTTATCTGGTAAAGTACCGCACTGCGCATGCGTAATTTTTGAATTTAATTAGAGCTCATGTGTGACTATCACTGTGCATGATTGCGCATGTGTTACAGCAATACAAAACAACTGCGCATGTGAAATGTTTGTTAAGTAGTGCGCACGTTTACACAGCTGTGGTGCACTACTGTGCATGTGCAACAATATGTTGTGCATAAAAAAATGTTCAGTTTAACATGTTTGACACGAATAGTGCCAGTGCGCATTGTTACAAACTATAATAACATGGTAAAATGAACATTTTTGTAAGTAACCTATTGGAAAAAGTAGGTGAACTTTGAAGTCTGTTCGACGATGAACGAAGTTTTCTCGGTATCGTATTAATATAATAGAAGATTACCACGTACAATTTTATGAATATTGGGAGAAATTTCAAACTCTTTATTCTCAATAAATAAGTAAATTTTCACAAAACTTTTTTAAACACTAATTATATGGAAGATTTTCTGACAGTATGTTAAATATTTATTACCCCCCCCCTCCCCCCGGTACCCCTAGAAAATGGTTTTTAAAAGTATGAAAAATTGAAAACTTTCAGATCAAAATTTGTTACACTTTATAAATATTTTAAAGAGAAAAAGAATAAAATTAATAAAATTAAATACACTTTTAATGTTTTTATTATTTTTTATATTATTAATATAAATTTTTCTATTAAATTTCTTGAATTCCAATATTTAGATTGAATTTTGAATATTCTTTTCTATTGTGGGTCATTAATTACAATAATAATGAAAAAAAAAAACAATTTTAACCAATTTTTTAAAGAAAGGTACCTTTGCACATGTGCAGTTATCATGTTACCGTGTTACGCATGCGCAATAATAAAACGGATTTTTACTGCGCACTAATTAAAAAAAGTATGCTATATGTACTGAAATTGTACTTATCTGGTAAAGTACCGCACTGCGCATGCGTAATTTTTGAATTTAATTAGAGCTCATGTGTGACTATCACTGTGCATGATTGCGCATGTGTTACAGCAATACAAAACAACTGCGCATGTGAAATGTTTGTTAAGTAGTGCGCACGTTTACACAGCTGTGGTGCACTACTGTGCATGTGCAACAATATGTTGTGCATAAAAAAATGTTCAGTTTAACATGTTTGACACGAATAGTTCCAGTGCGCATTGTTACAAACTATAATAACATGGTAAAATGAACATTTTTGTAAGTAATCTACTGGAAAAAGTAGGTGAACTTTGAAGTCTGTACGACGATGAACGAAGTTTTTTCAGTATCGTATTAATATAATAGAAGATTACCACGTACAATTTTATGAATATTGGGAGAACTTTCAAACTCTTTATTCTCAATAAATAAGTAAATTTTTACAAAACTTTTTTAAACACTAATTATATGGAAGATTTTCTGACAGTATGTTAAATATTTATTACCCCCCCCCTCCCCCCGGTACCCCTAGAAAATGGTTTTTAAAAGTATGAAAAATTGAAAACTTTCAGATCAAAATTTGTTACATTTTATAAATATTTTAAAGAAAAAAAAAATAAAATTAATAAAATTAAATACACTTTTAATGTTTTTATTATTTTTTATATTCAATAATATAAATTTTTCTATTAAATTTCTTGAATTCCAATGTTTATATTGAATTTTGAATATTCTTTTCTATTATGGGTCATTAATTACAATAATAATGAAAAAAAAAAACAATTTTAACCAATTTTTTAAATAAAGGTACCTTTGCGCATGTGCAGTTATCATGTTACCGTGTTACGCATGCGCAATAATAAAACGTATTTTTACTGCGCACTTATTAAAAAAAGTATGCTATATGTACTGAAAATGTACTTATCTAGTAAAGTACCGCACTGCGCATGCGTAATTTTTGAATTTAATTAGAGCTCATGTGTGACTATCACTGTGCATGATTGCGCATGTGTAACAGCAATACAAAACAACTGCGCATGTGAAATGTTTGTTAAGTATTGCGCACGTTTACACAGCTGTGGTGCACTACTGCGCATGTGCAACAATATTTTGTGCATAAAAAAATGTTCAGTTTAACATGTTTGACACGAATAGTGCCAGTGCGCATTGTTACAAACTATAATAACATGGTAAAATGAACATTTTTGTAAGTAAACCTATTGGAAAAGTAGGTGAACTTTGAAGTCTGTTCCACTATGAACGAAGTTTTCTCGGTATCGTATTAATATAATAGAAGATTACCACGTACAATTTTATGAATATTGGGAGAACTTTCAAACTCTTTATTCTCAATAAATAAGTAAATTTTTACAAAACTTTTTTAAACACTAATTATATGGAAGATTTTCTGACAGTATGTTAAATATTTATTACCCCCCCACCCCCCGGTACCCCTAGAAAATGGTTTTTAAAAGTATAAAAAATTGAAAACTTTTAGATCAAAATTTGTTACACTTTATAAATATTTTAAAGAGAAAAAGAATAAAATTAATAAAATTAAATACACTTTTAATGTTTTTATTATTTTTTATATTATTAATATAAATTTTTCTATTAAATTTCTTGAATTCCACTATTTAGATTGAATTTTGAATATTCTTTTCTATTGTGGGTCATTAATTACAATAATAATGAAAAAAAAAACAATTTTAACCAATTTTTTAAAGAAAGGTACCTTTGCACATGTGCAGTTATCATGTTACCGTGTTACGCATGCGCAATAATAAAACGGATTTTTACTGCGCACTAATTAAAAAAAGTATGCTATATGTACTGAAATTGTACTTATCTGGTAAAGTACCGCACTGCGCATGCGTAATTTTTGAATTTAATTAGAGCTCATGTGTGACTATCACTGTGCATGATTGCGCATGTGTTACAGCAATACAAAACAACTGCGCATGTGAAATGTTTGTTAAGTAGTGCGCACGTTTACACAGCTGTGGTGCACTACTGCGCATGTGCAACAATATGTTGTGCATAAAAAAATGTTCAGTTTAACATGTTTGACACGAATAGTGCCAGTGCGCATTGTTACAAACTATAATAACATGGTAAAATGAACATTTTTGTAAGTAACCTATTGGAAAAAGTAGGTGAACTTTGAAGTCTGTTCGACGATGAACGAAGTTTTCTCGGTATCGTATTAATATAATAGAAGATTACCACGTACAATTTTATGAATATTGGGAGAACTTTCAAACTCTTTATTCTCAATAAATAAGTAAATTTTCACAAAACTTTTTTAAACACTTATTATATGGAAGATTTTCTGACAGTATGTTAAATATTTATTACCCCCCCCTCCCCCCGGTACCCCTAGAAAATGGTTTTTAAAAGTATGAAAAATTGAAAACTTTCAGATCAAAATTTGTTACACTTTATAAATATTTTAAAGAGAAAAAGAATAAAATTAATAAAATTAAATACACTTTTAAGGTTTTTATTATTTTTTATATTATTAATATAAATTTTTCTATTAAATTTCTTGAATTCCAATATTTAGATTGAATTTTGAATATTCTTTTCTATTGTGGGTCATTAATTACAATAATAATGAAAAAAAAAACAATTTTAACCAATTTTTTAAAGAAAGGTACCTTTGCACATGTGCAGTTATCATGTTACCGTGTTACGCATGCGCAATAATAAAACGGATTTTTACTGCGCACTAATTAAAAAAAGTATGCTATATGTACTGAAATTGTACTTATCTGGTAAAGTACCGCACTGCGCATGCGTAATTTTTGAATTTAATTAGAGCTCATGTGTGACTATCACTGTGCATGATTGCGCATGTGTTACAGCAATACAAAACAACTGCGCATGTGAAATGTTTGTTAAGTAGTGCGCACGTTTACACAGCTGTGGTGCACTACTGTGCATGTGCAACAATATGTTGTGCATAAAAAAATGTTCAGTTTAACATGTTTGACACGAATAGTGCCAGTGCGCATTGTTACAAACTATAATAACATGGTAAAATGAACATTTTTGTAAGTAACCTATTGGAAAAAGTAGGTGAACTTTGAAGTCTGTTCGACGATGAACGAAGTTTTCTCGGTATCGTATTAATATAATAGAAGATTACCACGTACAATTTTATGAATATTGGGAGAAATTTCAAACTCTTTATTCTCAATAAATAAGTAAATTTTCACAAAACTTTTTTAAACACTAATTATATGGAAGATTTTCTGACAGTATGTTAAATATTTATTACCCCCCCCCCCCCTCCCCCCGGTACCCCTAGAAAATGGTTTTTAAAAGTATGAAAAATTGAAAACTTTCAGATCAAAATTTGTTACACTTTATAAATATTTTAAAGAGAAAAAGAATAAAATTAATAAAATTAAATACACTTTTAATGTTTTTATTATTTTTTATATTATTAATATAAATTTTTCTATTAAATTTCTTGAATTCCAATATTTAGATTGAATTTTGAATATTCTTTTCTATTGTGGGTCATTAATTACAATAATAATGAAAAAAAAAACAATTTTAACCAATTTTTTAAAGAAAGGTACCTTTGCACATGTGCAGTTATCATGTTACCGTGTTACGCATGCGCAATAATAAAACGGATTTTTACTGCGCACTAATTAAAAAAAGTATGCTATATGTACTGAAATTGTACTTATCTGGTAAAGTACCGCACTGCGCATGCGTAATTTTTGAATTTAATTAGAGCTCATGTGTGACTATCACTGTGCATGATTGCGCATGTGTTACAGCAATACAAAACAACTGCGCATGTGAAATGTTTGTTAAGTAGTGCGCACGTTTACACAGCTGTGGTGCACTACTGTGCATGTGCAACAATATGTTGTGCATAAAAAAATGTTCAGTTTAACATGTTTGACACGAATAGTTCCAGTGCGCATTGTTACAAACTATAATAACATGGTAAAATGAACATTTTTGTAAGTAATCTACTGGAAAAAGTAGGTGAACTTTGAAGTCTGTACGACGATGAACGAAGTTTTTTCAGTATCGTATTAATATAATAGAAGATTACCACGTACAATTTTATGAATATTGGGAGAACTTTCAAACTCTTTATTCTCAATAAATAAGTAAATTTTTACAAAACTTTTTTAAACACTAATTATATGGAAGATTTTCTGACAGTATGTTAAATATTTATTACCCCCCCCTCCCCCCGGTACCCCTAGAAAATGGTTTTTAAAAGTATGAAAAATTGAAAACTTTCAGATCAAAATTTGTTACATTTTATAAATATTTTAAAGAAAAAAAAAATAAAATTAATAAAATTAAATACACTTTTAATGTTTTTATTATTTTTTATATTCAATAATATAAATTTTTCTATTAAATTTCTTGAATTCCAATGTTTATATTGAATTTTGAATATTCTTTTCTATTATGGGTCATTAATTACAATAATAATGAAAAAAAAAACAATTTTAACCAATTTTTTAAATAAAGGTACCTTTGCGCATGTGCAGTTATCATGTTACCGTGTTACGCATGCGCAATAATAAAACGTATTTTTACTGCGCACTTATTAAAAAAAGTATGCTATATGTACTGAAAATGTACTTTTCTGGTAAAGTACCGCACTGCGCATGCGTAATTTTTGAATTTAATTAGAGCTCATGTGTGACTATCACTGTGCATGATTGCGCATGTGCAACAGCAATACAAAACAACTGCGCATGTAAAATGTTTGTTAAGTAGTGCGCACGTTTACACAGCTGTGGTGCACTACTGCGCATGTGCAACAATATGTTGTGCATAAAAAAATGTTCAGTTTAACATGTTTGACACGAATAGTGCCAGTGCGCATTGTTACAAACTATAATAACATGGTAAAATGAACATTTTTGTAAGTAACCTATTGGAAAAAGTAGGTGAACTTTGAAGTCTGTTCGACGATAAACGAAGTTTTCTCGGTATCGTATTAATATAATAGAAGATTACCACGTACAATTTTATGAATATTGGGAGAACTTTCAAACTCATTATTCTCAATAAATAAGTAAATTTTTACAAAACTTTTTTAAACACTAATTATATGGAAGATTTTCTGACAGTATGTTAAATATTTATTACCCCCCCTCCCCCCGGTACCCCTAGAAAATGGTTTTTAAAAGTATGAAAAATTGAAAACTTTCAGATCAAAATTTGTTACATTTTATAAATATTTTAAAGAAAAAAAGAATAAAATTAAATACACTTTTAATGTTTTTATTATTTTTTATATTCAATAATATAAATTTTTCTATTAAATTTCTTGAATTCCAATATTTAGATTGAATTTTGAATATTCTTTTCTATTATGGGTCATTAATTACAATAATAATGAAAAAAAAACAATTTTAACCAATTTTTTAAATAAAGGTACCTTTGCGCATGTGCAGTTATCATGTTACTGTGTTACGCGTGCGCAATAATAAAACGGATTTTTACTGCGCACTTATTAAAAAAAGTATGCTATATGTACTGAAAATGTACTTATCTAGTAAAGTACCGCACTGCGCATGCGTAATTTTTGAATTTAATTAGAGCTCATGTGTGACTATCACTGTGCATGATTGCGCATGTGTAACAGCAATACAAAACAACTGCGCATGTGAAATGTTTGTTAAGTATTGCGCACGTTTACACAGCTGTGGTGCACTACTGCGCATGTGCAACAATATTTTGTGCATAAAAAAATGTTCAGTTTAACATGTTTGACACGAATAGTGCCAGTGCGCATTGTTACAAACTATAATAACATGGTAAAATGAACATTTTTGTAAGTAACCTATTGGAAAAAGTAGGTGAACTTTGAAGTCTGTTCCACTATGAACGAAGTTTTCTCGGTATCGTATTAATATAATAGAAGATTACCACGTACAATTTTATGAATATTGGGAGAACTTTCAAACTCTTTATTCTCAATAAATAAGTAAATTTTTACAAAACTTTTTTAAACACTAATTATATGGAAGATTTTCTGACAGTATGTTAAATATTTATTACCCCCCCACCCCCCGGTACCCCTAGAAAATGGTTTTTAAAAGTATAAAAAATTGAAAACTTTTAGATCAAAATTTGTTACACTTTATAAATATTTTAAAGAGAAAAAGAATAAAATTAATAAAATTAAATACACTTTTAATGTTTTTATTATTTTTTATATTATTAATATAAATTTTTCTATTAAATTTCTTGAATTCCACTATTTAGATTGAATTTTGAATATTCTTTTCTATTGTGGGTCATTAATTACAATAATAATGAAAAAAAAAACAATTTTAACCAATTTTTTAAAGAAAGGTACCTTTGCACATGTGCAGTTATCATGTTACCGTGTTACGCATGCGCAATAATAAAACGGATTTTTACTGCGCACTAATTAAAAAAAGTATGCTATATGTACTGAAATTGTACTTATCTGGTAAAGTACCGCACTGCGCATGCGTAATTTTTGAATTTAATTAGAGCTCATGTGTGACTATCACTGTGCATGATTGCGCATGTGTTACAGCAATACAAAACAACTGCGCATGTGAAATGTTTGTTAAGTAGTGCGCACGTTTACACAGCTGTGGTGCACTACTGCGCATGTGCAACAATATGTTGTGCATAAAAAAATGTTCAGTTTAACATGTTTGACACGAATAGTGCCAGTGCGCATTGTTACAAACTATAATAACATGGTAAAATGAACATTTTTGTAAGTAACCTATTGGAAAAAGTAGGTGAACTTTGAAGTCTGTTCGACGATGAACGAAGTTTTCTCGGTATCGTATTAATATAATAGAAGATTACCACGTACAATTTTATGAATATTGGGAGAACTTTCAAACTCTTTATTCTCAATAAATAAGTAAATTTTCACAAAACTTTTTTAAACACTTATTATATGGAAGATTTTCTGACAGTATGTTAAATATTTATTACCCCCCCCTCCCCCCGGTACCCCTAGAAAATGGTTTTTAAAAGTATGAAAAATTGAAAACTTTCAGATCAAAATTTGTTACACTTTATAAATATTTTAAAGAGAAAAAGAATAAAATTAATAAAATTAAATACACTTTTAATGTTTTTATTATTTTTTATATTATTAATATAAATTTTTCTATTAAATTTCTTGAATTCCAATATTTAGATTGAATTTTGAATATTTTTTTCTATTGTGGGTCATTAATTACAATAATAATGAAAAAAAAAACAATTTTAACCAATTTTTTAAAGAAAGGTACCTTTGCACATGTGCAGTTATCATGTTACCGTGTTACGCATGCGCAATAATAAAACGGATTTTTACTGCGCACTAATTAAAAAAAGTATGCTATATGTACTGAAATTGTACTTATCTGGTAAAGTACCGCACTGCGCATGCGTAATTTTTGAATTTAATTAGAGCTCATGTGTGACTATCACTGTGCATGATTGCGCATGTGTTACAGCAATACAAAACAACTGCGCATGTGAAATGTTTGTTAAGTAGTGCGCACGTTTACACAGCTGTGGTGCACTACTGTGCATGTGCAACAATATGTTGTGCATAAAAAAATGTTCAGTTTAACATGTTTGACACGAATAGTGCCAGTGCGCATTGTTACAAACTATAATAACATGGTAAAATGAACATTTTTGTAAGTAACCTATTGGAAAAAGTAGGTGAACTTTGAAGTCTGTTCGACGATGAACGAAGTTTTCTCGGTATCGTATTAATATAATAGAAGATTACTACGTACAATTTTATGAATATTGGGAGAAATTTCAAACTCTTTATTCTCAATAAATAAGTAAATTTTCACAAAACTTTTTTAAACACTAATTATATGGAAGATTTTCTGACAGTATGTTAAATATTTATTACCCCCCCCCCTCCCCCCGGTACCCCTAGAAAATGGTTTTTAAAAGTATGAAAAATTGAAAACTTTCAGATCAAAATTTGTTACACTTTATAAATATTTTAAAGAGAAAAAGAATAAAATTAATAAAATTAAATACACTTTTAATGTTTTTATTATTTTTTATATTATTAATATAAATTTTTCTATTAAATTTCTTGAATTCCAATATTTAGATTGAATTTTGAATATTCTTTTCTATTGTGGGTCATTAATTACAATAATAATGAAAAAAAAAACAATTTTAACCAATTTTTTAAAGAAAGGTACCTTTGCACATGTGCAGTTATCATGTTACCGTGTTACGCATGCGCAATAATAAAACGGATTTTTACTGCGCACTAATTAAAAAAAGTATGCTATATGTACTGAAATTGTACTTATCTGGTAAAGTACCGCACTGCGCATGCGTAATTTTTGAATTTAATTAGAGCTCATGTGTGACTATCACTGTGCATGATTGCGCATGTGTTACAGCAATACAAAACAACTGCGCATGTGAAATGTTTGTTAAGTAGTGCGCACGTTTACACAGCTGTGGTGCACTACTGTGCATGTGCAACAATATGTTGTGCATAAAAAAATGTTCAGTTTAACATGTTTGACACGAATAGTTCCAGTGCGCATTGTTACAAACTATAATAACATGGTAAAATGAACATTTTTGTAAGTAATCTATTGGAAAAAGTAGGTGAACTTTGAAGTCTGTACGACGATGAACGAAGTTTTTTCAGTATCGTATTAATATAATAGAAGATTACCACGTACAATTTTATGAATATTGGGAGAACTTTCAAACTCTTTATTCTCAATAAATAAGTAAATTTTTACAAAACTTTTTTAAACACTAATTATTTGGAAGATTTTCTGACAGTATGTTAAATATTTATTACCCCCCCCCCCCCGGTACCCCTAGAAAATGGTTTTTAAAAGTATGAAAAATTGAAAACTTTCAGATCAAAATTAGTTACATTTTATAAATATTTTAAAGAAAAAAAGATTAAAATTAATAAAATTAAATACACTTTTAATGTTTTTATTATTTTTTATATTCAATAATATAAATTTTTCTATTAAATTTCTTGAATTCCAATATTTAGATTGAATTTTAAATATTCTTTTCTATTATGGGTCATTAATTACAATAATAATTAAAAAAAAAAAGGAATTTTAACCAATTTTTTAAATAAAGGTACCTTTGCGCATGTGCAGTTATCATGTTACCGTGTTACGCATGCGCAATAATAAAACGGATTTTTACTGCGCACTTATTAAAAAAAGTATGCTATATGTACTGAAAATGTACTTATCTGGTAAAGTACCGCACTGCGCATGCGTAATATTTGAATTTAATTAGAGCTCATGTGTGACTATCACTGTGCATGATTGCGCATGTGTAACAGCAATACAAAACAACTGCGCATGTGAAATGTTTGTTAAGTAGTGTGCACGTTTACACAGCTGTGGTGCACTACTGCGCATGTGCAACAATATGTTGTGCATAAAAAAATGTTCAGTTTAACATGTTTGACACGAATAGTGCCAGTGCGCATTGTTACAAACTATAATAACATGGTAAAATGAACATTTTTGTAAGTAACCTATTGGAAAAAGTAGGTGAACTTTGAAGTCTGTTCGACGATGAACGAAGTTTTCTCGGTATCGTATTAATATAATAGAATATTACCACGTACAATTTTATGAATATTGGGAGAACTTTCAAACTCATTATTCTCAATAATTAAGTAAATTTTCACAAAACTTTTTTAAACACTAATTATATGGAAGATTTTCTGACAGTATGTTAAATAGTTATTACCCCCCCTCCCCCCGGTACCCCTAGAAAATGGTTTTTAAAAGTATGAAAAATTGAAAACTTTCAGATCAAAATTTGTTACATTTTATAAATATTTTAAAGAAAAAAAGAATAAAATTAAATACACTTTTAATGTTTTTATTATTTTTTATATTCAATAATATAAATTTTTCTATTAAATTTCTTGAATTCCAATATTTAGATTGAATTTTAAATATTCTTTTCTATTATGGGTCATTAATTACAATAATAATTAAAAAAAAAAAGGAATTTTAACCAATTTTTTAAATAAAGGTACCTTTGCGCATGTGCAGTTATCATGTTACCGTGTTACGCATGCGCAATAATAAAACGGATTTTTACTGCGCACTTATTAAAAAAAGTATGCTATATGTACTGAAAATGTACTTATCTGGTAAAGTACCGCACTGCGCATGCGTAATATTTGAATTTAATTAGAGCTCATGTGTGACTATCACTGTGCATGATTGCGCATGTGTAACAGCAATACAAAACAACTGCGCATGTGAAATGTTTGTTAAGTAGTGTGCACGTTTACACAGCTGTGGTGCACTACTGCGCATGTGCAACAATATGTTGTGCATAAAAAAATGTTCAGTTTAACATGTTTGACACGAATAGTGCCAGTGCGCATTGTTACAAACTATAATAACATGGTAAAATGAACATTTTTGTAAGTAACCTATTGGAAAAAGTAGGTGAACTTTGAAGTCTGTTCGACGATGAACGAAGTTTTCTCGGTATCGTATTAATATAATAGAATATTACCACGTACAATTTTATGAATATTGGGAGAACTTTCAAACTCATTATTCTCAATAATTAAGTAAATTTTCACAAAACTTTTTTAAACACTAATTATATGGAAGATTTTCTGACAGTATGTTAAATAGTTATTACCCCCCCTCCCCCCGGTACCCCTAGAAAATGGTTTTTAAAAGTATGAAAAATTGAAAACTTTCAGATCAAAATTTGTTACATTTTATAAATATTTTAAAGAAAAAAGAATAAAATTAAATACACTTTTAATGTTTTTATTATTTTTTATATTCAATAATATAAATTTTTCTATTAAATTTCTTGAATTCCAATATTTAGATTGAATTTTAAATATTCTTTTCTATTATGGGTCATTAATTACAATAATAATTAAAAAAAAAAAGCAATTTTAACCAATTTTTTAAATAAAGGTACCTTTGCGCATGTGCAGTTATCATGTTACTGTGTTACGCGTGCGCAATAATAAAACGGATTTTTACTGCGCACTTATTAAAAAAAGTATGCTATATGTACTGAAAATGTACTTATCTAGTAAAGTACCGCACTGCGCATGCGTAATTTTTGAATTTAATTAGAGCTCATGTGTGACTATCACTGTGCATGATTGCGCATGTGTAACAGCAATACAAAACAACTGCGCATGTGAAATGTTTGTTAAGTATTGCGCACGTTTAACACAGCTGTGGTGCACTACTGCGCATGTGCAACAATATGTTGTGCATAAAAAAATGTTCAGTTTAACATGTTTGACACGAATAGTGCCAGTGCGCATTGTTACAAACTATAATAACATGGTAAAATGAACATTTTTGTAAGTAACCTATTGGAAAAAGTAGGTGAACTTTGAAGTCTGTTCCACTATGAACGAAGTTTTCTCGGTATCGTATTAATATAATAGAAGATTACCACGTACAATTTTATGAATATTGGGAGAACTTTCAAACTCTTTATTCTCAATAAATAAGTAAATTTTTACAAAACTTTTTTAAACACTAATTATATGGAAGATTTTCTGACAGTATGTTAAATATTTATTACCCCCCCCCCCCCCCCGGTACCCCTAGAAAATGGTTTTTAAAAGTATAAAAAATTGAAACTTTTAGATCAAAATTTGTTACACTTTATAAATATTTTAAAGAGAAAAAGAATAAAATTAATAAAATTAAATACACTTTTAATGTTTTTATTATTTTTTATATTATTAATATAAATTTTTCTATTAAATTTCTTGAATTCCAATATTTAGATTGAATTTTGAATATTCTTTTCTATTGTGGGTCATTAATTACAATAATAATGAAAAAAAAAACAATTTTAACCAATTTTTTAAAGAAAGGTACCTTTGCACATGTGCAGTTATCATGTTACCGTGTTACGCATGCGCAATAATAAAACGGATTTTTACTGCGCACTAATTAAAAAAAGTATGCTATATGTACTGAAATTGTACTTATCTGGTAAAGTACCGCACTGCGCATGCGTAATTTTTGAATTTAATTAGAGCTCATGTGTGACTATCACTGTGCATGATTGCGCATGTGTTACAGCAATACAAAACAACTGCGCATGTGAAATGTTTGTTAAGTAGTGCGCACGTTTACACAGCTGTGGTGCACTACTGCGCATGTGCAACAATATGTTGTGCATAAAAAAATGTTCAGTTTAACATGTTTGACACGAATAGTGCCAGTGCGCATTGTTACAAACTATAATAACATGGTAAAATGAACATTTTTGTAAGTAACCTATTGGAAAAAGTAGGTGAACTTTGAAGTCTGTTCGACGATGAACGAAGTTTTCTCGGTATCGTATTAATATAATAGAATATTACCACGTACAATTTTATGAATATTGGGAGAACTTTCAAACTCATTATTCTCAATAATTAAGTAAATTTTCACAAAACTTTTTTAAACACTAATTATATGGAAGATTTTCTGACAGTATGTTAAATAGTTATTACCCCCCCTCCCCCCGGTACCCCTAGAAAATGGTTTTTAAAAGTATGAAAAATTGAAAACTTTCAGATCAAAATTTGTTACATTTTATAAATATTTTAAAGAAAAAAAGAATAAAATTAAATACACTTTTAATGTTTTTATTATTTTTTATATTCAATAATATAAATTTTTCTATTAAATTTCTTGAATTCCAATATTTAGATTGAATTTTAAATATTCTTTTCTATTATGGGTCATTAATTACAATAATAATTAAAAAAAAAAAGCAATTTTAACCAATTTTTTAAATAAAGGTACCTTTGCGCATGTGCAGTTATCATGTTACTGTGTTACGCGTGCGCAATAATAAAACGGATTTTTACTGCGCACTTATTAAAAAAAGTATGCTATATGTACTGAAAATGTACTTATCTAGTAAAGTACCGCACTGCGCATGCGTAATTTTTGAATTTAATTAGAGCTCATGTGTGACTATCACTGTGCATGATTGCGCATGTGTAACAGCAATACAAAACAACTGCGCATGTGAAATGTTTGTTAAGTATTGCGCACGTTTACACAGCTGTGGTGCACTACTGCGCATGTGCAACAATATGTTGTGCATAAAAAAATGTTCAGTTTAACATGTTTGACACGAATAGTGCCAGTGCGCATTGTTACAAACTATAATAACATGGTAAAATGAACATTTTTGTAAGTAACCTATTGGAAAAAGTAGGTGAACTTTGAAGTCTGTTCCACTATGAACGAAGTTTTCTCGGTATCGTATTAATATAATAGAAGATTACCACGTACAATTTTATGAATATTGGGAGAACTTTCAAACTCTTTATTCTCAATAAATAAGTAAATTTTTACAAAACTTTTTTAAACACTAATTATATGGAAGATTTTCTGACAGTATGTTAAATATTTATTACCCCCCCCCCCCCGGTACCCCTAGAAAATGGTTTTTAAAAGTATAAAAAATTGAAAACTTTTAGATCAAAATTTGTTACACTTTATAAATATTTTAAAGAGAAAAAGAATAAAATTAATAAAATTAAATACACTTTTAATGTTTTTATTATTTTTTATATTATTAATATAAATTTTTCTATTAAATTTCTTGAATTCCAATATTTAGATTGAATTTTGAATATTCTTTTCTATTGTGGGTCATTAATTACAATAATAATGAAAAAAAAAACAATTTTAACCAATTTTTTAAAGAAAGGTACCTTTGCACATGTGCAGTTATCATGTTACCGTGTTACGCATGCGCAATAATAAAACGGATTTTTACTGCGCACTAATTAAAAAAAGTATGCTATATGTACTGAAATTGTACTTATCTGGTAAAGTACCGCACTGCGCATGCGTAATTTTTGAATTTAATTAGAGCTCATGTGTGACTATCACTGTGCATGATTGCGCATGTGTTACAGCAATACAAAACAACTGCGCATGTGAAATGTTTGTTAAGTAGTGCGCACGTTTACACAGCTGTGGTGCACTACTGCGCATGTGCAACAATATGTTGTGCATAAAAAAATGTTCAGTTTAACATGTTTGACACGAATAGTGCCAGTGCGCATTGTTACAAACTATAATAACATGGTAAAATGAACATTTTTGTAAGTAACCTATTGGAAAAAGTAGGTGAACTTTGAAGTCTGTTCGACGATGAACGAAGTTTTCTCGGTATCGTATTAATATAATAGAAGATTACCACGTACAATTTTATGAATATTGGGAGAACTTTCAAACTCTTTATTCTCAATAAATAAGTAAATTTTCACAAAACTTTTTTAAACACTAATTATATGGAAGATTTTCTGACAGTATGTTAAATATTTATTACCCCCCCCCCTCCCCCCGGTACCCCTAGAAAATGGTTTTTAAAAGTATGAAAAATTGAAAACTTTCAGATCAAAATTTGTTACACTTTATAAATATTTTAAAGAGAAAAAGAATAAAATTAATAAAATTAAATACACTTTTAATGTTTTTATTATTTTTTATATTATTAATATAAATTTTTCTATTAAATTTCTTGAATTCCAATATTTAGATTGAATTTTGAATATTCTTTTCTATTGTGGGTCATTAATTACAATAATAATGAAAAAAAAAACAATTTTAACCAATTTTTTAAAGAAAGGTACCTTTGCACATGTGCAGTTATCATGTTACCGTGTTACGCATGCGCAATAATAAAACGGATTTTTACTGCGCACTAATTAAAAAAAGTATGCTATATGTACTGAAATTGTACTTATCTGGTAAAGTACCGCACTGCGCATGCGTAATTTTTGAATTTAATTAGAGCTCATGTGTGACTATCACTGTGCATGATTGCGCATGTGTTACAGCAATACAAAACAACTGCGCATGTGAAATGTTTGTTAAGTAGTGCGCACGTTTACACAGCTGTGGTGCACTACTGTGCATGTGCAACAATATGTTGTGCATAAAAAAATGTTCAGTTTAACATGTTTGACACGAATAGTTCCAGTGCGCATTGTTACAAACTATAAATAACATGGTAAAATGAACATTTTTGTAAGTAATCTATTGGAAAAAGTAGGTGAACTTTGAAGTCTGTACGACGATGAACGAAGTTTTTTCAGTATCGTATTAATATAATAGAAGATTACCACGTACAATTTTGTGAATATTGGGAGAACTTTCAAACTCTTTATTCTCAATAAATAAGTAAATTTTTACAAAACTTTGTTAAACACTAATTATAGGGAAGATTTTCTGACAGTATGTTAAATAGTTATTACCCCCCCTCCCCCCGGTACCCCTAGAAAATGGTTTTTAAAAGTATGAAAAATTGAAAACTTTCAGATCAAAATTTGTTACATTTTATAAATATTTTAAAGAAAAAAAGAATAAAATTAAATACACTTTTAATGTTTTTATTATTTTTTATATTCAATAATATAAATTTTTCTATTAAATTTCTTGAATTCCAATATTTAGATTGAATTTTGAATATTCTTGTCTATTATGGGTCATTAATTACAATAATAATGAAAAAAAAAAACAATTTTAACCAATTTTTTAAATAAAGGTACCTTTGCGCATGTGCAGTTATCATGTTACCGTGTTACGCATGCGCAATAATAAAACGGATTTTTACTGCGCACTTATTAAAAAAAGTATGCAATATGTACTGAAAATGTACTTATCTGGTAAAGTACCGCACTGCGCATGCGTAATTTTTGAATTTAATTAGAGCTCATGTGTGACTATCACTGTGCATGATTGCGCATGTGTAACAGCAATACAAAACAACTGCGCATGTGAAATGTTTGTTAAGTAGTGCGCACGTTTACACAGCTGTGGTGCACTACTGCGCATGTGCAACAATATGTTGTGCATAAAAAAATGTTCAGTTTAACATGTTTGGCACGAATAGTGCCAGTGCGCATTGTTACAAACTATAATAACGTGGTAAAATGAACATTTTTGTAAGTAACCTATTGGAAAAAGTAGGTGAACTTTGAAGTCTGTACGACGATGAACGAAGTTTCCTCGGTATCGTATTAATATAATAGAAGATTACCACGTACAATTTTATGAATATTGGGAGAACTTTCAAACTCTTTATTCTCAATAAATAAGTAAATTTTTACAAAACTTTTTTAAACACTAATTATATGGAAGATTTTCTGACAGTATGTTAAATATTTATTACCCCCCCACCCCCCGGTACCCCTAGAAAATGGTTCTTAAAAGGATGAAAAATTGAAAACTTTCAGATCAAAATTTCTTACATTTTATAAATATTTTAAAGAAAAAAAGAATAAAATTAATAAAATTAAATACACTTTTAATGTTTTTATTATTTTTTATATTCAATAATATAAATTTTTCTATTAAATTTCTTGAATTCCAATATTTAGATTGAATTTTGAATATTCTTTTCTATTATGGGTCATTAATTACAATAATAATGAAAAAAAAACAATTTTAACCAATTTTTTAAATAAAGGTACCTTTGCGCATGTGCAGTTATCATGTTACCGTGTTACGCATGCGCAATAATAAAACGGATTTTTACTGCGCACTTATTAAAAAAAGTATGCTATATGTACTGAAAATGTACTTATCTGGTAAAGTACCGCACTGCGCATGCGTAATTTTTGAATTTAATTAGAGCTCATGTGTGACTATCACTGTGCATGATTGCGCATGTGTAACAGCAATACAAAACAACTGCGCATGTGAAATGTTTGTTAAGTATTGCGCACGTTTACACAGCTGTGGTGCACTACTGCGCATGTGCAACAATATGTTGTGCATAAAAAAATGTTCAGTTTAACATGTTTGACACGAATAGTGCCAGTGCGCATTGTTACAAACTATAATAACATGGTAAAATGAACATTTTTGTAAGTAACCTATTGGAAAAAGTAGGTGAACTTTGAAGTCTGTACGACGATGAACGAAGTTTTCTCGGTATCGTATTAATATAATAGAAGATATCGTAAATTTTCTATCCACTTTTAGCACCGAAAATAGTAATTTATAAACTCGATTTCTGACAATTTTTTTAATTAAGTTTGCTTCAATTTTAACATAGAAAATGTGGTAAATTTTAAATGTAATTTCTTTCTAATTTGATAATAATGAATTTTCGTCTATATTTTAAAATTGATGGAAGTGACTTTTTAATTCAATTTTTACCTACTTTCCCAATAAATTTGCATTCTATTTTAACTATAAACAGTATCTTTTAAATGTAGCTTCTATTTTTTCATAAATTTATGTCTAATATTACCATTATTTATAAATACTTAACAATTTTAACAATTTTTTAAATCGAAAAGTGCTCACATAAAACTTAAGACAATTTTTTTATATATAAAATGTCCATATAAAATGACCGTGATTTGACAATGAATAAAAATAACCAAGGGCGGCGATTTTTTTAATTTTTTGCCATTTGCACACTTTATGTTGACCAGGGGCAGGGGGGGGGGGGGCAGAAATTAAAGAAAAATTAATTAAAGAGTTTCTTAATTAACGTAATTATTTTACCGCAAAAGTTAACAATTCAAATCTTATTCTTATTTGATTTCAAGTAATAAATTCATTTATAATTATTTACAACGAGATTTACAACTAGATTGAACAACCCGCGCAAATTATTAATTTCTATAGCTGGTGTTATCAACAATTATAAATATTTTAAATACTATACTTAAAGATAAATAAAACAAAATTCATTCGTACAGAACAAAATTTATAAAATTTTGGAATTGAAAAACATTTTAAAAAATAATTATTGAAGCTTGAGAAAAAAAATACTTAAAATTTTTAGAAATTGATTGGATAAAAATAAAGATAAAAATAAAAAAAAGAAAGTACCTAAGTACAAAATGATTTCAAGAATTTTAAATTCAGGAAAATAATTAAAACATTATAGAAATAATCAAAAATTGAAGAAAATAATTTATTTATTTATTTAGTAATTACAATCCCCGCAGTCCTATAATAGAAATTTGAGAATAATCAATTTTTATATTAATAGTCATATAGTAGTTAAGGTAACTTAGTACAATATGAAAGCAATTGTTTATAAATTAAAGTAGCAATTTGAATTTTGTTAAAAGAATTGCATTCGAAATTTAAAAATCCGATACATAATAAAATTGAACTTTTCTTACAAAAATATAATAAATATTTCATTTTTGCCTTTTGTTTTTTTATTAACAAGGTTAAGTACAATAAAAAAAGTAAAAGAGAATTTAAAATAGTCTTTGTTTAAAAATATCAAGCATATTTTATTAAATTAAACGTTAAATTTTTTAAATTATGATCGCTATCAAAAAACATTACTCCTTATTACCACCTCGTATCACAAAAACTGAACATGCAATCTTTTCTGCATTAAGGTAAAAGCACCAGTACCTGGACAAAGCAAAAATTGGGACCAGTAGTTGGACAATAGCAAAAAAGAGTTAAAATTTCCTCCAAACTAAATGAAAAAATTTATAGATACCCTTCAGATAGTCAGTTTTTAGGTATAATTAAATTTGTTAATCGTAGATGCTAAATGTTTAGCAAAAAAATTATTTAAGACGTTTCTTTTAAAACTACTCTGAGTAGTCTGTCCAAGTTTACCTGACGTTTTCTATACGTACCCCAGTAGATGGACAGCCACTTTGCAGACACTAATTAATCAATAAAATAATGAATTAATTAAAAACCTAATTAACTAATTAATTTAGGAGTTGACAATAAAAGTATTAATAATAAATAATAACAAATAATCTATAATAGAATATGTATTTTCCTAAATGTCCAACTATAGGTTCTTATGTCCAACTACTAGGCCCGTCCAAATAGCGTACTGTCCAACTTCTGCTGCAAAGAAGCTATATTTTCATTTCAAGTTTTTAATTTAAGGAAAACATTTATTATAATTAATTTATTATTAATTCGAATCCTTTATATGTAAGTTAAACGAAAATCCAAACATTTCGTAAAATATAATTAATTATCGTAGTACAAAATATCGCTAAACTTGACACCCCTTCAAAAGTGTCCAGGTACTGGTGCTTTTACCTTAAATGTAGTTTTATTTTATTTTATTTTAATACAGTTAAAATCAAAGCAACCTCTTTCTAGTTTTATTTATAAAATATTCATTTCTACAACATGAAGCTCTGCATTATGAAGGTCAATTTGTTTTTGTTTTATCTGTTTCTTTGTTGTATTTGTCAGTACGTATGAATAATTAATGGTTATCTTTCAATTTTCCAAGTTATATTAAATAATTAAGTGGCAAAGTGACAAAAACAACTAAAGTACCATTGTTCCTTTTATTCGACTTTTCGTTTCTTTCGATTGTATGTGTATATAATATATACATATATAAGAGAATTCACTAAAAGAGAAATTCTTCAGCAAATTGAAGAATTAAAAAATATTAATTTTTTAATTTAGTTAATTTTTAATTACTCAGCCCTCCTTCCTGGATCTACCGCATTAAAGTTTATAAATCTGAATTTAAATTCGTAATCAGTTACTTCAAAAAACTTTTAATACTACATTTAAATTAACGCCGATAAAAATTGGTGAAAGATCAACCATTTTGAATTTTATAAATTTGTCCTCAAATTCGCAATTAGCGACTTAAACAACTTTCAGATACCAACACGGAAAAAAATAATTTTTTGAATTTTACAAAACTTTTTTGTACTCTTGGATAAAGCCATTTACAAAACCCAGTTTCAGGTATATGCAGAACAGTTTTGTAAAATATCCTGAAATTTTACAAAACTGTTCTGCATATACCTGAAACTGGGTTTTGTAAATGGCTTTATCCAAAATATCCTGAAATTTTACAAAACTGTTCTGCATATACCTGAAACTGGGTTTTGTAAATGGCTTTATCCAAGAGTACAAAAAAGTTTTGTAAAATTCGAAAAATTATTTTTTTCCGTGAAGTTTCATTCAAATCCGTTAAAAATAATTTAAAAAAGGTCGCCATTTTGGATCCGCCATTTTGAATATTGTAAAACTGACCTCAAATTCGTAATCAGCGACTCTAAAATCCTTTCGAAACCAAGTTTTATCTAAATCAAATGAATTTTTAATTTTGGCCCACTGTGGCGTGGACAGAATGAATAAATGAATGAAGGAAACTTGTAAATTATAATATATAATTGTAAATTTACTTATCCACATTCTTATTAAGAAATTTATTTTTTGTCTGTAATTTTGCCATATGTTATTCTACAGGGCGACTTTTTTACCCTACGGAATATTACAGACGTACCATACAAAAGTCACCACCCCTGAAAATAACAGCGTTATTATTCAGAATGTTGGCTTACTTTCTTAGTTTAACAATTGAGTTCTACATGGTGGCAAATCCTCCAAATGTAATTAAAAAAAAATAATTCTTATCTTCGAGTAATAAAATATAGTTAGCAATACATTCTTCCCAAGATCTTATAAGTATACAATTTTTAAAGACGATTAGCTTTTATCAAGAGGACAACTTTACACAACTTGTTCTTGTAACGTGAACAAAATAACTCCACTCTTGGGTATTACAAAGTTTGCAAGAGCCAACTGTAAAGCTGCTGTGCACAGTGGATGAGGGAAATTAAGGACAAGAATAGGTTTGAGGTGGAAAATGACAGTAATTAAAAATAAGAAGAGAAGGACTATAAGACCACAAAAAAAACGATGTGTCTTTCAAGAGGTAAATGTAAACGTTTACCCGTAGTTTCTATTTTCAAAAACCTATTTTCTTCAAAACTTATCTCGTCCTTAAAACTTCCCGGAAACAGCGATCAAAGTTCAGTTAAAATACAAAATACAATAATGCCACGAGAAGCTAATGGCGGTTCTCTTGCTTCACTCGGAAACTTCCTCGAGTTTAAATGCTAATCTCCTAGCAGATTTACCAACTTTCTCTTTTCAACCAGAAAAATTTAATTGAGAGATCAACAACTGGAGGAGTAATTATTCAAATTCATGCCACCGCATTATTTCATAAGGAATGAGCTGATTTTTAAAAAAATCCTACCGGGAATAGTAATTACGGTTCATGGAATATGATGGAAAATTTTTCGTGTAAATCAATCTTCATTATCTAATTGAATTCATTAATATATGTTGATTTAGTTCTTAAATTTAATTTCTTGATCTTATTTATTAATTTAATTTATGATTTGAAATAATTAATCAATTTATGTTAGTATTATAATAAGCAAGTTATGGCGTGGTAAGAGCAACTATAAGGAGGTCTTTAGTAAACTAAGATCAATGCCAACATTGACTTTACTCAAGTTCAACAGTAACTCAACCGAGAGTAATATTCGGAGTCAATATTAATTAGCCATTAAGCATTTGCGTATTTTTGCATCAACAAACGTTGTATTTATACGTCTTCACTGAAATCTCCGAGTTCAAGTCCAAATAGGCTTTAGGGTTTCATGAACCTCGAGGGTCTTTTAACCCGATTATAAGATCGACGAATCTGCGTCTAATTCTTCAGGTTTCTCTTAAAACCTCAGTCTAGACACATTTTTTTAAAAAATTTGAATTCTTCTTTTATAAAACAATCATTCTTCTGTTAAGTCAATCCAAATATTTATCGATTAAAAATTTAAAATGTATATAAAACAATTTCTCTGGGATTACTCACTCGGAGTATATGAGAACACTTGATTTTTGTAAAACATAACCTTAAAATTTGTTTTTAAAAATCAGTTTCCAGTAATTTATTAAAAGAAAATATTTTAACAAACTTTTAATTTATAAATAAACAGTACGATTTTTATGACAGGTATAATATTGTCTGACATAACCATGAAATTGCTATTCTTTGGAAAAATTTTCTGTCCCTTGTTGAAAATTATTTTTAAAAACTATTCAACAAGCATCACTGAATTTATTTGTTAGCCTTTTCGGAATGAATATTTATCTTGATTTATTGAAAGAAAATAGACAAGCTCTATTTCGCGTCAGTTAAAGCGTATTAAGTACATATTTCATGTCCACTTGAGAAACATTTACACTTTTAAAGATTTTAACATTCTAGGATATATTTTACAAAAAAAGCCTGATTTAAATTAAAAAAATACTTAAAGGATAAAAAAAAATTAATAACAAGGTACTTTCTTCTTTTTCTTCTTCTTGGTTTGTGGCCTTGGTACGGCCAATTCAATTAACAAGGTACTTTAAGCGTCTACACTTTTGTCCGCCATTTTGGAACAATCAGATGTTCGTTTTCTGCTCATGCGCATATAATGAAAAAGAGTACCAACCTTATTTTATTCAAACTATCACTGTAAATATAGCGCAAATTTGAAAATTTATTGAACGAATTAAGCGTAATTTTTTTTTATCATTTAAATTAATAATTTATATATTTTACTGAAAAATTTCTAAATATTAGAACTTGTAAACAAGTGTGCTCTAGTACTTATATTTAAAATATTGGAAAAAAATAAGTTTTCTATGTAATTAAAAGTTAAATAATAAACATTGTTTATAAAAATAATGTTAATGTTTTTATCTAAAAATTATTTTAAATAATCTGAAATTGTTAATTACAAATTAATTAAATTACAGTAAATTTTCTGTCCAATAAAATTTTTAAATGATAAAAATACCTATATTCAATATATCAAAACTTTAAATAATTATATTAAAATCTCTTTTTACTACAAGGCATACATTTTTATGCCAAGTTTATTTATAATTTATTATTAATATAGCACCTTTTTATTTTACCATCGCACAGAAATTGTTGTATTATTTTTTTTAATTAAAAGCGTGTAGAAAACAGTACCAACTATTTTATCAGATTAAGATTGTAGTGACAGAGTGAAAATAGAGGTTCAATTTATATATTTCCAATTACTAATTGAATCGAGCCAATTGCAGGAAATGGACTATTTCGTTTTTTCGATTTTGTGGACAAATACTGTTGAACAGGGACCTGTTAAAGCTACACAGAGAAGTTAGGATTAACTTCGTACAACTTCACGAAATCCTATAGCCGAACAACCCCATGTAGGAACCCTATGACGCTAAGTAACGAAGCCATAGACGAGATAAACTTGGCATATTTACGTTTGGTTAAGCAACTCAACAAAATTTGCACAAAAAATGCTTTCTTCTTATAAAATATTCTGATAAAAAATCCACTTTAAAATTATCTACCAAAGCAATTAAAAACAAGTGGAATTTTTTTTACAGTTACACTGATACATAAATCTCTCCCATGATTTAAACTAATGGACTTTCTGTTTTAGATTTAATAAAATATTATTTTTAACATAAGATTTTTATTTAAAACATTATTTTAATTGTTCATGAAGATTGGATTTTAAAAATTAGGTTTAAGGCGTATTTAACATCAATTAAAAAAAGAAAAAGTAAGAAGATAATAAAAGATAATGTAATAAATAAAAAGCTTCGTCTTTATTTATTACGTATTAATTCAGAAAGAATAAACAAACATCGTATTTTTTTGTTTTATTGAAAATTTATGAACTTTATGGAAACATATTTCAATAACTTTTGTTTGAAAAGCATCTTGAAAATAATATTTTACATCATTTTTGAATATATCATCCATGAAATCTGCTTTACTGTTCATTTTATGATTCAATAAACCTCAGGTTAAGCGTATAAAAACATAGCGATAGGAGAAAATTGAAAATGAATAAAATTTAAATAATTCTGTTTTCATGGAATGAAGAGACGATTTCGCGTATTTTACTTTTGAAAATGATATCAATTTTTATAACATTTTTCTATAAAATAGTATAATTTATTTAAATTTATAAATTGTTTATTTCCATTGACTTTATATTAATTTTGATTATAAACTCTTTGCACTCTAAATCTGAATTAGTAGAAAACTTAGTACTTAGAAAAATTAGTAACAACTTACTAATTCAATTAGTTATTCTAAGGGATAAGATTCTTTGGGATTTATAATTTTTGGGAGTTATAATTCAATTAACATTATTCGAAATTTCATAGAATTTTCATATTATAAAAGTCAGAACTGTTCATAAATATTTACTGAAATAAAAACCTATTAACTACATTTAAGTTTCCACTTTAAAGTCCTAGTATTTCTTCTTAATTTTCTCTATTGCGGAAAAATGTCTCTATTTCTTTAATTTAGGAAAAAATTCCCGACTTTTTCCAGAATAAATTTTTCTATGTATGTACTTACAAGAAAACGTTCCCAGGTGTATCACTCGAATTCGGTTAAAAATTTGCACATCAAGAGATTTTCACAAATGATGATGATTGGCCTTTAAATTTGTTGCCACAATTCGTAAGAAATAAAATTTTAAAATTAATGCAATTCACTTGGAACTTAATATCCGGGAGTTTTTTTTAACTTGGGTCTTTTTTTGTTTATATTTGTTGCTAAATACAAATTTAACGTCAGATTCGTATTACTAATTGACTATAAATTATTATTTTCAAATTAACAATAATAAATTGTTTAAAAAAAGTACAAATAATAAACTATATTTAATAATTTGTCTTATTTTAACCAGAGATCATTAATTTGTAAAATTAGGAAAAAATTGTGTCTTTGTAGGGGCATTGGTAAAAAATTAAAAATTATTAACAATAATTTGTTTAAACAATTGCAAATGCTTGTTGTGGTTAATTTCACTAAATAATTGAAATTGAAAATTAATTAATAAATAATTAATTTGATATTGAAGTAAATAATTTAAAATTAAAATTTTTTATTTGAAAAAATTGAAAAAAATGATTGAAACTTGCAGAAATTGATTTTAAAATTTAGGGAAAAAATGAAAAACTAATGAAAATAATTAGAAATTGAAGAAAAATGATGAAAATAGATGAATATTGTAGCAAATAATTGAAATCATAATAAAAAAGAATTGTTAGAAATTGAAGAAAATTTTAAATAATTTCAAATTTATTATTCTCAAAGCATAGATTAATGAAATTTTTAACCAATGAAATTTCAAATTAATTAAAGTTGGAAGAATTATAATATATAATTGTAACTGTAGTCTTGTTATCTCAAATATATTCTGTAATTCTTTTCATTATTTTTTACAGATTTTTATTATTTTCTTCAATTTTCCATTATTTCTAACAATTATTTTTGTTATTAAATTTATTTTTCAATTAATTTTTAATTACTATTTGCCTTTTTCAATTATTTTTCGTCTATATTTCAATTATTTTTTCATTAATTTTCTAATTTTTTTGTTATTTATCTCAAATTCTAGTTATTTCTTCAATTCACAATTATTGTCATCATTCTGCAATTCTTTTCTTTTAATATATGTTGTAATTTTTTGAATTATTTTTAACAAACTAAAATTATTTTCTTCAATTTTTAATTATTTTTATTACTTAGCAACTATTTTCTAGAATTTTTAACTATTTTTAATATTCTTCAATTAATTTCCTAGATTTTAAAATGTTTTCCTCAAATTTTAGTAATTTTCTTCAATTTTCAATTATTATTGTTATCATTTTGGAATCAATTTTTTCAATTTCTAATTATTCTCAAACTTCATTCTTCAATTAAATTCCTAAATTTTCATTTATTATCGTAAATCTAAGTTATTGTATCCACTGTTCAATGTTTTAATCACTTTTTAATTATTTTTCTCAAATTTCAATCAAGTTCATCATTTTTTAATTTTGTTGTTGTTGTTAATTTGTAATGATTTTCACAAATTTTATATTATTTTGATTATTATTTTGTTTTTAATTCCGAAAGCTTACTCCAAATCAAATAAATTGTCAGCTTTTGCGTTACAATAATTGCGCTAATTAAGAAACTCTTTAATTTAATATTGTTTTATTTATCTTCTCCCCCCTTCCCTCCTAGTTAATATTAAGTGTGCAGATGGCAAAAAATTACAAGTCGCCGCCCCTGAAGAAGTAGCAGTCTGTAGCATTCGTAAATTGACGATATTTAACAATTTTGTTGAAAAATCCTAAAGAAACTATTAATTTGTAATTTAAAAGAAATTATCTTTTTTTTTGCATTTATGAAGCTTGTTAAAAATAGTTAATAATATATTAACTTTATTTTTTTGTGGGTCTATGTTATTTATACACTGAGAAAAGAGGATCTCGATTTATAGTAAATAATGTAATTATTTAGTAAAAATTACTATTTGCAGTAAAAATTACTATTTAGAGTAAAATGTGCTAATTATAAAGAAAAATTACTTTTTACGTAGTAAAATTTACTAATTGTAATTATTACTCTAGTCATTTTTAAAAATTCTGTTAATATTTTTAATCTTTATATTTTCTTAATAAATTTTATCAACTTCGAGTATTAATTATTAAATTCGTCCTTTTTTAAATATTGCTCAAGCATTTTTAAAAAGTATAACTGCGTGATATAACAATTACTTCAGTAGGATCAGTTTTTAATATTTGCTAGCAACTTTTGCTCAGGAAATAGTAATCCGTGCCACTACTACTAATACTACTACACGCCTCTCACCGATACGCGAGTCATATACAATCGAAATATATGTACATTTAATAAATGCTTTAATTCCTTGTTACATAAACATTTTTAATATTTTTTAAACAAATCTCTTGTTAATATGGATCTTATACTTTTATTTTGACATATTTTGTTCTAAAAAAAATTATAATAAGCAAATTTATATCAAAATGTGTATTAAATTAGAGAATTTAGTTGTTTCATACTTTAAATTAATTAGTATATTGTTACTTATTAATGATACAAAAATATTTTAAATAATATGTATTCTATTACCATTGCAAATTTTTTTATAAAACTTGAATTTGTTTGGTAAATATTGAGTAATCAATTTTCTAGATCAAAAATTTTTTTCTTGTAACTCAGGTGTTATATAAAAACAATTTTTCATTTTTCATTTATGTTTAATCATATTATTTTGTATTATTTTCTTCAAAAAACTGCATTTGTTATAATAATTAATTAAATTTATTTTGATATTCAGATAAATTATTCAATATTAATATTAAAACATTTTTAAAATTAATTTTTACTTTTATTTTTGCTATTTTATTTTATAAATTAGTTTGCTTTAAACTATTTAATAAGTATTATTTATTAATAATATATTGTATAAAAAAGTTTAATAATATTTTATTATACAATTTTTTAGATTATATAAGTATTTCATTTATTTTTACATATTTACAATTTTTTTATTTAATATTGTTCTATCTAATATTATTCTATTTACTACTATTTTGAATAATATTTACATTTAATTTCAATAATGTAGTAAAATATATGGGGTTTATGATTTATTTTATTGCGGTAATTCATTCATATAAGTTAAAAAATATATTATGTCAGTTGCGTCGATAGCCGAGAGTCTTAATGCGAAAGCGTGCGTTTTTAGGGTTGCGACATTGCGTATTTATATTTAAGTTAGGTAGTTCGATCCCGTATAATTCTAAGATTTTTCCGAAATGTTCACTCGTTAATTCTAAGTACTTGTATATTAGAAGAATGAAACTTGTAAATTAATAAATTGAAGTGTATTTATAAAGTTAATAATGTAGAGACTTTTTTATTTTTATTTGCATTGATTTATTTTATAAAGAATTAAAAACAAGAAAATATTATTTTCTGTATTATTTCATTCCCCCGTTTCCCGTCTCACACGCATATACTGCCTACATCGGTGAGTGACGCGAGCAGTAGAGGGGCAAAATTACAATTTTCTGAGCAAATATCGTTAGTGGCGATGTAAACGCCACTCCGTTGAAAAGCAATTCTTATTCTGGATGATACAATAGTTCCTCAGATTCATATTAATACTTATAATTTTCATTTAAATTTTCCATTCCATGGAGTAAATTTTATTTCAATCAAAGTATAATTCATTTACTGAATTAAGTAAAAAGTATTTAATTTTTGAACAGTTTCAAAACTACTGCTCAAAAATAGTAATCTTTAATCGAAAATATGTAACTTTTATTATTCTTTTTTTTCAGTGTATAAAAGATACGAAAAACTTCATTTAACTTTACTTTTACATTAAACAGCTAATTAAGAAAAAATCCACTATTTACACTTTTTTCTATTTCACAATTGACTTGTAATTTCATGATCAAGAAACTCTGGCGGAAGATTTATCTTAAATTAATTTAATATTCATTCTCTTTGTAAAGCACGATAAGGAATACACAAAGTTCCTGGAATAGATTTTAATTAAAATTTCGTTTAGCATTCAATATCGTCTTTCATCTATTTTTCCTTTTTTTAATAGAGATTTTAATATTCCTGATATTTTGATATTTTTCGCTTGGACAATACTAAAATCGTCAATAGCGAAAGGTTCCATTAACGAGAGAATCGGCGCTGCCATTGGTCCATTCGCTCGTGACAAATATGGGCAGACTGTCATTGAGATTTTAATATCAGATCGTCGCAGTCGCGAATCCGGCCAAGCGTCATTTCAGCGTTTTGCCCTTTGAGTTGTCCTACTAAAACTCGTGCAGGCATGCAAATGCAGTGCATAAGTTAGCATAAATAAAGCCAGTCGTGGCGTGCACCAGTCAAAGTTAGGGTGGCGGTTCGGCTCTTCTATATACGCAAGTTCTGCCTTATTATGCACCTTCCAGATGAGCTTAGGAATAATTGTGATCTACATTTGTTTTAGAAACGGCTTCAACTTCCAAATATCATCATGTAATATGCTCTTAGCGGAAAGAGCGGAAGGTCTTGCTTTTAGAGGAAGCAACATTACTAAAAGCAATATTTTCATTGCAGTATCATGAATATACATTCATAGCTTTCAGCTAGAAACGTTAATTTCCTACTTTACGTAATCAGAGAAAATTAAATTTTTGAAAAGCAGTTTATAAAATAAAAACATGTTTTTGAGAACGCTGCATTTTGAATATAATGGGTGATTCTCCGTAAAGTAGGCAATTTTTTATATCTTTTAAACATCTTAAAAGCAATAGCAATATCTTCCGTTCTATCAGACGTATCAAAGTTTTCTTTTCTTTAAAATGCTCACAAGAATATAAGGAATCTTTCTATTTTAGGTCAATTTTTTATAATTTTAATATTAAAAAGTTATTAAATAAAAATTATATAACTTTTATGCAGCAAAATAAAACTCAATGACCCAAATGCTAAAACGAACTTACTTGTGTTCTTTTCAAAATTCTAAAAGAAATGAACTTCACAGTTTAATTATTGATATTTAATTTTAATAAATTATAAATGTAAACATTGGAGATTTCTGTTTGTAAACAAATCAATATGGTTGCCCGCGCATTACCATCTGAGATTTAACCATAACTTTATTCCTCTCAAATGGAAATGCGCGCGCAGCCATATTGATTTGTTTACAAACAATAATCTCCAATGTTTACATTTATAATTTATTAAAATTAAATATCGATAAATTAACTGTGAAGTTCATTCCTTTGGGAATCTTGAAAAGAACACAGGTAAGATCGTTTTAGCATTTGGGTCATTGAGGTTTATCTTGTTGCTTAAAAGTTATATAATTTTTATTTAATAACTTTTTTAATATTAAAATTATACAAAATTGACCTAAACTAGAAATATTCCTTATACTTTCCTGAGCATTTAAAAAAAACCTTGATACGACTGATATAACGGAAGATGTTACTATTTCAAAAACAAATTTAAAATTTCAATTCTCGTAAACTACTATTTAATATTTTGACCTAAATATTTATGTAAAACATTAGTCATATTAAATATAATAAGAATCTAAAGTTTCATTTTCCGCCGTTAACCTGCCTGGAAATAACGTAAATTTTACTTGGAATCGCACAAAAATGGACGAAAATATTATTTAAACATCCCTTAACTTTTATACATAAAAAAGAGAGTATAATTTTGTACACAAATTGATGAAAAAATGCATTTTTCCGATAAGAATTCAATGATAACTTTAAAGTCCTCGGTAGCTCAGGTAAATATTGAATAAAAAAATAAATAAATAAATAAGTGTCTTATTTTTTTGATATAGAACAAAATTAGGAAGTATCATAAAAAATTTTTTTTTTTTGGCAACCTTACTTTATACACGAAAAGAAAATTCATTATAAATTCACAATTTAGGAAAAGAAAATCAAAAAGAGAAAATTTCAGATTAATAATTTAAAACTTTAAAAAAATTATATTAAGTTTGCTACAGAATATATTAAAAAGTTTAAAATAACTTAGCAATGATTCGAATGGTTTTTCTAAAGCTTAAAATTTCTTGTATGAAAATTTCGCTTTTTGGTACTTTTTCCCTAAATTATAAAGCATTTTAATAAAATGTATGATTAATTTTCTTTGCGTGTCTATATGCATAATTGCATAAGTATATAAAGCTTGACTTCATACAGATTTTTTTAACAGTATACGTATTTTGATGTCCTGACTACGAAAATGATAATAAAGATTCGTGTAAATTTGATTATAATGATGAAAACTAGGAATAACAATTATAATTTATTTGTTATTTTTACGTTTAACTTATAAAATATGCAAATTTTTGAAAAACTTTTTTAACAAAATGTTGTTTAATTTTTGAATTATTTAAGTGGAATAACAAGCGCGTTCTATATGGGTGAAAGCAATGACCTTGAAATAATAGAATGGTAGTGATGTAATATAATTATAGTCAGACATAAGGGAAAAAGGTGGGGAACGTTCTGACCGTTTCTAACTTTTATCACTTATTAATGTATTATATTATGGTATTTTTGCGCTCGTATAAAACGCCAATAGTTATAAAAAATAAATAAATAAAAACAATGCCAATAATTCAAAGTCTATCGACATACAGCATTTTTACATGAAACTTTTTTATTCAGAATTAAGTCAGGAATGCGCTGTTAAGAGGATTATTGGGGTACGAGAATCACCCTGTATACGCGCTCCGAGAGATAAAACTAAATCTTTAGATTTACGCCTTACTAACAAAAACAATTTTGTCATTGAATTTGGTCAAGTTTTTTTGTATATTTTATTGTGTTTTTTTATTATAATTTTTAAAATTTTTCTTGCAATATAAGTATTGTGTATTGTTTACTATTTTTAGATAATAAAGTGTCCTTTTCCGTAAAATAAAAAAAAATCTTTCAGATAAAAAAAAGTAATTTTTTTCATAGAGTCGTTTTTGAAAACAATCAACTTTAGGTTAAAAAGTCATATATTTTTGTATTCATTAGTGAAAAATAAAGGATTAAAATCAACAGGGCCGTTTCTTGTGTTAGTATCTTCCAATTTTAAGTTTCCAAATATTTTGAAAAATATTCGTTCCTCGAAAAAAAAGTTTTTTACAAAAGTTGTATATTTTTAAAACTTGAATCTGTTTTTTATTGTACTTTTTTGCTATTAATAGCTTTAGAGAAAAATTAGAATATTCATTTTTTACCCTTGCTTTAACTGTGATTTTTATACTGAAGCTAATTAAATTTCTGAAATATTCTGAATTATTTCTTAAAACTACGCTAATTTATAAAATAATTTAAATGAGATTATCCAGATCAGCCGATAATGAGTTATGACGTAAAAATGAATTTTTTCCCTATTTTTCTCATTAAATATAACAAAAAAGTACAGAATCCGTTTTTTTCTGGAAATAAATATTTTTTTAAATTTTTGGGAAAATTTAAAAAAAGCTAAGATTTAGCTACCTTAGCTAACTTTAATTGCTATTAAAAAAAAAACTTGAAAGTGAAAACACTTTTGGGTTAAAAAAAGTGGTCAATATTTCAAAATTACAACTTTTTTATATGCACAAAAATATTATTACCTAAACATTTTTTTTAAGCCAAAATTCTTAACTTTTTCCTGGGTCCATATTTTTTACGATTAATTCTTTTAGAGAGGAAAATGTAATTTTATTGTGCTAAAAAGTTATTTTTTCTGTGGTAACAAAAATACAGTTTTTATGGTTAAAAATATTAAATTTTCAGGACGAGGGGGAGGGGGGGGGCAATAAGTAAATATTTTAAGGGTTACATAATTAACTCTTTTTTTTTATTTAAAACAACTTTACCTATCCTAAAATTCTTAAAAACAACATCGATAGCTTTTTTTTTTATAATACACAGAGATGTTATTTTATATAAAATAAATTTACAAAATTTCATGTTTTTTTATACTCGTGTTATTTATAAAGCAAAAAAACTTTTTCACTTTATTTAAAGTATATAGTGAATAGTGTTGGGAATAAAGAGTGGATTATGTGATTTGAGAAGCAGGGTTGTGGGTGATAAGGTCAATATTCACGGTGTGAGTAACCTCAGTAAACTCCGATCGAAGAAAGTAGAAAAACTAGACGCCGTGGAAGGTATTGATTTAAATATAAAAAAGACTACCAAGAGATAAACGTGGTTGCTACGTCTTCTTTTCGCGGTATATCCTCGTCTTTTCTAGTTTTTGCGTGTCTTCTTCGAATGTTTTTAAGTCCATTCTGGCTTTCCTTGAGAGATCTTTCCTGTCCCTTTCACGACCCTTAAAGCTGCCTTAGACTTCATGTTATTTCCTTTTATGGGACAACTTCAGAAAGATTTACGTTAATAAGAAAAAAGTCAAGTTATGTACACACAAAACACGATTTAACAAATATTTTACTTATCAATTATTTCTCTACAATACAACTTAATCAATTTGTTTTAAATATAATAAGTAAAAAAAATAGTATATTGCAATTTTTGCACCTACGCGTTAATTATTATTTTCTCATCATCTGAATTTTACTGACTCTGGTATATTTCATCAATTTTTGCTTTGATGAAAAATTGATGGAATTTAATTAAACTAAGAATTAGATTTTGATCAGTAGACAAGTTTTAGTAATAAACGTGTTTCAACTGACTTAAAATTCTATATTAAAAATTCTTTCATCACTTCTCTCTCTCTCTATCTCTCATTCTTGTCAGTTTCACTCTTTTTCAAACATTCCCAGTGCACAGTTAATTTAACATTTTTCTTTGTAAATATGAGCATTCCAATATTTTCAATAAAATATTTTGCAAATTTGTCAGATTGAGCGAATGAAAAATGCGACAGTTTCATTTACATCGTGGAATGCTATAGAAGAATTTCTCTTGAAATTGGAACATTTCACTCTTCCTCTTTTTCACAACGAAATCGAAATCACATTTGTTAGGATTGAAAATCCTCTTTTCACCTTACACATTCAAGTGTTAAAATTACCTATCATCAAATGGTCTCCAATAATCGTAATTTTCACATTTCATCTCGATTCTAAAATCGAGTCAGTATACGCCACACACAAAGAAATAAATATAAATTGTTAGTTTTACACTTGACGTACTGAGTTTTTTATTATTTTTTTTTTTCATAAAGCAATTTCGAATTTTTCCTGAATAGATCCTATATAATTGTCTTTCTCCATTATTTTCTCGTCATTACTTTCTGGTCATTTCTGAAGTCCAGAAGTGAAAAATTGTTATTAGAACGTAAATTGGAGAATCGGATATAGGAAAATTGTCAAATTAGAAAATTGGATAATTGGAAAAATTGAAAATTAGTAATTTTCCAAATTACCAATTTTTGTCATTGGTGAGTTGGAAAAATCAAAAATTGGCAGATTAGAAAACTAGAAAAGTGGTTATTGGGAAATTGACAAATTAAAAAATTGATGAATTGGAAAATTGGCAAATTATAAAAAAGGAGAAATGGTTACTGTAAAATTGGACAATTTGAAAATTAGTAAATTGGAAAATTGTAAAATTAGAAAATTGAAAAGTGGTTATTGAAACATTAGAAAAATTGGCAAAATAGAAAATTTTTTAAAATGCGAAAAATTGTGAAAGTTGTTATTGGTAAATTGGAGAGATTGGAAAATGACTAATTAACAAAATTTTTAAACTTGTAAATTGAGAAATGGAAAATTGGCAAAATGAAAAAAATTGGTAAATTAGAAAATTGTTTTAATTGATAAATGGAGAAATTGGAAATTTGGTTATTAGAAAATCGGCAAAGTAAAGAAATTAGTGAACTGGAAAATTAAAAAATTAAAAAAATTGGTAAACTGTATTGAAAATTGGTAAATTAGAAAATTTTGAAAGTGGTTATTGGAAAAATGGAAAAATTGAAAGTTTTTAAAATTGCAGAAAATTGTAGAATTTAAAAATTTGTAAAGTGGTTATTGGCAGATTGGAAAGATTAGAAAATTTGCTAATTAGAAAATCAATAAATTGGAAAAATTGGTAAACTGGTAAATTGAGAAATTGGTTATTTAGTAAAATTAAAACTTTCTTAATGGGAAAATCGGCGAATTAGAAAATTGTTTAAACTGGTGAATTGAGAAAATGGAAATTTGGTTATTGAAAAATAGTAAAAGTAAAAAAATTGGTTATTGGAAAATTATAAAAGTTGGCAAAATAGAAAATATTTTAAAGTGCGGAAAATTGGCAAATTGCAAAATTGGAAAAATTGTTATTGGCAAATTGGAAAGATTGGAAAATTGGCTAATTAGAAAAGTTTTTAAACTGGTAAATTGAGAAATTGAAAATTTGGTTTTTGGAAACTTGGCAAAATGAAAAAATTGGTAAATTAGAAAATTAAGAAATTGGTAAACTGGTAAATTGAAAAATTGGAGATTTGGTTAAATTGAAAATTTTAAATGGTAAAATCGGCAAATTAAAAAATTGTTTAATTGAGAAATTAAAATTTTGGTTTTTGGAAATTTGACAGTGTAAAAAAATTGATAAATTAAATTGGAAAAATTGGTAAACTGGTAAATTGAGAAATTGGCGATTTGGTTAAATTGATAAGTTTTAAATGGTAAATCGGCAAATTAGAAAATTGTTTAAACTGGGAAATTGAGAAAATGGACATTTGGTTATTGGAAAATTGGCAAAGTAAGAAGATTGGTGAATTGGTTATTGGAAAATTAGTCAAATTCGCAAAATAGAAAATTTTTTAAACTGCGGAAAATTGGCAAATTGGAAAATTGTGAAAGTTTTTATTAAAAAATTGGCTAATTAGAAAAACTTTTAAATTGGTAAATTGTGAAATTCAAAATTTGGTTATTGGAAAATTGGTAAAATGAAAAAATTGGTAAATTAGAAAATTAATACCTAAAGTGGAAAAATTGGTAAACTGGCAAATTGAGAAATTGGTGATTTGGTTAAATTGAAAAGTTTTAAATGGTAAAATCGGCAAATTAGAAAATTGTTAAACTGGGAAATTGAGAAAATGGACATTTGGTTATTGGAAAATTGGCAACGTAAAAAGATTGGTGAATTGGAAAATTGGAGATCTGGTTATCAGTAAATTGTAAAATTAGAAAATTGGAAAAGTGGCTATTGGAAAATTGATAAAATATAAATTTGTACCAATTGAAAACTAAAGAAATTAAAAGAATATTATAATTTGAAAAATCATAATTTTAAAAGTTCTATTATTTTAATACATCTCCACTCTATATTTTGAAATAGCCATAAAAACCGTTGTCGTGAATTTTTCGGTACTCCCTTGTGGAAAGTGAATTTTCTTTATCAAAGGAAAGGGCATTTTAACGTTAATGACGAGCGAGTGTAGAATCTAACGACCAACGTGGGCTATTTGGCAACTCGTGTGGAATAATAATTATGCATTTGCACACATGCCCGACTTCTCGCGTAACTTGTGTAATCGCATTTTCAAATATATGTACATTTTCCAGGGCACGCGCTTTTGAAAACGGACGCCAGATAGCCAGCCAGCTCATGGCCAAAATATAGAGAATCGTAATTTCGGTCCGTCACATGCACTAATTAAAGTAATGAACAGGCAAATTGGGCCGCCAAATGTCAAGCGTAACAATTTTACGTTATTTTCTGTGACCATATCGCACTGTATTTATTAACGGCCAACTCGATGTTCTACAATTGCAAAAAATTCACTTCACTCGTGCCGGGTGCATCTGCGAAATGACAAATAATTACCTGCAAACAGTACCGGTTAATTGCATTTTTATCCAGGAATAAAAGACTCATTTTCACTTGCTAATCACTTTTTCCGAGGTAAATATCGCCAAAAATTCGTTCAATTGAATTTCTCATTAAATCGATATTCACAATGTTGAATCATTTATTATTTATGCGTCGGAAAAAAAGAATAAAAAAAAGCCGGGCAAGTACAAGTCGGATTAGCGCACCAAAGGTTCATTACACGAACTTAAGTACCGTCGAACGGCGGGGCTATTCTGGTATAGACACCGGGGGCTATTATGGTACAAGCTGGTTTTTTATTTGTAAAGTATAATTACTGAAGTTAATAAATTTGATTTTTATTTGTAAAAATAGTGTGACATTTTGCAAACAAAGTAACATTATTGTTTCTAATAAATTCTTTGTCAAAAATCCGGAAAAAATTCATATATATACATAAAAATTTCATTAAAAAATTGGAAGTTCTTTAACCCTCCATCTGACACCTATTCTGTACCCTTCGGACCGACACCTTTATTCATTAACTGACTTCTTGCTTCTTTAATTAATCAAATTTAACAGAAAAGCTACGATTTTAAGTGATATTTTAGTTACTGATTCACTGAATGGATAAGCAAAAAATTAATCAAATTCCAATTTATTCAGATTTAGAAAGTGATGAAGATATTCAAACTCATATTTTTAGCAAGCAAGTATATATTTTTAATTTCATATCTTTCTCAGTGGTTGTGACATAAACTGAACTATATTGACAGGTAAACATAACCTGTTTGGTGACACAAAACCCACATAACTGACCATAAAGATTGTCATATTGTATAAACACAAGTAAATGCTATTTCCAACAACAGCTAAAATTAAAGATTTTAACATTAATCAATTGAAATAATAAATGCAATAAATAATAAACACTTTAAATAATTCATAAAAATCAAATATTTAATAATTAGAACCATAAAATATTTTAATTTTATTATTGTACAAAATAACATTTATCTATGTTTATATGAGAATTTTCAAAAAACTTTTAAGTCAAAATCATAATGACTCAATATGAAACATCGACAAAGTAAAAAAGGCCGTTTGCATGATTAAATTGTATCAAATTCTGAACGTTTTCAAGCATATAGTGCAGAGGGGTCCAGCCAGACCCGGGTGTCCGTCCGAAGGTGTATTTTTAAAATCCTTGAAATAATCCTGTGTAAGTATTTTTTTCTCCTTTTTATTTTTTATAAATCGAAAGCCAATTAAATTTTAGGAAGCTACCTGAAAGCACAAGTCCCTAACTGAATTAGAAATATGTTTAATTAACTATTAAAAACGAAAAGGGTCTGGCTGGACCCAGGTGTCAGACGGAGGGTTAAAAATCTGCTTCGATCTTAATATTGACTTATTAAATGTAAATGATATTTAAAGTACGTGTTGAGAATTTAGTTGGTACTATATTCACGTGATGAGCTAACTTTTTATTAAGGCCATGTGATGGAGAATGACATCACTGGTATAGGCAAAGTTTGTCCGTAAACTTTATCTTAAAATACTAAATATTTTGACACCAAACATTGTTTAATTACTTAAAATATCAGTAAAAATGTCTATCTGGCCCAAGTTTGGTTAAAATTTGTCTTAAAGTTAATTTAAAACAAAAATTATCTGATTTTCGAAAAATTAAAAAAATTAAGATTAAGGCAAAATTTAAACAAACTTGGGTCAGAGAGACCTTCCTAATGATGTTTTAAGTAATTCCACAAATTTTGGAGTCAAAGTATTTATTATTTTAGAAGAAAGGTTAAGGACAAATTTTACTTAGACCAGTGACGTCATTCTCCATCACATGCTCTTAAAATAATAAATATTTTGACACCAAACTTTGTGGAATTAAATAAAATATCATTAAGAAGGTCTCTCTGACCCAAATTTGTTCAAATTTTGTCTTAAAATTACTTTTTCTAATTTTCCGAAAATCAGCTAATTTTTTAAAAAAACAAACAAACTTGGGTCAGAAAGACCTTCTTAATGATAATTTAAGTAATTCCACAAAGTTTGGTGTCAAAATATTTATTATTTTAAGAGAAAGTTTACGGACAAATTTTGCTTATACCAGTGACGTCATTTTCCATCACATGCTCTTAAGAATTTTAGAAAAAAATGGTTAAAACCTGAAAGTTTAACACATAGCGGGGCTATTCTGGTACAAAACTATATTTTAATTATTTTATGAAAATTCGTTTTATTAAACCAGTAAATAAGGTTTCTGTGCTTTGGTTTAATTGTTTTTTTACGTAAATGTTTTATTTTTTGTCAGAAAATCGGAAATAAGTCAGATTTGTCAAATTTTACAAAGAATAAATCGTCACCTCAAAAATCACTTATATTAATATCATATTATTTACAAGGGTTTTAGATTAATTTAAATATTGCTTGACATAAAATAGCTGAAAACGTTATTATAGACCATATTAAGTCATTTAATTATGAAAATAACATAAAATACAAATTTTGAAAAATTTCATTATTTAAATTTATATTTTCATAAATAATTTCTATAATAATAATTACTATTCGGTGATTTTTAAAAAAATTGTCTCTGGATATCTAGAAAAAGATTCCCACATAGTTTAATGCAAAAAGTAAAATGTTTACTTTATTTTATAAACAAAAGTAAATTTTGTACCATAATATCCCTGGCTGCGAAATTATTATAATGCAAACTTTAAGTTCTTATAAGTCGAAGAAAAAAAAATTTGTTATGATAAAACTTACAGTAAACTTTCAAAAGGATGTAAACAACGTGAATAGTTAGTTAAAAAATTTTTGGTATAAAATTCTGAATTTTGGAGAAGCTTAGAATACAAAAAAAATGTGGTTTTTGTACCATAAGATCCTCGTTTGACATGACGGTAGACATTAATTTTGGCAAATTTTCAATTTTTCAAAAAACAATACTATAATAACAAACTTTAATTATAATTTTTTTACTTTTATTAGAACTTAGAAGTATAAAATTAAACATTTTTATAAGATCAAAGGCTTCCAAGCAAATAGACTAAGTTTTTATTATAATTTTTAATTGTAATGAAAACTAAAATTTTTTATCCAATTTTTTTGTATAATTTTAAAGTAATTTGAACAAAAAAATAAACATTTTGTACGAAAAACGAAGCTGAAACTGTAAAATATTGTCGTTTTTTAGGAAAAAAATTCTTTTTTCGTTAAGATTTCAATTTTTTGAAAAAAAAACTATAATGGTAGATTTAAACCACAATTTTTATAGTTTTCTAAAAATCTCTGCATAAAATTACACATTTTTGCTACTTCCCAGCCTTTCAGGATAAATAAGCTGAGCTCTAGCACAGGGGTATTTTATAATTTTGTAATTTTTCATTAATAACTTTTGAAAAATAAGTCCAGTGACGTTCGCTATAATTTTTCCTGTAATCTGTAAGTAAAAATACCAAGGTATACCAAGTTTCAAATATCTAGGTCAAATAGTTTGGAAAATAATGGGGGGGGGGGACACAATTATTAGAAAAAAAAAGTTTTTCCTTGACAATTTCATTACGATTACTCCCAATCACGTTCTTTATATTATTCCTGTAATCTATACGCAAAAATACATAACTATACCAAATTTCAGACGTCTAGGTCAAATAGTTTAGAAGATAAGAGGTGGGGGACACGTTTGAAAAAAAAGTTTTTCCTTGACAACGCTATGACCATCACCTCCAATCACGTTCTCTATATCTTTCCGGTAATGTACACGCGTATATACATATGTATACCAAATTTCAATACTCTAGGTCAAATAGTTTAGATGATAATGAGAGGGGAGTGCATACTAATTTTAATGCACTTTTTGAAAAAAATCTTGTTATTTCCTGGACAATGCTATGAATACCACGTTCAATTATGTTCGCTTGATTTTTTCTGTAATCTACACATAAAAATACATATGTGTACCAAATTTCAACTCTCTATTTCAAATAGGTTGTCGCTAGTGGGGGGGGGGGAGGGCTAATTGTTTTGAGCGATGGACAACCGAATGAAAAAATAAGGGTTCCGTTATGATGTTTCGTGTCCGGAACCCTACAAAATTAAAATTTTGAAATTAGGGATCATCTACAAATTATGTGGTCTCTTTGGGGGGGGGGGGGGGCTGTGTCAGGGTTAGGTAGATTGGATTAATTTATTATTTAATAAATATTTTATATTTCTCTCTGAATATTAATAAATTAGGGTAAGTCGGGGGGAGATGGAACACATTTTTTCTAAAATCACCGCAAAATCTAAGGAATTTGTCAAGAAATTCCAATTCTTTTAAAATACTTTAGTATCAACCTTTGTACATTAGCACGTTAAACAGTTTTCAATTTTTAAAATCTATTCTGAATTTAATAAAAAAATTTTGAAATAGCAACAATTCTGGGAGAGATGAAATTGTCCGTGTCAGATGTTAAAAAATCAAAAAATTGGAGACACGCAATGATCCCTTAGTTTGATTTTTAAAATATTAGTTAGATTAATTTTATGTACTTGAAACTAAAAAAAGTTTTTGAAAAATTAAAATTAACATAGGGATGTAACACGAATAAATAGAAATGTAGTATTTAAAAAGTATTATAATAATTATAATAATTATTTTGACTTTGATCGCGCGAGCCATTAATTTCGTTAAGTAAAATGGATTTTCATGGGTATAGCTCAGCTGGGAGTGGGTAATTTATCTTGAGCTTATCTGGTATCGAAGTTCTTGCGGTCTACTCCTTCCATAAATTAATTCTGATTGGTGTTTCCTTTTACAGATAATGGGTAAGTGGTACGTCGTGGAAATTTTGGAGCATATGCAGAAAGAAAGCTATCTTCAAAATGAATATCGGGTTCAAGAAACCAATACCTGTCCAATTATTAGGCTAAAGTCTTCTGATCCTCACTCTGTTAAATTATATTGGACCGAGGGAGCTGGAGATGTTGCGTACCATTTTAAATTACATCCAAATCGAAAAGGATATTGGACCACTGACATTCGACAAAACGGTAAGTTTTGATTAAAATGTATTTTTAAATTTGTTTAATAATAATAATAAGAATGAAATAAAAATAAGAATAACGTAAATATTTCAAAAGCAACAAAATAATCCGAATATCTCATTTATTTTTGCTAATAATAACAACACAATAATAATAATTTCAAGAGTAACAAAATGAATTAAATTAGGTTTTTAAATATAATGGATTCCAAGTGGAAATTAATTATTTCTATTCTAGCGTAGAAACTGCTCTTGAAACTTTCATTGTCTGACTAAAAACTCTGCGATTCTACTTGAAATGTAATTACTCACAGTGAAGTTCATATAATATGAGCAAATATTTCAAAGACATAACATTATTTTATCAGTATTTCAAAGCATTTGTTGAAGAATGACGTCAGTGGTAATGTAACCCATAGGACGAATTTCACTCAAGTGTTGGTTAAAATACAATTTATTTTATTTAAATAATCATTATTTAGTACGAATAAATCTAGAACTTTTTATTTGATACAAGAAGAAGTGATTAATTTTCGAGAAAAATACAAAAAAAATTGTAAATCACGGTAAAAGAGACCAATATTTATAGTACTACAACATAAATGTTATTTAACCTGTTTTAAATTGCCTCACTGAAAAGACCGTAAATGATGTACCTACATTTAATTAATGAGGAAAATTCAATCCCGGTATCAGCAAACAAAAGAAGAATAATTAATGTAGAAAATAAACAAGCTGACATTTCTGGCAAAATTGGTAGATTAAAATAAAATAATTAGTCAAGTAGGCACAGCTTCATGATTAAAAAATTCAGCGATTCTAAAGTTTACCCAAAAAGAAACTTCAATAATTAAAAAAAAAAGAATTTATAAAATTATTTAGAAGTTAGTGATTGATGAATTTGACATGTTTAATGATAAAATCAAAAGATACTGTAATAAAGAAATGCGATTCATTAAAGTAAGCTCAAATATAAAAACTTATGTTGAAAATGAGAGATATGTATGAAAAAATAAGAAAGTAATATTTCAACAAAATCTTCAAAACGAATTCAATATACGCAAATTGTAATAATGTAGATTTCAGAAGGAATCAAAGAGAAAATTTTCAATATCCAAAGATTAATTGGAATAATAAAAAAGTAGTGGTTCCGTTAGTGGTAATAATAATCAGGAAAAATTGTCTGCAAGTTTGATAACATCCAAATAAATAATTACATATTAAATCAAAATGACAATTTAAATAATCTAAAATAAATTGATTAATTTATTATTCATGAAAAATTAATTATAGAACATCAATATGCAATCTATTTCCACGAAAAGTGAAATACTGACAGAAATAGACAAAATGGATTAAGACTTATAAGCTTAGTAGAATCATTATCGCGATTATCATAATCTGACTGATACTAGTTACTATAATTGTCAAATGGAAATTACAGAGGCTCAAAAGTTGAGATCCAGACTTAATTGGATTGAAGACTAAAGGTAAAGAGACCGCTATACTAGAGGCTAACAACGAGAATTATTCCAGAATAAATTTATTGAACTTGTGCATGTGAACGTTTCATCTATATAGTTCAAGACGAATTTCCTATCTCATCGGAAATGCTGATGATAATTCAAAGAGTGATACGTATAGTAATGTCAGAAACTTTCCCGATGAAAGACTTATTCAGAAATCAGAATTATTATCCATTAACGATTTAATGACTTGAGTTGGTGCTAAAAGACGACCGTAAAAGGACATTTCTATGAACGAATTCTGGGTTGAGTTGCTTTGCTGCTTTCGGCCTGATATGGACGTAATGAATCGTTACGACCCTTCAGAGACGTCTTTTACACTTTTACTTACTTTTTTTTTTTTTTAAATGAAAATTTCAAAGATTTATTAATACAGAAAATATCTTCAAATCATTTTCAGTTGGAAATATCTTTTCTCGTAAAAGAATATTAATTTTCTTTACAGAATTTGTAACAAACTAAAATAAACAATTTGAATTTTACAGTATTTAGATAACTTTTCAGGAATAAATTATAAAATATCGTGACCAATTAAATATTCTTGAAAATAAACTAATACGTAAAAATAAATGGAAAGTAAATAGAAAAGCAATAAATAATGAAAAAAAATGAATATACACTAGTACAGTTACTCATAAAATTCGAGTCTATTTTCAAGTCAATATATATATAGATGTACAAAATTTTACGCATACTAAATATTTACAATATCAATCAGTCGAATTAATTAAATATAAAAAAAGTATAATGACAAATCATGAAGAAAATTAGAATGATCAACTATTTTTCACATAAAAATTTTAGATTATAAATTTTCTAGAAACTCTGGTGATTCGGTTATTAAATTAAAATTGAGACTGCAGTCATAAAGTAATCAAGATTGAACATAAACAATTCTTATCAATATAATACAAATAAATAAATAGTAGAAATATAAACGCTGATAAACAAATAATGTAGAAATTTGTCAGTTATAGTTTAATGAATATAGGTACATAATAAATAGAATGTTAGATGCAAATATCTATAATAATAATCCACAAGATTCATTCATTATTTGATTCTGTAGTCACCTGAAGTTTGGCACATGGATATTTTTTGTTTTAAGGACGTTTATACCCTCAAGTGGTTCTCATTCTATCGGACCATGATATTCAATATCTTTTTAATTTCATTTCTTCTTATAATTTGGTTTCCAAATAGTATTTTATAGTTAAAATCATTACACAAACGAATTTTGTTAAAAACATTTCTTTCTGTTGAGAATTTCAAGCTATTAAAATTTCTCCTTAATGGTTATTTCACAAAAATAGAGGAATTACTAACCTTCAATAACTTTTTTTTTACGGTAAATTAATTATATATTGTTGTACAAGTTGTATTATGTTATAGCTTAAAATATATTAATTTTTTTTAAAATTTGTAGAGTCTTTTGCGCGTTTTTACTGTTTCCATGTTTTTACTGTTTCCAACTTTAAAATTTATATCTTTAAAACAGAATGGTAAATTTCAATAAAATTGGAACCATACATGCAAAATGATTTATTTAATATGTCATTAAAATTTCATAAAAATCTGTAGAAAATCGATTTTTGGGATAAACTTCTTTAAAGCAGATACTATTTAAAAAAGGCATTTAAATTAATTAAAATTTAAATTTATAAATATCACTTCAAATAATTTTAATTTCATTAATAAATATATCTATAATTTTTTCTATAATTTTCAACAGTTTTCAATATAGACTTATTCTCTTTTAATTTTATAATTATACTTTAATTTGTTTAAATTAATTTGTCCTGTTGTCGATTATTCTCGACACTATTTGAATTTTTCTTTTAATTGTCAATTATTTTCCTCATTTTTTAATTATTTTCTTTAATATGTAATTATTTTAGTCTTATTGTAATTTTTCTTTCAATTATCAAATATTTTCTTGAAATTTCAATTTAATTTTTTAATCTTCAATTTATTTCTTTAATGTTTAATTATTTTCTTAAATTTTCAATTGCATTCTGTGATTTTCAATTATTTTATTCAATATTCTCGCATTTTCTCAATTATCAAATATGTTTATGAAATTTCAATACAATTCTTTAATTAACAATTGATTTGTACAATTTTTCATTTATTTTTTACAATTTTTTTCCATAGTTTTCATCAGTTTTCAATTGACAATTTATTATTCTTCTTCAATTTATGATTATTCATTAATTTAAAAAAAAAAAAATTTCGAATGCTGTTTATTCTCACCATTTTTCGATTTTTTTTCAATCGTTAATTATTTTTTTCTAATACACAGTAAATTATTTTCGTCAATCTTTAAGTATTTTCGTCATATTGTAATTTTTCTTTTAATTATGAATTATTTCCTTAAAATTTCCATTTAATTCGTTAATCTTCAATTTATTCTCCAATTTTTAATAGAATTCTTCGTTTTTCAATTATTTTATTCAATATTCAATCATTCTCGCAGTTTCTCAATTATCAAATATTTTCTTGAAATTGTAATACAATTCTTTAATTTCCAGTTTATTTCTTTTATTTTTAATTATTTTCATCAATTTTCAATTGCATTCTTCGGTTTTCAATTGTTTTATTCAATACTCAATAACTCTCGCAGTTTCTCAATTATCAAATATTCACTTGGAATTTCATTACAATTCATTAATTTTTAATTTATTTCTTTAATTTTTAATTATTTTCTTCAATTCTCAAACATTTTTTTCAATTTACAATTGAATTCTTCGTTTATCAATTATTTTATTCAATATTCAATAATTCTCGCAGTTTCTCAATTATCAAATATTTTCTTGAAATTGTAATACATTTCTTTAATTTCCAATTTATTTCTTTAATTTTTAATTATTTTCTTCAATTTTCAATCGCATTCTTCGGTTTTCAATTGTTTGATTCAATATTCAATAAGTCTCGCATTTTCTCAGTTATCAAATATTTTCTTGAAATTCCATTACAATTCTTCAATTTCCAGTTGATTTCTTCAATTTTCATTTATTGTCTACAATTCTCAAACATTTTCTTCAATTTTCAATTGTATGCTTCGTTTTTCAATTGTTTTATTCAATATTCAATAACTCTCGCATTTTTCCCAATTATCAAATATTTTTTTTAAACTTCATTACAATTCTTTAATTTTCAATTTATTTATTTAATTTTTAATTATTTTCTTCAATTCTCAAATATTTTCTTTAATTTTCAATTATTTTTATCGATTTTCAATTAATTCCTCAATATTCAATAATTCTCGGATTTCTTCAACTATTTTTATCACTCATGAAAATTGTTTTAAGATTTAAATTCAATTATTCGACTCTTGACCACTTCAATTCTCAGTTATTTACTTTATATTTAAATTCCACTTTTTAATTTTCAGTTATTTTCTCTTTAATATTAAAAAATTATCGCCCTTTTTATTATTTTTTTCGATTATCATTAAGTTTCTTAAATTTTAAATACAATTGTTGAATTATTTTCTTTGATTTTTAATTCCATTCTTCAATTTTTATTTCTATTCTTCAATTTTTAATTGTTTTCTTCTGTATTCATTACTTCTCGGCTTTTTTAATTACTTTTTTTCAATTTTTACCTATAAGCAGGTTAGGAGAGAAAACCAATAGCCATAAAATTTTTAAAGCGATTTTTATTTATTTATTTACTACATTAAAAATAAAGAAATTGTACGACAAAAATTAAATAGAAAATTGGCCAATTTTCGAAAATGATATAATAACGGTTAAAGCTTCCACGAGAGTAATAGAATAACACCTTGGTAATTAATAAGTTAAGAGGTCTCGAGAAATCTCGTCATCGTTGATATTAATTACGTTTTTAACGACCTTACAAGTCAGGGAAATGCCGCTGGTACCTGATACTATGGCATGCTATTTAACTGTCATACCAATCAGTTCTCTAGCCGTCGAGGAAAAGTCTGTAGACCCAATTATCGCGACCTACTGCAACTGAATAGAATCGTCGAGAAAATTCCGGAAACGGTGTCACATCTGTTGATGCGACGAATAATATTTTAAAAGTCATCAGAAGAGCGATATTTCACGTTTTTTCATCTTATTTTCATCTAAATTTTCACCAGAAAACGAACTAGAGTTCTTTTATTTTTTCACTGCCTTTCATTCCTTCACGCAGCTTATCTGATCGACGATTGGAATAAAAAATTTCCAACATTGTGAATCTGAAAGAAAAGCTCTTTTGTATTAAGTCTTTTGTCCAGATTCTAAATTTCACGTGAAAGGAATAATTTTGATTATCTTCATCGAATTGGCTAATTAATTGGATTTTCGAAATTTATCAAATTAACGATTTAAAATTACGATTTTTTCAAATAAGAGAGTTGCGAAGAAGTAATATTACCTGGAGAACGGTAAACGAGAATATAACCAGGAATATGACCGAGCAAAATTCTAATCGAGAATTAATGAGAATTTAGTTTTTTTTATTCAATTATCAAATTAAGTCAAATGTTCTCAATCAATTAACGAAAATAGAATCTCTAGTGTCATTTTAATTAGTAATGATTTAAATTTCAATGTTAAAAGTAAGAATCTATAATAAATAATCCACAAGATTCATTCATTCTTTTATTCTGTCCACACCTGAATAATCTATAATTTTATTTATAATTTTCAACAGTTTTCAATATACAATTGAAATTTAAATACAATTCTTCAATTTCCATTTATTTTCTACAATTTTTTCCATAATTTTCATCAGTTTACACTTGACAATTTATTATTGTACTTCAATTTTATGATCATTTATTAATTATAAAAAAAAATTTTGTTCGAATGCTGATTATTTTCACCATTTTTTGAGTTTTTGTTTCAATTGTTAATTATTGTTTTTAATAGTCAATTACTTTCGTCATATTGTAATTACTCTCTTAATTATCAATTATTTCCTTGAAATTTCTATTTTATTCTTTAATCTCCAATTTATTTCTTCAATTCTAAAATATTTTTTTAATATTTAAATACTTTTATCGATTATCAATTAATTCCTCAATTTAATAATATTCAATAATTCTCGTATTTTTTCAATTATTTTTTTCACTCATAATAATTGTTTTAAATTTTCAATTCAATTATTCAATTCTAGAACTCTTTTTTTCAATTCTCAGTTATTTTTGTCAACTTTAAATTCTATTTTTAAATTTTCAATTATTTTCTTTGATTATTAATTTCATTCTTCAATTTTTATTTCCGTTCATCAGTTTTCAATTCTTTTCTTCTATATTAATTAATTCTAGGCTTTTTTCAACTACTTTTCTGCAATTTTTAATTGCTTTCTTGAATTTTCAATTATTTCTTTCAATTTTGATCATTTTTTTTCGATTCTCTATCTAGTTGTTAAATAAGCAATTATTTTCAACAATTATTCCTATAATTTTCTTAATTTTTTAATTTGCCATTTTTTTCTTCAAATTTAATATTTCTTGTCTAATTTTTTCAATTAGCTATAAATCTAGTCATTTTTCGATTTTTTTTCAATTGACAATTATTTTCCTCATTTTTTACATATTTTCTTCAATGTTTCAATTATTTATATATATTTTTTCAATCATTTTCATTATTTTCCAATTAATATCCTGAACTTTCAAATATATATATATATTTTTTTTTTTTATTTACGACAATATCTAAATTATTAATTATTTTGTTCAATATACATTTCATTTTATCATTTTGCAATTATTTTCTTCATCTCTTAATTATTTTAATTATTTTTCAATTAATTGCCTAAATTTTCAGTTATTATCTCAAATTTAGATTATTGTCTTCAATTTTCAACTTTTTAAATGATTTTTTAATTACTATTATTTTCTCCAATTTCTAATTATTTTCATTCTTTTTGCATAATTTTCAAAAATTTCAATTATTTTCTTTAATTTTTAATTATTTTCATTTTCTTTCATAATTTACAAAATTTTTATTAATTATCTTGAGTTTCAAATATCAAATATTTTTCCATTTTATTTATTGTTATTTATTTCATAACCTTTTATGACATTATCATACTTTTATGCGTTGAAACCAACAAACAGATTTTTTAAAAAGTTTGAAAAATTTCTGCAATTTTTTCAACTATTTATTTCAAATTTCATTATTAGGGTTCCGTACACCACAAGTGTACGCACGGAACCCTATTGGCAAGACTTTGTTGAAAATCGTATCCCCCCCCCCCCCCCTAGCCACCAAACTATTTGACTTAGAAAGTTCAAATTTGGCCGACATATGTATTTTCACGTGTAGATGAAAGGAAAATTATAGAGAACATGATTCTAGGGGTTAAACATAGCGTTGTCAAGAAAATAACAAGATTTTTGAGAAATTTTGATATTTTTTGGCTGAAATCTCTTGCCTTTTTTTAATTTGTACCATTCTTGCCCTCTATCTGCCAAACTATTGTACTTTGAGTGCTAAAATTTGGTACACATATGTGACTTGGACAGTGAAAAGGGGGCTTACGTGTCAAAAAATCGTTTTTCATTTTTTTGCAGATTCTGATAGATTTTTTGACGCTCTTTCACGTGGTGTAAACCAAAAAAAAATTTTTTTTTGACACGTAAGCCCCCTTTTCACTGTCCAGGTCACATATGTAGTTTGATGTGTAGATTACAGAAAAACTATAAAAAACCTTGTTGCAGGCTGTTATCATAGCGTTTTTGAGCTAAAAAAAAGATTTTTTTTAAAAAATGCTAAAAAATGGTTGTATTCCCCCCCCCCCTGATCTTCCAAACTATTGGACTTAGAGAGTTCAAATTTGGTACACAAATGTATTTTCACGTATAGATTACAGGAAAATTATAGAGAACATGATTGTATGTGTTGAACATAGCGTTGTCAAGGAAATAACAATATTTTTGAGCATTTTTTTAACATATGGGCCATAGTTTAGTGTTATAACTTTGACAGTGCTATAATCATCACTTTCTCTATAATTTTCCTGTAATCTACACGTAAATCTACATATGTGTACCAAATTTCAGAATCCTAAGTCAAATACTTTGGAAGATAAGGGGGGGGGGGGATACGGTCATTTTTTTAGCAAAAATGCATTAAAAGTGTACAATGCCACCTCCATATCTGCCAAACTATTGTACTTAGAGTGCTGAAATTTGGTATACATATGTTGTTTGCCATATAGATTTCAGAAAAACTATAGAGAACTTTGTTGCAGATCGATATCATAGTGTTTTTAAGCAAAAACCAACGATTTAAAAAAAATGCTTAAAAATTACCGTATCCCCCCTCCCATAACTTCCAAACAATTTGACTTAAAGAGTTCAAATTTGGTATCCAAATGTATTTTCACGTGTAGATTTTAAAAAAATTGTAGAGAACATGATTGTAGAAGTTGATCATAGCGTTGTTAAGGAAATAAAATGATTTTTGAGTATTTTTTATGGATATTTGCTAAAATCTCTGGATTTTTCGTTGACAGCGCAATCACCATCACGTTCTCTATAATTTTTATGTAATTTACACCTGAAAATACATTCCTGTACAAAATTTGAACTCTCTAAGTAAAATACTTTGGAAGATAGGGGGGGGGGGGTGGTCCATTTTGTATAAAAAATTCATTATATATTATATTTTATAGGGTAAGTCCGGGGGAGATGGCCATACGGGAGAGATGGCCAATTCAAATATTTTACTGAATTTGTTATTAAATATCAGTTATTATTGGTTATTTTGCTTCATTTGTGTGCGTGAAAGCAAACAACAACAAAAACTTGAAAATTAAAAATGAAAAAGTACTTGAAATCCTGGTGTATTTTTTTGACTAGTGCTCGAAAACATCAATGGGTTGACTTTACTGATTGTTAAAGTGTTCTTTTTTTTAGAATAATGCTTATTTTCGTATTTTTTGGAACTATACATGAGGCAAGCTTTGTAATAACGTCAGAATTATACATGAAAAAATTTTATTTATGTAAATATTAGGGGAAATCTGGGGGGATGTCATAAGGGATAGATGGCCAATTCAAATATTTTTACAGAAAATGACTCAAAAGGTCACTTATTCTAAACTAAATTTCTTCGTTTTGCATTTAAACATAAAGAAAAGCAAAATTTTGGCGAAAAATAATAAAAAATTAAATATAATACTTCCTTTTTATTTTGTCTATTACTCCAGTACTGAAAAATTTCAACTTGTTTAAATATCTATTTATTGTGGTGATATTCTTTAAGATAAGACTTATTTTTGTGTTTTGTTTATTCTTTCATGTAATAAACTCAAAATGATATATTAATTATATTTATTTACTTAAATAATAGGTGTGGCCAACTCTCCCTTACACCTATGGCCATCTCACACTACGATTGGCCATCTCTCCCTGAATGTCACTTTTTACAAAACATTAATTTTATGATTGTTAACATTAAAATATTTTATATTATTTATGGTTGTTTTAAAGTTAAATAGTCAATGTTTAATTAACAATAAACATCAATACATAAATGTTGTTTTTTTTTATTTTTATGGACCTTTATAGAAAGTATGGCCATCTCCCCCGGACTTACCCTATATTATATTATATATAATATGTATAATATATTTATATATTTAATAGTATCAAATATAGTAAAAATTATTTTGTTTTGTGTACGGAACCCTCGATTTTAGTGCGAGTGTAACTCGAACTTGCCCGATTTTTTCAACTTATCTTTGTTTTTATGATATTTCAATTATTTTCTTCAAGTTTCAAATTTTAAAATTATTTTTTAGTTATATTCCCCAATTTTTAATTATTCTTATTTTTTTAAATTATTTTATAAAATTGTTAAATATTTTTATCAAATTTCCCATTATTTTGTTCTATTTTTAATCATTTTCAATTATTTTCATAATTTCCAAATTGTAAACTATTTATCTGATATTTCAATTATTTAATTCAATTTTATGTACCTATATTTTGTATTTTTTGCAATTATTTCTCTTAAATTAAAAATTGTTTTTTTCAATTTTAAATTATCTTATATTAACATAAATTATATTATATTATTTTTAATTATTTTTTTTTTTTTTTAATTAACTTCTAAAAAATTAACTTTCTCAAATTTTAATTATTTTCTTTAATTTTTATTATTTCTGAATTAATTTCCTTAATGTTTAACTATTTATCTCAATTTCAATCATTCATTTTTTTAATTTTCTCCAATTTTTCATTACTCTCACTTATTAAATTATTTATTTCTAAGATTTTGAAGCATTTTTTCCAAATTAAAATTATTTTCTTTATTTTTAAAACATTTATATTTAAATTCCTTTGGAAAATTTTAATCGTTTTCATTTTTTTTTCAATTCATTTGCAAAATTTGACATTATTTTTTTAAATATTATATTTAAAATATTAGCAATTATTGATAATATAAGGTGTAGAAACTAATCGCGCGCCAGCGCGCGTTGTTTATTTTAGTTAGGTAAAAGAAATTATAATTTTTATAAAACACTGTTCATAATTATAATGTTTATCAATTTTTATTTCAATAAATTGTTTATATTCCAAAATAGTGAATCTCATTCAAATTTAGAAAATTCTCATAAATTCTCCGGAAGGAGAATATTCTCCGTTATATGCTCGAGAATGTAACCGGACTTTAAATTACCGAGAATTTTGCAACTCTAATAAGAAAGCAACTTTGTTCGTTTCTTTTTTCATAGCGAGAAACAAATTTTAGAATTTTCCTTGAAGTAAATTGTAATTTATAATTAAATTTTTTTTTTATTTACGAGCATTTATTAGACGACGTGAAAATATATTTTTCCTCGGTTTCAATCAATAAGCGATAACGAGTTTTGTTGGTGGTTTCGATTTCTTTCCTCGTCGTCATAATAAAGTAGAAAATGTCTGTCTCAATTTACATCGAAAATCGATTAAGGTAATGGATATAAATTCGCTTGAACGTTATATAGAAATAATATTTGTGTAAAAATAGTTTAGTGGGATTTTGTATATAAGAGGAAAATTTTGGGGCATTATTACCAAGCTCTCGATTTATTGGCGGAGAATGTTTGCAAGAAGCTGTTGCGGATAATCGGTGAGTCGTAAATTGGCAATCGTTGAGCCGTCAAGTACATTCGACATTGACGAGAATACGTTGTGGGTGAGCTTTAATGGACCGAATCGTGAATGTAAATGTAGAGAACCTAACATTAAATGCTATCTGCATGAGAGTATACAAATACAAACCTAACAAGCATAGTTATGTATTAGCACATGTCTACAATTTTAACGATGTAATGACCCATAATGTTTTGAATCTCCGTGAGTTGAGTACAAGACATTAACAGATATATTCATAATTCATAATTATGCAACACTAGAACCATAACACGTAATTCCATTTGATTAGACGCACTATTCTAATTATTCTCCTCAATTTCCTATTGTTAAAATTTACAATAATTTACTAATTTCTTTTAATTGGCTTAATTATTCAGAAATAAATCAGATTAAATTTATGCTAAATTAAATACATCATTTGTTAAAAATCTATAATAATAATCCGCAAAATTCATTCATTCTTTCAGTCTGTCCGCACCTGAAGTTTGTCAATTAGATATTTTTTTTGTTTTAAAATCAGTTACGTTTGAAAAAAACTACTTTCTTTAAATTAAAATTAGAGTCTATTTTGATAAGAATCAATTTAACTGCATTGACATAAAATAAATTAATTAAAATATAGTTTAGGGGAGACCGGGGCTAGTTGGGTCAGGGTGAGATGCAAGTTTGTGCCAAGTTTCATTATTATATCATCATATATGTGGAATAAATGTAAGAAAAACTAATTTTAATACTCCAAAGTAAATTTTTACCCACTTGGTTTTTTTGTTATATCTTCCTGAGTAATAGTTTTATAGAACAAGTTTAATTATCAAATTTTGATCTTTGAATAGTTCCTTTTAAAAGACAATGAAAAGATTTTAATTTATATTTGCAGTATCGATAGAAAAAAATCAAATATTTGAAAAACACAGGCGGGGTTAGTGGGGTCGTTTTGGCCGGGGTTAGTTGAGTCGCCCAAATGCATTAGGAATCTAATATACTTATTCTACATTAATAAACTACATTAATTTAATTAAATTTCACTATCAGTAATTTATTTCAGTCAATTAACACTAATAATAATACTTTTTGACTTTTTTTTTATGTTAAATTTCTCGTAATGAAGAGTGCCAATGCTGACAAATGAAGTATAGTTTAAAAGAGTGATCTTTCTGAATTAGATATTAAGTGCTAAAATGGTTATTTATTATGAACAGAATATAATATAAATAAAAATATGGAACGAAACACATGTACCTATTATGAAATGTTGGTTGACAACATGTACCACTGTTTCATTTTTGACGTCCCTATTATGAAACAGGGTTTTTAAATCAATAAATAATTTCAATTCTCCTAACTTTTCGGAATAATTGAAATATTAGTTATAAATAATGAAGTTCGAAAAACAAATTTTATTTAAGAAGATAATTATTCAACTAATTTTTCTAATGAAACAACAATGTAGAAGTTCTGGAAATATTTGAGGTTATGTTTGCAGTAGTGTTTCATGAGTGTTTCTTAATAGGGACATGTGAAATAAATTTGTACCCCAATATGAAACGCTTCTTTAAAAAAACTTGGTTACCTTATTTTGTGTTTAATTTTTTCAATTATTCTTTTCAGTTGTCTATTAATCTAGTCATTTTTCGAATTTTGTTTTCAATTGACAATTATTTTCGTCATTTTCACATATTTTCTTCAATTTTTCAATTATTCTCGTCATTTTTTACCTTTTCCTTCAATTATTAGTTATTTTCCGCAATTTCCAACTATTTCCTACAATTTTTTCAATGTTCAATTAATTATTATCTTACACGGAGAAAAAGGAATTGTTGGATTTACAAGCGGATTGTTAATATCGAACTGACAAATCCGATATGTTGTTACATCCAATTTTGCGTTATCTTAGCAATTTAGGATTGTTGTAGTAACAAAAGGGATTGTTGAAGTAACAATCAGTTTAGTTAGATAACAAAATTTTTGTTACTACAACAATCCCAAATTGCTAAGATAACACAAAATTTGCTGCCACAACAAACCGGATTTGTCAGTTCTATATTAACAATCCGGGTTGTAAATCCAACAATTCCTTTTTCTCCGTGTAAAATTTAAAAATTATTCTTTAATTTTTTAAATGATTTTGTTCAGTTGTGTATTAATCTAGAAATGTATTGAATTTTGTTTTTAATTGTCGAATATTTTCTTTATTGTGTAATTTTTGTTTCAGTTATCAATTATTTTTTCAAATTTTAATTTAATTCTTAAATTTTCAATTTATTTCCTCACCTTTTTATTATTTTCTTCAATTTCAATTATTTTTTTCGATTTTCAATCTAGTTTTTCAATTTGCAATTATTCCCAATAGTTATTCTTATAACTTTTTAATTTTTTTTTTATTTAATATTTGTTTATTTTTTAAACTATTCTTTTCAATTGTGTAACTATGTAGCCATTTTTCCAATTTTTTTTTCAACTATCAATTATTTTTGTCATTGTTTAGATAGATTCTTTAACTTCGTAAATTCTATTATTTGAATTTGCAAAAATTTATAGTTTTAAATGACCAACAACGATGCAAAGTTTGTCGCGCGCATTGGCGCTCGTTAATGTTGCTAGTAAAAATGTATATTAAAAAAAAATTAAACACTATTTATAGTCCATGATGACACTATTTAGACTTGTAAAGGGTTTTGCAAAATTCGAATTTTTTCAAAAGTTCTTAACAATTAAACTTTTTTGCAGCGTTTTAGAAAAAGAAGCAATATCTCGAGATTGGCTAATCCGATTTTAATAAAATTTGGAATGGGTAGTAATTAGGAAACATACTTTTTTATCCAAAGCTAAATTTTAATCCTTATGAATCCTGTTGTTTCATTCCGAATCAATCCGTTCTTATCGGTTTCTAATATTCTAATCGGATTTATTCGGATTTGAAACGGATTGAAATAATAAGATTCAAACGGATTATAGTATAGCTTTTGAATGAAGCAGATTAGTTCGAAATGATTTGGAAAGAATTTTCGTCAAGTTACATCCATTTTAAGATTTGGATAAAGAAAAAATTTAATACAAATATTGCCTTTTGTTTTTTACTGATATACGTTACATTATTAAAATAGAATCGATTAATGTATTGTAAAACATTTTTTAATAAATATTTATGAAAACATTAAAGTAAAAAATTGCTCATGATTCGGGTAGATAATTGTGTCACAGTCATAAATTAAATGCACCTAATTAAGAGCGACATTTTCGCATAAAACTGTAATTAATATGCATTTGGGTGAAACAATCATTAATAAATACATTGTTATGCAAGGTTTGATGCTAATGATTGCTAAAATCAAGATTTTATTTTAAAAGGATTTATACAGATATTAATTATTAGTTTCAATTTATTATTTCATGTCTTGTTATTATGAACCAGCAATATAAATTTTGTCGAATTTTGTTTGACTAAATACACTGGTTTAATTACAGAATATGCTTACAATACATAAAAAATAAAATACTCTCATTTTCTAATAATAAATAATTATTAAATTATTGTCTAATATTTTGTTAGTTCGAAATAATTTTAAAAATTCAGAATAAACTATTATTTTAAAATATTTAATTTTCCAAAGATTTCATCTTAATGCTTCTGAATTTTTTAATTAATTATAATAAAATTTTAAAAAATTGAAATATGAAGTCTATGATTGAAAATTATTTGTGCTGTATTTTCGGCGCGAATGTTAATGTTAAACATAACCTAAAATCTCTCATTACAAATTCTCAAAGTCTCTTAAAATATTGAATATTCTGTCACAAAACTTGGTAGAATTACTTGAAATATATTATATGGAAGTTTTCCCTGATTCGAGTTTGTTTAAATTTAGACTCAAAACTAATTTTTGAAAACTTAGCTTTTTCTCGAAAATTTTCCAAAATTAAAACAAATTCGAGTCAGAGAGACCTTCCGAATGACATATTTGGTAATTGTACCAAGTTTGGTGACAAAATATTCAATATTTTAAGAGAGAAGTTGTGAACAAATTTTGCCTATGTCAGTGACGTCATAATCGATCACATGCCATTAAGAAAAATTGTATTCTGATTGTATTAAGCGCGCCTTTAACCTAGCGGTGTAAACAGTTAAGTCTTATCAAATTTGCAGTTTTATAACAATTTCAGATTATTATTTAAAATTAATATCGTGGATTATAAAAAAGGAGTTGTACTAGAATGTTTGTTAATTTTTATACCCGTGTCCTTTAATATTAATGTGATAAAATTTCACAGGGCCTCTTTAATAGGATCGTGTAAATTTGAAACAAAGTTTAATTACGATTACAGTTTATTAAAAAGGAATTAGTCGCTCTTAATTTTCTAGACAGAAGTGCAATAAAATTTGCAATCTACTTGGAAATAGTTCTGAAGATTAAAAAATGCTGGAGTTTATTCATGAACACTTTTGATGAGTAAAGTGTTGTCATTTGAGCTATTAGCGAGGCTGTAAATCACAAGAGACTGAAATTCGCATGACTCGTTCATTTTAGCCCTTCATGTTTCAAGGGGGTATTGTAGTGGTTTGGCATAGAGCCAAATTCCAAGCCCTCTGCAATTAAGGATATTAATTTTCATTTCCTGTAGACAGAGAAATCTACACTAGGCTCAAACCTAGATTGAGGCTATGAATTCTAATTTTTTAAAAAATTTCTTGTATTGAACCAATTGCTTAAAATCGAGTTCATTAATAACTTTATCGAGTATATCGACAAGCTGAAAATCAATTTTTGGTTTCACTCCAATACCTTGTAATATAATTATGGGAATATTACAATTTGCATTTAAAGCAAAATATAATGTAGAGAAAGAAAGAGAGAAAGAAAGTTACCAGAGGTTAAATTATCTGCCGATTGCTCAGGTGATATTGACCAGTCGTCTAATGGAATTACTTACCCGATAAGTCAATGTAACCAGACCTATTCAAGTCTGAACCCACTTCAGCCTAATTGGACCTGCTTCTGCACTTTGGATTATTAAGAATTATATCATATTAAATGCCGACTAAATTATTCAATTAGAATGATTAAAACTTTTTGTAGTAGTGCTTATTTTCTTCAAGGAAACTTTTTCTTTAATTTAAACGAAACTATCTTTCTCAAATACAGAAGAAATTGATAATTTATCTTGTATAAATGACCCAAAAGGCACGTTTTATTGAGGTAACATTGTATGTCAATGTCAACAATATTAACGTGTTATAAAAATAACACCAAAAAATCAGTACAAAACTCGAGCACAAAACGCCTTCAATTAAAGGTTTTGTGTCTGTTACAAGAATTTCATTGTCCCCTGGTTCGATATATCAATTATCGAATCCATACATCCAGGAATTTCTGAAATGCTCCCAGAAATTTCCGTAGAGTGACCAGTATTTTCAAAGGATTTCCCAGCAATTTCCCAAGAGTTCCCACGAATTTTCAATGCATTTCCACGAATTTCCCATAATTTTCCACAAATATTGCAGGAAATTCCCAGGAATTTTCCAAGAGTTCCCAAGAATTTCAAAAGAATTCCCAGGGGTTATCCACGAATTTCCAAGGAATACAAAGGATTCCTAGGAATTTTCCAGAAATTCTGAAGCTTTTCCCAAGTATTCCCAGGAATTTCCAAGGAATGACGAGGGATTGCACATAAATTTCTCAATAGTTCCCAGAAATTTCCCAAGAGTTTCCAGAAATTCCCAAGGCATTCCCACGAATTTTCCAACGTTTTCCACGAAGTTTCCAGGGAATTCCCAGGAATTTCCCAAGAGTTCTTAGGACTTTACAAGGAATTTACAGGCATTTCCAAGGGTTAGCAGGAATTTCAAAGGAATTCCCAGGGGTTTCTCACAAATTTCCAAGGAATACAAAGGATTCCTAGGAATTTTTCAGAAATTCTAAAGCACTTCTCAAGTGTTCCTAGGAATTTCTAAGAAATTCCCACAAATGTCCAAGGAATGACGAGGGATTGAACATAAATTTCTCAATAGTTCCCCGAAATTTCCCAAGAGTTCCCAGGAACTCCCGAGGCATTCCCACGAATTTTCCAACGTTTTCCACGAAGTTTCCAGGAAATTCCCAGGAATTTCCCAAGAGTTCTTAAGAATTTACAAGGAATTCACAGGCATTTCCCAAGAGTTCCCAGGAATTTTCAAGAAATTCTCAGGCATTTCTCAAGTGTTCCCAGAAATTTCCAAGGGATTCTCAGGGGTTTCCCTCTAATTTCCAGGACTGACTAAGGATTCCCAGGGAATTTCCAGGAATTTTTCAAAAGTTTCCAGGAATTCCCAAAGCATTATCAGGAATGACGAAAAATTTTTAATTGATTCCCACGACTGACAAGGAATTTCCTACAATTTTCGACGAATTTACAAGGGATTCACAGGCATTTCTCAAGAGTTTCTAGGATTTTCAAAAGGATTCCCAGGGGTTTCTTACGACTTTCCAAGGAATACAAGGGATTCCAAGGAGTTTTCCAAGAATTCCTAGAAATACCCAGGAATTTTCAAAGAATAACCAAGAATTTCCAAGGGATTCCTAGAAGTTTTCCAGGTATTCTCAAGAATTTTCCAAGAGTCTCCAGAAATTTCCAAGAGATCACCAACGAATTTCCCTGAGAATTCTCAGGAATTTTCAAAGAGTTTTCCAGTAATGCCCAAGGATTTTTCAGGAATTATCAGTAGATTCCCAGGGTATTTCCAAGAATTTGCAAGAATTTTTTACGAATTTTTTAGGGATTTCCCAAGATTTCTCAGGAATTTTTTAGGGATTCCTAGGAATGCCCAAAAATTTCTAATTGACTGCCAGGAATTTCCAAGGGATTCCCAGGAGTTTTCCAGGAATTCATAGGGTTTCCAGAGATTTGCTAGAAATATCCCAAGAGTTCCCATGAATTTCCATGGGATTCCCAGGAGTATTATAAGAATTTACAAGGGATTCCTAGGGATTTTCCATGAATTCTCATGAACTTCCCAAGCGTTCCCAGAAGTTTCCCTGGGATTTCCGAGTAATTCCTAGGAACGAACAAGAATTTCCCAAGAGTTCCCAGGAACGTCCATGGGCTTCCTAAGGATTTTCAATGGGTCTTTGGAAACTTTTAGAAAATTTCTAGAAATTCCAAGGAAATTCGTTTAGAATCCCTTGAAAATTCCTGGGTACCCTTGGAAAATTGATACGAATTCCTGGAAAACTCCTCGTATTCCCGTGGAAATTCTTGGGAATGTTTAGGAAATTCCTAGGCATTTATGGAAATTCTTGGAAAACTTCTGGGAATCTCCTGGAAATTCTTGGTAACTCTTGGAAATTCCCCGGAATGCCTAAAATTTTCTAATGTATTCCCAGGAATTTACAAGTGATTCCTAGGAGTTTCTTAAGAGTTCCCAAGAATTTGCAAGGGAATTCTAGGAGTTTTCAAAGAATTTTCAGGAATTTCCAAAAAGTTCCCAGAAATTCCCAAGGGATTCCCAATGAATTTCCCTGAGAGTTCCTAGGAATTTTCCGAGAGTTTTATAGGGAGTGTCCAAGGGATTCTCAGGGATTCCTAACGAATTTTCCAGTAATGCCCAAGGATTATTCAGAAATTTCCAGTGAATTCCCAGGGGATTCCCAGAAATTTTCAATGATTTTTTACAAATTTTCCAGTGATTTCTTAGTAATTCCCAGTAATTCACAGGAATGGCCAGGAATTTCCCAAGATTTCCCAGGAATTTCTAAGGGATTCTTAAGAATGCCCAAAAATTTCTATTTGATTTCCAGGAATTTCCAAGGGATTCCCCACGAATTTCCAATAAATACCTAAAAAATGCACATGAATTTCACAAGAGTTCCCAGAAATTTTCTAGAGATTCCCAATGAATTTCCCTGGGATTCCTAGGAATTTTTCAAGGATTTCCCTAGAAATACCAGTAATGCTCTGGGAATTCCCAGGATTTTCCAATGGATTACCAGGGTGTTTACAGGAATTTACAGGGATTTTCCAAGAGTTACCAGGAATTTCTAAGGGGTTCCCAGAAGTTTTCCATAAATTCCAAGGAATGCCCTTGGATTTTCCTCGAATTTCTTAACAGTTTGTAGCAATTTCCAAGAGATTTCCAGAAGTTACCCAGGAATTCCTAGTAATGCTCAGGGATTTTCTAGGAATTTTCCAAAAGTTTCCAGGAATTTACAAGGGATTCTCAAAAGTTTCCCAGGGTTTTCATGGGAAAATAGCCGCCATTTTGTTAATTTTCAAATTTTTCAAATTTTCAAAATTGCTAAGAAAGAGAACCTAAAACACTAATAAAATCAGAAAACAAAATTGAAAAATATCAATTTTTGAAAAAACTAGAGTGATTTTAAAAAAATTTCTTAGCGATAATAGCGATAATTTTAAAAAAATTTGTTAATTATTTGCCCTAAAAAAGGAGTGTTTTACAGTATATTAAAAAATCGTACCTCATCCATTATCTTTAACATTTATACTTTCAAAATAAAAAGAATATAAATAATAAATAAAAAAATAAGCACAACGAATCGAGTTATTTATAAAAATGACTCTACAAAACATAAGTTTAATTTGTTAAAATATTTTACAACTTATATTAGAACACTACTTCACGGTTTTGAATAAATATCTAGAAATTACCACTTTCCACACGCTATAGCGTGAGTTATTAGCACCACTGAACAAAATAAATAAAAAAGATTATTAAACTAGTTTGCTTTTCTGTTTAAATAGGTACCCTGGTGGACCGGAATTATCTTCAATTTCAAGGTATTGTCTTTGTGATGAAGGCTGTCGGAACGCACATGGTCCTGACCTTCTGTTCTTCCTCGAACGAGCAATATGCTGGACTACTTTATTCCCTTCTCATGTCAAGAGACCACATTTTAAACAACAATGACATCAATGGTGTGCACAAATTATTGAATCGAAGAGAACTGAAAATTTCAAACATCAAGAAATCTTGCGCCAATGGAGGAGCGGATTTCAGAAGAAGTAGCTTCAGTCTCAGTTGGCTGGTCCTACTGGGAATTCTCACTTCCTCTGGCCTCGTTTCAGGTATCACCTGGCATTAATGCTGATTCCACTTTTCAAATTAAATGCTCCTTGTAGACCGAGGACCATCTTCGAATCGATCCACGACTAGAATAATTGTCGAGTTCGAAACTTGAAAATCACTTTCCTGAGGGAAGACGAGTCTGACAAGAATCAGATCTTGAAGGCTTAAAAATCGAATCCTACAATTTACCTCGGGATCTTTGACACAGTCAATCTTTTGACGCTACGTGATTCGAATTTAAGATCAAAACGTCGATCTCTCGCTGTACGAATAGATAAGTCTCATTTACCAGTAGGAAAAGTACTGACTTGAGAGAAAAGTTCATTTTTAAACAGAATGAATCCAAATCCTGAATCCGATATAATTTTCCACCTGGGAAATTTCGGAAAAGTTTGTATAGCGGCCGTAATTGTACAGGTCATTGTAATTTTATAAACTACTTTTAAACCAAAGAAGCAGAATTTTCAGAAAAGTTTTAATCTCTTTTTTCTGCAAATTCTGAATTTCTTGGAAATTATGAATCTTTTGAGAATTTGGGATCATTTGGAAAATAATGAATACTTTGAAAATTCTCAAACTTTTGTAAATTTGCAACCTTTTGTAAATTGCTAATATTTCGTAAATTTTTTATCTTTTGTAAATTCTTCATCATTCATTAGTAAATCTTTTGTAGATTTTTAATCTTTTGAAAACTTGGTTTATATGATTTAAATTACATTCAAATTATATGTAACCCTTTCCAATTTTTTGTAATTAGAAGTTTTTTTCCTAAAATTTTGAAACGCAAATGAAAGTGAAAATGTATGAAAGAATTGAAAGATTTAGTGAAAAATATTCTTGCATTTATGCAAGTTTTAAATGTCACTTATTTATTTATTTATTCCTAATAGAGGGTAGAAAAAAATAGGAATTCATAAATTCCTATAATTAAAATGAAGAAATTATGAATATTTGAATTCCTAATTAAATTTTAAAAAATTAAAAATCTTTAAATTAGCCATTTAAATTTAAATGTTCCAAATATTTCGAATTTCGAAAATTAAAATTTTTTTTCAATTAAAATGTGATTGCAAATGCCGTAGGTTTTCGCAGTTGCGTGTTTTTAATTTCTACTACTTATTATAAAACAAGATTCCTTTATGAAGTAATGCAATTAAAGTGTGAAAATTGTTTAAATTTTAAACTTTGCTTTCTCAGCGTCCCTATTCATTGAGTCATCAATCGGACTCAATTAGAGATTAAGATCGAGACCATTAGACAGTTCCATTTCAAGTCACGAAGGTTAAGATCTTTTCATTTTCTGAATACAATAGAAAATTCCACAGAACGATTCATGAGTCGTTAGCACTCAAATGAATACATTTCTTTAACAATTTTTAACTAAAAAGAATTCTGTTTATAAAAGTAAAAAATTTCAATAGATCTGCAACATATAAAACGAAGATTGAGAAAAATTTTTAAAAATGCTTTCATTTGGAAGTTAACAGCTTAAACTTACATTCGTTTTTTACATATTTATACAATTTGATAATTACCAAATAATAAATTATAGTTAATCGCAAATTCATTATTAAAAACCGATAATAAAACAGAAGTGTTCAAAACTAATCTATTATATCTAGGAATTTTATTTTTCACAATGTCCCTAATAATCTGTACTTTTATACAAAAAATCTATTCCAGTTTTTCAATTAAAATAACAAATTTTCCAATTTCCACACTGATATCGACTTAGAAAGTACTTTCTATCGAATTAGAATTTCATAACTGATTTGACGAACGTGACATTCTAATTTCTGATTTGGCTTCGATTTGATTTGGACCATTTGGTTAAAATTTGAGGGAAACTTGAGTCCGATTTGGAAGGAAGCCAAACGCTATGATTCCTCTTTTTGGTTATGTATCTGCAGCTTTGAATTTTTAATGAATGCACACAAGCGATTTCGAAAAATATTCTAAAACTGAAAAGTTTATAGACGATAGGTGAAATAATCGCAAATCAATATCCGTTTTTTCGAAACTTCCTTAATATAACGAAACATGTTGTACAAAGAATTAAAAAAGCAATACTTCCAAACTCCTGGCTCTATTTTATCGTGTCGGGTTTTATAACCAACCGATCCATTCGTGACAAGGATCACTTTTTAAATTGCGCTATAAAAGTTCCAATACTTTCAAAAACAAAACAAAAAAGACGATATCCTTCACACCATTAATTGGGCATTCTCCGAAATCCAAACTTAACTGCTGGTACTTTAACAAAACCACGACTCAAAGCAATCCACACGTTTCTAATTATTATTTCTCTTATTATCCGAGATTTAAAATTTTGATATTTAATTTTTCTTCTGCTCCATAACGTGATTTAGAAATTTTAGTAAAATATAATCAGAGTATGAACACTTTTTTTATGAAATTAAATTCCCAGACATTTCCTGGTTTTTCTCCGTCAATTTTTTTTATTTCCCGGTCAAGAAATGAATTAAAAATTTAAGAATTAAATTAAAATTTGAAAAAATAATTGATAATTGAAAAAAAAAATTAGAAAATGACGAAAATAATAATTGACAATTGAAAACAAAATTCAAAGAATAATTAGAAAATTTTAAAATAATAATTGAAAATTAAATAAATTGTAGAAAATAATTGGAAATTGCGGTAAATAATTAATAATTGAAGGAAATAGTTGAAAAATGACGAGAATAATTGAAAAATTGAAGAAAATATGTGCAAATGACGAAAATAGTTGTCAATGGAAAACAAAATTCGAAAAATGACTAAATTAATAGATAACTGAAAAAATTAAAGAAGAAATATTTATTTATTTATTTACATATATAATATTAAATTTAAAGAAAATAATTGCAATTTGAAAAATTAAGAAAATCTTGGAATAATTGTTGGAAATAATTGCACATTTAACTACTGAATTGAAAATCGAAAAAAATAATTGAAATTGAAGAAAATAACAAAAAAATTGAGAATATAAATTGAATATTTAAGAAATACATTGAAATTTTAACAAATAAATTAAAAATTTAAGAATTAAATTAAAATTTGAAAAAATAATTGACAATTGAAAACAAAATTCAAAAAATGGCTACATTAATACACAACCGAACAAAATAATTTAAAAAATTAAAGAATTATTAGAAAATTTTATAATAATTGAAAATTGGAAAAATTGTAGAAAATAATTGAAAATTGAGGACAAAATTAATAATTAAAGGAAATAGTTGAAACATGACGAGAATAATTGAAAAATTATAGGAATAATTTTTGGATATAAATTGCACATTTAACAACTATATTAAAAATCGAAAAAAAACAATTAAAATTGAAAAAAATTGAAAATTGAAGAAAGCAATTAAAATTTGAAGAATGGAATTAAAATTTAAAGAATATAATTAAAAATTGAAAAAACGTAATTGAAAAAAATCAAAAATTAATGAATATAGAAGAAAACAATTAAAAACTGAAGAATGGAATTAAAAATTAACCAAACTTAATGATAATTGAAAAAAATTATAGTAAAAAGACGATAATTTTTTAATATTAAAGAAAATAATTGAAATTTGAAAACTGGAATTTTAATTTGAAGAAAATAACTGAGAATTGAAGAGAATTGTTCTAGAATTGAATAATTGAATTGAAATTTTAAAACAATTTTTATGAGTAAAAAAAATAATTGAAAAAATTCGAGAATTATTGAATATTTATAGGAATTAATTGAAAATTGATAAAAATAATTGAAAATTAAAGAAAATATTTGAGAATTGAAAAAAATGATTAGAAACTGAAGAAATAAATTGGAAATTAGAGAGCTAAATGGAAACTTCAAGAAAATAATAATTGATTATTAAAAGAAAATTTATAATACGACGAAAGTAATTAAATATTCAAGAAAATAATTAACTATTAAAAAAAAAATTAACAATTTAAAAAAAATTCGAAAAATGGTGAGAATCATCAATCGAATAAAAACTTTTTTTAAATTACTGAATAATCATAAAATTGAAGTAGAATAATAAATTCTCATTTGAAAAATGATGAAAATATTGGAAACAATTGTAGAAAATAAATTAAAATCGAAGAAATTAATTGAAAATTGAAGAATTGTATTGAAATTTCAAAAAAATAATTGATAATTGAGAAAATGCGAGTTTTATAGAATATTGAATAAAATAATTGAAAATCGAAAAAAACATTTGAGAGTTGAAGAAAATAATTAAAAATCAAAGAAATAAATTTGAATTTTAAGAAAATAGTTGATAATTAAAAGAAAAATCAGAAAATTAATAAAATAATTAAATATTAATGAAAATAATTGAGAAATGAGGAAAACAAAATTGACAATCGAAAGAAAATTTCGAAAACTGGCGAGAATAATAATCGACAACAGAACAAAATAATTTTATAAAATTAAAGAATAAATACAAAATTTAAAGAGAACAATTGTATATTGAAAACTGTTAAAAATTATATAAAGAATTATAGATTTTTTTATTCATGAATTGAAAATTATTTGAATTGATATTTATAAATTTAAATTTTAATCAATTTAAATGCATTTTTTAAATAGTATCTGATATAAAACAAAAAATATCTTGCAGATTATTATTATTATTATTATTTTTAATTTTCCCGGTCATTTTCCGATTTTTCCTAGTTTCCGGGTCAAGTGGCCATCCTGTAATTGATAAATAATAATTGTTTGATAGTTTTTCTAATTTTAACTTTGAATATGATTTAACATTAATATAATTGCATTTAAATTCGATAGTTAAAATGAAAGTCGTTAAATTTTAAATCATTAGAATTTAAATGCATTCATTTTTTGAATCATTAAAATTTATAAACACTTAAATTTTTGAGTTTTTAAAACAAAAACATTTAAATTTTTTATTCTTAAAACTCAAAGGTTTTCAAATTTTGAATCATTAAATTTTATCGGACTTAAATCTACAATTTTTTAGCTATTTAAGCCTTAGATTTGAACCTATTGAAATTGGAACGAATAAAAATTTAGAATCGTTAAAATTTTAGTGCCCTTAAATTTCAACCTATTTAAATTTGAAACCGTTAAAATTCAAACACATTTAAATTTATAAAAAGCTAACGAAATATTCAACTTATTTCAACTTTTTCTGATAAAATGTCACAATCTTGAAAGTTTTGGACAGAACATATCAAATATTCAATAGCAAAGGAATGATTAAAATATATAAAAAAAAATCAAATTGCTCTGAGTCGGGGAAAATCGTCAATAAATACTAGATTTTTTAAACGTCTGAATAATTAACTGAATATATAAATTTTCTATCTGCGAGCCTACTCGAGTCACAATTTTATAACCTAATTTAACGGGCTTTCTTTCGAGTCCTTGGCCATATAATTAAGTGTTCTTATTTATACTATCTTTTGTACAAAGGTCTTATTTTTTAGACGTGTATTAATTATGATTAAGCGGCAGTGCGTAGCGAGTCCCTCCCTTTTAAAAATAAATTTTACTTCTCACATAAGCGTCTTTTATAACGAAGAAAAAATATTATAGAATTTGCGGATGCTACATATAGGGGAGACTGGGGTCAATTTTAATAGAGGTCAATGGTAAAGCTGTTAATGACAAGACGGCGCGTTAAATGTTCTAATTCTAAAACTTTTTTGTGGGTCAATTTAATTCTTTAATTTTATCTATAACGAATTTTACATCTATAAGATTGTAGAAAAAGAGATTCTATTTTTGTTTACTTTATTTAATATTATGTGTAATATTATGTGTAATAAATTGAAACAGAAATGTGAAAATTTATTAAGAAAATAAGAATTGTATTATTTGTGTTGCTCATTAGATATTTAGCAAGTAGAAAATTAGTTTATAAATAAAAAGTTATGATATGTCATTTTTAAAAGTGATAGAAAACAAGTATTAAAGACCAACAAGTCTAAAAATATAAAATAATAAATAAAAATTCCAGTATAAAACGAAAAAAAGATATTAAAAAATATCAATTTATTATAAGTTTGAAAATATGAAATTATCAATATACGAAATTATTCATATTTATTACGTTTGACTGATTTAATGTTCGATACAACAGAAGCATTGACGAATAATCAGTTTCGGAATTCAATTTTGTCGAGATGAAGTTTTGATTGATGAATTCCAGGCGGTTTAATATGAATAAGTTAATAATTGATTTGAAAATGTCAAGTGTCTTTTATTAATAAGGTGTATAATTGCGTCAGTACATAACAAAAATCAATATTAAGTTTATTTCTATTTTTAAAAAATTAGCTCAATTACAGAATGTTCAATTAACAAGAAACAAAAAGAAAAATGAATAAAAAAAATTTCGGGCTAAAATTCTTGGTATTTTTAAATTTTTCACAGCTTGGAAAAATTACTCCATTTAATAATTTTCATTTCCAGTAAGTAAATAGAGTGAGTGAGAGAGTAACGTGAAAAATTAATTTGCCTCCGAGATTCGTATTTGCACTTCGTATTTACATGTTGATTGCTTCATATTTTTCATCCAGCTTTCTTTTTTCATTTTTTTTTTTTGCTCATGCCTACACAAACTATTCATCTCTGTGGACAATAAAACTCTTCTATTGGCAAAAATAATTTGAAAATCATTTTAAAAAATAAAAACAATCGCGCGAGTTTGTCAATCTAATCACTTAAATTCAGTCAAGTGAATTGAATAAATAATCTATGAATAAATGAAAATTTCATTAAAAATTGTTATGATAAAAAAAATTCTATAAAGATTCGAATTCATTGATTCGAATTTATGTTGACTGAGTAATAACATTTTGTTAAATTAAAAAAAAACTCCTTTAAATTAAAGATTTGAAAAAACCTTCTTGTTGAGTATTAAAATAGTTTATAACAAATAAATTAAATATATATCTGCAAAATAACGTAACATTGATCTCATTCTCCCCTGTATTTTAATAATTGTTGAGTCAAGTGGAATTATAAAATAATTTATGGTCTAGTGTAAATGACCTTAAAACGTTGCAAATTTTAAAGATGGAAAGCTTCCTCGGTTCAGAAGCAAAGGGCGTAAAAATTAATATAAACATCCAATGCTTTCAAAAGAATGTTTATAAAGATTAAGTCGTATGACTAAAAACTACTTTTAAGTGGAAATCACATTTGTCGAATTACACACTTGCCTATATAAGATATTAAAAATATTTCTTTAAGATATTACTATTTAAAATAAAGCAAAAGTTTTGTGATACTTTTTTTAGTTCCAAATAACCGGAATTGAACAGATATTTGTATTTCCGAAAATCAGAAAATTTACAATACTTTTGTTTGCTTTGAAAAACAATATTTTCTTTTCAACAATTAATGTTGTAATTCTACAGCTGTGTTTTCAGAAGTTCGTAATAATTCTGGATTTTTAAGAAAAATTGTATTCATCGAATGAGTTTTTGCAATTATTTGCAAAAATGAAAATAACTTCTGAGGAAAATCAAGACTATAAAAATGCAAAGTGTTAAAAATCGATTTATTAACAAATAATAATACTCGATACTATCGAATAGTAAAGAGCTATGTGACGTTGTGTTTAAATCGCTTTAGAGTCTTTATTTATTGTACAAACGCTCGACATTATACTATTATAATTAAAATTAAGTATAATTAAGTAACTTCGATATTGTCGTATGCTTAATATGTGTATAAATATGGAAACGAAAAATAAAGAGTGATTGCGACGTTTTTGAAAATCATTTCAAGTTTTTAAGTTGAACCCAGAATCGCCTGTAAAAACTTACAAATATTATTTATTTTAAACTATTCAATTTAATTAACAATCCTATTATTATTATTATTATTATTGTAAAATAAAGGCAATTATTCAAGACAAGTTTCTTTTTAAAATTTAGTATTAATTCTGACTAAAATAAATCAGTCACTAATTTATAATAATTATAAAATTAATGGATTTTAACTATTATTAGTTTAAGTTTATAATAAAATTTAATTGATTGAAACTGGGCATGAATTAAAAAAGTTTTAATTTAAAATTGAATCGATCTAAAGTAGAATATTGATTAGGTATTAAAGTAATTGCAATTAAAATTTTTGAATGACAAAATTTTGAATTGATTGAAATTGGGGTTAATTGAAATTCAACCTTCTCTTTAATTTTAGGGGAGACGGTCCAACAGTAGATAGTAAAAATTTCCAACAGGTGTAAGTATTTCAGGCTGAAGTCATTAATAAAATGTTTAACACTAAAATGAAGCTAATATACTCAAGTAAGTAATGCAGAAAGCAAAATGAACCTAAAAAGAACCACTTATTTATTATAAGTATTTTTATAATATATGATAAAAATTTACTAAAAATTACATCTTGACAACAGTAGATAATCGTTTCCTATTTAAAGAATATAAATTGTGGAACAGCTTTCTACCCGTCATACAATTCATTGATTAGTATTCTTTAAAATAAAATTAATTTTGTAGTGTTATTATTTCTATGTCTCGTTTTCTTCGAAAAGTGTTCACACACTGAGAAAAACAGGAGCCTTTCTTGCTTAAACCTGACTACCTGACCAAACCTAGTAGCTAAAACAGCGGGAATTTTGAAACGAAGAAAATAAAAAATCAAATAAATTGTTGCATCTATTGAGTGTATCAACTTATTTAAATATAAATATAAATGTTTTCATTGATAATAAATTGATTCTGGTTAGTTTATATAGAAGTATTGAAACTAAATTATAAAGTTTTTAAAAACAAGAAAATGCTTTCAAAACAATAACCTCAACTTCTGACAGTTCTATAATGAATTATCTATTCTTGATTATCTATGCGGTCACTCCTAAATCAATGTAGTAGTTTCATCAATAAAAATTCATTATCGGTTTGTATTTCGGATTAATTGAAGCGTGGTTTGATTCAAATTAGAAATAATTTTAAGTTTGGATTGATTGAAATTAGAACCAATTAACACAAATGTATAAATTCAGGTTGCAATCGATGAAACTTAAAATCGTTTTAACAATAAAGTTTCTTAAAAGAAGTAGTTTGATAAAATTTTTAATTGACTAAAATTGTAATTGATTAAAATTGTAATTGATTAAAATTGTAATTGATTGAAATTAAGGATAAAAAATTCCAAATATTTAATAATTAATTAATTATTTAATTTAATTCAAAATATTTAATAATTAAATTAATATATAGAAGTTAATTAATAATTTTCACTTTGATGGATAAATTGAGATCTCTTCAAGTAATTGCAATCATTTCAAATTTGGTTAAATTTAAGTTTCTACCCATTGAAAATAAAGTTAATTGAAAAATTTTAATTTTAGATTGAGTAGATCAAAATTAGAATTAAATAAATCACAATTGAATTGTGATCAATTAAATAAAATTTTGTATTTTGTATTTAACTGTATTTTAAATTGCTTTAAATTGAAGTTCTCTCAAAGTTGGGTTCTTGAAATTAGAATTGCTTGTAAATTGAGTCAAAGAAGTTTGGTTAATAGAATTTAATTATCAATATACATTTGCGCTAAATTGGGATGTATTTTGATTAAAATTACAAATAAATAAGATACTGACAGAAAACGTTGCTTTTACCAAGAATAAAAATATGCTTGGACTATATAAAAGCTTAAATTAAGAACACTCTTGTTCCAAAAATAATTATACTCGATCCGATTCTAATGATAATTTTATACTTGATTCAATGCAAAAATAAATTGATACAACAAAACATTTCTCTCAGTATATAATTATCCTCTTCGAATTTCGATATAAAATATAATACTATATTCTCTTGAAACTTGCATAATTGAAGATTTAATTTATAATTTAAACCCCAATCAATTAAAATTAATTATAATTCGAATCAATAGAAATTTTCATCAATAATATGAATGAAATGAATTTCCGGTAAATTAAAGTTGATAGAAATTAGAGTCAAATAAAATCTGATTATAATAATATTACCTGTTCCTGAAACTCACATATCGATAATAACAAAGGTTGATTAAATTTGCCTGGTTATTGAAATTTATTCCACTTCAAACAAAAACGAATTTGCAAACTTCACATACCTTTGCTTCCATGTAAGCAATAAAAAATTGTTTCCTAATAGAGGATGTAATAAATTTATTTATAACAAAAGTAATAAATAATAAATATATTAATAATATAACAATTTTTAAACTATATTTATTAATTAAAAATTATTATTTATTATTAAAAGCGACATGTAAACTTACTTTAAATTAATATATTCATTTTTTAAAGCAAAATATTTTTTAATCATGAATGTTTGTTAAAGATTTGACGATTTAAAACTTTATTCAAAATTATTATATATTATTTTTTTATATATTATTATAAAATCATTATTAGTTATATAACATTAATATAAAATGTGTATTTTATATATATATAGACTAGTAGGTTGGTTTTTCAATCTAGAATATTTTTTCAGTAGGAACTGTGAATAAAAAATAAAAATTAAAGAAGTTATAGAAGAAGAAAAAAATTTAATGCCAAAAAAACATAAAAATCGTAGATTATTATGCGAATTTGTGGTAAATTATATACTTAATATAAGTCAATCGAGTCGTTTTAAGACAAGAAATATGATTTTTGTATTAAATAAGTTGTACTTTTAGCGTGGAATACAATTTAGGCAAAAAACGATTTTTTTCGATAAAAAAAAGTTGCTTAAAAAATTGGATTGGGTATTTTCAAAAATCCCTGTGTCAAAATTTAGATATTTATGAGCTTAATAAGCTATCCAAATTTTGTTGAAATCCGTTGAAGTGTTCTCGAGATATCCTAGCTACAAAAAAAGTTCTGCACACACATACCTTGAGATATTACACACACATACATATTTTGAGATTACTTACTGGTAATTCATGGCTGTTTTTTTCGATTCTCCAAAAATAGTCTAAATCGAGTCATTTTCATCTAAAAAGCGTAAATTTTTTGTTTTTTAACAAATGTTCAGATGTATGCAAGTGTAGGTGTGTAACTTTTTTTGTCTTTAAGATATCTCGAGAACGCTTCAACGGATTTCAATAAAGTTTCAATAGCCTATTAAGCTCATAAATATCTAAATTTAGACACAGGGATTTATAAAAAAAATTCACATTTTTTTAAGGACCTTCTTTCATCGAAAAATATCATTTTTTGCCAAAAAATGTTTCCATACTAAAAATACAACTTGATGATAAAAAATTCATAAAATAAATTATCTTTTTTCATTTTTATTTTAGCGTTTAAAATTCTTTTTTTCTTTTAATAACTTCTCCAATCAACTTTTATATGTCCACGTAGTGGACATAATTTTCATTTAGTTAAGTACTTAATAATTCATTTTTAAATATTTTTTTTAAAAAAAAAATCAAGTGTTTTACTTTAAGTATTTACTTCCACTAATTTTGCCTTGAATCTAACCAACAACAATGAAGTATTTTCGTGATTTTTGCTCAGGAAAGTGGCATCGAGAGGAAATCAGAGAAGAGGCTTGTAATTCGTGTTCGGAAAGTGTATCAAGGCCAGAGTGAGTCGAGCAATATCGTGTAACAAACTGCAGGGAGTAAACGATAATGAATAGTCGTGTATAGGTAGGATAGCTCGTAAGAGGAAGAACGAAGAAGCATGGAGGGTCCGATAATTAAGGTTAATTTTACAATTAACCCCCACCCTAAACGCCTACATTCTCAACTTATAGTCCCAAGTAAATCTCCCTACCTCCCCCCCCCCCCATGCCACACTTCCACAACCCTATCTTTGCATCGCGATTTCTTCATACAATTTTCCTCTCGTTGTCACAGCTTCTTCCTTTTTTCCGTACAGCTCTTTGTGTTGCAGAGAGTTGAAACGGTCAAAGGAGATTCGACTACAAAAGAACTTCTGTGTACTGATCTTGTCGAAAAAAGTTTCAGTCGAATTCATAGGTACTATATAGTTGTAGAAAAAAGAAACTTTAAATATATATAGAGACCCACTTTTAAAACTTAGTTGGAAACAGGAACATTTAGAAATTGTAAATTTAAAAGTAAAAGATTTTTAAAAAATTATTTAAATGTTTCAAACTGTTGTAAACTTCTCTAAAATTCTTTGTAACTAGACGACATAAAACAGCTTAAAACTTATTTTCTTGTTTCTAATTTTTTTTTGAACTAGTTCAAAACAGTTTGAACTATTTAGAACCATTTAAAAATGTTAAAAATATGTTTAGACCTATTTTAAACCTGTTTGTACTGGAATTAGTTATACATGCTTAGAACTTGAATAAAACTCTTTAGGTTAATAACTTGTTAGAACTGGTCCGAAAATATTAAAAACTGTTTAGAACTGCTTCAAACTATTTAAAACTCTCAATATTTTAACAAATTAAAACTGTTTAGAACAAGTTTAAAATAGTTGCAATATTTACTAGCTGAAACTGTTAAAAAACAGTTAACGAAACTTTTTAGAGCAAGTTTAAAACTTTTTAGAACAAGTTTAAAACTTTTTAGAACAAGTTTAAAACTTTTAAGAACTATAGCTTAAAACTTATCAGAACTGGTCCAAGACTGTTTTAAATTAATTTAAATTACGAAATCTATAAAAAAAATATAGAAATACCTTTAAAATCATCTGATACCAAATTAAAACTATTAAACTTATTTGAAACAGTTTTTAACTTAACTCTAATTTTTTTTTAACTAGTTCAAAACAGTTTGAGTTATTTAGAACCATTTAAAACTTTTTTAAAACTATTTTAAAACTGTTTGTATTAGAATTAGTTGTAAATGCTTAAAACTTGAATAAAACTCTTTAGGTTCACAACTTGTTAGAACTCGTCCGAAAATATTAAAAACTGTTTAGAACTGCTTCAAACTACTTAAAACTGTTAATATTTTACCAATTAAAATTGTTTAGAACAAGTTTAAAACATTTTCAATATTTACTAGTTGAAACTGTTAAAAAACTGTTAATGGAACTATTTAGAGAAAGTTTAAAACTTTTAAGAACTAGCTTAAAACTTATCAGAACTGTTCCAAGATTGTTTTAAATTAATTTAAATTACGAAATCTGTAAAAAAAATATAGAAATACCTTTAAAATCATCTGATACCAAATTTAAACTATTAAACTTATTTGAAACAGCTTTTAACTTGTCTCTAAATTTTTTTTGGACTAGTTCAAAACAGTTTAAATTATTTAGAACTATTTAAAACTGTTTAAAACTTGTTTAGATCTATTTTAAAAATGTTTGTATTGGAAATAGTTATAAATGCTTAGAACTTGAATAAAACTCTTTAGGTTCACAAACTTGTTAGACCTCCTCCGAAAATATTAAAAACTGTTTAAAACTGCTTCAAATTATTTAAAACTGTTAATAATTTACCAATTAAAATTGTTTAGAACAAGTTGAAAACATTTTCAATATTTACTAGTTGAAACTGTTAAAAAACTGTTAATGGAACTATTTAGAGAAAGTTTAAAACTTTTAAGAACTAGCTTAAAACTTATCAGAACTGTTCCAAGATTGTTTTAAATTAATTTAAATTACGAAATCTGTAAAAAAAATATAGAAATACCTTTAAAATCATCTGATACCAAATTTAAACTATTAAACTTATTTGAAACAGCTTTTAACTTGTCTCTAAATTTTTTTTGAACTAGTTCAAAGCAGTTTAAATTATTTAGAACCATTTAAAACTGTTTAAAACTTGTTTAAAACTATTTTAAAACTGTTTGTATTGGAATTAGTTATAAATGATTAAATCTTGAATAAAACTCTTTAGGTTAACAACTTTTTAGAACTGGTCCGAAAATATTGAAGACTGTTTAGAACTGCTTCAAACTATTTAAAACTGTTAATATTTTACCAATTAAAATTGTTTAGAACAAGTTTGAAACATTTTCAATATTTACTAGATGAAACATGGTTGAAACTGTTAAAAAACGGTTAATGAAACTATTTAGAGCAAGTCTAAAACTTTTTAGAACAAGTTTAAAACATTTAAGAACTAGTTTAAAACTTATCAGAACTGGTTCAATATTGTTTTAAATTAATTTAAATTATGAAATCTGTAAAAAATAAAGAAATACATTTAAAATCTGTTTTTAGTTTGTATAAAACTGATAAGAACAAATTTGAAACTGTTAAGATTAAAATTTCGTAAAACTGCTTAGAACTTATTTGAATCTGTTTGTAACTAAAAAACTCGTATAAAGAATGTATTGTTTCACAACTTTTTTTAAAACTATTTATAACTATTTAAAACTGTCGGAAATTGTTTGGAACTACCTACTTAGAACTGATTTCAAACCATTTAAAACCATATTTAAACTGTTCAGAACAACTTTATGCAGTTAACAACTTGTTTTAAACTATTTGAACTTGACAAAAATTAAAAACTTTTTAGAGATTTTTCGAATTTGTTTAGAACTGTTCATCACTTGGTTAAAACTATTTAAAATTGATTTAAAACTGTTCAGAACAGATAACAAACGTTTAGAATTATGTAATACAATTTAGCACTTATTGTAATTTTTAAAATAAGTTTTTACTTGTTGAAAGAGAAACTTGTTTAAAAAAATCACAAAAAATACCAATAAAAATTGAAAAATTAATAAAAAGTAATTCTTTACAAAATATTGAAATTGTTGAGTTAAATCTACAAATAATTAAAATTGCACAAAGTAATTAAATTCGTGTAACAGTGCTTAATGCCGTTTTAATTTAATTGAATACCGTATTAATCAAATGAAAATTTAATTTCGTTAATTGGTTCTTAGATTGTTGGATTTCATTTCGAGAAAATTGAAGCAAAGTGCAAGGTACATTATTAAATTTTTTAATGAAATCTTCAATCAGACTTTATTTGATTTTTAATTTAGTTTATTATATATTCTTTATTTTTACAAGAACAAATGAATTATCATTTAATTTAAACTTGAAGTGCAAGGTAACCTATTAAGTTTTTTTAATGAAGTCTTCAATCAACCCTTAATATTCATATTTTTATTTAATTTATTATAAATTAATTTTTTTAACAGAAAAAAGAAAATTTGTCTTAAAACTTTGCAACGAATGAAAATTAATTTACTGCCTGGCTCCAGAGATATAAGCTTATTTTCTCGTCTTATTAACTAGTTCCTTTGCTGAAGAAACCCTTTTAATAAGAAACCCCAATTAAGAAGATTTTATAACTTCATCATTATTCTGAAACACTCTCTTCGTGGAGAGAATTAAATAAACTATCAAAGTACCAGTATATCACTTCTCAGATTTAATTTGTGGAAATTTTTTTACTTTACTCATTATCACATTTACAGAAATACTGGTTTTCTTTTAATTTTTAGAGTTTTCAGTTTACTTGTCATTTTTATTAAAATGAAACGGAAAAAAATTAAAGGACAGCTTCCAAGTTACATCTAAAATGCTCAATATATACATTTAATGAAAGGGGTACATGAAAATATAAAAATATTATTTAGAAAACATGATTTTTAAAATTTTCTTTTTTTAAAATACTAATAGGGGTAATTTTGGGGTATTCAATACTTCCCTCTAAGAGGAAGCAATACCTAAAATATAATTTTGTAAAAAATCAAAAACCGTATGTTTTATAGTGATAAGCAGTGTACTTGAATTGAGAAATGTAAATGTGATTTACGTAATCAATGACCTTGAAATTAAAAAGATTAGAAAAGTCATTTTTAAATGCCAGAAAAACAAGTAAAACGATTATTAGATAAAAGCCTATTCTATCAAAAGCTGAGACTCGCTAAAGTTTCCTGTTGTGCTTTATAAACGAGGAAAGACGCCCACTTGATAATCAAGATGCTAATAAGATAAATAGGTTAATAGCTCTGTCGATTTAAAAATTAATTTGCTCAAACTGGAAGACGAAATTTTACGATTTTTTGTCCTTGACAAGTATTTAATTGAATTAAATTCGCTTAGTTTTGCAATTGAATTCATTTTTCCCTTGTTTAAAAAAAGAATGTTTAAAATAAAAATTTCTTATCTCAAAAAAAATTTCTTTGGTCACAAAAAGATTCTTGATTTCTAAACAAATTCTTTCTTTTAAAGAAAAATTCTTTCTTGTTAAAAATAATTCTCAGATTATTATTTTTCAATTAAGAAAATCTTTGTTACTAAAAGAAATTTTAAATTAGTTTTTTTTTAAACTTAGAAAATCTTTCTCGCTCAACAAAATGTAATTCATTCTATTTTTAACTTAAGAAAACCTTTTCTGAGTGAACAAAAATTCTACTTCCTCTTGCACGAAATTATACGGAAGGTATCAAAAAAATGACTATTTTTTCTTACACTTTATCTTAATTTAGAGCTGCTGAGCAAGTAGATTTCACTGAGACCCTAGAATGGCGATAATTTGATTCATGAATATTCACAGCGAGAACTTGCTGGGGTAAGACTACATTTATAAGAGTGATGTAGTCTATTATTATTCCAAAATGTAATATCTCGCTGATATTAGCTGCATCTCGATATATAAATATATATTATACGTATAAATATAAAAGGCGACGAAAAGGGTAGTTGACTTGTTAATAAATATGTATAAAAGTATAGAAGTTACTAACACTAAACCCATGAAGTGCAACTCGATGGACCGTGGAAAATTGTCAGGGATGTGATATGCTCGTTTGATCGTGAGCAATGTCCTCACGGGTCAATGGAGCGCACTTTTCAGAAAAGGTTTCATCTCACAAAAGTGCACTGCCTGTCTGCAAACCGAAGAAATTCACTAATTTTATCTAAGATATTCAATGGCAAGCAAATTTGTCGAGTTTCTTTAGAAAAGAGTTACACAAAAAATTGGAATCCTTTTCCTTAGAAATTATTTCGTTTATTAAATATTAATAATAATATTGATTTAAAATATTACAAAAATTATGTTTTCATTATAAATAATACTGATTATTAGTATATTTTATTCAAACATTTATTTGGTTAATACTATAAATATAATAAATAATAATTATTAATATTAATCCGAAATCGAGATAATAATGAACTTCCGTATTAATTCCGTATTAAAATTTTAAAACTTAATAATAGTGAGAAAAAATGTTGAAACAGTTTATTAGTATTACTGTTCACAACTGACATTTGTCACTAGAGTTTTTTTTCTTTTAAAATATTAAACCATATTTCACCTTTTTAAAATGTTCTCAAATTTTACATTTATAGCAATTGTCACTTCTTCAAATTTCAGTTAATATGAACTTGCATTGATTAAAAGTTCAACTAATCCACGTTTCAAAAATACTTAAGGGCATGTGATGGAGTATGACGTAACTTGTATAGGCAAAATTTGTCCGTAACTTTTCTCTTAAAATATTGAACATTTTGTCATGAAACTTGGTAGAATTACTTTAAATGTGATTAGGAAGGTCTCTCAGACCCGAGAATTTTGGCTCAAAATTGATTTTTTAAAAATATTGCAATTTTTCGAAAATTTCCGAAAATTAATTTTGGGCAAAAATTCAAACAAACTCGGGTCTCAGAGACCTTCCTAATGACATTTTAAGTGATTCTACCAAGTTTCATGACAAAATATTCAATATTTTAAGAGAAAAGTTACGAACAAATTTTGCCTACACCAGTGGCGTCATAATCCATCACATGCCCTTAATCTGAAGTGATTTAAAAATTTCTTCAATTTTTAATAATTATTTTCTATTATGATTTCAATTACTTCAAATACAATTTTGTACTATTTTTATAATTTTTCAACTATTTTTTCAATTCTTAGTTATTTTAATTGTTTTTAAACTGTTTCCATATATCTTACATTTACCTTCCTCAAATTTCAATTACTTTGTTTAGTTTCCTCAATCACTTTTTCAATATTATTTACTTTTGCCTTGACATTAAATCAATTTAATTATTTATTCCTTCATTTTATATTATACATCGCATTTTTGTCATTTTGCAATTATTAGTTTCAATTTTTAATCATTTTCATACTTTCTTAATTAATTTACTGAACTAACTTAATTTACAATTATTTTCCCCATCTTTTAATATTTTTATTCTTTTTCAATTAATTTCCTACATTTTCAGTTATTATCTTAAATTTAGATTATTGTCTTTAATTTTCAATTGTTTAACCGTTTTTTCAATTATTTTCTTTTGCTTAAAAACAAATTCTGTAATTTCATATTATTTTCTCCCATTTTTAATTATTTTCATTCTTTTGGCATAATTTTCCAAATTTCCAATTATTCATCTGAAATGTCTATTATTAGTTTCAATTTTGAATTATAGTTTCTTCAAATATCAGTTAATGTGAACTTGCATTAATTAGATATAATTTAATATAATATAATATAATATAATTTATATAATATAATATAATTTATATAATTTATATAATTATAATATAATATAATTTATATAATTATTTATATGATTTTTTATATTATTTTCTTTAATTTTCAATTACTTTCGTTCTTTTTCGTAATTTCCAAAACGTTTTTAATTATTTCTGTTTAATTAAAAATTATTCTCTTCAATTTTAAATTATGTTGATCTTGTTTAATTTATTTTCTCTAATTTTTAATTATTTTCTTTTTTTTTCAATGATCTTCTGAAAGGTTTAAGTATTTTTCTGAAATTTTCTTTCACCTTCCTTTATTTAAAATATATTATGTAATTTTTTCAATTATTTTTTACAAACTTTCATTATTTTCTTCAATTTACAATTAATTCAATCAATTATTTTTTTAATAAATTAATTTTTTATATTAATTTTCTAATTTTATTACAAATGTATGTTGTAATTTTTTCAATTATTTTTAGCAAACTTAAAATATTTTCTTCAATTTGTAATTATTTTTATTACTTTGCAAATATTGATCTCGAATTTTTTATTACTTTCATTATTCTTTAATTAATTTCCTAGATTTTAAAATATTTTTCACATATTTTAAAAATTTACTTTCATTTTCAATTATTATTGTTATCAATTTGCATCCTCTTTTTAATGTCTTAATCATTTTTCAATTATTTTTCTTAAATTTCAATTACTTCGGCAATTATTTTTTTTTTTTTTCATCTGTAATGATTTTCAAAATTTTTATATTATTTCGAATATTTGTTGATTAATTCCGAAAATTTCAATTATTTATCTCAAATTTCCATTATTTTCATCAATAAATTTTCGATTATTTCTATAACGTTGTACCTAATTATTTTCCTGAATTTAAAAATTTTTGAAATCATTTTGTAATAAGGTCCTTTCTTTTACTTCACAAATATTCTGTATTTTTTAAAATTATTTTTCTAATATTTCAATTAATATTTACAAATTTCAACTATTTTTATCATTTTTCAAAAACTTTCATCAAAGATTTTCATTATTTTTTAATTTCTCCCCTAAATTTTAAATTCAAAATTTCAGAAAGTTTCAATTATTATCTTTAATTTTTTCAAATAAAACTTTTTCAGTTTTAATTATTTCCTTCAATATCAAATTAGTTTAATTATTAATTAATTAACTTTCAATATCTTTCGACATTTTTTAATTATTTTTACAAAATATGAATTTGTTTTTTAAAATTTTTTTCTTCAAATTACAATTAATTTCTTCAATATCGAATTATTAATGTCAATTTGTAATGTCATATAATGAAAGGACACAACTCATCAAATTTGTTAATTTAATTATCAGTTTCACTGTTTTCATCGTTTTCCAAATAATTTTCAATATTAAAAAACACGTTTCATGCTCCATGAATTTTTATTTATTGTTTTTTTAATCACTTTCTTTTATATCAATTAAATTCTGTAATTTTCTCAACTTTGTTCTTAAATTTCCACAACAAACTTTAATTTCCAATTATTTTTAACCTTTTTTAAGTAGTATTGTTTCTTTCAAATCTATTCTGTAATTTTTACAATTATTTTTTACAACTTTTTATTAAATTCTTTAATTTTCAATTATTTCTATAATTTTTCAATTAGTTTGTGTCATTTTAAATTATTTTTAAATTAATTTTCTAATTTTTTAAAATTATTTATTTAAAATACGAGTTATTTTTTTAATTTGCAATTATTTTTATCATTCTGCAATTATTTTCTTTTATTACAAATATATATTGTATTTTTTTCAATTATTTTTACAATTTAAAATTATTTTCTTCAATTTTTAACTATTTTTAATACTTTGCAAATATTTTCTCGAAGTTTTTACTATTTTCACTATTCTTCAATTTATTTCCTAGATTTTAAAATACTTTTCTTAAATTTTAGTAATTATATTTCATTTTCAATAATTATTGTTATCATTTGCAATCAATTTCTTGAATCTTTAATTATTTTTACTAATCTTCAATTAAATTCCTAAATTTTCAATTATGTATCTCATTTTTCAATTTTCATGTTCTTTTACCGTTTTGCAATTATTCTCCCCATCTTTTAATTAGATATATTAATTATTTGTCAATTAATATTCTAAATTGTCATTTATTATCTCAAATCAAAGTTATTGTATCCACTTTTCGATGTTTTAATCATTTTTCAATTATTTTTCTCAAATTTCAATCAAGTTCGTCAATTTCTAATTTTTTTAATTTGTAATAATTTTTATAAATTTAATATTATTTTGATTATTTGTTTATTAATTCCGAAAATTTACTCGAAATCAAATAAATTGTCAACTTTCGCGTTACAATAATTACGCTAATTAAGAAACTCTTTAATTTAACTTTTTTTTTTTATTTCTCCCCCCCCCCCCCCCTCTGTCAATATTTAGTGTGCAGGTGGCAAAAATTTACAAGTCGCCGCCCCTATTCGGATACATGGTAATTTTAATTATTTTTTCATTTGACCTTCGTGCGATCGTCCTTTCTTATTAAAATTTCTTTTAAATATAAAAATTATTCGTTTCAGAAGGTAACTGTTTTAAAAATAGAATTAAAAAAATGTAATATTTAATTTCAAAACAATGTCATGAATTTAATTAAATTTTTTTCTCACATTCTTTCACGTAATTATTTACTCTATTTTGATACGCCATTTTTCATGGATAAGGATTTTCAATTTAACTCAGAAATGCTGTTAACAGGAGTTAACTAGAGTTTGTTAACTGGAGCTTGGCAGATTTGTTTAGTTCGCGTTGGAAAAACTTTTCACTTGTAATATAATGTGCAAGAGAATTTAGACATGCGAGTATTATTTTCACTGTTCCCGCAATACTATGTCGTTCATGAAAAAGTTGATTCATCTTATGAGAATAAGAAAATGATGAATGGCTGTGACTTTCATAAAGGGCGTACTTCATCGCGTCCCCTTTTTTCAATTATTCACCGTATAGAATTGTATAATTTAAACTACGATCCATAAAGAACAAATATTTTAAATTTCTTTCTATATAACAAACAACAATAATTAGTTGAGACCATTTTTTTTTAATTGCAAATAGGGACCTGTCGACAATCACACTATTTAATTTCCCCGATCGAAAGTCTGCGAAGAACTTTAAGCTAGAAAAAACTTTCAGCGACAAATTTTGTTATCATAACATAAAGAAGTTTTCTAAAAAAAATTCTGATCAATTCTTTAAGAATTTTAGAAAATAAACAAAATTTTAAAAAAGGCAGTTGTCGCGCTTTGACTCAAATTGCTCCGGACATAGAAAATGTTTTTTTTTACAATTTTTAAATGCAAATTTGTTTAATATCAACAATAAACCATTTGAAATAAATTGAAAATTAATTAAAAAATAATTTTTTATTAATTATTGGAAAAATATAGACACTTATTGAATCAGGGAATTATTAGGCTTTGTTTGCTTACTTTTGAATACGTATAGTAGCAAGTAGATAGACTATGTACCTGCATGAAAGAAGTGCCTCTATGAATATATATTACGTACTATCAATATTCAGGTATACGAAAGAGTGGAGCTGTAGAGCTTGCTTGACACAGAATGAGAAAAACCAGAAAAGCGCATTTTATCGCTCAGAGTTTGAATCGTGAAAAGAATCGTTCACGGGATTTCATTGTATTTCCTCGTATTGCTCACTTTTACTGTCCATCTTTGTTACCGAATGATGCAAACAAGAGGAATTCTCAATTCTTCCACGAATTTCGATTGAGAGCCTCCAATAATCCTCGTTTTGTAACTCCAAATCGACAATGCGCCTAAAATTTCAATAAAACACAGCAATACGATTCTTTTTTAATTCGTTTTTCCAATAAAGTTGTTCAACATTGATAGCAATTTTTTTTTCTTAATTCTTGGATTAAATAAAATACTCAAATATATAAAGTGCCAGGGCCTTTTCAAAAACAGTTTAAAATAATATACAAGAAATTTAACGAAATTTTTTTTTAACTTTAGGGTTTTAATTAACTGAATTATTAATTGACAAAATTTTTATTCAGACAATTTTTTTTATGACATTAAATTATTAAATTTAAATATATATTATTTTCAATAATTCATTGATTTATTTCTGGATTTAAATTAAAATTATAAATCTTCTAGTGACACACGATGTAAGAATATCAAGTTAAAATGACTTTTCAACGTAAAAAAGGTTTGTAAAGTAATTAATTTATTTCATAATTCATGGGTGGAATGAAATTGAAATGACACATGGAATTTAAGTTTTATCCAATGAATTTAACTCGTGAATTGTTTGACGAGCTTTCTAAAATTCAATTTCCGAATTTGATATATTTATGATTAAAGTTCATTGTACTTTTTTTCAAACAGGAAATGGGTTTGTCTTACTCGTTTAAATTCAATTTCAGATAAAATGCTACACTATTACAATTTTTGCGATTTATATTTATGCATATGCTTTTTGCGGATTAAATATTTGACAGCAGGAATAACAGATTAACATGAAAAAGTAACTATTTTTATTTAAAAAAAACAATAAATAATAAAAGAATATAGAAGAATAAAAAGCAATAAATAAAACAAATCAATAATAAATAGACCCAATGTGTGTATCAAAAGAAAAAAATGTATGATACAAGAGAAAAAAATTAAATGAAGAAAATAGAAACTGATAAAGGTAGAACAGAAAAAATTTAAAGAAGGAAAATTAAAGTAAAATAAAAACAGTGTCCAAATTATACGTAATATTGAGACAAGTCTGCAGGAAATTTTAAACTAGAAAAAACTTCCAAGGAGGAATTTGGTTATGATTATATAAAGAAGTTCTCTAAAAAGATTCAAATCGATTCTTTAAAAATTTTGGAGAATATACAAATATTAAAAAACCTCATATTGCGTTTTAACTCAAATTGTTTAGGACAAGAAAATTTGATCAATTTACTACATTACAGATAAAATAGAAATTATTAATATAATGAAAATAAAATTATAAACAAATTGTTAAAAAAACAAATAAATAATTTGTATTTTTAGTGTAATTAATAATCTATTGCACATGCATTTAATTAACAACCACGGTGAAAATGATATTAAAAGCGCACTCTTTGTTTGCATTTTATTCACACGTGTCTCGGGCTAGTTAATAGAAAATGAGTGTGACGTTTGTGGGATTTTACTGAAAAATAGAACAGCGAAATTAAAGTACAAAACCGAAAATACGAACAGCGGAAAACAGGGACTGAATTCGCGATGCAATTTCCTTTACTAGGTCGTTTCCGCACGTCGCTTTTTGTTACCGACCCTCGTTTTACACAATATCTTTTGCTCTTTGTAAATACATTTTCCGAGACCTCACTTTGTAAACATGCTTTCCTCTACAGTAACCATAATATATTATATTTATTTTCCTATATAATTAACATAATCCATAATCTTTTGTATCTAATTAATACGACCGCACCAACATTTTTTTAAATGAACCATTATTCAGACCATGTTTTTTTGGCTGATTGAGTCCAAATTCAAATTTAATTTTACGTCATCACAGATAGTTTTTATAATTCGTATGTTTTAACTTTGGTAACATTTTTTAGGAGGTCTTATAGCGAATAACTCAAAATAACCTAAAGAATTATTTTAAAGGCAACATGTTTCGACATATTAAATGTCCTCATCAGATCACTACAAAAAATCACCGAGCAAAATTCTAATTGAGAATTTATGAGAATTGAAGTTTTTTATTTATTTATTAAAATAAGTCAAATTTTCTCAATCAAGGTACAAACATAAAAACTCTAGTGTAATTTTAATTAGAAATGATTTGGATTTTAATGATAACAGTAAGAATTAATAATAATAATCGCAAACTTCATTCTTTCATTCTATCCACACCTGAAGTTTGTTACTATAGATGTATTTTTGTTTTAAAACAATAACTTTTCAAAAAAAAATGTATTTTTAAATTTTTATATTAATTATATGATTTTTAGTTTTATTTAATTATTAATTCTCCTGAATCTATATATTCAAATATATTTTATATTTTATTTTATATTATACAAATTTATATTTTATTTCCAATAATAATGTATTAAAATGTTTTAATGTTTATTGATACAGATTTAAGTCTTTAATAGCTTAAATTATAATCATAAAATTTGGATTGATTAAAGTTTTGACGCAATGCAAATTTTTTATAATTTGACATTTTTATTAAAGTTAAAGTTTGAAATACTTAATACATCATTTAAAGATTAAAATTGAATTGATTAAAATTTGTATCATTAAAAAGCTTTAAACAATTTAAATTCGTATTATTGAAATCAAGTTTAAAAATTTTAATATAATTTAATTTGTAAAGGTAAAAGATTGAAATATTTTATGTTACCGCTATTCAGATTTAAAATAAAAATGAGTTGTAAATCTTGAAACTTTGGTTATATTTCAATTTTGATTAATTGAAGTTTGAAATAATTTAAATTTGAATTTATTAAAGAGATGGGAATTTTTTAATTTGGAAAAATTAAAATTTATATTGATAGAAATTTTGAAGAATGTTTTGTTACCAATGTAATTGAATTACGTACTGTCTGATGAGATTTTGAGAATAAGGAATTCTTATCAATAAAAATTTGGAACAAATTATGTAATTCAGTTTGTATAGAAGTTTAAATATATTTTGTTAAAAAAACTATTAAAAAATAAAAAATTTTCTAACTTTTTGTAACGTACTATAAGAATTTGTATTTTCAATTCAGAAAGAGAATCTGATTTATTCTCTAAAATTTATTTCTATTTATTAAATTGTAACAAATTTTAATAAATAAAAATTAATTCAAAAAATTTTACCTGATAATAATGATTTTATTCCTAGATGTTCTTTTGTTTTAAATTTTTACATCGTATCAAATATTCTCAAATTTTAAATTTATAGAAATTTCAATTACTTCCAATTTCTGTTAATTTAAACTTGCATTTATTAAAAGTTTAATTAATCTACGATTCAAACATACTAAATTTGAAGTGATTTAAAAATGTTTTAATTTTTTAATAATTCTTTTCTCTTATGATTTCAATTACTAAAACTACAATTTTCAACTATTTTTTTCAGTTTTCAATTATTTTCTGCAATTTTTAATTATTTTCATTGTTTCTTACATTTTACCCTAAATCTTAAATCTACCTTCCGCAAATTTCAATTATTTTGTTACATTTTTCAATTACTTTTTCAATTTTAATTATTTTCTCTTCGACAATAAAACAGTTTCATTATTTTTTGCTAAATTTCATATTATTTATCGCAAAATAAAATTAACTTTTTTGATTCACCATTATTATTTTCATTTAGAAATTATCTTTAATTTTTAATCATTTTCATTATTTCTGAATTAATATCCTGAACTTTCAAATATATATCTCAATTTTTAATAATGTTGTTCAATATTAATTTCTTTTTATCATTTTGCAACTATTTTATCCATCTTTCAATTATTTTAATTATTTTTCAATTAATTTACTAAATTTTCAGTTATTATCTCAAATTTAGATTTTTGTCTTCATTTTACAATTTTTTAAAACGACTTTTCAATTTCTTTCTTTTGCTTAAAAATAAATTCTGTAATTTTTCTATTATTTTTTTTCAATTTATAGTTATTTTCATTATTTTCGAATAATTTTCAAAAATTGCAATTATTTATCTGAAATTTTAATTATTTACTTCATATTTCAATTATTCTTTTAAAATTTTTAAATTTTTTAATCATATTTCAATTATTTTTTCAATTTTAAATTATTTTTATCATTTTTTAATTATTTCCCTCAAATTTTAAAGATTAGTAAGATTGTAAGTTTTTTTCTCAAATTTCAATTATTTTCTTCAATTTTTAATTATTTCAATTTGTTTTCATAATTTCCAAAAATTTTATTAATTATTTTAAGTTTCAATTATTTTTAGCCTTCTTCAATTATTTTTTTCAATTTTTAATTATTCCCATTTTTTTAAATTAACTTATCAGATATTCAAGTGTTTTTCTCAAATTTAAATTTTGTTATTATTTTGCTTATTTATTTATTTCATAATATATCCCACAGTAAAAAAAATCATTATGGGAACTATACAAAGTATTTATACAAAAAAAAAAATAATAATAGTATTAACAATAATAATAATAATAATAATGTCATACATATGCTGTAGTTTTTCTTAAACTCTTTACATATTTATATAAAACCTTCTTGAAACCTATAAACGGGTCTTTTAAACATTTTGAAAAAATTCTGCAATTTTTCAATTGCTTCTTTCAAATTTCATTAATTTTTTTTCAACTTATCATTGTTTTTATCATATTTCAATTATTTTCAACAACTTTCAAATTTTAAAATCATTTTTCAATTATTTTCTACAATTTTTAAACATTTTCAATTCTTTTCATAATCTCCAAATTTTAAACTATTTATCTGATATTTCAATTATTTAATTCAATTTTTAATTATTTACCTTCTTTTTTTAAATTCCAAAAAGTTTTTAATTATTTATCTGCAATTCTCATTTTTCTATTCAATTTACAATTATATCGATTTTTTTTGTTTGTATTTTATGTAGGTACCTATTTTCTATATTTTTTGCAATTATTTCTCTTAAATTAAAAATCATTCTTTTCAATTATAAATTATGTTTATCTTTTTTCATTTATTTTCTTCAATTTTTAATTATTTTCTTTTCTTTTTTTAGTGTAAACTTCTAAAAGTTTCAGGAATTTTTTGAAATTTTCTTTAACTTTCCTTTATTTAAAATATATTAGATATGTAATTTTTTAAATTATTTTCTTCAATTTTAAATTGTTTATATTATTTTTTCATTATTTTCTTAAATTTTTAATCCCTTTCATCATTTCTGAATTAATTTTCTAAATTTTTAATTATATTTATCTCAATTCAATCATTTTTTTCCATTTTCAATTATTTTATCCAATTTTTCATTATTCTAATTTTTCTCAATTCATTTCTAAGATTTTAAAGTATCTTTCTCAAATTTAAATTATTTTCTTTAATTTTATAACATTTATATAATTTTTTACCGTTTTCATTTTTTTTTTTTTTCAATTAATTTGCAAAAGTTGTAATTATTCTTTTAAATATTATATATTGAAAATATTTATAATTGTTCTATGTCTTAGATTCATGAACCAAGTTCCTGACTTTTTCACCAATCAATTTTTGATAATTTCAAGATTGAAAATATAGAATATAGGTATATATGTTCGAATGAGAAAAATTTCACTGGTATAAAATAAAGTTATCTTTTTTTCGTGTCCATTAATTGTGAATAAATGAGGTTAGAAATGTAAAAAATGTAAAGTAATAAATAATTTTCTAACATAAAGGAAATTCTGACAAGTAATGATCTTTAGACAGTTTTGTGACTTTTTTGAAAAAAAGAATTCGTATTTCCTGGGCTCGTTATCACGATCCAGCATTTTCTCTTTAGAAATCCAGGTCCTTTTCTTGATCTTCTTTAGCCCTTATCGTATCTCGGGACCGCTCAACGGTTTCAACGTAATTGACTCGAAGAAAAAAGGAAAATAAATGTGTTCTAGAGAATGCCAACGACGGGAACTGCAGCCACTAACCAGAGGCTGCGGAGCAATTGATCCCAATTGATGAGTCAGACAGTCGTTTTGTTACACGTACTACATACAATACGAATCCATAACTAACTGACCAGAATATTTTCTGCGAATTGAAAATTTCTGTTGACTTTTCATACGCCCTAGGAACGCAAAACAATTATTTTTCAATATTTGTGCTGGTTTTTATACTTTTTTTTGTAAACGATAAAAAAAACTAAACTACGAATAAATAAAAAAAAAAGAACAGAAAAAATTTCTAACAAGCGATTAAATGGAAATTTCTGCAAATATTGACGATTTTCTTTCAATTTTGAATAAAACCTATATAGAAGTAAAGAAAACGTTTAATATTCTTGTTTAAAAAAAAAAAGAAAAGGGAAAATAATTTTTACCTTGAATGAAAAATTCAAAGAGAAATTATTTGCCTAGAAAATGAATTTCTACCTCAGTAAGTTTTCTAAATTAAAAAATTCGCTTTAACAAAAAAACTTAATGGAGCAATTTAATTTCCATTTACTTAGTAATAAAATATTTAAAGACTTAAAGATTACCTGGGGCTAGGAAAATAGAGTCGTTTAAAAATAAAAGAGAGAGCGCATAATAAAAAAAAAGTTCATAAAAGTGAAATAACTCGAGTGAAGGCAAATGACAGAGAAACTTCTGATAGTAAGCAAAGGAATCAGAAACCTCATTTATCAGTCAAAGAGAAGAACTTCTGAATCTAAGATATTTTTATTCCACGAATTCTCTCATCGATCAGCATTTTAATAATGTCATTTATTAAAACATAAAATTTTTAATTTTTATTCATGTCTATATGGTAGAATACTATTCTGAAAAATTATAGTAGATAAATATTCTTTTTGAGCATCAAGGAATCAACAGATGTCTGTCTGTCAGTCTGTCTGTACAAATTTTTGTAAACCCATCACGTTTTAACGCCTGAACCAATTTAAACGAAACTTGGCAATCTATTAAATATTGACCCAAGTTCAATTAATAAGCACAGAAAATTAAGTTTTTTGAATAAGAACGAGAGATATACCAATATTTCAAAAAATTTGAAAAATCTAAAAAATTTTAATTATTTATTTTTCTGTAACTTACTGGTAAACTCTTATTATGTATCAGAAATTACATGTAAATAATAATATAGCAATTCACTTTTGAATATAAATAACATTGGAATTTTTGCTATAAAAAAATGTTATTTAAAATGATCTATAATACATATGTTTCAATGAAATTGACTAAATATCAATCACAGATTTTAAAAAAATTTCTCGTCGAAACCGAATACAACAGCTAATAATAATAATAATAATAATAATAACAATAAATGTTTTTCATAAGACAATTTGGTAATTATAATGTACGATATAATAATTAATATACTGAGATTCATTTGCATAATTTGAATATACAATGAGAATTCAAAATGGTTTTGGGTTATTAGGCTAAACAGTGTGGGAAATAATCCTTTTTGGAATAGAATGATTATATCCAGGATTATAAAATCAAATAGATTCCTTGGCGTATAATCCGATTTAGAATTTGTTATTATCTCCATCATAATGATAGCTACACGCTTTAGTGTCTCGAAATTATGTGTTTCCACCAGCTGACGCTGTACAAGTAACTAGCATGATATTATAAGGAATATAATTTTGCAAAATATATTAATTAATCTACCCTCTAAATCAGAATTATTAAAAAATTACTAATTAATTTTAAGTACATATAATGTAAGAACAGTTTTCTCTATTCTAATTAGTACAAAATTGAGTCGAAAACTACTAATTCGGTAATCAAATTTAACTAATTAATAGTAAAAAATAACTAAAATATTTAAAAGACTGCTATAATTTATTTAGTGAATTAATACAATCTGAAAATTACTTTGAACAATTGAATTAGTGATTTTGTACTAAACTACACGGAACTTAGGTTTCTGAAAAAATATAGAAAAAATAAAGTATTTTTGCATAATAATGTTACTGTTTCTAACGAGCCCAATTTGATTTGTGAAAGCCACAATTATTTTTCCGTGTATTAGTATCAGAATTTGTATTAGATATGGTAAACGAATTTTCACTGTAAAATTAATAGTGACTAATTGAAATTTAGGGACATGTAATAATATGTTACATACATAATAAAAACATAACAATTTTTAATTACGAATTTATAAGAGCAGTTTTTAAAACTAACTGTTTTTAAAAAACAAATCTAACGACAAACTTGAAATGCGAAATGAACGAAAGAATTCATAATAAATTTTATATTTATACTTCAGTTGATAAATAAATAATATGAGGAAAATTCTAAAATTCAAAGAACTATATATAGCCATTGAAACATGTAAGTAAAGCGTTAAAATAACTTTAACAATAAGTACTTGATGTTTTTTTCCATTTTACGAGACTTATCGCTCAGTTTTTATAGGAAACTGCATTAACGAAGAAAACGTTCGAACCTTTAGATAAGTATTTCGTATTTCTCTTCAAGTGTACCGCATTTGTAAGAAGAATAATCGCTTTAAGGTTTTTTCAATCTCAAGACTTTTGACTGAGAGAAAAAAAACCAATCATTTGTCCATATTGTCCCGAAATCCCAAAGGGAATGAAAATAACTTATCGAGCGCGTTTCTCTATTTTCTATTGCTTTTCTATCAACCAAGTACTGCAAATTGAAAAAAATTTAATAAAAAAACTTAAAAAATTCTCGTACAAAAAAGAGCGTTGCAGTTAAATTCAGTTCAAATAATTTTCCGATTAAAAAGACTTGTTAAAGACGTGAAGAAGCTTCAATTGTTTTTTTTTCTTTTTTTTTCAAAACAATATTTTAAAATGTGGAACATATTCGTAAGTCTGAATGGAAGATTTTAATGCACAATGCTTGAAGGAACTCATGAACAAACAAAAGGCATACTCGGCAATATTTGAAAGATGCTGCCAGCATGATTTTTAGAAATACAACATTTCTAGACTCTCACTGTATATCATCGGCTTTCTTATTGTGATGTACATCCATTTCTCATTTCTACCGTAAATTTCTACTCCGACTGTTACGAAAAAGCGAACAATTCACAGAATCCATGTACTGACTCTCCTTAGCTTCTTGATTCGTTTTGAAGAAAATAAAAATTTCTCCATTATCATTATTTCTCTCTAAGTACAATATCTTGAAACATTTGTTAGGATGATACTTTATATTTTTCGTAAACTTGTCTATATACACGTAAACAAATTTAATTTTATACAATACTGATTTTATTAAACAAACTTGTATACTAATTTTTCTGATTTAATTTAGGAATAAATCCTCATATCAATAAAATTAGTGTAAAAAGTTACATTTAAATTTTCATACGTACTTTAGGGTTTAAAAATAAAAAAATTTTGAATATTAAGGCCAAAGAAAATCGACTACAAATAAACAAAAATTACAATTATTTTTTCTTTTTTTGATCTAACAATATTAAGGGGTTCCGCTTGTACCCCCTATTTTCCCATAAGAAAACATTTACATTGAAAAAGTGTACTTTTTTAAAAAAATGCTAAAAAATGTTTATAATTATATCGAGAAAGGCTTAGAAGATTATGAGACCTCAATAAATGTTCAAAGTTGAAAAAACTGTCAATTATTATTATTTTTTTTTTGTAAACCCTCCTCCCTGTAGGTTCATTAAAACCCACCCCTAAACGTAAATTCAGGATTTATAAGCAAATAGGTCTAGAATATTATTTCTTTACGTCGCTTGTTTTATAGATTTATTTTTACAAAAAACAAAGCTCGATAAATTGTAAATGAATTTTTAATTGTTTAAACAAATTTTAATTTGTTGAGGCCAATTTTTTATATTTTCTGTTTTAACTAAATATTTTATAAGCTTACAATTTTTTAAATAGCGAAGGGAAAACCATTTAATTAATTTAATTTAATATATTGTTAAACAATTTAATTTGTTTAAGGTTCAACATTTCATTAAATTTAGCTAGAATCATGTAGTTTTTGTATTTTTCAATAATGAACTATAAAGAAGTTATTAATCATAATTCAAAATACAAATTTAATTGTTTAAACAATTTGAATTTGCTTAAACACTTTCTTTTTCTTATATTTTTGAATTTAAATAATTTTTTTATTATAGCTGTCGATTCATTAGTAAAAGTTGTTAGAAATATCATAGTATCTGGTTAATGCTGGGCAAGTATAATGTAAAAAAACTTTTCAAAAAATTCCTCTGTGAGTTATTAACATAAAATTAGTAAAAATCTAAAATATGAAAAAAATTGTTTACACAAATATAAATTATTTAAACAATTTTTTTATATTTTCTGTTTTAACTAAATATTTTAGAAGCTTACAACTATTTAAATAGCGAAGAGAAAAACAATTTCATTGATTTAATTAAATTTATTGTTTAAACAATTAAAATTGTTTAAGGTTCAACTTTTCATTAAATTTAGCTAGAATCAAGTAGTTTTTTGTATTTTTCAATGAAGAACCATAAACAAGTTATTTATCCATAGTTTACAATACAAATTTAATTGTTTAAACAATTTTAATTTGTGTAAACAATTTCTTTTTCTTATATTTTTGAATTTAAATAATTTTTTTAATATAGCTGTCGACTTTTTAATAAAAGTTGTTAGACATATCAGAGTATCAAGTTAATTCTGAGCAACTATAAGGTAAAATAATTTTAAAAATTTTTCTCTATGAGTTATTAAAATAAAATTAGTAAAAATCTAAAATATGCAAATAATTGTTTACACAAATATAAATTGTTTAAACAATTAAGAAGTCTTGAAAAATATGGGTGAAAAAATTCGTAATATTTCTTTAATGAAGAAAGCGAAAAACGAAATGCTTCTAGGTCAATTTAATGAAAAGTTGTTTTAAACAATTTAAATTGTTTAAACAAATGCACAAAATTTGTATGCAAAACATTTTTTGTCAATTGTTACTAAAAAATCGACAGATATTAAAAAATATCATTTAAATTCGAAACTATAAAAAAAAGAAAGTTTTTAAACAATTTAAAATTGTTTAAACAATTAAATGTTTATTGTGAATTATAGATAAGTAACTTCTTTATAGTTCCTCAATGAAAAATGCAAAAAACTACATGATTCTAGATAAATTTAATGGAAAGTTGATCTTAAACAATTTTAATTGTTTAAACAATCAATTGAATTAAACCAATTAAATTGTTTTTCCCTTCTTTATTTAAAAAAATGTAAGCTTTTCAAATATTTAGATAGTTAAAACAGAAAATATAAAAGAATTACTTAAACAAATTAAAATTGTTTAAACAATTAAAAATTAATTTAAAATTTATCGAGCCTTGTATTTTGTCAAGAAAAGAAATCTATAAAACAAGCAACGTAAAAAAATATTTTAGACCTGTTTGCTTATAAATGCTGAATTTGCGTTTAGGGGTGGTTTTTAAGGCACACCTAGAGGGGCGGGTTTGCAACAAAAAAAAAATAATAATTGATTGTTTTTTAAACTTTGAACGTTGTTCTAGATTCTATAAACTTCTGAGCCTTTTTCGATAAAATGAAGAACATTTTATCGCAATTTTTTAAAAAAGTACACTTTTCCAATGTATTTCATATATGTATATAGAAAAGCAGGGTAAATACTATTTATACCTTTATAATTTAACATGTGATTCAATTGATTTTACCATTTAAAAAAAAAATGAATCAAAAATAATTTCCGACACGTCAACTGGATTTTTTTCTCTCTCTCTTTTAAAAACAATTAGAACGTAGCTTTACAACTTTCACAAAAATTTAATCTCGTGCTTCCGAATTTTAACTGAAAATTTTAATCAATTTCTCGAGAATGAAAATAAAATTGGAAGTTGCTGATGGTGGAATAATTTCAGACAATTTTAAGAACATAAAGTAAACGCCTGATGTAATAACTGTCCTTATCCAGAGAAGTACAAGATCTTTTTTTACTTTTCTATGTCTGATGGTGCATTTTTCATGTCCTGTTAGTGGCTTTATTGTCCCAGAGAAAAAACGTGGACTATTCCGAGATGAGCATGAGAAAAATATCTTTTTATGTCACCCTTAAACTTTTATTTCACGTTCCGCTTCTTCATAACCACAATTTTGACAAAAAAAACTAGCACAGTTCATATTTCAAAAAGTTATTTTTTCTGAAATTTAAATAGCTTTCAATTAAAAAAAATTTATCACTCCTGGCATTGTTAACAAAATTTTTAAATGAAATTGTTTCAAAATAGTTATTTAAATTTCTAGTTATTTAACGCTATTTACATTTCTAAAATAATTTTTACTTTTTTAAACAATTTTAATTTGTTTAAACAACGTTTTTCATATTTTCTGTTTCAATTAACAATCTTAAAAGCTTATAACCTTATAAGTAGCAAAGGGAGAAACAATTTAATTGATTTAATTTAATTGATTGTTTAAACAATTAAAATTGTTTAAAATCAACTTTTCATTAAATTCAGCTAGGTTCATGTGTTTTTTTGCCATTTTCGTGGAAGAACTATAAAGAAGTTATTTATTTATAGTTTTCAATATACATTTTAAACGTTTAAACAATTTTAATTTGTTTAAATACTTTTTTTGTCTTATATTTTTGACTTTATATAATTTTTTTTTATAGCTGTCAATTCTTTAATAAGAATTACCAAACAACTTATTCATTAAATATTTTGTTTATTTGTTTAAACAATACAAATTGTTTAAAACTACTTTTCATTAAATTCTCCTAGAAGAATTTCGTTTCTTGCTTTCTTTATTAAAGAACTATCACTAATTTTTCCGTCTGTAATTTTCAAGACTTTTTCATTGTTTAAACAATTTATATTTGTGTAAACAATTAACTTTTCGCATGCTTTGAGTTTTTACTAATTTTATTTTAATAACTCATAGAGGAAGCTTTTTAAATCTATTTTAACTTATAATTGCCCAGGATTAACCATTTTTGTTCATTTTTTATTAATGAACCTTATACTATGATATTTCGTTTACAATATATTTATTTATTTAACAATTAAATATTATTATCTGGTCTAAATAATAAGACCGTATGATAAAAATCTTTTTGTAAATTTATATGCGTTTTATTATGGGAAATAACTTTTTAGGTAAGTGTAAGGTAAACAAAATTTTAAAAGCTTCCACTATAAGTTATTGAAAAAAAAATAAGTAAACCTCTAAAATATATGGTAAAAATAAATTGTTTACACAAAAATAAATTGCTTAAACAATTACAGAGTCTTGAAAATTGCAAACGGAAAAATTCGTGATAATTTTTTAATGAAGAAAGCAAAAAACGAAATTCTTCTAGGAGAATTTAATTAAAAGTTGTTTTAAACAATTTGAAGTGTTTACACTGAGAAAAAATTTTGTTTGAATCAAACATAATATGTTTGATTTAAACTTAATTTCACTTTGTTATACAGTCAAACATAGTCAGGTTTGATTTAAACAAATTTAGTGATTGATCGTCTATGTTTGATTTAAACATATTTTTTGTTTGATTCAAAAGAAAATTCCATTTACTTTAAACAAAATATAATTTTTCATTTTAAACAAAGTAAATTTTATTTGAAATAAAAGAAATTTTTATCCTTATTATATTATTGTTTTTGTTTTAAACACAGAATTTTTTTATTTTAAACATAAAATATGTTCCGCGATAGTTTAGATTTTGTTTCTTGCTTTTCATATAAAGCCTCCTTTATGTTTGAGATTACTTCAAGTGTTAATATATAAACTGTGAAAACCGAAGAAAATTACACTTTTCATTAACTCCACACAATTCTGGAAATGTGGAACTTTAAATCAGTCTAATTGCCAACAAAAATGCACAAAAGAACCAATATCTTTAGTAAACTCATTTGTGCACAAAAGTTTTAATCACTTCAGGTATACCTCAATTTTTCTGTGAAATGATAACACTTACACATTTAAGAAATCACTTTTATAGAAAGAAAACCACAATTGTAAACATTTTTGTCTAAAAAAGCGATAAACACACTTAATCACTAGAAACGACGCGAAGATGTTTGACCGGAAAAGTAAACTAACGTCAGAACAGTAACGACGCCATATTGGATGCGCAAAGACCTCTGCGCATTCAATATGTTTGAATCAAACATAAAATATATTTCTTTCAATTATAAAGACTTCAAACACAAATTTGGTTTAATTTGAACAAAATTTAGTTTTAAATCAAACAAACAGAAAATTATCTTCAAACATAAAATATATTTAAATCAAAACTTCAGATATTTCTAATATATTGAAATTAAACTTAAAAACATTATTTATTCAACTAAAATCATTCAAACAAATACTTATATTTAAATCAAGAAAATATTTTTCTCAGTGTAAACAAATAAACAAATTTTCTGTCAATTGTTAATGAAGAATTGACAGCTATTAAAAAAAATTTAATGTATTTTGGGAGTATATTTGTTAAGTGTAACAATTTATATATATTTATAACATAAACCTATATCAAAAAAATTCTTTAAAAAGGCCTTTTTTTAACGAATCTAAATTGAGTAGACCCCTTAAGATGCGGGAAATAGTCATGAGACTCTAAAAACTAAAATTGTTAAAATAATTCATGAAGTTTAAAAGAAATTGAGGAAAATGAAAAGATGATTCAGAGAAAGTATGATATCACATCGCATCCCTTTGCTGAATAATGAAAATGCTCACTCTTTTCAATGGCATTGAATGTTACATTAATCTTTATTTTCTGCGATGTGACCATGTGATAGATACATAAATTACAGAGAAAGACATATAAATTGTAGGGAGAGAACGACCTTGCTTAGAATCTCCATTAGAAATGATGCTTGGTTTGAAATGGTGAATCAGTGCTATCAAGAAGATGAGACAGTGTGTTATGCTTGAAAGGTTAACATGCTTTGCCCCTTCAACCCCTATCCATTTCTATTGTTCGATTGATGTGCTCGTTTCCTCTAAATAAAATTATATCCGAGTGATGAAATTCAATATAGACATTTTCTGTTCTACTTAATATACTCCTCTTTTTGTCTGGCTAAGTCGACCAAATTTCTACAATTGATAAAATAACGTTTGAATATAAATTTAAAGATCGCACACTGAGAGAAATGGATAATCAAACTTACTATCCTGGATATTAAAAAATAATTATTTTAATATCTGGATATTAACTTTGAATATCTAAATACTATGTTTTAATATATGGATGTTAAATTTTAATATCCATAATTTCCATTTTTCTCAGTGCAGAGTAAAATATAATTGATTCTTATAAGGTTCCTCAATTTAGTTTACTTTTTTATAAAAACTTCCAATTTTTTCATCTTCAAGAAAACCAGCATTTCTTTAAAAGCTTCTTTCTCTGAAAGGAAGTAATTAACCCCGAATAATGCTTCAATTTTCATGATTTCATTGGGTTTTTAATACCAGAGAATAATTCAGCAAATCATGGTAGATTTAAATATTTTCCTTCATAAAACTTTTTCTCTCAGTAGATTTTCTTTCAATTCGGGATAGTATAAAATGTCAAGAAGTTGAAATATGTTCTTCAATAAATTTGGACATGATTCTCTTATTTTAAAGCTAGATTATGAGGCTGGCAAAATCTTGGATCTCTTCCACAATGTTTCTTTAAATCTTTATTACCTTTTTTTTAGTATTGAAAACTTGTAAAAATTTATTAAATTATAAAAATGTCTTTAACAAACTATATAAAAATCATGTATTAAAAAATTTTACTATGAAAGTTTGATTTTTTATTTCTCAATTTAGTAAAATAATCAGGACTGTGAACTTTTTCTTTTTTAAATTTTAACACTTTTTGTAAAATAAAAATTAATTTATGTCAAAGGGTCCTTCCCCTTTGGTAAGATTTGGCGGACCCCTCCCCCCTAAAGTGAGATTATTCATTTTGCTTGAAAATTTGCTAAATGTTTTTTTTTATAGAAAAATATGTTTTGTCTAAAATTAGAAATTTGACGTGAGATTTTATTTTATTGACAAAAATTTAAATTTTAAATTGGGTAAGTTTTTCAATTTTTTTCTTAAATTTTAAATTATTTATATTATTTTTTCATTATTTTCTTAAATTTTTAATCATTTTCATCATTTCTAAATTAATTTTCTGAGTTTTTAATTATTTATCTCAATTTCAATAGTTTTCTTTTCAATTTTCCATTATTTTCTCCAATTTTTCTTTATTCTAATTTTTTTTCAATTTATTTCTAAGATTTTGAAATATTTTTCTCAAATTTAAATTATTTTCTTTAGTTTTAAAACATTTCTATGATTTTTTTAAATTACTTTCGACAATTTTAATCGTTTTCATTATTTTTTTCCCATAAATTTGCAAAATTTGCTATTATTATTTTTTTTTATTATATTTAAAGTTGTTGATAAAATAAGGTGTAAAATTAAAAAGGTTAATAAGGTGCGCGCGTTGTTAAATCTCGTTAGGTATAATAAATTACAATTTTTTTAATTTATATAAAACACTGTTCATAATTGTTATATTTAATAATAATTTTTACACCCTACTTATAGTTAATTTTGAATGATAATTATTTTGTTATTTAAGGGAGAATCGGGTAAAATGCCTAATTGGGTAAATTGGCAATCGCTAATAACTTGGCCAAAAATAAATATTAATCATAATTGTTTTTTTTAATGAAGTATATTAAGGTAAAGATGATTTCTATAAAGTTCCATGTTTATCAGTTTATTATTAAAGAATTAATTAGAGAATTGTGAAAATGATGCTTTCCAACGATAACTTTTCCATTTTTAAATTTTAGAAAATAAGCACTTCTATCTCACAGACGAACATATATTTTTTTTGAATTAATCCTTAAACATTTAGCTATCTAAACACTTTGATTTAATTTATAAAAATAAGTTCTAAAAAAGTCTAACAAAGATACGTACGATACGGAAAATCTCTCGGCTTACGTAGATTTTGATGTAGAAACTAAATATCAAGTTGTTACTGCTTCCGTATAAAAATCGGTGTTTAAACAAATTAATTATATTAATTATTGCATTTATATTAATAATAATTATAATAATTATGCATTGAAGATTCATTTTTAATATATTTTTAAAACATGATTTTAAATAAGCGGGGAGTGAATCAAAAGTGCGCATGCGCAGAAAAATACATACGATTGCGAGAGTTACGTGTTGTCACGTGACTACAAAGAATCATGGCGGATTAACCTATCACATTTGGCATTGAATGTCAAAATTTTCGTTTTCTTTCTAAAACTCATGCTGTTTTGAAGCAAGCAGGTCTTTTTGTAATTTATTACAGTGTTTAATTTACTTTTGTAAGTTATTTTATAATTGTAGAAGATTTATTTATTTTTTATAGACATTTCCATTTTTTGTCGGACTGCTTTGGATTGAAACTTTAGTTTTATGATAAAAAGATTATTTTTTTGTATTTAAAGCTAGTTCTTTTTTTAATATTAACAATTTAATTGATTATAGAAAAGATATAAAAATTTTTTTTTAGTTTTATTCATATTTTTCCATATTTTTGTGCACAGGCGATTTACCCAGTCGTGAGTCAAAATGGCGAATTTCGACATCAATATTTAAATAATTATTTTATCCCTATCCATTTTTATTTCAATAAATTGTTTGTGTTTCAAAATAGCGAAGCTCATTCAAACATTGAAAATTCTCATAAATTCTCCGGAAAGAGAATACTTTCGATTATATCCTCGAGAATGCCATGGTAAAAAATTTATGAACGTGGTTACAAAAAATTATTAATATAATTAAATTAAGAAATTCAACTCACTAGATTGCTCAAATCGTTTATTCAGTTTAAACCAATGTTTAATTTGACATATGCTTATTTGTATTTTTGCTTCCTTAACTAAATTGAATATTGTTTATGGTAAATACAAGTTTATTATCTTTAAAGTACAAATGAACAATTTATAAAAAGGCAATACTCATTCATGAAATAGTCATACTATTTTTCGGTATATATACATCAAATACCTAAAACAGTGATATTGAATATCAGTGCGTATTTACTTTTAGCTTACTTCACAAACAAGATAAAAAGCTATAAGTCGATATATCCAATTTTCTAATATAAAAACATTTAATCCTGATATTTCAAGATTAATTTATTTCCACTATTGTTGGTTACAATAATTTTTGTCCATCCAATGTTTTGTTAATATTGTCACGTGGTTTAGACGGTTCAGTCTTTAGCAGACAGTCGCGTGGGAGCAGTATATTAATTGCTAAATTTCTTTTTATTTATACAAGTCTATTAAGATTTAATTTATAATATTCTTACTTAGTTTATTGTTGGTACATTATCAGAGAAAAAATGTGTGATGCATTTGTAAAATCTATTTGAATTAAATGGAATTCGGAGAAATACATAATCTCTTTTAAATCGATCATTTTTCTTGATTTTTAAAAATATACTTTATAACTTTCGATTTGAGGGTTGTTGTTGCTCCTAAAAACCGTAAATGAATTGATCTAGCACAGTGGCAAGAATCTGTCTCTACTTTCCGAAAAACCTTGATTCGTTATCATGATTTCAAAAAAAAGTTCCAATTTGTCGGACGGTATAATAAGTACATCTGTGACGAAAATAATATATATATATAATTATAATATATATTTTTTCAAGTTATATAAAAGTATTGAAATATTTATACCAGATCACATAATTTATTTCAGAAGTCCAGATGTTAAAAATTTCTGATTTATGTTTGAAATATATATAACAATCTAACCCCAAAATTTTGAATTCGATTCATAACTGGCAAAATAGAAACAATAAATATTTTATTAATTGGAAATCACTTATTAAAGCAAACTTTTATTCAAAACTATATTCAGAATGTCAATTCGTCAATCAGCATTCTTAAAATTATGACTCTCGTTAAATAGGTTTTTTTAAGTTCTCAAATCTTAGACTTTCATCATAATTATATATATGCATCTTACTTCAGTTATATGTTGATAATGACTATTACGATGATTCTCAATATCACTATTTTAGACATATTGAATTTATACCCTATTCATAATGCATCTATAATATAGTTAAATATCTTAAGAAATGTCATTTTCACTATTGTAGCGAATTTGGATTATCCATGGCTCCATTCTAGCTATAATTTTACCTATTACAGTGGTTACTTTTGATAATTCATGAGAACTTTTTTTACCGTGTGTAACCGGATTTTAAATTACTAAGAATTTTGCAACTCTACTTTTAAAGAATCATAATTGGAAATATTCCATTCATAATAAAAACATCAGCGGTAGAGTTTTATAATTAAATGCAAGAAACAATTTTCCAACAATTTCTCGTGAAAAGTGGAGGCATTCATTAGGAATGCGAATTGCAAATGCCGTTTGAACGATGTTTCGAATCAGAATGCAGTGTATTTGAAGGATAGCAGAGCGAGAATCAACTCTTTGTTTTATGCCTTGTCCTTTGCATTGTCGGACAACAAACTAGCTTTTCCCTCAGATGCAGAAACAGAGGTTCATTTATGCCGTGAACCCGGTGAATGTGGACAACGATGCGAGAAGTATGACAAAGCAAAGGGAGAAAATACGGAAACTGGGATCGAGGGAGCTAACTAAGTCAGTTATCGTCTGAAATTTAGCAAGAGGTTCCTGTCGGTGCACGGGGGGTAATCCTGACTGGGAAAACACTAGGAAAAGCGTATTACTCGAAAATTCAGTTTGAGAGGATTGTACCTATTCTATAACCCAGATGTAGGGCTTATACTGCAACTTTCGACGAGAATGAAACGCTTATAGTATAAGCGATGACTTCCCTATTCCCATCTCCCAGAGACTCTAAAAGAACAGAAGTTCGGTGGTTAAATCTTCACCGCAGAAGAAAATTGTTTCTTGATATTTGATTCTTGTTCTAAGTTTATCATCGAATAAAATCGCAAGGGGTTTTACTATACGATAGAGTAAAATATACGTAAGCACGTTAGTTAAAAAATGAAAATGACACATTAGTTATTAAGGAAAAAATGCTAAAATACTTGAGCAATTTCGACTAATTATTTATTATTATTATTATTCGACCTTTATTTTAAAAATACCCGCTCACCGAACCTGTAAATACCAGAAATCTTTTCCTATTAGAGGCGCTCGTCTTTGGAACAAATTGTCTGCGTCGCTAAGAAATGTAAGCAAAATAGAGCAGTTTAGGAAACTTTTTTTTATTTTTCTATTTAATTTTAATAATAATCTATTTGATATTACCTATTGGTAGATTGGTAGATTATGTTTAGTCTCTCCTAAAGTTTGTTAGCTCTCGTGCACACATGATTAAACTTGTTATAATGCACGTGTTTGTTTCTGAGTTGAAATCATTTACTAAAATTAATACCGATTTATTCTTACTGTTACATTTAAATGAATTTATTTTTGTTATACAATACCACAATACCATGCTTTTACAATAGGGTGGTCCAAAAACAAAAAAGTTGAAAATATTATGCTCTCACCCCCCAGGATTGTACTATATTGAAAAAAAAATTACCCATATTTTTTTGTTTTTATTTTGTTTAATATTTAGAGGTCGCTCAAAGAGCTTAAAGTTTCCCATGCAAAATGCATGGGAAAAAAAACTTTTTCGAAGAATTGATATAAAATCCATGAAAATTAATATTTCTTGATCGGATAATGCTGCTTCTCTTCAGGAGAGTTCAAAAAACAAGATCCAATAATTTATTAAACAATTTTTTATTATTAACTATTTTTTAAAGGTCCCTAAAAAACCCCGAAAAATGAAAAAAACGTAAATTACGGGGTTTTTAGGGACCTTTAAAAAATAGTTAATAATAAAAAATTGTTTAATAAATTATTGGATCTTGTTTTCTAAACTCTCCTGAAGAGAAGCAGCATTATCCGATCAAGAAATATTAATTTTCATGGATTTTATATCAATTCTACGAAAAAGTTTTTTTTCCCATGCAATTTGCATGGGAAACTTTGAGCCCTTTGAGCGACCTCTAAATATTAAAAAAAACAAAAAAATAGGGGTAATTTTTTTTTCGATATAGAACAATCCTAGGGGGTGAGAGCAAAACATTTTCAACTTTTTGTTTTTCCCATGTATTTTTGGACCACCCTATTTTACAGCCACTATGTTAACTGTTTGATCTCGGCTTAATTGAAGATTAAGTTACTCAGTCTATATTTGAATTATTGTAGATTTTCTCTTTTTTTTGTTTTATTTTTTCTTACTAATTAATCTAATTTTTCTTTTTGTTCTTTTTATTTTCACACACACTAGTTCTAAGTTTTCTTATTTTACGATTTAATCTACTTTTATTTTGTACCCATCTGCTTGTTTCTTGGAGGGCTATCAGCCCTAGAAACTTTGTATTTATTAAATAAAAAAAATAAAAAAATAAAATAAATTACGTAATTCCGGTCTTTAATTTCGAAACTTATAGAAATTGCTGTATAACAGAATTCCTAATTTATTATAATACCTATGAGTCATTCTTTTGGAAGGACAAATGACCTGTTAACCTTGTTTTTATTCAGAAATATAAAATCAATTTAAATTAATAAGAACTCTGTTGGTCGAACGTTAAAAATCAACCATATTCAATTAAATCACTTGAGAAAGTAAACATTAAAATTTCGACTGGATTCCAGTGGAATGTTGCTTAAATTCTAACAGAATTTTCGAATAATTCTAGTATATATTGAAATTCCGTCAATATTCCTAAACCAATTCGATTTAATTTCAACGGATTCGAGTCCGAAATTCAATCAGAATTGTGCCCATAATTACAGGGAAGTGTTACATAATTCCAGTAATTATAAAAATGGAGTCAGGTTTGAGAAAAACATTACGACTGAATTACAATGTAATTTTGACTAAATTTTAACGAAACGCCTATGTTATTCCAGGAATTATTAAATTCTTAAAAGTATTGAATTTTCGAAAAAAAAGATCGGAATTCCAATAAAATTCAAGTTAAGGTATTAGTCGCGTAAATGCTCCCGCAAAACTCCCGCAAAATAAAAAGAACAAAAAATAAACTTTTATATCAACTCACTTGCTTCCTTGTGACCTCTTCTAATGTAATATATGTAATTTTCACGATTTTGAGTCAGGTACTATAAGTTATCGTGATATATTGCTTACACGTTTTCGACATTTTTCAATGAAACCACGTGAAAATGAAAAATTATGAATTTTTAAATTATTGTATTTTTTATACGGCGTGGTCAATAAAATTAATTTTTTTTAAAGGATTTATTTTATCTCAATGTGTAACTTAGTAGTTTTATTTGAAAAACTGACGGCTTGTTTTTTTATAATTGAATATAAGAGACATTTTTTACATGCATTTTGTGCTATTGCATGTAAAAGGTATAAACTTTGAATTAATATTTTGAAGCTCAGAAGTGGTCAAAATTAATAGGATAGATCTCATTTCATAGATAAATACCTCTTGAATACAGATACAAATTTTTAAAATATCTGACGAAAATCATTTTACGCGACTAATACCTTAAGATAAAAGAGAATTCAAAATTACAACTAACTTCCAACTTAATTCTAAATTCAATTGCTTATACATTTGAAGGAAATTTGGGTATTATTTCAGTAATTATCAAAATCCAGACAATTAATCTTCGAAACGAATTCGATTGGAACTCTAATAAATTTTAGGTAAATATTAAAATCCCGGCAGAATTAAAAATAATTCCAGCTAAATTTCATAAGAAGTTTGATTACATTCCAACAAAATTTCAAATTTAATTCTGCAATTTATCTAAATTTTGTCAGGATTCCAAACAAATTCCGTCTGAAGTCCAAAGTATTTTGACGAAATTCTAAAGTAATTTCGACTAAATTTAGACAAACTAACGACTACGAGATTCCAGTAATTATTAAATTCCGGAAAATGTTGAATTCTTGACAAAGTTAGATTAAAGTTCCAAATCAATTAAAACCAAATTCAAATGAAAATCCCTTTTTACTATGGTAATTTTCAAAGGAATTCCTATGTAGAATTTTAGTAATGTTTAAAATTCAAAGGATCGAATTTTCGAAAGAAATTTGATTGGATTCTAATAAAAGTCAGGTTAAGTTCAGAAATTAAAAAAAATTCTGTCCGAATTCCAAAGTATTTTGGCAAAATTCTAAAATAATTTCGACTAAATTTATACGGACGACAAGAAGATTCCATTAATTATTAAATTCCGGCAGATGTTTAATTTTTGACAGAAATCTATGAAAGTTTCAAATCAATTCCAAATATATTCAAATGAAAATCCCTTTACACTCTGGTAATTTCTAAAGGAATTCTTATGTAGATAACCAGCAATTTTAAAAATTCTAAGAATCAAATTTGCTTCGGAAATTTTATTTGACAATGACAATCCGGTAATAATTAATAAAATTCCGTCGGAATTCCAAATAATCCTATCTGAATTCCAATGTAATTTTGACTAAATTCTAATAGAAAACCCATGTAATTCAAGTAATTATAAATTTCTTGAGTTATTGAATTTTCAAAAAAATTCCATCAGAATTCCAATGAAATTCATGTTAAGATAAAAGAATGTTCAGAATTCCAAAAGAAATTGCAACTTAATTCTAACAGAATATTGCCTACATTTCAAGGACATTTTCGTATAATTTCAGTAGCTATTAAAATTCAAAAAATTGATCTCCGACACTGATTCGATTGGAGTTCTAATAAATTTCAAGTAAATATTAAAATTGCGACAGAATTAAAAACAATTCCAGCTGCATATAATAAGAAGTTTGATTATATTCCAACGAAATTTCAAATTTATTTCCGCAAATTATCCAAATTCTGTCAGAATCCAAAAAAAAATTCCGACTGACTTCTAAAGTATTTTTACAAAATTCTAAAGCAATTTCGACTAAATTTAAACGGATAACTACGAAATTCTAGTAATTATTAAATTCTGGAAAACGTTCAATTTTTGACAGAAATAGATTAAAGTTACAAATCAATTCCAACGCGATTCCAATCAAATTAAAGTGAAAATCTCATCTCACTCTGATAATAATTTTTAAACGAATTCCTATGTAGAATTCAAGTAATGTTAAAAATTCCAAAAATCGAATTTGCGACAGAAATTTGATTTGACAGTGACAATCCAGTAATTAATAAAATATCCTTAAAATTCCAAAATATTCTAACAGAATTTCAACGTAATTTTGACTAAATTCTAATAAAACGCTTATGTAATTCAAGTAATTATTAATACCTTGAAATTATTGAATTTTAAAAAAACAATAATTTGATCGGAATTGCAATAAAATTCAGGTTAAGATAAAAGAATGTTCAGAATTCCAAAACAAAAGGCAACTTAATTCGAATAGAATATTGACTAAATTTACAGCGAATTTCGGTATAATTCCAGTAATTATCAAAATTCAGACAATTGATCTCCGACATTAATTCGATTGGAGTCCTAATAAATTTCAGGTAAATATTAAAATTCCGACAGAAATAAAAATAATTCCGCAAATTCCATAAGAAGTTTGATTATATCCCAATGAAATTTCAAATTTCATTCTACAATTTATCCAAATTCTGTCAGAATTCCAAACAAATTCCGTCCGATGTTCAAAGTACTTTGACAAAATCCTAAAGTAATTTCGACTAAATTGAAACAGACAACTACGAGATTCTAGCAATTATTAAATTCCGGATCAGTTAAATCCAAATTCAAATGAAAGTCCCTTTTCACTCTGGTAATTTCTAAAGGAATTCTTGTGTAGATTGTCAGTAAAATTAAAAATTTTAAGAGTCGGATTTGCTACAGAAATTTGATTTGTCAATGAGAATCGGGTAATTAATCAAATTCCGTCAGAATTCCAAATAATTCTAACTGAATTCTAACGTTATTTTGACTAAACTCTATAATAGAACGCCTATGTAATTCAAGCAATTATTAAATTCTTGAAAGTATTGAGTTTAAAAAAAACTATCGGAATTGCAATGAAATTCAGGTTATGATAAAAGAATATTCAGAATTCCAAAAGAAATCGCAACTTAATTTGAAAAGACTATTGCCTAAATTTCAAGGAGATTTCCGTATAATTGCAGTAATTATCAAAATTCAAACAATTGATCTCCGACACGAATTCGATTCAAATGCTAATAAATTCCAGGTAAATATTAAAATTCTGACAAAATAAATAATAATTCGGGCTAAATTAAATTCCATATGAAGTTTGATTATATCCCAAAGAAATTTCAAATTTAATTCCGTAAATGATTATCGAAATTCTGTCAGATTTCCAAAAAAAATTCTCTCCGAATTCCAAAGTATTTTGACAAAATTCTAAAGCAAATTTGACTAAATTCAAACGGATGACTACAAAATTCCAGTAATTATTAAATTCTGGCAAATCTTGAATTTTTGCCAGAAGTCTATTAAAGTTCCAAATCAAGTCCAGCAAAATTAAAATAAAAATCCCTTTTCACTGTGGTAATTTTTAAAAGGATTTCTATGTAGATTTCCAGTTGTCAAAATTTCCAAGAATCAAATTTGCAAAAAAAAATTTGATTTGATAATGCAAATCCGGTAATTAGTAAAATTCTGTCAGAATTCCAAATAATTCGAACTGAGTTCTAACGTTATTTTGACTAAATTCTAACAGAACGCCTATGTAATTCAAGTAATTATTGAATTCTTAAAATTATTGAATTAAAAAAAAATGAGAATCCGGTAGAATTAAAAATATTTCCGGCTAAATTTCATAAGAAGTTTAATTATATTCTAACGAAAGTGCAAGTTTAATTTCGGAAGTTAAATAAATTGCAAAATTAAATTAATTAACTCATCTAAATTCCGCCAGAATTCCAAATAATTTTAACTGAATTCCAACGTAATTTTGACTAAATTTAAAGGATATGCCTGCATAATTCCAATAGTTATTAACTCCCTGCAACTATTTAATTACCGAACGAAATTCGATTGGAATCTAAATAAAGTTTCTTTTAAGATAAAAAAACATTCCAACTAAATTAAAAATTAAAAAATTAAAAAACAAAAGATTAAAAATTCCAAGAATCCTAACGTAATTTTAACTACATTTAATGGAATGCTAACGTTATTCCAATAATTATTAACTTCTTGCAACTATTACATTTTCGAGAGAAATTCGATTGGAATCTTAATAAATTTCAGGTTAAAATAAAATAACACTTAGTCATTCAAAATTTCAAAAATAAACTTCTGACTGAATTACAAAAGAATTTTGACTTACATTATAACGTAATTTCCACATAATTCTAGAACTCACTAAAATTCCGACAACGAATTTTCGACAAGAATTCGTATTGAATTCCAATTATTTGTGGATAATTATCAAAAGTTCAACTGAATTTCAACGGAATTTTAATTAAATTTTCTTTGTAAATCCGATAATTAATACAATTTAGACAACCATTAAATTTCCGACAGAAAATAACCCAGAATTCTAAAATAATCTCAGTTGAATTGCAACGTAATATTCACTAACTTCTGAAAAATACTTCGCACATAATTTCATTAATAAAAAAAACTATTACTAAATTTAATTATAAATAAATAATAAAGAATTAAAAGTGAATAATAATATTACTATCATTATGAAATTTTTGTCAGAAAATCGATCAACATAAGATTACCTACAAACAAGAGATAATTCTTGCATGATTCCAGTAATTATTAAAAGTCCGTCAGAATTACAGAAGAATCCTTGACTAAACTTTAAATTAATTTTATAGTAGGGGAAAGTCGGGTAGCCCCGGACACCTAAGCCTTTTGGTTAAGAAATTTGTATAATTTTTTTGAAATATTAATTAAATCATCTTATGACAAAGACATGACCTCTGTCCATCTTTGAAATAAATTCGATCATAAAATAAACACATTAATTGAGAGAAAAATGAGATCATATATGAGTAGTAAAATGTAAGCCTCCAAAAACTTGTCGGGTGTCACCGGACAGAGAAAATAAAAGTGCTTATTTAAATTGTTTAATTTGATAAAGTGCGAATAAATTGTATCTTAAATAATGACCGTAAATTATTTTTTAGAAATAAATTAAAACATCTATTTAATAGGAACAGAAAGTACAAATATAATAGAATTTTTATATGACGTTTAATACGATTCACGTTTGTTAAATTGTCTAGACAATTTAAGGTTAAATTTAGAAATTACTTATTTTCAAAAAGAAGAAATGAAAAAATGAATTAATATATTAAAAAACGTAAGCTCAAGTGAATTATACACAGTTTGTAATTTGTGTCAATTATAAAAATGCAGTATTATACGTGAAATAGCTAGTATCTGGGGCTACCCGCTGTCCGGGGCTATCCGACTTTCCCCTAATTATTAAAATTTCGACAAAATTTCTATTAGACAGAAATGTGATTGGAACGAAACAAATTTCCGTTTAAATTCGAGCGAATTTAGAATTTCAGACTAAATTTAACCGAGAAAAATATTGATAGAATTATTATATTTTGTATTAAATAATTTATTATCTGATTTTTCAAAATTAATTTAAAAAAATAGAAATTTCATTGTTAACAACTCAATAGTCAAGTTGAATAGTCAGAGACAATACAATATGGAAACAATCAGTTGTATAATGTCATGTTGTTAGTTCGAAGTGAATGCAAACAAAGGGAAATATAATTTCAAGATAATAGAGCAACATTGATTGTGTCAATCTGTGTACCACCTTAACATGCGGCACATGTGAGAATTTTGTCAAGGGGCTAAAATCTGAAGGTGACACGTGGGACACAGGTTTCGCTATATCTGCATTTAATTACAAGGTGATGTAATTAGTGTGTCACCATTAGCGAAACCATGCCTTGGATAAGATTTTAATTAATCTCTTTAATAGGATAATAACAACGCTTTAAAATGACACATAACGTCTCTAATTTAAGTTAAATGCAATCTTCTTTCCACTAAAATAAAAACACATTTTTCTATTTCTTTCTTTAAAATAACAATTAGAAGATAGTTTTTTTTCTAAAATCACAAAACACAATAGACCGAAAAGTTTTTTATTCAAATTTTTAACTTCCCGAAACTATAATTGTTGGAATATTTAACTTTCTGAATATGCATTTTCCAGGAATGTATTTATCAGTTTTTTCCAAATACCCAAAAAACCAAAACTCTATTTGTCAGAATGTTCAATTTTCAGAAAATGCATTTTTTAGAAACTGTATTTATCAGTTTTACGATTTGTCTCTCGAAATTCCATTTCTTAGAATGTTTAAATTCTCCAATATATATTTTCCAGAAATTGTAAATATCTGATTCATTATTTGTCCGAACATTTAACTAACTGAAACTTCATTTATCAAGGTCTTAAATATTAAAATTCCAGAATTTGCATTTGTCTGACACACGAAATGTAGAATTTTTAAAAGAGCTCGCTGATTGGCCGGTAATCTTTCCGTAAATTTTACCGTCCAATCGGCGAGCTCTTTTAAAAATTCTACATTTCGTGTGTCGGGCAAATGCACATTATGGAATTTTTATATTCGAGAAGTTTTAGGAATGTAGAGTTCCTAAAGCAGCTATCTGATTGGCTAGTAATCTTTCCGTAAATTTTACTGGCCAATCAGCGAGCTCTTTGAGAAATTCTACATTTCCTATGTCGGGCAAATGCAAATTCTGGAATTTTAATGTTTAAGACCCTGATAAATAAAGTTTTGGTTAGTTAAATGTTTGAACAAATAATTCGAAATTTCTACGTGTTAAATTTTAACATTTCTTTTGTGTATATAAGCACAAAAAATCTAAGATAAAAATTAGAAATTAGAATTATATGAAATTACAACATTTCTGATTGACTATAATATTATTCACAAAAATTTTGTCTTTTGTTACTTATAGACACAATACATTAGACACAATGTTTGTTATCAACAGTATATGCAGAATACTTGTAATCAGCGTTAGTCGAAATGTTTGTAATCAACATTAGGCACAATGTTTGTAATTTATATTAAGCATATAGATCTAACGTTAATTAGAAACATTCTGCCTTGGAAAACGAGATGATTATGGGTTATTGAAATCAACCGTAATCTTCTATTATATTAATACGATACCGAGAAAACTTCGTTCATCGTCGTACAGACTTCAAAGTTCACCTACTTTTTCCAATAGGTTACTTACAAAAATGTTCATTTTACCATGTTATTATAGTTTGTAACAATGCGCACTGGCACTATTCGTGTCAAACATGTTAAACTGAACATTTTTTTATGCACAACATATTGTTGCACATGCGCAGTAGTGCACCAGAGCTGTGTAAACGTGCGCACTACTTAACAAACATTTTACATGCGCAGTTGTTTTGTATTGCTGTTACACATGCGCAATCATGAACAGTGATAGTCACACATGAGCTCTAATTAAATTCAAAAATTACGCATGCGCAGTGCGGTACTTTACCAGATAAGTACATTTTCAGTACATATAGCATACTTTTTTTAATAAGTGCGCAGTAAAAATCCGTTTTATTATTGCGCATGCGTAACACGGTAACATGATAACTGCACATGCGCGAAGGTACCTTTATTTAAAAAATTGGTTAAAATTGTTTTTTTTTCATTATTATTGTAATTAGTGACCCATAATAGAAAAGAATATTCAAAATTCAATCTAAATATTGGAATTCAAGAAATTAAATAGAGAAATTTATATTATTGAATATAAAAAATAATAAAAACATTAAAAGTGTATTTAATTTTATTAATTTTATTCTTTTCTTCTTTAAAATATTTATAAAATGTAACAAATTTTGACCTGAAAGTTTTCAATTTTTCATACTTTTAAAAACCATTTTCTAGGGGTACCGGGGGGGGGGGGGGGTAATAAATATTTAACATACTGTCAGAAAATCTTCCATATAATTAGTGTTTAAAAAAGTTTTGTAAAAATTTACTTATTTATTGAGAATAAAGAGTTTGAAAGTTCTCCCAATATTCATAAAATTGTACGTGGTAATCTTCTATTATATTAATACGATACCGAGAAAACTTCGTTCATCGTCGTACAGACTTCAAAGTTCACCTACTTTTTCCAATAGGTTACTTACAAAAATGTTCATTTTACCATGTTATTATAGTTTGTAACAATGCGCACTGGCACTATTCGTGTCAAACATGTTAAACTGAACATTTTTTTATGCACAACATATTGTTGCACATGCGCAGTATTGCACCACAGCTGTGTAAACGTGCGCACTACTTAACAAACATTTCACATGCGCAGTTGTTTTGTATTGCTGTTACACATGCGCAATCATGCACAGTGATAGTCACACATGAGCTCTAATTAAATTCAAAAATTACGCATGCGCAGTGCGGTACTTTACCAGATAAGTACATTTTCAGTACATATAGCATACTTTTTTAATAAGTGCGCAGTAAAAATCCGTTTTATTATTGCGCATGCGTAACACGGTAACATGATAACTGCACATGCGCGAAGGTACCTTTATTTAAAAAATTGGTTAAAATTGTTTTTTTTTCATTATTATTGTAAATAGTGACCCATAATAGAAAAGAATATTCAAAATTCAATCTAAATATTGGAATTCAAGAAATTAAATAGAGAAATTTATATTATTGAATATAAAAAATAATAAAAACATTAAAAGTGTATTTAATTTCATTAATTTTATTCTTTTTTTCTTTAAAATATTTATAAAATGTAACAAATTTCGATCTGAAAGTTTTCAATTTTTCATACTTTTAAAAACCATTTTCTAGGGGTACCGGGGGGGAGGGTAGTAAATATTTAACATACTGTCAGAAAATCTTCCATATAATTAGTGTTTAAAAAAGTTTTGTAAAAATTTACTTATTTATTGAGAATAAAGAGTTTGAAAGTTCTCCCAATATTCATAAAATTGTACGTGGTAATCTTCTATTATATTAATACGATACCGAGAAAACTTCGTTCATCGTCGCACAGACTTCAAAGTTCACCTACTTTTTCCAATAAGTTACTTACAAAAATGTTAATTTTACCATGTTATTATAGTTTGTAACAATGCGCACTGGCACTATTCGTGTCAAACATGTTAAACTGAACATTTTTTTATGCGCAACATATTGTTGCACATGCGCAGTAGTGCACCACAGCTGTGTAAACGTGCGCACTACTTAACAAACATTTCACATGCGCAGTTGTTTTGTATTGCTGTTACACATGCGCAATCATGCACAGTGATAGTCACACATGAGCTCTAATTAAATTAAAAATTACGCATGCGCAGTGCGGTACTTTACCAGATAAGTACATTTTCAGTACATATAGCATGCTTTTTTTAATAAGTGCGCAGCAAAAATCCGTTTTATTATTGCGCATGCGTAACACAATAACCTGATAACTGCACATGCGCAAAGGTACCTATATTTAAAAAATTGGTTAAAATTGTTTCTTTTTCATTATTATTGTAATTAGTGACCCATAATAGAAAAGAATATTCAAAATTCAATCTAAATATTGGAATTCAAGAAATTAAATAGAGAAATTTATATTATTGAATATAAAAAATAATAAAAACATTAAAAGTGTATTTAATTTTATTAATTTTATTCTTTTTTTCTTTAAAATATTTATAAAATGTAACAAATTTCGATCTGAAAGTTTTCAATTTTTCATACTTTTAAAAACCATTTTCAAGGGGTACCGGGGGGGAGGGTAATAAATATTTAACATACTGTCAGAATATCTTCCATATAATTAGTGTTTAAAAAAGTTTTGTAAAAATTTACTTATTTATTGAGAATAAAGAGTTTGAAAGTTCTCCCAATATTCATAAAATTGTACGTGGTAATCTTCTATTATATTAATACGATACCGAGAAAACTTCGTTCATCGTCGTACAGACTTCAAAGTTCACCTACTTTTTCCAATAGGTTACTTACAAAAATGTTCATTTTACCATGTTATTATAGTTTGTAACAATGCGCACTGGCACTATTCGTGTCAAACATGTTATACTGAACATTTTTTTATGCACAACATATTGTTGCACATGCGCAGTAGTGCACCACAGCTGTGTAAACGTGCGCACTACTTAACAAACATTTTACATGCGCAGTTGTGTTGTATTGCTGTTACACATGCGCAATCATGCACAGTGATAGTCACACATGAGCACTATTATGGGTCATTAATTACAATAATAATGAAAAAAAAAACAATTTTAACCAATTTTTTAAATAAAGGTACCTTTGCGCATGTGCAGTTATCATGTTACCGTGTTACGCATGCGCAATAATAAAACGGATTTTTACTGCGCACTTATTAAAAAAAGTATGCTATATGTACTGAAAATGTACTTATCTGGTAAAGTACCGCACTGCGCATGCGTAATTTTTGAATTTAATTAGAGCTCATGTGTGACTATCACTGTGCATGATTGCGCATGTGTAACAGCAATACAAAACAACTGCGCATGTGAAATGTTTGTTAAGTAGTGCGCACGTTTACACAGCTGTGGTGCACTACTGCGCATGTGCAACAATATGTTGTGCATAAAAAAATGTTCAGTTTAACATGTTTGACACGAATAGTGCCAGTGCGCATTGTTACAAACTATAATAACATGGTAAAATGAACATTTTTGTAAGTAACCTATTGGAAAAAGTAGGTGAACTTTGAAGTCTGTACGACGATGAACGAAGTTTTCTCGGTATCGTATTAATATAATAGAAGATTACCACGTACAATTTTATGAATATTGGGAGAACTTTCAAACTCTTTATTCTCAATAAATAAGTAAATTTTTACAAAACTTTTTTAAACACTAATTATATGGAAGATATTCTGACAGTATGTTAAATATTTATTACCCTCCCCCCCGGTACCCCTTGAAAATGGTTTTTAAAAGTATGAAAAATTGAAAACTTTCAGATCGAAATTTGTTACATTTTATAAATATTTTAAAGAAAAAAAGAATAAAATTAATAAAATTAAATACACTTTTAATGTTTTTATTATTTTTTATATTCATTAATATAAATTTTTCTATTAAATTTCTTGAATTCCAATATTTAGATTGAATTTTGAATATTCTTTTCAGTAGTATAGCTATGAGAGAACCAGCGCACAGTTCCGATTTTCGCTACCAGGTGGCGCCCTAGTCAGTTACCTGCAGTGGATTTTTAGCGGTTTGTTGATAAATTACCGTCGGTCGGTAATGCAGATTTCGCGCGTGTTACCTTGTGTCGGTAATGCAGATTACTTGCTTGCTCGAAGGTAAGGTAGATTTCCGAAATCGGTTACCCTTAGTCGGTATTACCATATGTCGGCATTCTCTTGGGGATTCTCCTACGTCATTTTAAATTTTTACCCTTACTTTTGCGCGGGAATTTAAAGGTACCTCTACTTTCAGGTTTTTCAAGCGGGGGATTTCTCCATAGACGGCGCTGCAATCGAATCGCACTAAGTTTAACTTAAAATCTTAACCTTTCTAATTTGCATAAACTGTGTATTGTTGTTAACTTTTACCTTAGGACTAATTGCATGTGTTTATGACCTCATCCATCTGTAGAATTTGCATAAACCATAAATTGTTGTTAACTTTTATCTTAGAAATAAGTTACATGTCTTTGGTACTACCACCCACTATCCACCTAGTATATGTTTTTAATGTATCATATGCCTAACACCCCCCCCCCCACCAACCCGCCACCCACTTAGTATATGTTTTGACAGAAACTACTCTATTCCCAACACCACCCACCTACCAAACCCAAAATGTATTGGGACTTAAATTTTCAAAATACCAAGATTAGCAGGTAGATTAGGGGGGGTGGATCACGTTGGGCCTGATTTGACGTATGGTGCGCAAACGAGATGCGCGTGGCCAATGTGAACGGATACTCAAGCGATGTATATTCGGTCTAGCTTAAAAAAGAAAGGTCCACGATCCCCCTAAAGGCCTAAGCAGATAAAAATACGGTTACGGGACCAGAGCATGAGACAGAAAAAGACAGAAACAGTCTCTGTCCTTTATTATCTCATGCCCCGCTCCCGTAACCGTATTCGTTGTGCTTTGGGCTTAAGCCAAAGAGTTTTGTTATTTTTCTCTTCCTCTATCGCTGTTACTGACGCATGAAATAGAAAGGAACAAGGAGAGGAGGATGAAATTGCCACATCGTTTTAAAATTCACCTTCTCCTTTCAGTACAAATGTACTAAATTTTACAGTTGTAAAATACATAATTTACTCTCCACCAACAGAAAATGCATTGGAACTGTAAAAAATTTAATTGTATTTTGTATTGTATCGAATCACATACAATGGATTGTACATGTAATACTAACAATAAGTCTTTTTTAACATTCCTAAGCGCTGAGCAGTCTATATCTTATAAATTTCATATCAACAATTATATTAAAAAAGAATTATCAAATATGCTGTAAATAATGATAAGTGTAATAATATAATGATATTATCGGTATTATAAAGCGTACAAAGCTGACATTTTAGACATAACCTAAAAGATCCGGCCATCATATTTGTTTACATACGTCCTGGAGCTATAATGTCAAACGCAAGTACGCATGCTTTCATAATGCCCGCGTTATTTGAAATTTTTAGAAATTGAAGAAAGGAACCTAAGAAGAAAATTGGTTATTTTACAGGAGAGCGAAAACGAAAGTCGAGCGTGCATGGTAATCTGTACAAATCGAGAGATTTGAATTGTTATAACTTGAAAATTATTAAATAAAAACCTTTTCTGACTTTAGATAATGAAAAAGGAACCTTTGATTAAATTAAAACATCAATAAACCGAAAAACGATTTTTTACTTCTTAGGTCCCTTTCTTCAGAACGCGTCACATTATTACTATCTTTTAACATATTTATTATGATTAAATAATTTTACTTTAAGAAAAAATAAACTTCATGAAATATATTTTATATAAAGAAAGTATAAATACATTTTTTAAATATGGTTAAAATTAATTTATTAAAAGCATTTCTAATCAACGTGTGTATTTTGACCAATCGCACTTATGCCTGTACTTTATGTTGTCAGCAGTCAGGTTCGCCAACCAAAAAACAAAAAATGCTGCGTTGCAGCACCTTTTTTAAATTATTCATATCCGAAAAGAATTTTTTAAAAACACTTAGGTTTCTTTTCCTTTTATATTACAATATTTCTTATGACTTTATATTTATTGTTTATAAAAAAATCTATTCTAAAGAAAAAAATACTGTGGTTAAGATAGCACTATTTTATTTTGTTAAGTTGGTGTATAGTAACAGCCAAAAGTTTTTTTATTTTACTAAATGTTTAAATTATATAATATTTATATTTTATAATTATAAATTACTTTGGATAAAATAAAAATTGTTTTTTTTTCAGGAAAACTAATACCTAACCTTTTAAGATAACTCTTTATTAATGTTCACAAAAACACTCGATATGGGATTTACATGTTAATTGCATTTAACTTTTTCACAATTTAACTTTTTCAAAAGTTAAATTTAACATTTCCAAAAGTTAACTTTAACTTTTCTAAAAGTTAACTTTAACTTTTCCAAAAGTTAACTTTAACTTTTCCAAAAGTTAACTTTAACTTTTCCAAAAGTTAACTTTAACTTTTCCAAAAGTTAACTTTAACTTTTTCGAAAGTTAACTTACATTCTTATGGGATCTACATGTTAATTGCATTTAACTTTTTCACAATTTAACTTTTTCAAAAGTTAACTTTAACATTTCCAAAAGTTAACTTTAACTTTTCCAAAAGTTAACTTTAACTTTTCCAAAAGTTAACTTTAACTTTTCCAAAAGTTAACTTTAACTTTTCCAAAAGTTAACTTTAACTTTTTCGAAAGTTAACTTACATTCTTATGGGATCTACATGTTAATTGCATTTAACTTTTTCACAATTTAACTTTTTCAAAAGTTAACTTTAACTTTTCCAAAAGTTAACTTTAACTTTTCCAAAAGTTAACTTTAACTTTTCCGAAAGTTAACTTTAACTTTTTCAAAAGTTAACTTTAACTTTTCCGAAAGTTAACTTTAACTTTTCCGAAAGTTAACTTTAACTTTTCCGAAAGTTAACTTTAACTTTTCCTAAAGTTAACTTTAACTTTTCCAAAAGTTAACTTTAACTTATTCGAAAGAAATCTCTAAACAATTGGATGCTTTGAGATTAATATGTAGGTTGAATATAGGTTGATCTTATAAATTCTCATTAATTCTTCAAATTGCGAATTGTAAAATTCTTTACCTTTATCAGTTTGTAATTTCTTTGGAATGCGCATTTCCCACGTAATATACGTAGAAAACGTAGAAAGCTAGGTAATTTAAATGTCAAATGTATAATGTATATCTACCCAGATAACCAGCGTACAATACGTACCATTGCATTATACTACTACTATATACGAGTATAATGATACTGATTTTTGAAGTACTGATTCTAAACTATAATGGCCTGTTTACACCTTCGAAAAAAAAAATTTTTTTCGCATTGGAGGGAAGGGGACAGACTGTGTATCTGAACTCTTTACTCTCATGCAAAAAATTTTTTTTTTTTCGAAGGTGTAAATAGGCCATAATAGTGCCAGTATGTATGTACCTTTTTATTACATTTGTATGACGTACTTGTATCGTACTAGTATTACACTTGTATGTAATTCATAAAAACTTTAAGATTTTCAGTTAGTACGCGTACTAAATAAATATGGAGTCATACCAAAGTCGTACTAATCTATTATATTAATACGATACCGAAAAAACTTCGTTCATCGTCGTACAGACTTCAAAGTTCACCTACTTTTTCCAATAGGTTACTTACAAAAATGTTCATTTCACCATGTTATTATAGTTTGTAACAATGCGCACTGGCACTATTCGTGTCAAACATGTTAAACTGAACATTTTTTTATGAACAACATATTGTTGCACATGCGCAGTAGTGCACCACAGCTGTGTAAACGTGCGCACTACTAAACAAACATTTCACATGCGCAGTTGTTTTGTATTGCTGTTACACATGCGCAATCATGCACAGTCATAGTCACACATGTGCTCTAATTAAATTCAAAAATTACGCATGCGCAGTGCTGTACTTCACCAGATAATTAATCAACTTAATTAAAAAGTTATTTGTTTTAAGAAAAATACCAGTAAAATGGTTTTTGGGGTCACTGATCACAAATTTGATATACAATTTTCATTTTGAAAATTTAAAATTGTCAAAATAACTGTCAACTTAATTAAAAAGTGATTTGTTGTACTCGAAATGACAGTAAAAAGGTTCTTGCGGTCACCGATAACGAATTTGAGAACCAGTTTTCTGTTTGACTTTTGACAACTGTCCACGTAATTGTCGACTGAATTATTGTCCTTAACAGTTTAGTCAAAAAAATCCCACTTATCCTAATTGTCTATATAGATCCGATTACTAATTAGATAAATACACTCCAATTAGGATTAAGAAACTTCGACATAATTTTTAATAAATAAAATCTTTCTTTAGCACATTTGGCTGTTCCATTGATAGTTGGCAATAGTCTAATTTTGAAATAGACAAAAATTTATGATTAGTGGACACACACAAAATTTTACTGTAACATTTCATAAAATAAATTACATTTTAGCGAAGTAAACTCTTGAGGTCCCAACTGTCAATTTTTTTAACTGCACAAATTTGCAATCACAATTCCCGAAATCCTTTGTACTTAAATTACATTTTAGCAAAGCTGACAGTTTAGTTAACAGATACAAATTGTTAAATTGCTAACTGGATATCAAATTTCTGATCAGATACATAAATAACAAAAATTTACTGTCATTTTTATTACAACAAAGTACCTTTTCATTAAGTTGACAGTTATCTTAACAGCTGACAAATGTCAAACTGAAATCTGCAAATCAAATTTGTGATAAGTTACCCCACAAACATTTTTACTGTCATTTTTCTTACAATAAAACACTTTTTAATCAAGTTGACAGTTATGTTGTCAGTTGTCAAAAGTCAAACTGAAAACTGGATATCAAATTCGTGATTAGTGACGCTGAAAACCTTTTTAGTGTCATTTTGAGTACAACAAATCACTTTTTAATTAAGTTGACAGTTATTTTGAGCGCTGTCAACTTTCAAATCGAAAATTGGACATCAAATTTGTGATCAGTGACCCCAAAAACCATTTTACTGTTATTTTTCTTACAACAAATCACTTTTAAATTAAGTTGACCGTTATGTTGGCGACTGTCAACTCTCAAATAGAAAATTGCATATCAAATTTGTGATCTGTGATCCCAATAACGTTGTTACTGACATTTTTATTTCAACAAGCTACTTATTAATTTAGTTGACATTTATGTTGAAAGCTGCCGACTGTCAAATTGTAAACTAGATAACAAATTCGTAATCATCGAACCATAAAACCTTCTTACATACGTTTTTATTAACATAACTAACTTTTTTCTTCAGTTGACAATTACGTTGACAGTTGTCAACAGTCAAACAGAAAACTGGCTACCAAATTCGTTATTGGTGACCCCAAAAAACATTTTAACTGACATTTTTGTACAACAAATAACTTTCAAATTAAGTTGACATTTATTTTGACAGCTGTCAACTAACAAATCTAAAAATTGGATATCAAATTTGAGATCAGTGACCCTGGAAACCTTTTTATTGTCATTTTCATTTCAACATCTAACTTTGTTGTTAAGTTGACAGGTATATTGACAGCTGCCATCTGTCAAATTAAAAACTGGTCGTCAAATTTGCGATTAATGACCCATAAAACCTTTTTCCCGACACTTTGATTCAAATAACCCATTTTTTTATTTAGTTGACAGTTATGTTGGCAACTGTCAACTGTCAAATTAAAAACTGGTCGTCAAATTTGCGATTAGTGACCCATAAAACCTTTTTCCCGACACTTTGATTCAAATAACCCATTTTTTTATTTAGTTGACAGTTATGTTAACAGCTGCCAACTGTCAAATTGCAAATTGTACATCAAATTTGTGAACAGGGTCTGAAATAGCTTTTATACTTTTATTTTATAAGTAGAAATAACCCTTTTGCAAGTTTGATGATCTATGAGAGAAATCAATGAAAGCCATTGTTCGAAATTCGAGTAGGTAACAATGCAAAAACAGCTCCCTACTGGTCGGATCATAAGATACACAGTTTTTTGATTTTGGATCTTAAAGGGCAATGTTTAAGCTTTCATTTTATCATATGTAGGCTCTGTTATCATTTCTCTTTACCTTTTTACAAGCGGTTAAATAGTGCCAAAAACGCGATTTTTGGCAACTTTTAACCTAAATTGTTCAAAAACTAGAGCCAATCCGACATTTTCAAGGTCAGATTCGGATTCTACGGAAAAAATCCCATAAAAATCGGCTATAATATTTTAGTCAACAAAATCTTGTTGGCCTGTGTAATAATTGACAATCTGTAAGTGAATTGAAAAAACTTTAATATTAATGAATTTGAATTTAGCGCGCTTGTAGCCGGAACTTCTTACCTGACTCAAACCTAACTTACGTAACCTACGTTCTTTACTGCATTTGACAGCTTTACAGCGTTGCCGCATCTAGACTGAATAAAGTTTTTTGATTTAATAAACCTGAAATATTCATCATTTAAATACAATTAGCCCAAGAAAATCTGGCATCGATATCTATTAGCAATTTACTTTCAAAGTAGGGGAGAGTAGTCAGATTTGGATATAGTTTTGACTTTTCTCTATAACTTCTCCTGCAGGCCGACTTTTGCGATGTCTCTTATATTATTGGAAAGTTCTACTCAAATGCAATGTTTTTGCTACACATTGCAAAAAATTTGTACCAAAAGTTTCGGAGTTATAGGCAATTAAAAAAAAAAAAAAAGGTAGTCAAAGTTGAACATGGTAGTCAGAGTTGGGTCACTGTAGAAAATCAATGAAATATGAAGATAAATGATTGAAAATTACAATATATTTGCCTTCGCATGATAGAATGGCACTCAAATACATTTGGAAATGACAAAGGGAAACATGAAACTGGAATAAATCATATTTCCTCTTGTATCGCGAAATTGATCTAAAAGTGAAAAGAGTATTACGAAAAATTTGAATTTTCTTTGTTTCCAATAGAAATGAAGTTTTTGACACCTTTTTAAGTTTACAAATTCATTTTCATTGCAAACATGCTTCAGAATTGCAAAATTTTGGGTGTACCAACCTTGACTCAAGCGTCGTTTAGCTTCATATCACACACACACACCATGAACGCTTTATACAAACACCAAATTACGTTCCACATTTTTGTATAACATCTTAATGAACAATTTTAGTCAACTTAATTTGTCTTTGGCATATTTCTGCTACATTTAATTATCTAATTTTGAAACTACAAAAACGTTTTTTGTTGAGCGTATAACACGGACTCGCTTAATGCGTCTATATAGTTCTCACACTTCACTGCAATCCATGTAAAAAGTTCGCTGGCATTGCTAACAAGTATTTACACACAAAGACATATGGATCTACTGTAATAAAACAAAATAAACGCGATGATTCAACTCTGACCACTGTCCAACTCTGACTACTCTCCCCTACCTTGGTTACCGTTTCTTCATAAGAGACCATGATAAATAAATAATTTTTTTAACTTCTAAATTATTTAGCAAAAAATTCTCAAATTTTGCATGCTTTTTTGTTGTACCAAATAATATCATTTCTCAAAATTTTAAAAATTTCTGACATTTTTTAATGTTTGTCCGATTCCTCATTAACGTATATTACCTATGTAATTTACCTTTCTACATTTCTACATAATGTGGCATAGGTCAGTTCACGTACATTTAATCACGTTTAGTTACTTGTATTAAATTGGTACAGTGCCAGTATGTGCATAGAGGAGAGGAGGAAAGTAACAAAAATCAATTTTTTGATGATAACATCAAAACTATTTGTCGGATAAGTTCTGTAAACATACTATTCGAAAGCTTGGACCTTCACCTATTAAATAAAATTGGAATTAAACATAAAGAATAATTAGATAGTTAACAGCAGGACTTTTTAATCAGCTCTTTGTTTGTTACTATCCTCCTCTCCCTTGAGGTGGAAAGTAACAGCACGAAGAAGGAAAGTAACACTTAAAAATTAAGGCTAACATTTCAAATATAAAACTGCTATTAATTAAAATTATTTTTATTATGAACATATAAAAAAGACAAAGTAATATTAACTACATTTTGTACATAATTGGCACATATTTTTACACTTTTTTGTAATCAAGCTTTTTTTTTATCTATTTAATATTCGTTCCATAGCTATGACGTTAAAAAGCATCGTTTTTAAAAAAAATTCCAATCAATAGTTCAATATTTCATCATTAAAATATGAAATAAACATATAAAATCACATAGTTATGAAAAAGGAGGATGTTTATAAAAATAAAGCATGGAAAGTAACACGTTGTTACTTTTCTCCTCACCCCTCTTTTCCTTGCATTTCAAAAAACAAGTTTAAATTACACAAAAGTATTTTATATTTTTTAATTATACACAAGTACAACCTAAAGGTAGATAATTAAGCTTCAAAATTACGAAAAGCACGAAATATTTATAAAATCAAAGAAACATGATATTTTGAAAATTTACACTGAAAAACTTTAGTGATCAATATTTAGTAAACGACTATTAATGTGGGGAAAAAATGGCGTAACTGGAAAAATTTAGTAGTCAGGCGATCAAAATGGTTGCGAACACTAGCAAGTAAAGCGTGTAGTTGTGAGTGGTGGGGGAACGGAGGTTTGATCGCCTGACTACTAAATTTTTCCAGTTACGCCATTTTTTCCCCACATTAATAGTTGTTTTCTAAAAACTGAACGTCTCTTACTAAATATTGATCACTAAAGTTTTTCAGTGTAGGCAAAAACTTACTTTTATCGTAATTTTTGCACAACATGTCAATATCAGACATACGGTTCCCAAACCAGCTCGCGCATGATATAGGGAAGGTAGAGGGGGTAAAACTGGACAAAAAATTACTTTGGGACCATGTCTCTTCGCTGATTGGTTTAGAAGTTATAAGCGTTGTTACTTTCCACCTCTGTTACTTTCCTCCTCGGTCTCCCCTATTTTTTTTTTTCAACAGTATGATGTACTGGTCCTGTACTTGCATTATAATCTTACTATGTACTCAAATTTTCAAATTATTTTTCAAGATGCTAGATTAGTACGACTTTGGTATGACTCCATATTTATTTAGTACGCGTACTAACTGAAAATCTTAAAGTTTTTATGAATTACATACAAGTGTAATACTAGTACGATACAAGTACGTCATACAAATGTAATAAAAAGGTACATACATACTGGCACTATTATGGCCTATTTACACCTTCGAAAAAAAAAAAATTTTTTGCATGAGAGTAAAGAGTTCAGATACACAGTCTGTCCCCTTCCCTCCAATGCGAAAAAAATTTTTTTTTTCGAAGGTGTAAACAGGCCATTATAGTTTAGAATCAGTACTTCAAAAATCAGTATCATTATACTCGTATATAGTAGTAGTATAATGCAATGGTACGTATTGTACGCTGGTTATCTGGGTAGATATACATTATACATTTGACATTTAAATTACCTAGCTTTCTACGTTTTCTACGTATATTACGTGGGAAATGCGCATTCCAAAGAAATTACAAACTGATAAAGGTAAAGAATTTTACAATTCGCAATTTGAAGAATTAATGAGAATTTATAAGATCAACCTATATTCAACCTACATATTAATCTCAAAGCATCCAATTGTTTAGAGATTTCTTTCGAATAAGTTAAAGTTAACTTTTGGAAAAGTTAAAGTTAACTTTAGGAAAAGTTAAAGTTAACTTTCGGAAAAGTTAAAGTTAACTTTCGGAAAAGTTAAAGTTAACTTTCGGAAAAGTTAAAGTTAACTTTTGAAAAAGTTAAAGTTAACTTTCGGAAAAGTTAAAGTTAACTTTTGGAAAAGTTAAAGTTAACTTTTGGAAAAGTTAAAGTTAACTTTTGAAAAAGTTAAATTGTGAAAAAGTTAAATGCAATTAACATGTAGATCCCATAAGAATGTAAGTTAACTTTCGAAAAAGTTAAAGTTAACTTTTGGAAAAGTTAAAGTTAACTTTTGGAAAAGTTAAAGTTAACTTTTGGAAAAGTTAAAGTTAACTTTTGGAAAAGTTAAAGTTAACTTTTGGAAATGTTAAAGTTAACTTTTGAAAAAGTTAAATTGTGAAAAAGTTAAATGCAATTAACATGTAGATCCCATAAGAATGTAAGTTAACTTTCGAAAAAGTTAAAGTTAACTTTTGGAAAAGTTAAAGTTAACTTTTGGAAAAGTTAAAGTTAACTTTTGGAAAAGTTAAAGTTAACTTTTGGAAAAGTTAAAGTTAACTTTTAGAAAAGTTAAAGTTAACTTTTGGAAATGTTAAATTTAACTTTTGAAAAAGTTAAATTGTGAAAAAGTTAAATGCAATTAACATGTAAATCCCATATCGAGTGTTTTTGTGAACATTAATAAAGAGTTATCTTAAAAGGTTAGGTATTAGTTTTCCTGAAAAAAAAACAATTTTTATTTTATCCAAAGTAATTTATAATTATAAAATATAAATATTATATAATTTAAACATTTAGTAAAATAAAAAAACTTTTGGCTGTTACTATACACCAACTTAACAAAATAAAATAGTGCTATCTTAACCACAGTATTTTTTTCTTTAGAATAGATTTTTTTATAAACAATAAATATAAAGTCATAAGAAATATTGTAATATAAAAGGAAAAGAAACCTAAGTGTTTTTAAAAAATTCTTTTCGGATATGAATAATTTAAAAAAGGTGCTGCAACGCAGCATTTTTTGTTTTTTGGTTGGCGAACCTGACTGCTGACAACATAAAGTACAGGCATAAGTGCGATTGGTCAAAATACACACGTTGATTAGAAATGCTTTTAATAAATTAATTTTAACCATATTTAAAAAATGTATTTATACTTTCTTTATATAAAATATATTTCATGAAGTTTATTTTTTCTTAAAGTAAAATTATTTAATCATAATAAATATGTTAAAAGATAGTAATAATGTGACGCGTTCTGAAGAAAGGGACCTAAGAAGTAAAAAATCGTTTTTCGGTTTATTGATGTTTTAATTTAATCAAAGGTTCCTTTTTCATTATCTAAAGTCAGAAAAGGTTTTTATTTAATAATTTTCAAGTTATAACAATTCAAATCTCTCGATTTGTACAGATTACCATGCACGCTCGACTTTCGTTTTCGCTCTCCTGTAAAATAACCAATTTTCTTCTTAGGTTCCTTTCTTCAATTTCTAAAAATTTCAAATAACGCGGGCATTATGAAAGCATGCGTACTTGCGTTTGACATTATAGCTCCAGGACGTATGTAAACAAATATGATGGCCGGATCTTTTAGGTTATGTCTAAAATGTCAGCTTTGTACGCTTTATAATACCGATAATATCATTATATTATTACACTTATCATTATTTACAGCATATTTGATAATTCTTTTTTAATATAATTGTTGATATGAAATTTATAAGATATAGACTGCTCAGCGCTTAGGAATGTTAAAAAAGACTTATTGTTAGTATTACATGTACAATCCATTGTATGTGATTCGATACAATACAAAATACAATTAAATTTTTTACAGTTCCAATGCATTTTCTGTTGGTGGAGAGTAAATTATGTATTTTACAACTGTAAAATTTAGTACATTTGTACTGAAAGGAGAAGGTGAATTTTAAAACGATGTGGCAATTTCATCCTCCTCTCCTTGTTCCTTTCTATTTCATGCGTCAGTAACAGCGATAGAGGAAGAGAAAAATAACAAAACTCTTTGGCTTAAGCCCAAAGCACAACGAATACGGTTACGGGAGCGGGGCATGAGATAATAAAGGACAGAGACTGTTTCTGTCTTTTTCTGTCTCATGCTCTGGTCCCGTAACCGTATTTTTATCTGCTTAGGCCTTTAGGGGGATCGTGGACCTTTCTTTTTTAAGCTAGACCGAATATACATCGCTTGAGTATCCGTTCACATTGGCCACGCGCATCTCGTTTGCGCACCATACGTCAAATCAGGCCCAACGTGATCCACCCCCCCTAATCTACCTGCTAATCTTGGTATTTTGAAAATTTAAGTCCCAATACATTTTGGGTTTGGTAGGTGGGTGGTGTTGGGAATAGAGTAGTTTCTGTCAAAACATATACTAAGTGGGTGGCGGGTTGGTGGGGGGGGGGGGTGTTAGGCATATGATACATTAAAAACATATACTAGGTGGATAGTGGGTGGTAGTACCAAAGACATGTAACTTATTTCTAAGATAAAAGTTAACAACAATTTATGGTTTATGCAAATTCTACAGATGGATGAGGTCATAAACACATGCAATTAGTCCTAAGGTAAAAGTTAACAACAATACACAGTTTATGCAAATTAGAAAGGTTAAGATTTTAAGTTAAACTTAGTGCGATTCGATTGCAGCGCCGTCTATGGAGAAATCCCCCGCTTGAAAAACCTGAAAGTAGAGGTACCTTTAAATTCCCGCGCAAAAGTAAGGGTAAAAATTTAAAATGACGTAGGAGAATCCCCAAGAGAATGCCGACATATGGTAATACCGACTAAGGGTAACCGATTTCGGAAATCTACCTTACCTTCGAGCAAGCAAGTAATCTGCATTACCGACACAAGGTAACACGCGCGAAATCTGCATTACCGACCGACGGTAATTTATCAACAAACCGCTAAAAATCCACTGCAGGTAACTGACTAGGGCGCCACCTGGTAGCGAAAATCGGAACTGTGCGCTGGTTCTCTCATAGCTATACTACTGAAAAGAATATTCAAAATTCAATCTAAATATTGGAATTCAAGAAATTTAATAGAAAAATTTATATTAATGAATATAAAAAATAATAAAAACATTAAAAGTGTATTTAATTTTATTAATTTTATTCTTTTTTTCTTTAAAATATTTATAAAATGTAACAAATTTCGATCTGAAAGTTTTCAATTTTTCATACTTTTAAAAACCATTTTCAAGGGGTACCGGGGGGGAGGGTAATAAATATTTAACATACTGTCAGAATATCTTCCATATAATTAGTGTTTAAAAAAGTTTTGTAAAAATTTACTTATTTATTGAGAATAAAGAGTTTGAAAGTTCTCCCAATATTCATAAAATTGTACGTGGTAATCTTCTATTATATTAATACGATACCGAGAAAACTTCGTTCATCGTCGTACAGACTTCAAAGTTCACCTACTTTTTCCAATAGGTTACTTACAAAAATGTTCATTTTACCATGTTATTATAGTTTGTAACAATGCGCACTGGCACTATTCGTGTCAAACATGTTAAACTGAACATTTTTTTATGCACAACATATTGTTGCACATGCGCAGTAGTGCACCACAGCTGTGTAAACGTGCGCACTACTTAACAAACATTTCACATGCGCAGTTGTTTTGTATTGCTGTTACACATGCGCAATCATGCACAGTGATAGTCACACATGAGCTCTAATTAAATTCAAAAATTACGCATGCGCAGTGCGGTACTTTACCAGATAAGTACATTTTCAGTACATATAGCATACTTTTTTTAATAAGTGCGCAGTAAAAATCCGTTTTATTATTGCGCATGCGTAACACGGTAACATGATAACTGCACATGCGCAAAGGTACCTTTATTTAAAAAATTGGTTAAAATTGTTTTTTTTTTCATTATTATTGTAATTAATGACCCATAATAGAAAAGAATATTCAAAATTCAATATAAATATTGGAATTCAAGAAATTTAATAGAAAAATTTATATTATTGAATATAAAAAATAATAAAAACATTAAAAGTGTATTTAATTTTATTAATTTTATTCTTTTTTTCTTTAAAATATTTATAAAATGTAAGAAATTTTGATCTGAAAGTTTTCAATTTTTCATCCTTTTAAAAACCATTTTCTAGGGGTACCGGGGGGTGGGGGGGTAATAAATATTTAACATACTGTCAGAAAATCTTCCATATAATTAGTGTTTAAAAAAGTTTTGTAAAAATTTACTTATTTATTGAGAATAAAGAGTTTGAAAGTTCTCCCAATATTCTTAAAATTGTACGTGGTAATCTTCTATTATATTAATATGATACCGAGGAAACTTCGTTCATCGTCGTACAGACTTCAAAGTTCACCTACTTTTTCCAATAGGTTACTTACAAAAATGTTCATTTTACCACGTTATTATAGTTTGTAACAATGCGCACTGGCACTATTCGTGCCAAACATGTTAAACTGATCATTTTTTTATGCACAACATATTGTTGCACATGCGCAGTAGTGCACCACAGCTGTGTAAACGTGCGCACTACTTAACAAACATTTTACATGCGCAGTTGTGTTGTATTGCTGTTACACATGCGCAATCATGCACAGTGATAGTCACACATGAGCACTAATTAAATTCAAAAATTACGCATGCGCAGTGCGGTACTATACCAGATAAGTACATTTTCAGTACATATAGCATACTTTTTTTAATAAGTGCGCAGTAAAAATCCGTTTTATTATTGCGCATGCCTAACACGGTAACATGATAACTGCACATGCGCAAAGGTACCTTTATTTAAAAAATTGGTTAAAATTGATTTTTTTTCATTATTATTGTAATTAATGACCCATAATAGAAAAGAATATTCAAAATTCAATCTAAATATTGGAATTCAAGAAATTAAATAGAAAAATTTATATTATTGAATATAAAAATTAATAAAAACATTAAAAGTGTATTTAATTTTATTAATTTTATTCTTTTTTTCTTTAAAATATTTATAAAATGTAACAAATTTTGATCTGAAAGTTTTCAATTTTTCATACTTTTAAAAACCATTTTCTAGGGGTACCGGGGGGTGGGGGGGGGGGTAATAAATATTTAACATACTGTCAGAAAATCTTCCATATAATTCGTGTTTAAAAAAGTTTTGTAAAAATTTACTTATTTATTGAGAATAAAGAGTTTGAAAGTTCTCCCAATATTCATAAAATTGTACGTGGTAATCTTTTATTATATTAATACGATACCGAGAAAACTTCGTTCATCGTCGTACAGACTTCAAAGTTCACCTACTTTTTCCAATAGGTTACTTACAAAAATGTTCATTTTACCATGTTATTATAGTTTGTAACAATGCGCACTGGCACTATTCGTGTCAAAAATGTTAAACTGAACATTTTTTTATGCACAACATATTGTTGCACATGCGCAGTAGTGCACCACAGCTGTGTAAACGTGCGCACTTCTTAACAAATATTTCACATGCGCAGTTGTTTTGTATTGCTGTTACACATGCGCAATCATGCACAGTGATAGTCACACATGAGCTCTAATTAAATTCAAAAATTACGCATGCGCAGTGCGGTACTTTACTAGATAAGTACATTTTCAGTACATATAGCATACTTTTTTTAATAAGTGCGCAGTAAAAATCCGTTTTATTATTGCGCATGCGTAACACGGTAACATGATAACTGCACATGCGCAAAGGTACCTTTATTTAAAAAATTGGTTAAAATTGTTTTTTTTTTTCATTATTATTGTAATTAATGACCCATAATAGACAAGAATATTCAAAATTCAATCTAAATATTGGAATTCAAGAAATTTAATAGAAAAATTTATATTATTGAATATAAAAAATAATAAAAACATTAAAAGTGTATTTAATTTTATTCTTTTTTTCTTTAAAATATTTATAAAATGTAACAAATTTTGATCTGAAAGTTTTCAATTTTTCATACTTTTAAAAACCATTTTCTAGGGGTACCGGGGGGAGGGGGGGTAATAACTATTTAACATACTGTCAGAAAATCTTCCCTATAATTAGTGTTTAAAAAAGTTTTGTAAAAATTTACTTATTTATTGAGAATAAAGAGTTTGAAAGTTCTCCCAATATTCATAAAATTGTACGTGGTAATCTTCTATTATATTAATACGATACTGAAAAAACTTCGTTCATCGTCGTACAGACTTCAAAGTTCACCTACTTTTTCCAATAGATTACTTACAAAAATGTTCATTTTACCATGTTATTATAGTTTGTAACAATGCGCACTGGAACTATTCGTGTCAAACATGTTAAACTGAACATTTTTTTATGCACAACATATTGTTGCACATGCACAGTAGTGCACCACAGCTGTGTAAACGTGCGCACTACTTAACAAACATTTCACATGCGCAGTTGTTTTGTATTGCTGTAACACATGCGCAATCATGCACAGTGATAGTCACACATGAGCTCTAATTAAATTCAAAAATTACGCATGCGGAGTGCGGTACTTTACCAGATAAGTACAATTTCAGTACATATAGCATACTTTTTTTAATTAGTGCGCAGTAAAAATCCGTTTTATTATTGCGCATGCGTAACACGGTAACATGATAACTGCACATGTGCAAAGGTACCTTTCTTTAAAAAATTGGTTAAAATTGTTTTTTTTTTCATTATTATTGTAATTAATGACCCACAATAGAAAAGAATATTCAAAATTCAATCTAAATATTGGAATTCAAGAAATTTAATAGAAAAATTTATATTAATAATATAAAAAATAATAAAAACATTAAAAGTGTATTTAATTTTATTAATTTTATTCTTTTTCTCTTTAAAATATTTATAAAGTGTAACAAATTTTGATCTGAAAGTTTTCAATTTTTCATACTTTTAAAAACCATTTTCTAGGGGTACCGGGGGGAGGGGGGGGGTAATAAATATTTAACATACTGTCAGAAAATCTTCCATATAATTAGTGTTTAAAAAAGTTTTGTGAAAATTTACTTATTTATTGAGAATAAAGAGTTTGAAAGTTCTCCCAATATTCATAAAATTGTACGTGGTAATCTTCTATTATATTAATACGATACCGAGAAAACTTCGTTCATCGTCGAACAGACTTCAAAGTTCACCTACTTTTTCCAATAGGTTACTTACAAAAATGTTCATTTTACCACGTTATTATAGTTTGTAACAATGCGCACTGGCACTATTCGTGTCAAACATGTTAAACTGAACATTTTTTTATGCACAACATATTGTTGCACATGCGCAGTAGTGCACCACAGCTGTGTAAACGTGCGCAATACTTAACAAACATTTCACATGCGCAGTTGTTTTGTATTGCTGTTACACATGCGCAATCATGCACAGTGATAGTCACACATGAGCTCTAATTAAATTCAAAAATTACGCATGCGCAGTGCGGTACTTTACTAGATAAGTACATTTTCAGTACATATAGCATACTTTTTTTAATAAGGGCGCAGTAAAAATCCGTTTTATTATTGCGCACGCGTAACACAGTAACATGATAACTGCACATGCGCAAAGGTACCTTTATTTAAAAAATTGGTTAAAATTGTTTTTTTTTCATTATTATTGTAATTAATGACCCATAATAGAAAAGAATATTCAAAATTCAATCTAAATATTGGAATTCAAGAAATTTAATAGAAAAATTTATATTATTGAATATAAAAAATAATAAAAACATTAAAAGTGTATTTAATTTTATTCTTTTTTTCTTTAAAATATTTATAAAATGTAACAAATTTTGATCTGAAAGTTTTCAATTTTTCATACTTTTAAAAACCATTTTCTAGGGGTACCGGGGGGAGGGGGGGTAATAAATATTTAACATACTGTCAGAAAATCTTCCATATAATTAGTGTTTAAAAAAGTTTTGTGAAAATTTACTTATTTATTGAGAATAATGAGTTTGAAAGTTCTCCCAATATTCATAAAATTGTACGTGGTAATCTTCTATTATATTAATACGATACCGAGAAAACTTCGTTCATCGTCGAACAGACTTCAAAGTTCACCTACTTTTTCCAATAGGTTACTTACAAAAATATTCATTTTACCATGTTATTATAGTTTGTAACAATGCGCACTGGCACTATTCGTGTCAAACATGTTAAACTGAACATTTTTTTATGCACAACATATTGTTGCACATGCGCAGTAGTGCACCACAGCTGTGTAAACGTGCACACTACTTAACAAACATTTCACATGCGCAGTTGTTTTGTATTGCTGTTACACATGCGCAATCATGCACAGTGATAGTCACACATGAGCTCTAATTAAATTCAAATATTACGCATGCGCAGTGCGGTACTTTACCAGATAAGTACATTTTCAGTACATATAGCATACTTTTTTTAATAAGTGCGCAGTAAAAATCCGTTTTATTATTGCGCATGCGTAACACGGTAACATGATAACTGCACATGCGCAAAGGTACCTTTATTTAAAAAATTGGTTAAAATTGCTTTTTTTTTTTAATTATTATTGTAATTAATGACCCATAATAGAAAAGAATATTTAAAATTCAATCTAAATATTGGAATTCAAGAAATTCAATAGAAAAATTTATATTATTGAATATAAAAAATAATAAAAACATTAAAAGTGTATTTAATTTTATTAATTTTAATCTTTTTTTCTTTAAAATATTTATAAAATGTAACAAATTTTGATCTGAAAGTTTTCAATTTTTCATACTTTTAAAAACCATTTTCTAGGGGTACCGGGGGGGGGGGGGGGGTAATAAATATTTAACATACTGTCAGAAAATCTTCCAAATAATTAGTCTTTAAAAAAGTTTTGTAAAAATTTACTTATTTATTGAGAATAAAGAGTTTGAAAGTTCTCCCAATATTCATAAAATTGTACGTGGTAATCTTCTATTATATTAATACGATACTGAAAAAACTTCGTTCATCGTCGTACAGACTTTAAAGTTCACCTACTTTTTCCAATAGATTACTTACAAAAATGTTCATTTTACCATGTTATTATAGTTTGTAACAATGCGCACTGGAACTATTCGTGTCAAACATGTTAAACTGAACATTTTTTTATGCACAACATATTGTTGCACATGCACAGTAGTGCACCACAGCTGTGTAAACGTGCGCACTACTTAACAAACATTTCACATGCGCAGTTGTTTTGTATTGCTGTAACACATGCGCAATCATGCACAGTGATAGTCACACATGAGCTCTAATTAAATTCAAAAATTACGCATGCGCAGTGCGGTACTTTACCAGATAAGTACAATTTCAGTACATATAGCATACTTTTTTTAATTAGTGCGCAGTAAAAATCCGTTTTATTATTGCGCATGCGTAACACGGTAACATGATAACTGCACATGTGCAAAGGTACCTTTCTTTAAAAAATTGGTTAAAATTGTTTTTTTTTTCATTATTATTGTAATTAATGACCCATAATAGAAAAGAATATTTAAAATTCAATCTAAATATTGGAATTCAAGAAATTTAATAGAAAAATTTATATTATTGAATATAAAAAATAATAAAAACATTAAAAGTGTATTTAATTTTATTAATTTTAATCTTTTTTTCTTTAAAATATTTATAAAATGTAACAAATTTTGATCTGAAAGTTTTCAATTTTTCATACTTTTAAAAACCATTTTCTAGGGGTACCGGGGGGGGGGGGGTAATAAATATTTAACATACTGTCAGAAAATCTTCCATATAATTAGTGTTTAAAAAAGTTTTGTGAAAATTTACTTATTTATTGAGAATAAAGAGTTTGAAAGTTCTCCCAATATTCATAAAATTGTACGTTGTAATCTTCTATTATATTAATATGATACCGAGAAAACTTCGTTCATCGTCGTACAGACTTCAAAGTTCACCTACTTTTTCCAATAGGTTACTTACAAAAATGTTCAATTTATCATGTTATTAGAGTTTGTAACAATGCGCACTGGCATTATTCGTGTCAAACATGTTAAACTGAACATTTTTTTATGCACAACATATTGTTGCACTTGCGCAGTAGTGCACCACAGCTGCGTTTTGTGCAATTTACTCTTATAAATTATAGGTTTTACGCATTACATGGAACTTTTTTGTTTACACATTTTTCTACATTTTTTTACCTTAGAATAGTTAAAATGTCATTTATACTTCACATTTTTACAACTGCGCATGTTTTTTGTTCATAGAAAACTACTGCGCATGCTTTACTGGCATAGGAACCTATTGCGCATTACTATATACTTTACGCAATGTTTTTAACTTTTTTGTTAACTTGTTTCTCTATTTGCTTTGACAATTACATTTTTTGACATTAATTTTTCTTTGTTACTGTAACAAGTATCGTTCATAGGAAAGTACTGCGCATGCGTAACTGCCTTTTGGAGCTTTTGCGCATGTATAAGTCTGTTAAAAAGCTACTGCACATATGTTTTCATCTTTTATTATTATTACTTCTTTGTTTCTTGTTGTATTCGAAATATATTTTTTAGAACCTTTCTATTATATTGCTTTTTAAATTATAATTTTTTTATCAAGATATTTTTTAATTAGTTGTTTATAGATGCAATCGATTTTATGTATTTATACTTTTTTCAAACGCCTTTTTTTTAATGTTAGGAAGTTATAATTTGTTATTAATTAATATTTAGTATTATTATCATTATTACTGGCAATATTTTTTAAAACAATCTTTTTGAGAATACTAGATATTATTTTTAAAATAAAGCAAATAAAATTTTAAAAATTAATTTTATATTTCTAAAAAAAATTAATAATTAATTATAAAACAATTTAAAAATATATATTATTATTACATAATACATATTACAATTTACTACTTTTTAAGTTATTCAATTATCATATTCTTTTAAAAATTGGCCGCATCGACTTAATATGAATTAGAATATAGATTATTAAAATTTATAAATTTATAGATTTATATATATGTTCAAGAATACATAAAGTAAAGAAATATATAAAAGAAATAAAAAACGAGCGAGCGTTAGCGAGCGAGGGTTGTTACGCTAGTTCTCATGAATTGAAGACTTGAAATTACGTGCCTGTCAGGTTTCAAGTGACTCCATTTTCTTGATATAATAATAGTTTCATCAAAATATGGCGTATTCTATTTAGTTAGAAGTTGTCATATTTTGAGAACCTAGTAAAAAGATCGAAATTAAAGAAAATGGAAGATTTTTAATTTAACATGAATTTCATTTCTTGCATATTTATTTGTGTTTCTTGTTAAAAATTAAAATGAACTACATTGAATTATTTTCAATTCTGCGCTAAAAAGTTTTAACACGAAAAAACTTTTAACTTTGTGATCATTTTACTATTAAATTAGTCATTATTTATTAATTCAGTTTGAGAGAGTACATTTAGAAAAGTTTATTTTTATTGTGTAATTGCAAACTAGTGAAATGCATTTTTAAAAGCAAGTTTCTGATTTGAAAAAGCTTCAACAAAGAGAGAGAGCTTTCGTAATAGTTATTTACTGAAGGTTTTCTGTTGGTTTGTAGATTCTTCTTTTTACTTCGGTCTCTTTGTCAGCAACAAGTTCACTTCGTCAAGAATACTCCGAGCTCTCCTTATAGTCTACTTATCTGCATTTTGAATCTACTTGACTTGCTTTGTTGGACATGTTAACATGATGCACTAGTTACTTTTATCCAGTTTCATTTTACCAATTATATTTTCAAGCATATTAGCTTTCATCATTATTTTACATTACATTGTCCATATAAAAATAGTTGGGAAAAATGTTTTTTAATTTAACAAACATTCACCGTAAAAATGTTGTAATTACGAAAAGTAAAAATGAATGCAGCAAGTGAAAAATGTAGCAAAAAAGTATGTGTGTTAAAAAGAACATATTTTTTAATGTGAAAATGGCTTGCGAGTATATAGCAATAAACTGCAAAAGCTCTTTTAAAATCGTTTTGTTAAAAATACAAACATTTTTGTATGAAGCTTGATATGTGGAATTCTCTTTGATGCATGTAAAATTAATATAGCGAGCTGTGTCACTGCTTCTACTCTGCATGTGATACTTGCTAGAAAAAAGTGGTCTGGAAAGTAATTTAACTTCAGCAAAAATTTCAAAGTACGTACAAATATTAATAAACATTTATTTTAAATGTAAGAGGTTACGTTTTGTATAAACACTGTCAATAATTGAAGAAATAAAAGGATAATTAAATTTCAACAAAAAAAATATATAAAAAATAAAAGATTTATTTTCAAAGGAAATATTTATAAAATACGTTTTTTGTAATTTGTTTGAGAAACAAAAGATAATTGGTCTGTAGAACTAAAAATCATGTAAAAAGTTGAGACAACAGAGGAAAACAATGTAACAATGAGCAATCTAGAGGAAAAATGTAAAAATATTTTAGAAACAAAAAATAAAAACCGGAACACTGTAAAAACAGGTGTCTTATAAGTGTCTTATTTTAAGACATAAGACGTTTAGAAAGCGTCTTACAGGTATTTTTAAGACACTTTCTCAATGGTTTAAAATTAAGACATCATAAAATGTCTTAAAAGTGAGGACAAAATAAGACACTTGTTTTTAGAGTGAATTTGTGAAAATTGTATTTTCTAGGATGAATATTTTCACCAGCAATCTGCGATATATCCCGGAGGTAAAGTTTTTGTACTAAAAAGTGTATTTATTCACCATATTTCTTTTCTTATGCTCTCTTAACATCCTTCCTCTATTTTCTACGGGAAAAAATGATACATCGAGGGATTTTCTATTCTCAGGCACAACGACATTCCAAAATTTATAAGCCTAGGACATTTTTTATACTGGTTTTATTTCATACTAAATAGGAACAACGTTTGAACGTTGATTCAGTTCCGTAAATCACTTTTAATGCAATCACTGAAAAAATAGTTGAAGTTTAATAAAAGTTGGATTTTTTCAATTAGGCTTGTTTTCTTTTATATGTTTAAGAATAATTAAGCAATAAGCATATCCAAATAAAGTTATTTAAATTTAAAATGACGGACGGCAATAAAGTAAAAAAATACAGAAAAGGGATTCAAAAATATTAAAATTCATCTAAATTCACTGAAATTTAATACAGTTTCAGCTTTGGAATACCACAGTAAAAGTATAGACAAAATATAAAATACTTTAATATCGAATTTTTGATCCGACATATTGGATCCGCCATTTTGTATTTTTTATTTTTATAACTATATTTTGATTATGGTATTCCAAAATTTTTTTTATATTAATGTCTAGCGAGAGTAAGTGGATTTCAATCTTTTTAGTCAGACATCCTGAATCCACACCACTTTGGATTTAAATAAATTCATTTTTAATTATATACCTACATAAATTTTCTTTAACATGTAATAAATTTTTTTATAAAAAAAAGCATAACTGAAAATTATTTTGATCGTTTTTTGGTAAACTTTTCGATCTATTACACTATTTTTGCATTCGTTGTTAGTATATATAATTAAAAAAACAAATTCTAAAATCAAAAAAGGCGTAGGCAAACGTTATAGCAAATTTTGTGACAAATATTTTAAGAAAAAAAAAAATTTTAAATCTGAAAAATATTGTGTGTTAACAATTGAATCTATTTTAAAAAAAGCAAAGTTTTTTAACTTTGCAGTGGGAGAAAAGTGAAATTTGCTGTTCAAAATAGTCCACAGTTTTCGTTTTTAAACCAATTTAATTTAATTTTTTTTAATGAAAGATAAAATTTAAAAGAAATTTGTCAAGCCAGATTTTTAAATTACCATGTGTTTATATTTGTTTATATTAAATAATGATTAAAAATGAAATTTTAAGATTGTTATTTATTCATTTGTTTAATATATTAATATTTTCAATATATGCATATTCTTTTTGATTTATTGTATATAACATTTTTTTTATTCCATCAATTTAATAATAAAACACTTTTCCTAAGTATTTTAATACTTTTTTTGGTAATTTTAAAACCATTGCCAGTTATTGATACATGCAGTAAACTGATATATTATTGTCAAATTAATCTTTAAAATTGCATAAAATACTAGGAGTAGAATATGAGTATATCTTTCAGAATAAAAAATATGCCTTAATGAAAAATCTACTTGGCATAATATATTTATATAGTTAAATTCTTAAGGCCCTTGATCGTCCAGAAATTGGGACAATTACCTTAGTTGTAATTACAGCCACAGAAAATTGTTTTGAATAAAATTAATCTGCAATGCTCTTTTTTTTTATACCAAATTGAATTGAAATAATCTGAAATTGGCTTAAAACAATCGCGCTGCAGATTATTTTAAAACATAAAAGTTTTCAGTGAGGTGTTAAAAATGTGTTTTTCTTTTTAAAACTAATATGCATGAAATTTAAAAAAAATTATTATTACATTTATTTGAAAAGTACTATTGTTTTAAACTTCAGCATAGTTATGTGTTAAAAAAAAAGAAAACACTTATAATTGCATTCGTGTTACCTAACTTGGAATTTTTTCAGTTATAAAATTAAACCTTTATCCATGCAATTTTTTTCATATTCAGGGGATGTCCTGACAATTTTTTAGATTAATTTCTACTATGTAGCATCCCCTTAAAGCAACAGGTAGTTTTTAAAAATTAAAACGTTTGTTAAACTTCACATTAAAATAATAAATATTTTAATTATTAGATTAAAAAACATTTTAATGGTAGATCCAATATCCCGGAGAAAAATATTTAAAATTAAAAAATCCTCACAAAAATCATTTTTCTAGGGTTTTTGAGGTCGCAGAATACGAATTTGGTGTCGAATTTATGAAATTCAAAATGGTGGATCAATATGGCGGAGACAAAAATTAAAAATCAACAAATCTTTTATAAATCTTTACTCTGAGGTTTTTGGTGTCGCTGAACACGAATCTGAAATTAGATTTTTAAAATTTATAATAGAGGATCCAATTTGTCGAAAAAAATGTAAAAATTATCAAATCTTATCGTGAGCTCTACTTCTTTAATTTTTGTTATGCAATTTCAGATTCGACATTTCAAATTTTAAAAGTCTGTCACCGGTTTCGCCATATTGGATCCACCATTTTGATTTTGCGAGGTCAAGCCTAAAATAAAAATTGATCATTCTGACATATTTTCTTTATTACATGCATACAAAGATTTTGGGAAACATAGTGAACGGTCCTATCCAATAGCCCATTAAAATAACTTTCCTTTGACAGGAATTGCAAAAACCCATATATTTTGCAATTTTTTAAGGGCCCAAAAAACGGCCTTATTGACACTCATTTTTTACTAGTTTAAAAGTCTCTAATATTTAAAGTTGCAAAAAGTTAACTAAATTCAATTCTAAAGATAAGAAAAATATTTTTTATCCAGAGCGATTTTATCCTCGCTTTACCGCGAGGACATAATTTTCTTTTCTTTTTTTTAAAGGAAAAGCAGTTGACAGTTGGAACGCGATCTGCATAAGAGACTTGTGAAAATGGATATACATTATCGACTAGTCACTAGTCGAATGTATAAATGGAAGTTGCAAAGAAAGAGTACTGGACAATTTTGCACAACGGGAATTTAATAAAGCAGAAGGTTGCCATTGCTTAGGAGGGTGAAAGAAATGGACGTAGAGCGTGTCCAGCATGCACACGATCTTACTCCCTATTTCAGTATTTCTCCATTTTGACTCTTTCTCTCTCTCTCTCTCTCTCTCTCTCTCTCTCTCTCACCCACCCTTTTTCTTTTGTTCTGTCCAATTTTTCTCCTCTTTTTCTCCTTCTTTTTATCATTCCTTCTCTTCTCTTCTTTTTCATTCCACTTTTCGCTCATTTTTCTCTATTCTCTCTCCTCTCTCCCCTCTCACTCTCTCTAATCTCTTCTACTTTTTTGTTTATTTCCGCCTATGTCTCCATAAGATATATGAGAGGCACGATATATGTAGAACCTGCTTGGACAACGAACTCTATTTTTATACCTAAGTCTGAACGAGAGTAAACTTTCAAGAAATAAAGCATTCCGATAAAAATCGATTTTTAATTTTGTACTTAATCAAAGTTCCTCTTTTCTTCATAATTAGATAAATAACAAAACTTGTTTGATCAATTATTGACAACGAAAATTGTTAGAGTAAATATAATTACTCTATATAATTATCAGAATCTAAACTAAAATCTAAAATTAACTATTTAGTAGAAATTCGTTTTTTCTCACGTCAAAAAAGCAAATATAGAGTTAATTTATACTCAGGTGCATAAATATTCAGCAAAACCCAAATGACATAATTCCCATTTGACCAAAATTAATTTGGCCTAATTCTTAGTTAGCTTGATTCTTATTTAACCTAATTTTTATTCAGCTTAATTCTTATTTAGTCTAAATCTCATTGGGCCTAATTCTCCTTTAGCCTAATTTTTATATTTGGCCTAAATCTTATTTAACCTAATTCTTATGAAGCCTAATTATTTTTTAGCCTAATTCTTATTTGTCCTAAATATTATTTGGCCTAATTCTTATTTAAGGGGGGGGGGTATGGTTTAAATAACAAAAAAAACCTTTTTAAACTTTTTTTTACGAAACTACTAAATATTTTTTAATCCTTTTATTACTACATTATTTAGTAACTTTTAAGGTAACTTTTTGAATTTTTTAAGAAAGAAATGTCCAGAAACAACGGAGTTGCAGCCACTTCCAGTAGGCCATGTCGAATTTTACGGTGTCCCGGATTTAAAATCGTAGAATCATCTAAAACACATGGGATTAAGAAAAATTAGTTAGGGGTCGTCCATAAACTACGTAGCCTCATTTTTTGGAAAACTTAACCCCCTCCCCCCGCGTAGACGCTGTTACATGTATTAGCGCCATTTCTTCCTCTTATCGTAGACAATAGCTTGACCCCCCCTCCCCCTTGAAGTGCTACATAGTTTATGGACGACCCCTTATTTGGAAGTATACCTTCCAATCAACGTTGCCCTTTTATTTGTTTTTGTTTCTGATCAATGAAGCAGACTTTTTTTTAAATGGCGCCTTTTTTAGGCTAAAAAACGTACTTTGACATTAAACGACCGTAGAAAAATAGAAAATTTTTTTTTTTTTTAATAAAAGGGCAACGTTGACTGGGAGGTATACTTCCAAATAACTAATTTTTCTTAGTCCTATATGTTTCAGATGATTCTACAATTTTAAATCCGGGACACCGTAAAATTCGACATGGCCTACTGGAAGTGGCTGCAACTCCGTTGTTTCTGGACATTTCTTTCTTAAAAAATTCAAAAAGTTACTTTACAAGTTACTAAATAATGTAGTAATAAAAGGATTAAAAAATATTTAGTAGTTTCGTCAAAAAAAAATGTTTAAAAAGACATTTTTTTTGCTATTTAAACCATAACCCCCCTTAAGCAAATTCTTATTTGGCCTCATTCTTATTAAGAATACATTTTATTAGGTCTAATTCTTAATAAGTCTAACTATTATTGGGCCTAACGCTTATTTGTCCTAATTCTTATTTAGCCTAAATCTTATTTGAGCTAGATATTCCTTATCCTAATTCTCATTCAAGATAATTCTTATTTGACCTAAATCTTATTTGTCCTAATTCTTCTTAACGCTAACTCTTTTTTACTCCTTACTTTATGAGGCCAAATCTTATTTGGCCTAATTATTATTTGATCTTTGTCTCATTTGACCTAATTCTTGTTGAGACTAAGTCTTATTAGAAGTAATTCTTATTTAGCCTGATTCTAATTTAGGATGAATCTTATTTAACCCAAATATTATTAGGCCCACTTCTTATATGTCCTAATTTTTATTAAGTCTAAGTCTCATTTTGCCTTATCTTCTTTAGTCTTAATATTATTGAGTCTAATTCTTATTTGACCTAATTCTTATTAGACCCAAATCTGCTTTGACCTAATTCCTGTTGAACCTAAATCTTATTAGGCCTAACTCTTATTTAGCCTGATTTTTATTTAGCCCAAATATTATTAGGACAATTTTTTTTGTCTTAGTTCTTATTTAGCCTAAGTCTCATTTTGCCTTATTCTTCTTAAGCCTAATTTATTTTTAGTCTTAATCTCATGAGGCCTAATTCTTATCTGGCCTTATTCTTATTTGACCTAAATCTCATTTGACCTAATTATTTTTGAGCCCAAATCTTATGAGGCCTAATTCTTAATTAGCCTGATTTTTATTTGGCCTGATTCTTATTTAACATAAGTATTATTGGTCCCAATTCTAATTTGTCATAATTTTTATTTGTCCTAGTTCCAAATTAGCCTAAGTCTCATTTAGCATTATTCTTCTTAAGCCTAATTCTTTTTAGTCCTTATCTTATGAGGCCTAATTCTTATTTGACCTAATTCTTATTTGACTTTAACCTTCGCGCTACGGAACCGTTTTTTGTAACGCTGACTACCGGATATGTACCCTAGGTAGACACGAGTTTGTTTATTTGTGTTTTAAAAACAAAACTTAAAATCATCCAAGTTTTTTTCTATATTTGTTTCATATATAAAAACAAAACAAAATCAGTTGAATTTACATCTTAAATAGATCATTTACGCGTTTTAGAGCATTTTGAAAATTTCGATTTACAAAAACCTTGAAATCGTTGATTTCAAATTGCCCCCTGCCAAATTTGGTTTGAAAGGAAAAAGTTGTACTTTAGCTTAAAATGTAGGTTATTATGTTTAGTTTTAAGTGCAAAGTGGCACCTTTTAAAATTGCAAATGGCGGATCCAATATGGCGGTCGATTAAAATTTTTTTAAAAAAAAATAATCAAATACGCTTGAAAAATTTTACTTTGTGATTTTTTAGGTTATTAAATACAAATTTGACGTTAGATTTTCAAAATCTAAGATATCATATTGTTAAAAAGAGTTAACAACGTCTTAAACTCGCCCCAAAGAAAATAATCGAAATTAATTTTGAAAAAAATTATTGGTCTACAAAAAAATTTTTTTGTTCAGGTTCTAAGTCTATCGAAGTCACCTAAGAGTGACCTCTTTAATTATTCAAGGTGATAACAAGGGATAGCAACCGCTCAAAAGTTAGCCCAAAGAAAATAATCGACATTATTTGTGACGCGTTCTGAAGAAAGGGATCTAAGAAGCAAAAAACCGTTTTTCGGTTCATGGATGTTTTAATTTTATTAAATGTTCCTTTTTCATTATCTAAAGTCAGGAAAATTTTTTATTGAATATTTTTCAAGTTATAACAGTTCAAATCTCTCGATTTGTACAGATTATCATGCGCGCTCGACTTTTGTTTTCGCTCTACTGTAAAATAACCAATTTGCTTCTTAGGTCCCTTTCTTCAGAACGCGTCACATTTTTTAAAGTTTATCCCATGTCACAATGTTATTGTCCTAAATGCATGGAAGTCACCTCAGTAGGTTCTTCTTAATTTCATGGATTTAGAATAAACAATTTTTTTGTGTGAACTGAAAGTTCATTTCACATTTAATTTCGATTATTTTCCTTTGGAGTGACTTTTGGGGGTTGTTCTTTCTTGTTATCACCTACTATGATCAAGCAGTAATTTTTATCAAAATTAAATTGGATTATTTTCTTTGGGGTAACTTTTGGGGGGTTACTATCCCTTGTTATCACCATGAATAATTAACGAGTGTCCTCTTATGTAACTTCTATAGATTTGGAACCTGAACTAAATTTTTTTTTGTAGATCGATAATTTTTTTCAAAATGAATTTCGATTATTTTCGTTGGAGCGAGTTTAAGTCGTTGTTAATAACTCTTTTTAAAATTATGCTATCTTAGGTTTTGAAAATATAACGTCAAATTTATATTTAATAACCTAAAAAATTACGAAGTAAAAATTTTTCAAGCGTATTTGGTTATTTTTTTAAAAAAAAATTTTAATCGACCGCCATATTGGATTCTTTATTTGCAATTTCAAAAGGTGCCACTTTTCACTTAAAACTAAACATAATAACCTACATTTTAAGCTAAAGTAGAAATTTTTCCGTTAAAACCAAATTTGGCAGGAGGCAATTTGAAATCAACAATTTCAAGGTTTTTGTAAATCAAAATTTTTAAAATGCTCTAAAACGCGTAAATGATCTAATCAAGATGTAAGTTCAACTGATTTTGTTTTGTTTTTATGTATAAAATGAAACTGCGTTATCCGATTTTCTCTACATTTTCGGTCCATTTAAATTGCCTTCCGGACCACCGTGTACTAATATTATGATGAATTTTGCGAATATTTAAACAATTTATTATTGAAAATTTATAACGTTTCCAAAGTAAGCAGCGAGACCAACAGATTGAAAACATTGAAAAGTTTTTAGTTCCAATACGTACTAAATCAATAATTTATATAAGATATTGATATAAAATAGTCATAAATATTAATACAAAATTGTTTAAACAAATTATTATTAAAATACCCTGAGTCACCTCAGTAGACCTCGTTTACATACACAGTTAAAAATTTTGTGTATTTGTGTAGAAAACAGTCCTTGTTAAATTTTTTGTGTTAAAAATTAACATTTTTCGTGTGTTGATTTTACACATTCTTCAAATGTCATTTGATTCTTGAACATAACCTCAAATTTTTTAGTAGTAACTCTGTAATTTATGTTTATTTTTTTGTTGCAAAAGCATAAATTCCTTATTGAAAATTCATTTTAACTTGCAAAAGATAAAATACAATAGTAATTGCATAAAATATACACGCTTTAAATTATTATAATGCGCAAAATAAGAGGTTATAATTTGTGTACAAAATTCAACATATTTTTTGTGTTGAATTAACACAAAGTTTTGAGTGGACCATTTGGGACATGTGAAAAATGTTAAATTTAACACAAAATTTTTTACTGTGTACATTTACAAATGTTATAAATAAACAAGAAGAAATGTGAAACAAAATTGTTTTTTTTTCGAAATTAAATAAAAATTTATTCAGCGACTTAAAATTGCAATTAGATTGAAGCAAATCTTTAAAAGTTATCTCAATTAAAATATTTTCGTGGCTACCCGGGGTAGCATCCGGTAGCGCGAAGGTTAATTTCATTTGGCCTAATTTTGCTTCCTTATAGAGGAAGCTTTGTGATCGTTAAGATTTTAGATTTTCCAAAAATAGTCTAAATCGACTCATTTTCATCTAAAAAGCTTTAATTTTCATTCCTAAGCAAATGTCCAGATATATATATATATGTGTGTGTGTGTGTGTGTGTGTGTGTGTGTATAGCGATTTTTATGTACAAGATATCTCCAGAACGCTTGAACGGATTTTAATAAAATTTGGATGACTTATTAATTGACCTATATAAAGTTTATAATTGATAAAGAATTCGTAAAATAATTGATGTTTTTACAATTTTTTGCATTTAAATTTTTTTTTTTTAAATAACTTTTCCAATTAACTTATACATTATTAATTTCTTGCTTCCTCTATGAGGAAGCAAATTATTTTGATCACTTGGAAGCGAAATGTTTATGAAATGGACATAATTCTCACCTAGTTTATTAAGCCTCAATCTTATTAGGTGTAATTCATATTTAGCCTACGTCTCATTTATCCTAATCTTTATTTAATCTCAATCTTATTTGGCCTTATGCTTCCTTGGCCTAATTCTTCCTTAGTCTTAATCTTATGAGGCCTAATTCTTATTTGGCCTAATTCTTATTTGACCTAAATCTGATTTAACCTAATTTTTGTGGAGCCTAAATTTTATTTAACCTGATTCTTATTTTACCTAAATATTGTTGGACCCAATTGTTATTTGTCCTAATCCTTATTTAGCCTAAGTCTTATTTAGTATAATCCTTATACCTAAATCGTATTTAGCCTAATTCTAATTTAGCCTAAAGCTTATTGGGCCTAAGCAAAGGAGTAAGACAGAAGGGGCGCTATATGTTTCTTTTTCCCTGTTGTATCCCCACTCTAATTTTACACAGCACTAAATGTAGGTTCTTTTTTACACCTGTCTTTCAAACCTGCGATGTAAACAGGCTTCAAACAAAATAGTGACGTGAACGCAATACGTAATCTTTAGTCATTCTGTTCTTTTTTGTTACATTATCTATTATTCGTAAAATTCTATCCTGTACTTCTGTGGTTTATAATTATACACGGTTGCAAAAAATAATATACAGAACTAAAAGAAAATTCATGAAATGAAATAAATGCCAATTCTAAGTTGAATTTATGAGAGAAAGGGTTATTTAATAAAACTGTCGATACAGTAGACGTGAAATCTATACATAAAATGGCTTTTTGCTCAGATTCTTTTTACACAGAGGAGTACATTCACGGAAAAAACGCTAACATGATATACCATCATAGTTCACTACAAAATGTGTACCTGATGGTTGCATACAAAAACCCCGTTACATCATACAAAAACCTTTATCCTCATTGACGCCTCTAAAGCTCAAAATTCTAATTTAAAAAAAATTATTGCCAGTTTTTTAAAAATGGTTATCAGCATGTTGGAATATAGTGTAACATAGGGCTCATTAGAAACAAAACTCAAACTAAAAAAATTGGAAATAATAAATTTGTTTTGTTGTTATAAACAAAAATTATTGTAATACGGTTGAGTCATGAGATTGATTTTGTTTGCAAGAAAAAGATCTAAAAAATTCGTTTATTATCAAACCGTGATATGATTTATAAATTATTTTTTAGATTGTAACACTTTATTAAATTGGTTATAAACTAAAATAATTTATTAGATTTTTTCCAGTCATGGCAGGTGAGTTCTAATTTATAAATTTAAAACACACGAACAATGTTTCTGTAAAGCTAAATAAGCATTTCTTAAAATAAAATAGGTATATCAGAGCCCCCTAACAGCAGTTGATGAAATGTCATGAAAACTATTGATTCTAATAAAGCTCACCCCAAAAGCTCTTACGAGTAATCTGCTTTATCGACACCAAGCTATTGTATCTACATTCAATTTAATAAGTTATCTGCAAGAATTACAGAAATCTAACTGAACAATTTTATTAAAAGTTCAATTTGATAATAAAATATTTAAAATCTAAAAGTTGTTTTTCATTTTACAGAGAAAATGTTGAAAACTGGATTTCTTTCTAATTTACCGATTGAAATTGTTTTATTTATCATTTTTAAGCTTTTTCAATTCGTACATAATTGTAAATCACGTTAGCGATTAAAAAGTTAAAGACAATACGTTTCAAATATAGATAAAGTAACAAAAGTATTTGAAACTTGTTTAAAATTAATTAAAACTTGCATAAAGCTGTTTATAACTGATTCAAAACAATTTGTAACTGTTTAAGAGCCTATAATGGATGCTCTTAAAGCAACTTAAAACTGTTTAAAATTTGTTTAGAACTATTTTATTTTGTTAAAAAATGTTTATAATAAATACAAAACTGTTTACAACAATTTAAAAATGTTTAAAAAGGTTCAGAATTACTGGAAATTGTTTAAAACTTGTTTCAAACTGTTCAAAACTTGTTTCTAACAGTTTCAAATTGTTGGAAAATTTTTAAAACTATTTTAAATTATTTAGAATTTGGTTAAAACTGTTTATACTTGCTTTAAAATCGCATACATAATTCGTAACTGTTTAAAACTGCGTTAAACTAGATTACAACTTTTTAAAACTAGTTCAAATTTGTTTATAACTAGTTTAAAAATCTTAAGAACTTTTTAGAACAACTTTAAACTGTGTAAAACTAATGGAAAATTGTTTAAAATTGATTTTTTTCAAAGCTATTTTAAACTAGTTAAAAATGTTTTGTAACTTGTTCATAACTGTATAGGACTGCCAAAAAATGTTTAGGACGATTTGAAAATGTCTAAAAGTCGTTTAAAACTATCTAAAATTTGTTAAAAGACGTTTTTAACTTCTTTAAAACTATTTAAAATCAGTTTAAAGCCATTTATAACTAGATCGAAACAATTTACATCTGTTCCAAATTTGTTTCGAATAGTGTAAACTTTTTAGTACTTATATCAAACTGTTTGAAACTTTGAAAACTATTTTAAATTATTTAAAATTTGTTTAAAACTATTTTTAACATAATAAAATTTTTATAATTGATTCAAATGTATTGATCATCGTGTGAAACTTTTTTAAACTACTTGAAAATTATTTAAAACTATTTAAAATTGGTTTAATGTCGTTGATAACTAGTTCTATACTAATTTATAACTTGTTTAAAACTTCATAACTATTTCTAAATTGTTTTGAACTGAAGAAACTATTTATAACTAGTTCACAACTATTTTAAGTTGTTCAAAAGAACTTAGAACTTTGTAGAGCTATTTAAAAGTGTTCAGAATTTGTTTAAAACTGTTTAGAACTCAATCTAAACTGTTTCAAATCAATTTTTAGCTGATTCAAAATTGTTTATAAGGGTCCATTTATGAATTACGTATAAGGCTTCTAGAAAGAAGGGGTGGGTTTAGTTCGTTTTTTAATCTATCAAATGAAAATTACATAACCTTAAATTTCTAAGAATTAATTATTCCTCTAATTCTAAATTATCTTTGAATACATTTTTTACATGTTGAATGTCTGCAACATAAGATTTCATTGCATTTGCTGTTTTTTTAATAGAAGAATCGAAAGAATGGAATTCCTTCAAATAATTATTTTTATAAATAAAAAATACGAATAAATTAAAATCTAATTATACACTGAGAAAAATCTGTTGCGATTATCGCATGAGCAAATGATATGAATATAGCATAGACACTAACTATACAAAAATTGCAAGAATCCACCTAATTATTAGGCCGCTCCGCCTAGTTTTCAGGCCAAGTCCGAGCAATAACTATACGTTCTGTTAGAAATATAGCATCAATAGAATGATGGAAAAAATGCAAAAATGATTTCAAGCAATAATTGCAACAGATTTTTCTCAGTGTATGAATATTCGATTAAATGGAAATTCTGTATGATAAAAATTAATATACAATTTATTTCTAATTAATGTATTTCTATGAAATAGCAGTTCTGAGCGATGGATTTAGAAATATTGAAAGTTCGAAAAAAAGTTTTATGGGATAATCATGCACCCCTTAATCTCATATAATGAGGTAGGTGGCGCTAGGCCGCTTTTCAAAACACTTAAGGAGGTTCTCTCTATTGCGACATAACCTCAAACTAAAATTTGCTAAAAACTATAATTTTTCTCATGAAATAAAAATATTAATATAGCTGATTTCATTTAAATCTGAAATATCAAGTTGTACATTTACAGAGAAAAATTATGTTAAGCCAAAATTTGTTAATAATGAATAATTATTTAATTATATTTTGTGTGTTTTTTTAATTTAGTATACATTTGTAATTGTCGTTTAATTTTGACAAGTCAGAGCTCCTTATACTCGTAGAAATAGTTTCTACAATTTTATTGTTTGATTTTGTTTAAAAATTACATATAATTCAAATTTCATTTGTTTCATAACTTTGGAAAAAAATACAATTTAACAAAATCCAACAAACAAAACTTTAGCGAACGATCACGCGAGTGAAATGAGCTATTATTTGTAACAATTGGTTGAAAATTGCCAACTTTTACTAAATTAAAAAAAAAATTAGATTATTGTTATTTGTCAATAAATTTGGGCTTGGTCAAATTTTCCGAAAAATGTACAACTGGATTTTATTAAAATTTGGTGAAATCAATTTTAATAATATTTTTATTTGGCGTGATTAGTTATGTGTCCGGTATTACTGAATTAATATCTTAAACTTTCAAATACCTATATATCTCAATTTTCAATTATTTTGTTCAATATTCATTTTTTTATCATTTTTCAAATATTTCTCCTTATTTTTTAATTATTTTCAATTTTATTTATAATATCCAAAATTTAAACTCTTTAGGTATCTGACATTTCAATTATTTAATTCAATTTTAATTTTAATTTTACTGTGGCAGTAAAGTATTCGCTGCCACATCAAAATATGTTTGCAAATGTAGGGACAGCGAAAAAATTTGATGTGAGAGTAAAAAAGTTTGCTGTGAGAGTAAATTTTAAAAAATTTGGCTAATATTGTTTAACGCAGCAAACTTTGTTCATTGTCATAGCAAAAAATTTGCTGTAGTTGCTAATTTTGTTAGATTCAACAGCAAACATTAGTTAGCCACTGCAGACAATACATTTTTTCCGTGCTTAGTCAAAATATGACTTTTTGTATTTTCAGAAAAAAAATTCTTCCGACTTTCACGACATTTTAGTGTGAAAAATTCTCTTCTAAATCTAATAACAAGAAAAAAGTTTTTAAGAAAATCGATTTTTTTCATTAAAAAAAAAATGTCCGACATTTTGTTAATTTTCAAAATTGAAACAACATTTCCCTAAACAAGGGCTAAGATGTGTTCAAGGTCATTGTTATTGTTTATTAATTATTTATAATAATTTATAAAAAATACAGTAAAAAATCAAAAATGTCACACATGTTCCTTTAGTAATTTTTCGCTCACAATCAAATGGCGTTGTTTATCTTTAATCATCTTTTTTCTATTTGTTTATAACAAATTATTTTTTAAACAATTTTTAATGTCAAAGATCATTATTTGGTAAACGGTCCTCTTTGCCGCATTCACTTTTTTGATATAAATTTTTCCCTAAGCATGGGCGTTAATGGGTTCATAATTTTGAATTATGAAAATATTCGTCTTGTATATGATCTGAAATGTAAACAGCCTTAAAAAATGATAGAGTATTCATAAATCTCCCTTAAAGTAATTGCAATAAGATTACAGCTACTTTTCTGCGGGAAGATTAGGCCACTGAAAATGGCCTAGGTATTTTGAAAAAAGCCCTTGATGTATCTCGACAGTGATTTTCTTGGTGCGCATTGTCAACATTCTATAATAGGGGTTGGCAGGGCGCCGGCGCCGCTCTATAAATAGGGATCGTATCGCGCTTTCTATTGCTTGCGGTTTGTACGAGAACTAAAAACCTAGTACTGCTCGGTGTACTCCACCACTTGCACTTGCTCACAAAGTGTTCCTCGTCTGAAGGGATGTCGTGATGAGCATTCGAAAAGACTCACCCTTATTTTTTTCGCGACAAAATCGAACCCAAGTGCTCCAAGTGTTCCTTCCCTCATCTATATTGCAGTTAAGAAAAGTAATTTTAAAGAGAACAACAAACCGGGCTAAAATCCAAGAATCGTAACACCAAGATCGATTTTTATGGGGCTAAACCTGTGCGGATGAAAATATAAATTATACCTACCTGACAAGTGATAGGATGTCTCATCAACGAAAGAAATTTATTTCTCAAAAGGGCACAAAGTAGTTTTAAAAGGCGCGGAAAGAGTGTCAAGTGACAGGGGAGAAAAAAAAATTATTTATATATAGATAATTGCTGTCTAGGGCAGTGGATTTAAAAAATGAATGTGGTCAATTCTGGGACGTGAGACTTGGACAATTGGCTGTTGACAGGGTGTGGAGAAAATTTGAATAAAAGGTGAGATTACATAAACGTCATGCGGGTGGATTAGTGAGTGGTAGGAAGCAACGCGAAATTTTGAGGTTGTCTTCCGGAATAGCGGGAAACTAATTATACTCGTGCGAGCCCCGCCAGGGCCAGTGGCAAAGAGGTGAACACGAGGTTATTATACAAGATGCGTCTCCTCTCGCGACTGCGTGATATAGTTATACATATAGTACGCATAATCCGTAATGTGCATACGATATCTGATAGTATATTATGTCACTTTCATGCAGCATTTATTGAAAAACACGTGGACCATTAATTTGAGTACATTAAACCATACATTGCATAATTTTTCGTTTCAATATCAATTCAATTCGCATTTGAACTTAATTTAAAAGTTGATTCAATTAATGTGTTATTATTGTATTGCAATCCAATAATAATATAATAATAACAATGTTAATATTTCCAAGAATAATATTATAATTGAATAATTCGGGAACTGCCACGAAATACAGGTTTTTTTTTAGTTTTTTTAAAAGATCTATCACATGTCACAAGATTTTACTTGGAGACTGAAATCATTTCATAAAATGTATATGGAAAATAATAGTTGTATGGTGTCAAAATGTCAAAATTAATTTTTCTTGTTATTTCGCTTGATTCGTAATTAATTTTTTTTAGATCGAATTACAGATCAAGCAAAATAACAAAAAATTAATTTTTACCTTCTCTCTAAATCTGAATTAGTTAAGAATAACTAATTTGAAAACAAAAACTCAGTCACTAATTGAAATAGTTGTATTTCTACTAACCATTTAGTAAAAAAACTAATTATTAGTCAAATTCATTTTTAGATTATGTCAAAATTACTAATATTTTAGTAAAATTCTGTTTACTAATTCAATTGGTCAAATTTTAACTATTTTTTAATTATATTTTTACTAATAATTAGTTATTTTTAACTAATTCAAATTTAGAGAGTTCTTACAACCACAAAACTATTACTTTTTTACATTTGATGAATTAATTACAATCTTTAAACAAAATCTATTGACATTTACTAGATATTTTGAAATAACTCAAAAAAGATCCTTAATTTCTTGACGTTCCCTTAAATCAGAACTGATAAAAATCATGGTTTTTTTATAAATCTCAAAAAATCAGATTTTTTTTATTTACATTGAAACTTCACTTATTTAAAGTCTCGCTTATTTGAAGTTGCATTTATTTACTAGTTCAAAGTCTCACTTACTTTAACTTGTCGACCAATCAAAACTAACAAACATTTTCATTGGTTGCTGCGAATTGGATCAGCCAATCAGAGAAGTTCTCTATAAGTACATGTCAGTTAAAATACGTGCGACTTCTGTCATGGATTTGCGTGGACCGGGTTAAAATAAGTGAAGCTTCAGAATCAAAAATTGATTTCTTTTAAATATAATCAGTATATAAAATCTCCAAACGTTTATTTGTTAGTAATTTATTTTTTAAACTGAGAACATTCAATAAGAAATAATAAATTATTAAAAAAAAACAAGAACCTAAGAAGATAAGAAAACAGTCTATTAAAAAAAATGAGAAAATTCTTTTAAATAAAAAATGTCGTGGACATTATTAAAGAAATGAAGTAAAAATTAAAAAAAAACAAGAAAAAAACAGTTAAATTAAAAATATATAAAAAAGTGGAAACTCTTTACAAAAAGTTAAACTATTTACAGACATTTTTTTAATATTAAAAAAATAAATAAGAAAAAAATTTATAAAACGTTAAAATATATTACTAAAGAGAACAAAACTTTAAAATTAGAAAGATTTTAAAAGAAAAAAAATTCTATGAAATAGAAGAACGATGTTAAAATTAGAATATTTAGTACAAGATTAAATTTACATAATATAAAATAGAAAAATAAGTCTTCAAAAAAGTAGAAAATTGAGAAATTTAAAATATGTAGATAAAAGCATCAAATAAATGTTTTCAAAAATTTGTAATATTATAAGATAAAAACGAAAAAATTTAAAAGGAAAAATTTTTCTAAGAAATTAAAAAATGATGACAAAGGTTAAAGAATTAATTTTTTACTGAAAAATTAGAATTAATAAAAATAAAATAAAAAATTTTATATATCAAGATAAATAAAAAGTCCACAAAAGAAAATTAAAAATCCTCTAAAAATAAAAAAAAGTTTAGGCAAATGAAACCAAAAACATTTTTATAATATTACACTTAAAACAAGTCCAACAATAAATTTAGAAAAATGAAGAAAATCTAAAAATTTTATAAAAGAATAAGTAAGTTTGCAAAAAATCTCGCAAGAAATAGACAAGATGTGAAAACAAATTCAATAAATTTACAAAGAAATGAGCGTATTTATTATTAAACGTATAGAAATAATTATGAAAATCAACGATAAAAAGTTTAGTGAATGATATAATATCAAAATTGTGTAAAATAATATTAAATAATTTGCATAAAAAGAAAAAAATTAAAGAAAATCCTAAAATAAAAAGACAAATACAAAAAAAATATCAAAAGTAAAAGGAGAAAAAATCTTTAAATTTTGTAAAAATAAGAAATTAGGTATAAGATAAAAATGAAACAGTTTCGAAACAGTGAAATCTCTTAGAAATATTGAAAGAATTAAAAAAATAAATATTGTGAATATGGAAAATAATTAATATTAATTATATATTTTGCATTACTTAATATGCATTTAAATTTGAATTAATTGAAATTTAAAAGTTTAAACAAATTGGAATATGAGTTAATTGACGTTTGGAATTTATTTAAAGTATAATGATTTAAATATACAAAAATTGTATACTATTTTTTGTTATCTTCATACCAAAAATTTGTAAATCGTAGGTATTTTGATCATCTGTATTAGCACAATTTTTTAAATTTTATAAAGATTAAAATATTAAAATTGAAATTTTTAAGATTTATCCACAAATTTGTGGGTTTTGTTTATGGTTTTCAATGTTTTACATTCAGTATTAGACAACCGGAGAATTATTAAGTTTTTTTGATTTAAATCATGATTTTAATGCAAACTCCCCAATGATTTAAATCATAATTTAAGTCATGATTTAAATCAATAACAGCCCTGCCTTAAATATTAGTGAGTAAAATTATGCTTTTAAAATGTTACGCTTTTGGAATACATACCAGAACAAGCAAAAAAAGAAAACTATATAAAATCTAATATTTATTGCATAAATTCTGTGAATGAAAGGTAGAACACTCGATTTCAAGTAAAACGTGTTTTTGTTTATTTTCTTGGTTTAGTAAAATTGAAAAATGAACAAATATTTTTCTGTGTTTGACATTTAATCCTATATTGTAGTGTACTTTTTCAATCTGTTTATCAAATTTAAAAAAATGTTACGAATTTACATAAGAACATCAATGACTTTTTTATGATTTGAATGGCAGTTATGTGACTATGTTATTCAATATTTTCTTATGTAAATAAACATTAATATATTATAAATAGAAACTTTGAAAAGGTATGATTAAATAAAGAAAAATCTTATGTTATCTTAAATTTAATAAAATGTTAGTTATATGATATTATGCCTTACAGCCATAAAATTAATATAAACAAAATCTTTCTTTTTTAATGTGCATTGCTTATAACTGAAATCAAGTAAAATCCTTATCAAAAATATAGTAGAAGTTAATTAAGATGAAAAGAAACTTGACAAAAAGAAAAATCAAAATGTATATAACAAACAGGATAAACTGTGCGACTTAACTCTTTAAGAGTGCACTAAATGGAATTTAGAAATAAATTTATAAAATGTAATATAAGTTTTATAAAGTGAGACTATTTAGAAACTACTGGAAAAAGAAAATAGAATTACTTTCAAACTGTTACGCTAAAAAAACAAAGATTCAGAGTTATTAAATATTGGAACTAAATTTTAAATGATAATTTCATCACTATTAAATTCTCTTTTCTTCAATGTAATAATTTATGAAGGAATTAGACACGTACTCGAGAAGAGCATATTTTTTAAATAATTTTTTTGCTTTGTGAAACAGAAAAACTAAATTTTAATGTAATTTTATTTAGACAAAATTTAGCAAATTTAATTTAAAACAAAATAAAATTTTAAAACTCATAATTAAATTCGATAAAAATTGCAGATTTTTGAGATTGATAAACGTTTCAGAAAAACGAGAGAAACTATAAATTTGTTTCTGAATTTAAAAAATCTTTAATTTTTATCGAATTATGAGTTTCAGTGGTTCATTTGGTTTTAAATTAAATTTACCACCTTTCATCTAAAAAGATTACGAGAAAAGTTAGTTTTTCTTTTTCAAAAAACAAAATAATGACTAAAAACATAATCTCTTCTAGAAAATGTGTCCAATTCCACCTAAAAATAACTTGATTAACTAATCCACCAAGGTATCAATTTTTGCCAATTTCATTCCCAAAATGACTATTTGTTTTAAATTTTTAGTAATCAGAAAACTATTTCAACTTAAAATATAACATCTAGGATATTTAATCTTCAAAATTACAAAACGTACTTTTAAGATATTTGTCGCGTAGAATGACTTTCGTCAGATTTTTTTTAAACTTTGCATCATTATTTCAGAAATATTTATCTATGAAATAAGACCTATCCCATTAATTTTTACCGTTTCTGAGCTTCAAAATATAAATTCAAAGTTCATATCTTTTACATAGGCTAGCGCTCAATTCCCGTAATTTAAGTCTCTCATATTCATTTATATGAAAATGATTCGTTAGATTTTTAAATAAAACTACAAAGTTGCACATTGAGATAAAACAAATGCTTTAAAAAAAAGTGAACTTTATTGACCATACAGAATAGAAAATACATTAAGTTAAAAATCCAAAATTTTTAAGTTTTATGTAGTTTTATTGTAAAATGTGTAAAATGTGACAACATCACATAATGAGAACTTATAGTACATAATTCAAAATCATGAAAAGTATTTAGGTTACATTAGAAGAGATCATAAGGAAGCAAATCAGTTGATATACAAGTTTATTTATTGTCCTTTTTTTGATCGGTTTTCACCCTGTAGCATCTACGTGACAAATACCTTAAACATTTAAATCTAGATCCAAAACTTTGAGATCGCTGATCAAAAACTTGAAGTTAGATTTCCCAAAATTCAAAATAGCGAATCCAATATGATGGACGAAAAAATTAAAAATCAATCAAATTTGTTTAAAATTTGTTTAAAACATAACTTTGAGATTTTTGAGGTCACTGATCACGAATTTAATGACAAATTATAAAAAATCAAAATAGTAAATTTAATATGATAGAAAAAAATTAATGAAATTTGCTTTAATATCTTTATCTAATAATTATTATTTGCATCAATAAAATGGTATTTGCTTTAAATACTGGAATTATTTGTCCTAATACAATTTATTTAATATGAGTAAATATTTATTTAATAATAGTCAAGCAATTGGTTATTTGAATCAATAAATTTATTTACCAGTGTAGTTTAAATTAGGCAATATTAAGTATTTTTATAGCTAAAAACGTGTAAATTTTTTGGAAACTAGTTCAATCAAGTGAAATAATTTTCAAGTTAAAAATATACTTTTTTGTGTTACCCTAAAACTAAAATTTATTTTTAAAATTTATAACATTCATAATAAATTATTCCAAAAACGTGCTTCACGTCAACTTGGTCGATTTTCAAAATATTGTCCGCCATATTGTATTCACTATTATGGATTATTGAAATTTGACTCTAAATTTATGATCAGAGATCCCAAAAAACTCAAATAAGTTTCAGACAAATCCGATTAATTTTTTTTGATCCACCATATTCGATTCGCCATTCAATATAAATTATAATGCAAGTAACAAAGTTTTTTTATAAACAAGGAAATAATTTTTTTCATTTGATTCAGATGTCATTTTTTTAAACATTCTCAATTTAATTTAAAGTTAAAAAAATATTGCTATTTGTTCAAAACCGTAACATGACCTATTTTGTAATCAGAAACAATTGTCAAATAGCCAATGTAAAATATTATAGATGGCATAATCTCGATTATTTATAATCAATTTTTCTGTGTAGAGGTCCGTTCCCAGACGAAACGAAAGTACTATAAATAAATAAAGGAATATTACTTTGGCACTGAATTAATTAATAATTGTGAAATTAATTTATAATCAATAATAGTTGATACTGAGTTAATTGAAATATTATTATTGAATTTTTAGAACTTGAAATCAGTGCGCAGTGCTAGTAGTAAATGCAAGTTTAGTCAGACATAGTTGACCCAAAAAGGAATTCAAATTCCCTTTACTTACTTTAAGAGATTATATGAATAGATTTAGATTTAAGTTAACAATCGAACATTGCAAAAATTATGCAGCTCAGTTTTGCAAAAAAATCCTACAAAAAATGAAAATAATTAAATAAATAAGTACTGAAAGTCATAAATTACAAATTCATTGATTTAAATTATAGTATAAATTATTATTTTCAAAATTTGGATTGATTTAAACTTTAATATACAATAAAATTTTTTAGTATAATTAGAAGATTTTATATAATGGTTAATGTTTAAAATAATTTAAATATGCATTACTATAGATTTTGAAAATATGTAAGGTTTATAATAGTCCAAATTTGAATTAATTAAAATTTTTATTACTTAAAATTTAAAGAATTAAAAGTTTAAAATAACTGAAGTTTATTAATATTAAATTGTGAGTATCTTTGTAATTCCTATGCTAATTAAAGTTTAAAACAATTTAAAACCATATAAATAAAATTAAGTTTATATAAGTTAGTTTGTAAATGTAGGAGATTAAACAAATAAGGTATTAAAAAAAAATTCAATATAATTCTTAAAACCTTAATAAATAAAAATTTTAATTAATCGAAGTTAAAATAAAGTTGAGTCAACATTTCGTTGATACTGTTTTATGTTTGGAACTATTTTAAATTTGAAAAAATTAAACTTGAATTGTTAGAACTTTTAAAGAATAGAAATAATCCTCAATAGAAGTTTGAAACTATTGAAGTTTGTATAAATTATAGAAGTTTGAATACATTTTGTTCAAAACACTATTCTTTCAACAAAAATATTTCAACTTTTTGTAATGTATCTTCCTACGCTATTTCGCATATAATGAAAGTTATATTTATGTAAAATATTAAGTTTATTTTGACAACAAATTCCATTTAATTAATAATCTTATTTGTACTTGCAAAAATTTATAGTTGTAAATGACCAGAAACAATCCAACTTTTTTCGCGCGTCTGGGCGCGCGTTTATGTTATAATTGAGGGGCTGGATGCAATAAAGGGATATAGAAGACTTTCGAAGTCCCCCGTTTCTGCCGGAGACTCGCTGTACGCGGGGCCAACGAAAGTCGCGCGTATCCCATTATTGCATCCAGTCCCTCAATTTAGAACAGTTTTCAATATACAATTATTTTCTTTAAATTTTATAATTATTCTTTAATTTTTTTTAGATATTTTGTTCTGTTTTCGATTATTCTCGACAGATTTAAAATTTTTCTTTCGATTGTCAATTATTTTCTTTAATGTTTAATTATTTTAGTCGATCTGGATTTCTTTCAATTATCAATTATTTTATTGAAATTTCAATACAATTCTGCAATTTTCACTTATTTTCAACAATTTTATCCACAATTTTCACTAGTTTTTAATTCACAATTTATTATTCTCCTATAATTTTATGATTATTCATTAATTTAAAAAAAAATTCTAATCCCGATTATTCTCACCATTCTTGGATTTTTGTTCAATTGTTAATTATTTTTTTTAGTAGTTAATTATTTTCGTCATATTGTAATTTTATTTTTTAATTATCAATTATTTTCTTGGTAATTCCATTTAATTATTTAATTTTCAATTTATCTTTTCAATTTTTAATTATTTTCTTTAATTTTCAATTATTTTTATCCATTTTTCATTAATGCCTCAATATTCAATAATTCTCGGATATTTTTAATTACTTTTTTCACTCATCAATATTGTTTTAAAATTTTAATTCAGTTGTTATTGTTATTATTATTATCGCCTTTTTTCTATTATTATTCTGATTATTATTCGATTTTTAATCCAGTTGTTAAATGTGCAATTATTTCCAACAATTATTCCTTTAATTTTCTTAATTCTTCAATTTGCAATTAAAAACTATTTTTAACTATTTTTGTTGGTTAATATAACTAAAATGGAAATAGTAATTACTGTTTTTTAGTGTAATAGTAATAATTTGAATATTATTATTTATGGACGTTCATAAATAGCATAATGAAAATAAATAGAATAAATGGATATTATAAAAATACAATATCAATACAATAAATAAATAAAAAATAATAATAATAATAATTTTTAATTTGTTATCTAAGGTACAGTAATAATTTGTTGTTTTTTCGAAATCGGGCAATTTTGCTTGAAATTAAAATTTTAAAAACTATAATTAGTCAAATATTTCGTCAACTACTTTTTTATTTGTAGATCTGGCCTAAACACCATGGCGCTGGTTATGTTGCCTTGTGACCTGCCATGGTGGTCAGCAGTGATAAAACAACTGGACAAGGCAGCAACTGCCAGAAATACCGAGGATCTTTTGGACACAATGTTAAGGTTACATGATATGTGCAAGTAGGTGTCACTAAATTTTCCAGTTTTATTTAAATTCGTGAAATAAAGCCAAAATAATAATACACTTCATTTACTTTCTTAGAAGCTACATTCTAATTTTATATATTTTAAAAAATACTTTTTTTATTTGTAGAAAAAATAAATTTAAATAAATTTAAAATGTTGTATAGATTACACTGACAATTAACATTATCCTAAGGGGCAGATTTTACAACAATTAGAACACTACTAAAACATCAAAAAAATATTCGACACGTACTTTTTTATATCGACCACCCTTGCTTTGAAAACACCTTTTTTCAACTGATGTTAAATTAAATTATTTAAATTGTGTTATATTGTATCAACCCATTTAACATTTTTTACATGTAACATCATTTTTGTAATTTTTAATCCTAAAAATCCTCGATTAACAAGTTTCAATCAAAACCGATTCTTTCTAAAGCTGAATTAGTTAAAAATAACTAATTATTAGTAAAATCCTGACTGATTTTTTGTTTCAGCAATTATAGTTAAAACTAACACATTATTAGTAAAATATGACCTATAATTAGTAACAAAATAACGAAAAAATAGTTTAAATTTGACTAATTTAATTAGTAAATAGAGTTTTAATAAAATGTTAGTTATTTTGACATAACCTAAAAATGAATTTTACTTATAATAATTAGTTATTTTTTACTGAATGATTTAGTAGAAAAAATAATTATTTGTATTAGTGGCTAAATTTTTGCTTTCAAATTAGATACTTTTAACTAATTCAGATTTAGATTGATTTTCAATTTTTCGTCCGTCATATTGAATCAGCCATTTTTTAATTTTTTAAACTAACATTATGTTCGTAATCAGTGATCCCAAAAATCCCCGTGTAACAAGTTTTACTAAAACTAAACTAGTTCTTTCTGAGAATCTCAATTTGTCTCAAAAAATCATTTTTCAAAAAGCAAAAAGGCGAGCAAAAAATTACAAATTAATCAAGTTTGATTAAAATTTGTCATTCGGATATTTTTGTGGTTACAAATGAAAAATGTAATGTCAGATTTTAAGAATTTATAATGTTAGACGAAAAAATTAAAAATCTCTCGGAAACAAATTTTTTTTTTACCTTTAAAACACACTTTGATTTTTTGATTTGAATATCCAAAATTAATATAGGTTAATTGACTCAAAAAATGCATAAAACATAGGCAAAATGTTAAAAAATGCATGAAAAATATACGTAATTAATAATTATTAAAAAGAATTAATTCTTTTCGGCTATGTTTTTGTTTGTTAAATTTTTGAAAATAGAGCAGTTCCTGTTTCGATGACGGTCAGCAAACATCCGTATGCTAGTTATATTCAGACACTGATCTCACGAGCCGTGTCTATTTCACTTTCTATATACTGTCCACTCTATAATTGAATTTAAAATAAATCATTGGAAACATGTTTTTAAACTCATACTTTGACATTTGCCTTGTTTCACAAAATTCGGAATTCTACGAAAAAAACTTTTTTTTAATCGTTAATTTTATTTAAAAAAAAATTTTTAACGAAAAAAAAATAATTCACTGAAAAATGTAATTAAATAAATTTTTTTCCGTGTCAATCTGATAATAAAAATTTGTTTATGAACCGTAATTTCAATAATTTATAGGTTATTAAAAATAATTTAATTTTAGTATCAGTCTTGATCCTGATGAGGATAATCAAGATTCTGATATATTTGTCGGCCTTGGAAAATTTTTGGAGGAAGATCTTACTCCGACTGAAAGAAAGCAAGTGTTTTTAAAAACAATTCCAAAAATAGTAGAAAGAGCAAAAGCACTTCGAAATTGTAAACCACCTCAAGGATTACATTTTAGTTTACAACAGCAAGGTAAATATTAAAATTATTACAAGAAAAAAAAATTAATTCAGATTTGTAGATTTGAATTCTACCAGTACGATTATTATTATTATTATTATTATTATATTTTATCATGATATTATTACCTATTGATATTATTTTTATTATTATCAATAAATATGATTATCAACATAATCACATGTTTTTTTCAGGGGATACTGTAGATTATAATTATGGTTTCGTATCTTCATTAATAGCAAATGCTTTTTTCTCAACTTATCCAAAAAGGACGGCAAAAACTCATCCTACCCTCCGAGATTTTAATTTTACAAATTTTTTTCGAAATTTACAGCTGTAAGTTGATATAAATTAAACAAAAATATGTATCAATTGTTTTATTCAAAGACAAGTTCTGCTTTCGATAAAAATTTAATTTAAAAAATAAGACTGTCTAGTCAAAAATTGATTATCCACTTAAGAAAAAAAAATGTTTTTTATATAATTTACGGGTTGTTAATTTTTTATAAATTATAAAGTTTAAAAATTGGCTCTAATCGAAAAAGTATACAAGTCATAATATTACATACATGTTTAAAAAATTGTTTAAAAGAATTGATCTTATAAAACTGTAAAAATTGTCTATCTTCAAAAGTAGGTACTATATAATGAAACTATGAAACGTTTATAAAACTTCATGTTTTTAATTTTCAGAAACTATCAAAAAGCAAAGTTACGAAGTCTATTTAATTACTTCGATTATCTTGATACTAAAGACGCTTTAGAAGGAAAAATAACAATATCAAGACAGGTAATTATTTAGAAATCGTTATTATTAACTATTTATGATCGACATTATATAGGAGAGAGTCGGCCAAAATGCCTATAGTAAAGTTTCGAGCAAAAAAAAAAAAGTAATTAATTATAATTTTGAAAAATATAAACCATCAAATATTTAGAAAACAACCTTTAAGAATATAATATTTTGAATATGGTAGTAATTTTAAGTATTTATTTCAGAAAAAATAGAAAAAATAATTATTTAAATACTGATGTTAAAATTCGCCATTTTGACTCACGACTGGGTAAATTGCCTGTGCACAAAAATATGGAAAAATATAAATAAACGTAAATTCTTTTTTATGTTTAATATAATTAATTATTTTGTTAACATTAAAAAAAGTACTAGCTTTGAATACAAAATTATAATCTTTTTATCATAAAACTAAAGTTTCAATACAAAGCAGTCCGACAAAAAATGGAAAGAAAGTCTATAACAAATAAATAAATCTTCTACAATTATAAAATAACTTACAAAAGTAAATTAAACACTATAATAAATTACAAAAATACCTGAGTGATTCAAAACAGCGTGAGTTTTAGAAAGAAAATGAAAATTTTTACATTCAATGCCAAATGTGACAGGTTAATCCGTCATGATTCTTTATAGTCACGTGACAACACGTAATTCTCGCAATTGTATGTATTTTTTCTGCGCATACGCACTTCTTTTGATTCATCCCGCGCTTATTTAAAATCATGTTTTAAAAATATATTAAAAATGATTCTTCAATGCATGATTATTATAATTATTATTAATATAAATGCAATAATTAATATAATTAATTTGTTTAAACACTAATTTTTTATACAGAAGCAGTAACAACTTGATATTTAGTTTCTACATCAAAATATACGTAAGCCGAGAGATTTTTCGTATCGTACGTATCTTGCTTAGAAGTTTTACAGCATATAGGCAATTTAAGTAAGGCAATTTACCCAAAAACACACGATGTAATTAAACTAATTATTTTCATTTTAGAGCTCATTTTTATAAATTAAATCAAAGTGTTTAGATAGCTAAATGTTTAAGGATTAATTTAAAAAAAAAATTATGTTCGTCTGTGAGATAGAAGTGCATATTTTCTAAAATTTAAAAATGAAAAATTATCGTTGGAAAGCACAATTTCCACAATTCTTTAATAAATTATTTAATAATAAACTGATAAACATGAAACTTTATAGAAATCATCGTTACCTTAATATACATCATTAATAAAACCAATTATAATTAATATTTATTTTTGGCCAAGTTATTAACGATTGACAATTTACTCAATTAGGCATTTTACCCGACTCTTCCCTCTTTACGAACATATTTCGACTTAGATAAAAAAGGACAGCAAAATGCAAAACATTTATTCAATAAATTTGTTTATTCATGTTTAATAGGTAATGAAGTCGAAACAATGGTTAACAATTGAAGACTGGTTAGAGAGTAGTCTCCCTCTTTGCCCTTTAACAATTCGACACGAAGGTCGTTTGGATCGAATAGAAGCAGAAACAAAGGTTTTACACATTTGCTTTGCCAGTTCAAGATTGGGTGGTGGAGTTCTTGAAGACCAACTCTCCCAAGAAACAATACATGTAAGTAAGTATACCTTTTTCATTTCTATTAATAAAAAATCATACTTTCAAATAATTTATCATGATATATATTTTTTTTAATAAGAAACTAATAAAACAATTTTAGGATATTTTGAACCATTTTTGAATAAATTTTAACAATTTTTAAATCACTTTTAACTATTTGTAAATAATTTTAAATCGTTTTTAGAGTTCCGTACCGTTCAAACGGAACCCTATTAAAATCACTATGTATGTCCGTTTTCGCACCCCCTCTAAGTTCACAACTTAATGAGCTAGAAACTTCAAATTTCCTACACATATGTAATTTTACATTGGATTTACGAAAATGAAATGGAAAAAGTGATTCGAGCTCATAATCATTACGAAATCCAGCAAAAACTACAATTTTTAGCCTAAAATAAAAAAAAATTATCTTGTCCCCCACCCCCCTTGGCGCTCAAAATTTTTGACTTGGGATGCTAAAATTTGGTACACATATGTAGTATCACGTTAAGATCACAGGAAAATTATAGAGATATTTAGCAAAGGTGATCTATATATTGTTTACTATTAGGCAAAATCTACGATTTTTTGAAAAAAATTCGAAAAAATGACATTGTCCCCCTCTACCTTGGTGGACAAAGTTTTTGACTTAGGGTACTAAAATTTGATACACATATGTATTTTAACGTGTAGATTATACTATGCGCTACACTTGTACTTGTCTGATTTTTTAAATAATTTTATACTATTTTTAAACAATTTTGAACCATTTGTAAATAATTTTAAACCTTTTTTAACTAATTTTAAACCATTTTAAAAACAATTTTACAACAATTTTAGCTACTTTCAACAAATTATGTCGCATTTAAAATTGCCAGACAATTTAAAAGCTTTTAATTAATTTCATGTGAAAAAAATCGGACAAGTGCGAGTTACACTCACCCTAAAACCGAAGGGTTCCGTACCTCTCAATCTACCTTATTATATATAATCTATTTTCCTATTAAATTTTGAATTTTCGCAATTCAAAAACTGTGTGTGCTAAGGGAAGAGGGACACGCTTTTAAAAAAAAAATTTTCTTGACAACGCTACGACAATTGCTTTTAAAAAGGTTCTCTAAATTTTCCTTGCTATCTACACTAGGGTGGTTCAAAAAATGGACATTTTTGAATTTTGTTTCCGGAACAAAAAAAATCGACTAAAAATGGAAAAAAAATTACCCCTATTTTTTTATTTTTTGACCCGACAATATTAATATTAAGGGGTGCCACCAGCACCCCCTATTTTCCCATTGACCAGGCCCGGATTGGCCATTCAGGATACCGGGAAAAATCCCGGTGGGCCGCCGCCAGGCGGGCCGGTATTTTTGTAGGTCTAATTAATAATTTAATTTATGTAATTAAATTTCATTTAACTTTCAATTACTCTTTTCTATTTTCAATTAATTTTACAACATTCAATCATTTTCGGCTTCTTTCTATGTTCTTTTCAATCACAGAAATTGTAGAATTTCAATTAAATTGTTCAATTCTACAACTATTTTTTACAATTCTTATTTATTATTATCTTCAACTTTCAATTCCATTCTTCAATTTTCAATTCCATTCTTCAGTTTTCAATTATTATTTTTTTCTATATTCAAGAATTCTAGACATTTTCAATTACTTCTTTCAATTTTTAATTACATTTTTTAAATTTCCATTACATTCCTCAATTTTCAATTATCTCCTTCAATTTTTTCAATCCTCAATAATTCTCAAAAAATTTTATAACTAATCTTTAACTTTTTAAATTATTTTGTTCTCTTGACCATTATTTCTTAGTGCTTTACGATATCAAGACGATATCATATTTGAGCAATATTGATATTGATCTCAAAATCTCTTGACCATCCAAAAATGTTCTCGAGTTGATAATATCGACCTAAAATAACTAAAAAATGACGAAAATAATTGACAAATGAAAAAAATTGGAATAATGACAAGATTAATAAATCGACAATTGACAAAAATAATTTAAAAAATTAAAGAACAAGTATAATATTTTAAAAAAACAATTGGAAATTAAAAAAGGAAAAAAATTACAGAAATAATAATAATTGAAAAAAATTTTAATTTTAAAAAATTGACCTGGATTGAAATTTGAAGAAATAATCACAAATTGATAAGAAGAAAATAATATTAAAAATTGCCAAAATAATTAAAAAATGAAGAAAATAATTGTGAATTAGACAGAAAAATTGAGGAATTAAGGAGTTAAATTGAGATTTCAAAAAAATTATTGATAATAAATAATTTACAAATTACTATATTAATAAATAAATAAATAGTATGAAAGAGTGAAAAAGCCCAGGATTGTTGAATATTTAAGAAAATAATTGACAATTAAAAACTGAAGAAAACTGTAGGAATAATTATAACAAATAATTGAAAATTGAATGGGATTTCAAAAAGTTAAAGTTGGTTGAAAATCGAAGAAAATAATTTCAAATTAGAAGAAATAGTTGAAAATTGAAGAAAAAAATTCAAAATTAAAGAAAATAATAATTGTGAATTTAAGAGGATAGTTGAAAAATTGAATTGAAAGTTCAAGAAAAATATTGTTAATTGAAAAAATCATCGAAAAAAGCCGAGAATTATTAAATATTGAAGAAAATAATTGCCAATTGGAAAAAATTCTAAACATGGCAAGATTATTAAATTAAAAACTGACAGAAATAATTTTAAACAGAAAAAGATAAACATTAAATTAAAAAAAAAACTAAAAAAGAAAGAAAATGATAGGAATAGTTCTAGAAACAATTGAAAGTTTAATTGCTTTTTGAAAAATTAAACTTTATTAAAATTTGAAGAAAATACTTCCAAATTGAGAGAATAATTGAAAATGAAAAAAAGTATCAATAAAAGACAAGAATTGTGATTGGATACAAATAATTAAAGAATTAAAGAACTGAATTGAAATTTCAAGAAAATGATTAATAATTGAATAATATGAAAGAAAATAATTGAAAAAAGACGAAAATAAAGGACAATTGCAAAAAATTCGAAAAATTGCAACATTAAAAAGTTTACATTTCAACAGAATTATCTTAAAAGTTAAGAATGTAAATTAAAATTTAGAACAGAAATAACTATGAATAAAAATTGAAAGGAAATTACTGTAGTAATTGTAGAAAATAATTGTAAATTTAATTGGATTATAAAAAATTGAACTGGATTGAAATTCTTGGATAATAATTGCCTACTGAAGGAAACAAGTGAAAATTGAAAAAATAATTGAAAAAAAATCGAGAATTATTGAATATTGACTGAAATAATTAAAAATTCAAGTAAATAATTGAAAACTGAAAAATAATTGAAAAAATGAGAATATTTGAAAACTGAAAAAGTAATTGAAAACTGAAAAAAAATAATTGAAAAACCGACAATATTTGAAAATCGAAGAAAATAATTGAAAACTGAAAAAATAATTGAAAAAACGAGAATATTTGAAAACTGAAAAGAATAATTGAAAAAAACCGAAAATATTTGAAAATTGAAGAAAATAGTTGAAAACTGGAAAAACAATTGAAAAAATGAGAATTATTGAATATTGAAGAAAACAATTGAAAATTGATAAAAATATTGAAAGAAGCCGAAAATTATTGAACATTAAAGAGAATATTTGAAAATTGAAAAACATGATTAAAAATTAATTAAAATAATTGTGAATAGAAGAAAATAATTGAGATTTGAAGAAAATAATTGTAAATTAAAGAAAGTAATTGGGTATTCAAATATTGAAAAAATGATTTTCAGGTGAATGAAAGCCGACTTTTTTTATGCTAAAGGGGGCAAAGTAGATAGAAATTCATTCTGAGCGATTTTTAAAGCCGGGGAATTCGCTAAAAAACTTTTTATTATATTTGTTTAATAGAAGTTGTCCATTTTTTGTCCTTTAAAATTGGTTAAAACCAGATTGAGGTGTTCATTAAACTAAGAAATTACTGCTGCTTTCGTACAAATGGCAGTAGAGAATGCTACTGTTCAAGAAATTCCAAATAATTAAATTATTGATAAGTTTAAATAAAATAATTTAATAATTTAATATTTTTATATTTTAGTTTTAAATGTTAATAAAAATTTTCAATTATATAGAAAGGGGCCGCTTTTAATTCCCAATCCGGCCCTGCCATTGACAATGCATGGGAAAAATGGATTTTTTTAAAAAAATTTTAAAAAATAATGAAAATATTATTCAAAAAGGCTCAGAAGTTTATAAGCCCTTGCAAAATGTTTAAACTTGAAGATACCGCCAATTATTATTATATTTTTACAAATACACCCCTCTGGAGGGCCCCTAAATAAACCATCCCCAAACGTAAATTTAACATTTAAGCTAAAAGATGTCTAAAATATTACTTTTTTACGTCGTTTTTTACAAGCTTTATTAAATTATTAAATTACAGCACTCAATTGATTGTTAATTAATTTTTAACTGTTTAAACAATTTTAAATTGTTTAAATAAATTAATTTTTTTAAAATCTTTATTTATTCTGTTTCAATAAAATATATTATTATACAGTTGGCTAATATAATAATAATCGACGGTATCTTCAAGTTTGAACATTTTGCAAGGGCTTATAAACTTCTAAGCCTTTTTGAATAATATTTTCATTATTTTTTTAAAATTTTTTAAAAAAATCCATTTTTCCCATGCATTGTCAATGGGAAAATAGGGGGTGCGGGCGGCACCCCTTAATATTAATATTGTAGGATCAAAAAATAAAAAAATAGGGGTAATTTTTTTTCCATTTTTAGTCGATTTTTTTTGTTCCGGAAACAAAATTCAAAAATGTCCATTTTTTGAACCACCCTAATCTACACGTCAAACTACACACGTGTACCAAATTTCATCTAACTAGCTTAAATACTTTGGCCGCTATAGGGTGGGGGGAGGTCACTTTAATGCATTTGGGGAGCACTTTTTCAAAACTTGATAAATCCATTTTCCAAAAAAGTTCAGATAATCACAAATTTAACATATTAGGAACCTTACAAATCGATTTGTCACTGTTAAATTCAAGAAAAAAATTTATTCTCAAAGAATTTTCAATTTAAAAAAAACTTGGACTTAACCAAGATGATTTAAAATTTTAATTTTTTTCCTAGAATAAATTACAAAAACCTTTAAATTTCTTAATTACTATTAACTTTAATTAAAAATAAATCTCCTGAAAAACAAAAAACATTCGTATATAAATAATTTCGTATATTTTTTCTGTTTTGTAATTAAATCTAGGGGTTAGATGCGAAACTGCATTTGTTTAATTTTCTCGAAATCCAATCATTTTTTAAAATATTTGTTATCCATTCTGCATATAAAACTACATATGTGTGCCAAATTTCAGCAATAGAATTCAAAAATTGTGTGCGCTAGGAGGAGGGGACACGCTTTTTAAAAAAAAAAGTTTTTACTTGACGATGCTATGACAACTGCTTTTAATCAGGTTCTCTATATTTTTCGTGCAATCTACACGTCAAAACACATATGTATACCAAATTTCAGCGCTCTAAGTCAAAAATTAAGTGGCTAGTGGAGGGTCATTTTTATGGATTTAGGCAAAAAAACGTAGTTTTTCCTGGACAACGCTATAATCATTAGCTCCAATAAAATTTTCCCTATTTTTTGCTCAATCTGCACGTGAAACTATATCCGTATACCAAATTTTAGCCCTCTTCGTCAAAAACTGTGGGCGCTAAGGAGAGGGACACGTTTTTTTTAAAAAGACGTTTTTCCTCGTTAATTCTATGATCATCGATTCCAATTCACTTCTCTATATTTTTCATACAAGCTACACGTGAAACTACATATGTATGCCAAATTTTATCTATCTAGGTCATATACTTTGGTGGCTAGGGGGGACAGTTTTTTCCATGCATTTTTTTAATTTTTCCTCGAAAACCATATGACTATGAACTTCAATCATGTTTTCTATTTCAAATAATTCGAAAGTTAGAGGGGTTACGAGAATGGACACACATAGTGATTTTAATAGGGTCCCGTTTGAACGGTACGGAACCCTAAAAATCATCTTCTATTACACAAAAACAATTTTGATCATTAATTTAATGATAATTATTGAATTTTCAGTTAAGCACACACCCTGAACTTCTTTCTGCAATGTTATCAGTTGAGGCCTTAGAAGACAACGAAGTTTTGATAGTAGAAGGCGTGAGACATTTTTCCAGAATCAATGACCCCAAAAACAAGGCTTCTTTCGAAGCTATTTCCGAGCCTAATACTGTAAGTTAGATATCAAAATTGATCTTTAATTTTTTTTTTAATCAAATTTTTAAAAAAGATTAATTTATATTTATCAAGAAGGAAATTATTAGTATAGATATGAAAATCTAAAAATGAATTTAAATTAGTCGTTTCTCTACTAAAAATACGTTTATCTTTACATCAGCTAATGGTGTGCTGTATGGATGCAGAAGATTATTCTCATCTTCCAATAAGTCAATTTGAGGAAGACAATATTTTACGAGAGATGAACAAATCTCTTTTGGGATTTAGACAGAGGCATATTCCAAGCAGTCCAACGGATCCAGTGAGGCCTGAATCCGATTCTGAAGCATGTTTAAGTGCCAGAAGATTATCCCCAATTGGAGAAAGTTTTAGTAGTACTCCACCGGAAGTGGATCAAGAGGAAAAGCCTCTTACTGTAAATAGTACCGGCTGTCAAAGTAAGAACTATTCACGTAAACAGATTTACTTTACATGATTTTTCAATAATTGAATTAAATAATTTAAGTTTGTTAATTTAAAAAAAAATAATAATAAGCTGAATTTCATTTTCGTTCTAATTTCTTTTCACAGCAACTGCAACGCTTTTCAATGAACCTTGCGAGCGCACAAAAGAAGTTAGAACGCGAGGAAATGGAGCGTCAAGTCCTGGCCTAGAAAGTAAAGCAGCAAATTGCCCGAATAGAAAAAATCGATTTATAGTTTTAGGATCGAGTGGAGAAATTTTACCGGTAACAAGAAAATCAGCAGGTCAGATGTCTGTTTACAGCAGCTGTAATAGTCAGAGTACCGATAGCTTTCATAGTGCCAAGGACACAATTGATGAAGATCCAGGTACCTAATCCTATATAAAAATTTTTCATTCTTTCGAAAAGTCAAAATCAAAATTTTATAATTACTTCCCTAGCTGAGGACGAAGAGCAGAATTTATTGATGGATTCTCCAGAGAGAAGAGGGGGAACCTTTGCTCAAAGACTTAAAGACGCTTTGAAACGAGAAAGCACAGCTACTTGTACATCTTCCAATAATTCTTCCACCGAAAGCAGCTATGCTGTTGGTATTAGTGTCACTGGCAGTCACGTTGGTGATCAAAATATTAAGTAAGTCCATCAATTTAAAAATTCAACTAGAAGTCGTTTAGTCTTGTCAGTTACAAGATCTTTCAGGCATCAGGGTTTAGTTAGGAGAGTCCATAAAACAAAAAGTGGTTGACCAACAATAGGTCTCTCTCAGATCTACAATAGGTCTCTCAGATCTACAATAGGTCTCTCAGATTGGAATCATGGTACAGTTAAGAGTGTCTCTAGAACTAAAAGCAGGCGGCAACAGTAGGTTTAATCATGGTTTAGTTAGAAGAGTTTATAAGACAAAAAGTAGTTAAGCAGCAATAGGTCTCTTTCAGAGCTATAATAGGTCTCTTTCAGAGCTATAATAAGTCTCTCAGATTAAATTCACGGTACAGTTAAGCGTGGCTTCGGATCTAACAGCAGGTGGCCAACAATAGGTCTCTCTCAGAGTTACAATAGGTCTCTCAGATTAAAATCACGGTACAGTTAAGCGTGGCTTCGGATCTAACAGCAGGTGGCCAACAATAGGTCTCTCTCAGAGTTCCAATAGGCCTCTCAGATTAAAATCACGGTACTGTTTAGCTTGGCACTGGATCTAAAAGCATAGGTGACCAACAATAGGTCTCTCAGATTAAGATCACTGTACAGTTAAGTATGGCTATTTACTAAAATAAAAACAAAAAAGTTGTAAGAAAATGATAAGTACCAGTTGCAACAATTAAAGAAAGCAAAAAACAGAAAGTAATGTATTGATGTACTTTATTGCTTTAATATAATACTGTGTTAGTAAAGACAAAAAATGTAATAACTCAGCCAATTTAACACATATTTAATTTTAAAAAAGCTCATTCGACGCAGAATTAAATATATTTTAAATACCTTAGCACAAAAAAATTATTTCAAATAAAATTGGGCCGTAATTCATTGCCAAAGTTGAAAAAAATTTTAAAAATTACCAATTTTTGAACTTTTTTACTCTTTGTCTACCGTAAATTTTATTTAAAACACAAAATCTTTGTTAAGTATAGAAAACCTTGCTTTTTAGCATTAGAATAAAAAAAAAAATTTTAATCGGACCAAAAATGACGATGTAACAGTATATTTTATACAAAACTGCAGAAATACGAGTTTTTAGCTCTAAAATGAAATTTCGGGGGTGAGGGGAAATTTAATATATGTGACGCTGCGCGAGAGAAGGGACCTATCGCGGAAAAAATAAATTTTCATTTTTGTATGCTAAAAGATAGTTTTTGAGTTGTTCTTTCATTATTTCCATGTTTAAAAAGAAAATTTATTAAATACACTTTTTGTTATAATGCTTCAACCTAGGCGTGCTAAGTGTGTCGCATTTTTTGGATTTTCTTTGAACGACCGTCTCGTGAAATTGGTTTTTATTGATTTCATTTTTTTTAATGGTAATTGATAGTTTTTGAGTTGCTTTTTGAGTTCCAAAAATCAAAATTTGATTCCTACGATTAGTTTTCTTATTATGAAGCTTCAAACATAGGTATGTTAAGCGTCTCAATTTTTCTTCCTCCTCTTTGCCTATCCGTCCTTTAAAGTTTGCTTTCTCAGCGATAAGTCCCTTCTCTCGCGGAGCGTCACATATACCATTTTTTTCAGTCTTTCATGACGAGCAACTTAGGCTAGGTCCGATTAAAAGTATTTTTTTTCATTTTTTGGAACTCTGTGCAATCAATCACTGTCAGAGTTACAATAGGTCTCTAAGATAAATATAACGGTGCAGTTAAGTGTGACTACGAAACTAAAAACAGGCGCCCAACAATAGGTCTCTCTCAGAAATCATGGTTCAGTCGAATGTGGCAATAGAACAGAACCTAGATTACCCACGGTAGGTCTGTTTCACAAATAATTAAAGGTTTATTTGGGTGTGCCAGGGGAATAAAAGCAAGTGAATCACAATAGGTCTATTTTAGATCGAAATCAATATTCAATTGGGAGATGTAATCAAATTGAACTTTGACAATCGACAATAGATATCTCTTATAAAGCAGGGTTTAGTTAAGAGTGGTCATGGGAGTAAACACAGGTGACCAACAATAGGTCTCTCTCAGATTAAAATCAAGGCGTTTAGTTGGAAGTGATAGTAAGATATAACTGACAATCGGCAATAGGTCTTTCCCAAAAAACAGGGTTTAGTTAAAAGTGGTCATGGGAGTTGAAGTGGGCGTCTAACAAAAGGTCTCTTTCAGAAAGGAACTGGGGTTCAGCTGAAAGTGACAATAGAACAGAACCTAGATTACCCGCAGTAAGACTGTTTCACAAAGAATTAATGATTTATTGAGGAGTGGTAATATAATAGAAACAAGTGACTTACAATAGGTATCTCTCAGCTCAATGTCAGGGTTCAGTTAGGGTCAATTAATTAAGTGAGGTGTTTTTTTTTAAATCTGGACCCCCCTTCCCCCTGGTGAGATTTGACAGAATCCCTCCCCCTTCATGTAAGATCCGTTATTTTTCTCCGAAATATGCGAAATTTTATTTTTTATATGCATAGAAAAATGTGTTTTGTTTAAAATTAAAAAGTTGACGTGAGATTTTTATTTACCCCCCTCCCCCTTGGTGGGATTTAGCCGGAGCCCTTCTCCCTATTTTGACCCCATGTAAATAATGGACAATAATAATTAGAAGTTGCAATAGGATAGAAACTAAGTGACACACAATAGGTCTCTCTCAAATTGAAATCAAGGTTCAGTTGGAAGTGACAACAGAACAGAATTTATCCATATAGCTGGAGCAGTAAAATAAAGAAAACGTATTCCTCATCATCATTATTATTTTATTTATTAAACTATAATTTCGCCATTTAATTACGGTATTAAAAATTATATTAATTAATTTATAGACTCAGAAGAGGTGGATCGCGAGGCTTCGTTCTTCGAGATGAGTCAATAGATGAGGCATTTTTGAAGGAATCCCTAGAAGCTGAACAGAAATGGTTGGGAAGATTTCGCCAAAGTCAGCCAGCCATGTTTCAAAGGAAAGATACAAGTGCTAGCAGCAGATACAGTTTTAGTACCGAATACAGTTCAGGTGAATTTTAAAATCATTTTCATAAGTCTGGAAACATTTTAAAATTTAGTTTGAATTACCTAACTTTTAATGAAATTAAAAACAAGCTCAAATTGAACAAAGGACTAAAAAGTTTTTATCCTATTGTCATTAGATTTTTGCTCGGAACTAGAGGAAGTCTACGAGCAGTTATCAAAGTGGTTAGAGGAACCGGAAGTTTCTGATGAAAATCGAGAAATGGATGCTAGAGACAGGGCTGTTGTGAGATTTGCAGGATCTCTTCTTAAGAGAGCCTTAAGTGAATCTTTTGCAGGTGTTCCTGTTCAGGAAGGAGAACCTCAGCCTATTATTGATTCCAATGATGCTCATCAAAGGCACAAATTAGCTTTGGCTGTGAGAAGTTTGAGTTTGGAACTCGCTCGTCAAAAAAACAGACGACAACACTCTGTAAGTTTAAAAGATTTTCAAATTGAATTTTACGAATCACAGTATTGTACGTGAATTTTATTTTCTACACGGAGAAAAAGGAATTGTTAGATTTACAAATCGTATGTTAATATACAACAACAAATTGAATTTGTCAGTTCTATATTAACAATCCGATTTGTGAAATCCAACATTTCCTTTTTCTCGATGTACTCATTTAAATTGAACAAGTTAAAATCCATGAATGTAAAATGAACCAATTTCATTAAAATAATTAAATTCTAATGTAACTTAAAGTTCCATTCCATATTCAATTCAATATTTTCCTATATAAATTGAAACGTAGTTTTTTACCTCTACAGGTTTTTGCATTAAAAATAAACTAACTTTTGTTAAAAAATTTGTTTTAACTTTAAATCTTTGCTCAGAATAGAATGAGAGACAGAAACCAGCTGGATATTTTTTATACTTTAAATATTTATAAAATTATAAATAAATTGCAAAATGTGATTAAAGAGTGAATTCGCGAAAAACGTTGCACAGGAATCAGATTTTGAAGATGCATCTTGTTACGAAGACGCCTTGTGCGAGGATTCTGGATCAAAAACAGTGGAAAATTCTTCTAAACGGAAGAAACAAGCATGGGGTATAACATTTACTTCTCAAGTGTTCCAGACTTTAATTGACGAAGAAACTACAGTTCAATTACCAAGACCTGAACCTACAAAAATAGATGTAGAGACGAGTTCGGCTTTAATAGAATGTTTTGCAAACTTCGTGGGAGAAATCAAACGCAATCTATTAAACGAAACAGCATCAAACATTTCGCAGGTGCTGCTAATCAAGAAATCGAAATTCAAGACTAAACTCTAATTTCGGCTTAACACACTCTACTTCTAACAACTGTTTTTTTTTCTCAATTAATCGAAAACATTGCGTATCTTTTTAAATTAATCAAACAGAATATGAATCTTTTTAAATTAATTAAAAACAATTCGTGTCTTTTAAAAATTTGAAATTAATCGAAAATGACGTTATTTTTTTTTTTTTTTATTAATTATTAAAAGTATAACATTAATTTTTCAATTAATCAAAAGCATTAAGTATCTTTTGATGGAATGTTTTGGGTAGATATCCTGCCAAACTGACTGCTTTTGCTGAAAATCATTGCTTGATGCTACCTTCAGCGAGACTTTGATCTTCCATTTATCCAGTAAAAACTGTAGTTTAATTTTTTATCAGCAGTATAAAAAGCATTAAAAACTAAAATTTGTAATTAATTCAGCATTACAAATTGGTAAATCATAATATTTATGAATTTTTTTTTATTCAACACTTTTATACTACTGATAAAAATCAATTTAATTTTAATTTACTATAATTTTCTTCACTTTTATAGTAACAAATTTCTAAAATAATGTTTTCTATTCTAACTATTACTGTAAACCTGTCTCTCGTTCTATTGTGCTTTTTATATACAAAATATACTTAGTTTGCAAAATCGAATAGAGAAGAGTTAACATTAATGAGACATTCTAATTTCCTGAAAAATTATTGAAAAAACTATATCAAATACTAAATAAAAAAGAAGTTTACATTACGTTCAAAACTAAAATCCAGTTTATTCATTATTTTTCCGGTTTCGTGGACAAGAGTCGAAACTTTGGTGTCTGTCTGTCCGTCCGTCATTCACAATTTCCGATTCTAACCTGAAGAACCCGAAAGTTTCCGAATAAAGCAAAAAATCCCCGAATGGTTCCGAGAGTTGCCGAGTGATTCCGATCGTACCCGAAAGCTTCTGAATGTAGCGGAAAACTTCTAAACGATGTCGAAAGTTGCCGAGTGCTTTCGAACGATACCGCAAATTGACGAATGGAAACAAAAAGCTTAAAAAATGGTATCTAAAAATACCGAGTGTAGCAGAAAGTTTGTGATTGTATCCGAAAGATTCCAAACGCTGCCGAGTGGATCCGATAGCTTCCGAACGTAGCCGAAACTTTCCAAATATTACCGAGAGATGCCGAGTTGAACCGAAAACTGCCGATCGTATCCGAATGATTCCGAGAGTTGCGGAGTGAAGACGAATATTTCTAAACGGTTTCGAGAGTTTTCGAACAAAGCTGAGAGTTGCGGATAATTTAAAAAATCAATGAATGTAATAGCCACGAAATCTTTGATTGAAGGCCTCATGAATTTGATTTTTAAAATAATTTTTAGAAAATTTGAATGTCTCATTGAAGAAAAGTGCATCATTGATATTGATTCTCTCCTGTCCAAGATAATAATAGTAAAAAATTTTTTTACAGATACCTCGAGAAAATAGTCCTCTTGGAGGTGGTTTATTACCAGTAGCGACAGGTAACTGGGGTTGTGGATCTAGATTAAAAGGTGATCCTCAGCTAAAACTTGTTATTCAATGGCTTGCTGCTTCATTGGCAGGTGTTCCTAGATTAATTTACTACACTGCAGGTCATTCTAGCTTATCAAAGGTATTTTATAGCAATAATAATTAACCAATTTAATTTCATCTATAATAAGCCAAGTAAATTACTAGGGGCGGCAAATTGTATATTTTTGTCATCTACACACTTAATATTGATCAAGGGGGGGGGGGGGGGGAGAATAAAACAAAAATAAATTAAATAGTTTCTTAATTATCGTAATTATTAATTATTTTAACGCAAAAGTCTGCAAATCTTATTTGATTTCGAGTAGTAAATTCATTTATAAAAATTATTTATAACTAGATTATACAACGCGCGCTAGCGCGCAATTAGTTTTTGCAGCTTGTGTTATCAACAATTACAAATATTTTAAATGCAATACTTAAAAATAAATAAAACAATATTTATTTGTATAGGAAAAAATTTATAAAATTTTGGAATTAAAAAAAAATTGAAGAAATAATTGAAATTTGAGAAAAAAATGCTTAAAAGTTTTAGAAATTGATTGGATAAAAATGAGAACAATTAAAATTGGGTGAAATAATTGAAAAATGATAAAAATAATAGAAAATTGAAGATAATTACTGCAATTTTGGAGAATTTTAAATTGAGGAAAATATTAAAAACATTTTAGAAATAATCGATAATTGAAGAAAATAATGAAAATTTGAGATAAATAATTGAAATTTTTAGAATTAGTTAATACATAGTTAAAATAATATAAAATTTATAGAAATCATTGCAAATCTAAAAATAATAATTAAAAATTGACGAACGTAATTGGAATTTGAAAGAAATAATTGAAGAATGATTAAAACATTCATAGGTGGTTACAATAACTTAAATTTGAGAAAATGAATGAAAATTTGGGGAATTAATTAAAAAATAATTAAAATATCTAATTTTATTAAAAGGTGGAGAAAATAATTGCAAAAAGATAAGAGAAAATGAAAATTGCAAAAATTAATTGAAAAATGATATAAATCATTGAAAATTGAAGAAAGTTATTTCAGAAAAATATTTTAAAATCTAGGAAATTAATTGAAGAATAATGAAACTAATAAAAATTCGAGAAAATATTTCCAGAGTAATAAAAATAATTGAAAATTGAAGAAAATAATTTTAATTTATGAAAAATAATTGAAAAAATTACAACATTTATTTGTAATAAAAAAAAATAATTGCAAAATGATAAAAATAATTGTAAATTGAAAAAATAACTAGAATTTGAGATAATTAATAAAAAAAATTAGAGAATTAATTAAAAAATAATTAAAAATGACAAAAAGTAATTATTGAAAAATGATAGAAATAATTAAAAATTGAAGAAAATAATAAAAATTTGTAAAAAAAATAATTGAAAAAATTACAGAATATATTTGAGATAAACAAGACAAGGCTACCTGAAAAATGATAAAAATAATAGAAAATTAAAGATTTATGAAAATTTTAAAAAAATAATTGAGAAAATTGCAGAATTTAGTTGGTATAAAGAAAGTGACTGAAAATCGAAGAACATCATTTGAATACTTGAAAAATAAAACTAAAATTTAAAAACAATAAATCAAAATTAAATAAACATTGATGAAGCATGAAACAGGTTTTTTAATATTGAAAATGCAGAAGATATTAAAAAAAAGTTCAACAGTAAAAATATTACAAAAAATATTTAAAAATATAAAAATAGTGGAAAATAAATTATAAAATAAAAAGCAGTTAGAATAAAAAAAGAAAATGTAAAAAGATAAGTAAAAATTATATTAAAAGAAATGACAAATTCCTTAAAAAATGAAAAAGTTTAGGAAATTATTCCCAAAATGAAAAAAATTTAAAAGAATTTAAAAAATTTATCAAAGAGTAAATAAGTTTGCGAACAAATAGACAAAATGTAAAAAAAATTGAATAAATTTAAAATAAAAAACGAGCTAATGTAAAGACAATCAGATAAATGAAGAAAAAATTGTACTTCTCCGCCCCCTGAATTTATCAAAATAGGTGACAAAATTAATGAAAAATAAATACATTTTTCGAAACGTTATAAAAATAAAATTATATAAAATAAACTGAAATAATGTGCGTCAAAGAAAAAGAATATCTATAACACCAAAGAAATTAGAAGCAAAAAAAAATATCTTCAAAAAGTGATAAAATTTAAGAAATTGTTCTGAGAACATTTTTTGAAGAATATGTCAATTAATTAATTAATTAATTTTTGACTGTGAAAGTTTGAAATTTTAAAAGTTTGAATAAATCAAAGTTCAATTCCACCAGATTTTGGGATTTATTTAAATTATAAATAATTACTTAAATTGAATTTGAAATTATTAAAATCTAATATTTTTGACTTTCTTTTTATACAAAGTTTTTATAGATCATACTCTCAGTCTTTTTAAATTCAATTTTTCAAGTTATTAAAAATACAAGATTAAAATGAACTTTTTATGGATTTATCTACAAAATTCCCGGAATGTCTTAAAAATCTCCGGACCACTTTATAAATTTTCTACTCGTTTTACAAATTCCTAGTTTTTATTTTGATATACTAAATTGACAGCAATTTCTCGAATCACAAGATACCCTGACTTTAAATAAATTTTTGTGAAAAATAGTGGATATTAGGGGGAAATTTTTCAAATAGGGGACTTTTAGGGAAAATTTCTATGAAATCAGTTTTTTTTTTAGATTTTAACAGGTGGTCCACTCATGAATACCAATTCTTTTTTTGTTAAAAAATCATCACTTCGAAAAATTGCCCAAAAAATCTTAAATAAAGCTTAAAGACATACATTCAGCTTGTAGTTATAGATAATAGCTATCCAACAGAGTACAGAAGTCTTCAAAACTCTTTCTCTAAAAAAAAATTATTTAAAAATAATAGAAAAGTATTCCACTCGTGGATACATTCCCTTAATTTTTTTAATAAGTTCAATTAAACCCGAAGAAAATCAAGACGATTCTTGTTTAGTTCAACTCTTCGTTTATTTTCGTAAAAAATTGTGCATGGTACAAAAGAATTTTTTTTGCTTTTACCCGCCTTACATTAAAAAAAATTATTGTAAAGAAAACGTACAAACCATTATACTAAATGAAAAATAAATTTTCTTTTTTTTCAGTTGGACACTGTGAGCAGGATTTTAATAGACAGGCATTGGACGGTTGGCGATTTGGCGGCGTCAATGTTACGATTCGCTGTTCAAACAAATGAACAAAGACTGGAAAGTAGAAATAGTCTTTTTGAAGATTTGATAGGAATGGACAAACCGAGTCCTTAGCCCAACTTAATGTTATCCGTCGTAGTTGATATTCTTGCCTCTATGATAGAGGACGGTTTATCAATATGTATGGATTAAAAAAAATGTAATTAATCAAATTAATTATAATTCTGCAATCAACACTTTAAAATAAAGTACAAAGGACTGAGGTACTACGCAAAAGACGTAATTACGTTTAAATAACCATTTAATTTAAAGAACTCTTTAAATCCTTAAAAAGTATGTAAATAAAGTTGAAGCTGACTGCTACTTTTTTGGTACAATTTTGTGACATTTTTTGATAACTTAATTGTTTAAAAATAATTAACAGAAAATTCACACGAATGAGAATTCAACTATTAAACAACAAAAAAATATTAATAACGATGCGGATATAAAATATCAGTTATCTTCAGCTTCATAAAAATGTAATCCAGTTGTACTGGACATAAAAAGTGTTGAGACAAAGCACAAAGCAGTAAAATGTATTGAAAAACGTAACACAATGCAACAAAATGTGTTTCAAAATGTCAAACAAAGCAACAAATTTATTTTAAATCGTCAACATAAAGCAAAAAATTTGTTTCAAAACCGCAACACAAAGGCAACAAAACGTATGAAACTTTTTTCTATTGCATTTAAAAATATAGGTCGTTCTTGTGATTAAAAAATATGAAAATAGAGCGGAGAGAAAATCGTCATGTATCTTCTTAAAATTGTCTTCAAAATGAAAACGCTATTTATTAGATTCTTAACTGAGGTTCTAAATTTAATTTAGTTCTTAAACTAAGTTTTCAATCATGTTCTTACTGTTTTATATGTGCAGTTGATATTCTTGTTATTTAATTAATTTACTTTTTGTTTTCTTCTTTTTTCATACACGTATTTACTGTTTCTAAATTATCTTACATAGCTAAATTAAAAGAAATTAAATATACAATTTTAAAGATATCAGGCGATTCAACTCTCAAATTATAATCGAGATTTTAACTCGTCATATCAATTAAATATCACAGTGCCGAACAAACGTCAAACATATGAAATCAACCGCATAGTTTAGATTTTAGATATTAAATTCAAGCTAACGACAAGCACAAAATAAATGTATAACTTTTGTTAAGACACTGCAGATACCTATATACAGTCTCAAGACGATATTGAAATTTTATTGAAACGGCTTAATGTACTGAAAGAAAATTTATAATTTTCGATGCACAGTATACTATACTTTTGTACAGTGATATTTCAAGTAGTTATTTATAGGTATATACCTATACGTAATGACAGCCAAAAAACAAATTCTATATATATATATATTAGTCACGTATAGATTTTTAGAAACCATTTTTAGAAATTAATGTTTTATAAAGCAGTCTAAGAGCAGCATTTTTACGAATAAAAATACTATTTGCAATTTTTATGATTCTGTACATTAAAAAACGAAAAGAAAAGAAAAAATCTTAACTCTTCATTAGTTTAGATAAGTTATTAATTAATTTTAACACGTTTTTAAAGATCTACTGATTATTAAAAAAGATTTCTATTTGAGAAAAAATTTTTAATACTGATTGATGCAGGATTAAGAGACATTGTGGCCTAGACAAAAGACGTTCGGTATAATGTGCCGTTTGATATAAGGTCTTCCATAGAGAAATTTAAAAAAAAAAAAAAACACGTGAAAGTGTCCGTGCCTATTCGGACATTAATGATAATATAATAAAAATGGTTTCAAGTCGAAGAAAAACGATGTAAAGTATAATGTATCTTAGAAAATGAATAAATTTTTATGCCATTTAAACATTTTCTTTGTCTTATTTACAAGATACTCTGTAAAATATAGTGTAATATAATTAATATATTACATAATTATTTTATTCTGTATATAACAAAATGAAATAAAACAAAAAATATAGTATCTAGCAGAGCTGATAAAAATCATGATTTTTTTAAAAAAATCAAAAAAATCAGATTTATTTGATTTAAATCAAAAATTGATTTTTTTAAAAATATGATCAATATATAAAATCTCAAAATGTTTATTTGCAAGTAGTTTATTAAAGAAATAAAGAAAATTTAAAAAAAAACAACACAAGAATGAAACAGTGACATACCTAATTATATATAAAAAAAAGTAATATATAAAGTTATATATAAAAAAATTAAAGTATTTATGGACACTTTATTACATTAAAATAATAAATAAGAAGATAATTAGAAAAACCTTAAAATATATTACTAAAGAGAACAGAATTTTAAAATTAGGGGCCGTTCATAAACTACGTAGCCTCATTTTTCGAAAAATTTACCCCCCCCCCCCCCCCCCCGAGTAGACGCTGTTACATGTATTAGCGCCATTTTTTCCTCTTATCGTAGACAATAGCTTGACCCCCTTCCTCCCCTTCAAGTGCTACGTAGTTTATAGACGACCCCTTATTTTACAAATTGAATAAAAAAAGAATGAATAAAATTTTGTAAAATTTAAAAAAAAATTTAAAAGAAAAGAAATTCTATGACATACAAGAATGTGATGTTCAAATGAGAATATTTAGTACAGGATTAAATTCACATAATATAAATTAAAAGAATAAAAGCATTAAAAAAATATATAAAATTGGGAAATTTAAAAAATATAGATAAAAGCACCAAATAAATGTTTTCAAAAATTCGTAGTTATAAGATAAAAACTAAACAATTAAAAAGAAAGAAAATGTTTCTTAGAAATGAAAAAATGATGACAAAAATAAATTAAAGAATCAATTAAAACGCAAAGAATAACTAAAAACATAGTGAAACATCAAAAAAATTAAATAAAAAGGAAGAAAATAGAGAAATCTTCCTTTCCTTAATCTAACATACTAAAAAAATGTAAAAAGTACAAAAAATAAAATTAAAAAATATATATATCAAGATAAATAAAAAAAAGTCAACAAAGAAACTTAAAATCCTTTAAAAATAAAAAAGATTCAGCAAATTAAGCCAAACACATTTTTTTATTATTACACTTAAAATAAGTCCAACAATAAATTTAGAAAAATAAAGAAAATCTAAAAAACTTTATGGAAGAACAAGTTTGCAAAAAATCTCGTAAAAAATAGAAAAGATGTGAAAAAACTTGAATAAACGTACAAAGAAAAAATTAGAGTATTTATTTTTAAAACTATGAAAATAATTATGAAAATTAACGAAATAAAAAGTTAAGTGAATGTTATAATAACGAAATTGTCTATAATTATATTAAATAATCTGCATAAAATGAGGAAAATTAAAGAATACCCTAAAATAAAAAGACAAATAAAAAACAAAAATATCAAAAGTAAAAGTAGAAAAAGACTTAAAATTTTATAAAAATAAAAAATTATGAGATAAAAAATAAACATTTTTGAAAAATTGAAATATCTTAGAAATCTTCTAATATTAAAAAAAAAAAATTATTGTGAATATAACCTTAGCTGCAGAACTGAATTTTATACGCGTACGACCGTTTGAAGTTGAGCCTCCCTATGTTACTGTTAGGTTATGCCTATGTTTCACCTCTAATAACACAAAAACTAATAGACATAAACAAGTTTTGATTTATGTATGTGAAAAAGCAACTCAAATTCTATCGATTCATATTAACAATTAAAAATCAAATGTTTTGAATTTTACAAGAAGGGAGTTTGAACTTGTGCCTGCCTATGTTATTGTTAGGTTATGTCTATGTTTCATCGCTAATAACAGAAAAACTAATAGACATAAACAAGTTTTGTTTACTGTATGTGAAAGAGCAACTCAAATTCTATCGATTCATAATAAAAATTAAAAATCGAATGTTTTGCAGCTAAGGTCCCTTTCACCCTGAATCGACACATATAATACCAAAAATTTATAAATCGTAGGTATTTTGATTATCTGTATTAGCAAAATTTTTTAAATTTTATAAAGATTAAAATATTAAAATTGAATTTTTTTAGATTTATCCACAAATTTGTGGGTTTTGTTTATGATTTGTGATGTTTTACATGCAGTATTAGACATCCGGAGAATGGTAAAGTTTTTTTGATTTAAATCATGATTTTAATGCAAATTTTCCAATGATTTAAATCATGATTTAAATCAATAACAGCCCTGGTATCTAGAGAATTATCATTTTTAAATTACTCGCAAATTTTCCTGAATCATAAATATTCTTTAATCTTTTAGAAAATGTTTCTATAATACTTAATAATTATACTATCAAAATATTAGAAGGGGTTAAAAAGGATAATAAGAGCAGTTTTTTAAAAAATCTGTTACAAATTAGAAAAATATATAAATAAAATAATAAAATGTAAAAAAGATGAGCAAAATTATAATAGAAAAAACTTCAGTTTTAAAAATTTACAATGCAATACTTTATTTAAATCAATAATAAACGATAATATCTAAATCGAACTACAACTAAAAATTACTCACGTACAAAATGTTCAATTTAAATAAACTTAGAAACTGGAGAGTACATTTCTAATAAAGAGAAAAAAAAATTCAACAAACTCACGACAGTAAGTTTTATTTTCTTAAAAAAAAGAAGGAGATATTTGACTTTTAGTCTAGCCCTCTAATATGATACCAATATTGATGTTACAAAAATGTTTTCAAAGGCTGGCTTGTGAGAAAAACGAATCTAGTATAAAAATTAACACAATTGTCCAATCAAGAGAAGAAAAGACTCCTCAGGCGATGACCAAATCTCTGACTATCATAAAGAATATTGAATTTGTTGCCAAATTGTTTCGAATCATTGCATCCTTTGGTTATTATGCCGAGATACGTCATGAGGCCAAAATCGTTGCATTGCTGAAAATAGATAATTAAATTGTTATTTTTAGGTATTATAAATAAAAATCTTGAATACTGTATTTAAAAATTAAATTATTCTATTACTTTAGTATTATATTTTACAGGGCTGATAAAAATCATAATTTTTTTTATTTAAATCGGATTTTTGTTTAAACATATAAAATCAGTAATATAGAATTTTCAAATGTTTATTTGTTAGCAGTTCATTTTTTAAACTGAGAACATTTAATAAGAAATAGTGGAGAATAAAATATTTACTCTAAATCAAACGAATTATGTCGAATAAATGAGAACATTTCAAAAAAATATCTTCAAATTCCTATGATTGCAAAATCAAGAAAGCAACGAAAAAATAATATAAAAAAAAGGATAAAAACATAAAAAGAAAAGAAAACAGTCTATTAGAGAAATGACAAAATTCTTTTAAATAAAAAAAGACAGACATTATTAAAGATAAAAAGAAAAATTTAAAAAAAAACAACACCAAAATGAAAGAGTAACATAAAAATATAATTATAAAGAAGTAGAAACTCTTTTAAAAAAATGTATTATATATTACTAAAGAGAAAATATTTTTAACATTAGAAAAATTACGAGCAATATTTTACTAATTAAAAAGAAAAAGAATGAATAAAGTTTTTGAAAATTGTAAAAGATTTTCAGAGCAAAAAAATTCTATGAAATAGATCATTAACATGTTAAAATGAGAATATTTAGTACAAAATTAAATATACATAGTATAAAAAAAAAGAAAAAAGTTTTCAAAAAAAAACTTTCTTGAGGACCACTGTGTATTTGTTGAAATTAATTTTTACGAATATACTTACGTTGTAGAAATCGGCTTTAAACTTCGAACTATTTAAGACTGGCAATCGATGACTTAAAGAGCAAGCAGCTCTCAAAACTTCATGATTTCCTTTTAGCTCACCACTCTCAACTGCTTGGACGTACCTCAAAACAAGTTTAACTCTCGAGTGCAACATTTTGATGGCACTGTGTTGAGCGATTAAGTGTTCGGCAACTAAAACAAAATTTTATTATTAATTTACGAATACATAAAAAAACATTTTCATTATTGTTTCTATTTTTTACCTAAAGAGCTCTCGCCTTGATCATTACTGCACATTCTTGCTACATGATCAACTCCTATCCTTTCAGCTTCTTCTGTTGCAAGTGTGTAGCTTAATGGCACAAACAACATTGTTGCCTGTCCGTTGACTAAATCGATTACTGATTCGTAAATTGAAACCGGCAATTGCTAAAAGCAAAACATAGAAAATTAATACAAGCAAGCGACAAACTTTGCATTGTTGTTGGTATTTAAAAACCATCAATTTTTGCAAATCCAAATAATGAAAATTACGAAATTAAAAAATATATCTGAAAAATTACGAAAATAATTGACAGTTTGAAAACAAAATTCGAACAAATGGCTGCATAATTACACAATTGAAAAGAATAGTTTATAAAATTAATCAATAAATATTAAATTTAAACAAAATAGTTGAAAAATTATAGGAATAACTGTTGGAAATAATTGTAAATTGAACAACTAGATTGAAAATCGAAAAAAATAATTTAAATTAAAGCAAATAAGAAAAAATTGAGGAAATTAATTGAAAATTTATATTATAATATATAATTGTAGGAAATAATGGAAAATTCCGGAAAATAATTAATAATTGAAGGAAATAGTTAAAAAATGTCGTCATTAAACAACTGGATTAAAAGAGGAAAAAAAGTATTGACAAATTAATTGCTTTCTTCAATTATTGAAGAAAGCAATTAAAGATTGAAAAATGGAATTGAAAGTTTAAGAATATACTTAAAAATTGAGAAGGCTGCCGTAGATGTAAATCTAATTGTAACGTCAAGGAAATAAATTCTAATTCTAATTCTACTTAAAAATTGAAAAAAAGTAATTGAAAAAGCCGAAAATTAATTAATGTAGAAGAAACAATAGAAAACTGAAAAATGGAAATAAAAATATTAAAGAATGGAATTAAAAATTAAAGAATATAATTGAACAAATATATTTAAAATTAAAGAAACTGAATGATAATCGAAAAATTAATAGAAAAAAGGCGATAATTTTTTAATATTATACAAAATAATTGAAAACTGAAAAGAATTGGAAGAAAATAACTAAGAATTGAAAAGGATAGTTCTAGAATTAAATAATTGAATTAGAATTAAAAAAAAACTTTTATGAGTAAAAAAAATAATTTAAAAAAAAACCGAGAATTATTAAATATTGAGGAATTAATTGAAAATCGAGAAAAATAATTGAAAATTTAAAAAAATATTTGAGAATTGAAGAAGATAATTAAGAATTAAATAAATAAATTGAAAATTAAAGAATTAAATGGAAATGTCCAGAAAATAATTTATAATTAAAAGAAAAATTATAATATGACGAAAATAATTAAATATTGACAAAAATAATTAACAATTTTAAAAAAGTTTGAGAAATGGTGAGAATAAACGCATTCGAACAAAATTTTTTATAAAAATTGGTGAAAAATCATAAAATTCAACAAGAATAATAAATTGTCAATTGAAAATTGATGAAAATTAAAAAAAAAATTGTTGAAAATAAATAAATATTAAAGAACTGTATTGAAATTTGAAGAAAATAACTGACAATTGAAAAGAGAATAGTTCTAGAATTGAATAATTGAATTTAAATTTTAAAACAATTTTTATGAGTGAAAAAAAAAATGGAAAAATCCGAGAATTATTGAATATTGAGAAATTAATTGAAAATGAAAGAAAATATTTAAAAATTAAAGAAAATATTTGAGAATTGTAAAAAATATTTAAAAATTGAGGGAATAAATTGTAAATTAAAGAATTAAGTGGAAATGTCAAGAAATCAAGAAAATAATTGATAATTCAAAGAAAAATTATAATATGACGAAAATAATTAACAATTTTGAAAAAGGTTTGAAGAATGGTGAGAATAAATGCATTCGAACAAAATTTTTTATAAAAATTAATCAATAATCATAAAATTTAACGAAAATAATCAATTGTCAATTAAAAATCGATAAAAATAATTTCAAATTAAAGAAAATATTTAAGAATTGAAGAAAATAGTTATTAATTGAAGAAATAAAAAAGAAATTAAAAACGTTCTCCGGGAAACATACTTGAATAAATTGAGTTTCTTAGGATTTTCTTGAAATTGTGAGAAAACGTTATTTTGTATATGCCTTCTATCTGGTTAAAATTTCAGTACCCCTTGCAATGCTAAAAATTGAGATATTCAGGTTTACAATTTCAATTTTACATGGAAAATGATAAAAATTGAAAATTTGAACTTGAATATCTTAATTTTGCTTCCTCATAGAGGAAGCTTTGTGATCGTTAAAATTTTCGATTTTCCAAAAATAGTCTAAATCGACTCATTTTCATCTAAAAAGCAAAAATTTTCATTCCTAAGCAAATGTCCAGATGTATGTGTGTGTGTGTGTGTGTATGTATGTGTGTGTGTGTGTGTGTGTGTGTGTGTGTGTGTGTGTGTATAGCGTTTTTTGTGTACAAGATATCTTGAGAACGCTTAAAAGGATTCCAATAAAATTTGGATGACTTATTAAGCTCATAAATATCCAAATTTGGACACAAGGATTTTTGAAAATACCCAACCAAATTTTTTTGAGCACCTGATTTCATCGAAAAAAATCGTTTTTTGCCAAAAAATTTTTTTGTGCTAAAAATACAACTTAATGAATACAAAATTCATATTCCTTATCTCAAAACGAATCGATTAACCTTTATAACTTTTATAATTGATCAAGAATTCGTAAAATAATTCATATTTTTACATTTTTTTGCATTTGAAATTCTTCATTTTTAAATAACTTTACCAATTAACTTATATATTATTAATTTCTTGCTTCCTCTATGAGGAAGCAAATTATTTTGCTTACTTGGAAGCGAAATGTCCATGAAATGGACATAATTCTCACCTAGTTTGTCGTTTTCCAAGTCTTTTATTCACAAATTTTTATAATTTTTGCTTCCTCATAGAGGAAGCTTTGTGATCGTTAAAATTTTCGATTTTCCAAAAATTGTCTAAATCGACTCATTTTCATCTAAAAAGCGAAAATTTTCATTCCTAAGCAAATGTCCAGATGTGTGTGTGTGTGTGTGTGTATAGCATTTTTTGTGTACAAGATATCTTGAGAACGCTTTAACGGATTCCAATAAAATTTGGATGACTTATTAAGCTCATGAATATCTAAATTTGGACACAAGGATTTTTGAAAATACACAACCAAATTTTTTTGAGCACCTTTTTTCATAAAAAAAAATCGTTTTTTGCCAAAAAAATTTTTTATGCTAAAAATACAACTTAATGAATACAAAAGTCATATTCCTTATCTCAAAACGAATCGATTGACCTATATAACTTTTATAATTGATCAAGAATTCGTAAAATAATTCATATTTTGACATTTTTTTGCATTAAAATTTTTTTTTAACAACTTCCCCAATTAACTTATATATTATTAATTTCTTGCTTCCTCTATGAGGAAGCAAATTATTTTGCTTACTTGGAAGCGAAATGTCCATGAAATGGACATAATTCTCACCTAGTTTGTCGTTTTCCAAGTCTTTTATTCACAAATTTTTATAATTTTTGCTTCCTCATAGAGGAAGCTTTGTGATCGTTAAAATTTTCGATTTTCCAAAAATTGTCTAAATCGACTCATTTTCATCTAAAAAGCGAAAATTTTCATTCCTAAGCAAATGTCCAGATGTGTGTGTGTGTGTGTGTGTGTGTATAGCATTTTTTGTGTACAAGATATCTTGAGAACGCTTTAACGGATTCCAATAAAATTTGGATGACTTATTAAGCTCATGAATATCTAAATTTGGACACAAGGATTTTTGAAAATACACAACCAAATTTTTTTGAGCACCTTTTTTCATAAAAAAAAATCGTTTTTTGCCAAAAAAATTTTTTATGCTAAAAATACAACTTAATGAATACAAAAGTCATATTCCTTATCTCAAAACGAATCGATTGACCTATATAACTTTTATAATTGATCAAGAATTCGTAAAATAATTCATATTTTGACATTTTTTTGCATTAAAATTTTTTTTTAACAACTTCCCCAATTAACTTATATATTATTAATTTCTTGCTTCCTCTATGAGGAAGCAAATTATTTTGCTTACTTGGAAGCGAAGTGTCCATGAAATGGACAGAATTCACACCTAGTTTAGCATCGCAAGGGGTCTGAAATTTTAACCAGATAGAAGGCGGATATAAAATAACATTTTCTCACAATTTAAAGAAAATCCTAAGAAAATCGATTTTTTCCAGTATAACTCTCGGAGAATGTCCTTAAAGAATTAAATGGAAATGTTAAGAAAATAATTGATAATTAAAAGAAAAATTATAATATGGCGAAAATAATTAACTATTAAAAAAATAATTAACAATTTTAAAAAAGTTTGAGAAATGGTGAGACTAAACGAATTCGAAAAAAATTTTTATAAAAGTTAATGAATAATAATAAAATTAAACGAGAATAATAAATTGTCAATTGAAAACTGATGAAAATTATGGAAAAAATGGAAGAAAATAATTGAAAATTAAAAAAATCAATTGGAAATTTAAGAATTGTATTAAAATTTCAAGAAAATAATTGATAATTGAGAAAATGCGAGAATTATTGAATATTGAATAAAATAATTGAGAAACGAAGAATACAATTGAAAATTGAAGAAAATAATTAAGAATTGAAGAAAATAATTGAAAATTGAAGAAATAAATTCAAGATTAAAGAATTAAATTAAAAATTTAAGAAAATAGTTCATAATTGCAAGAAAAATTACAAAATGACTAAAATAATTAAATATTAAAGAAAACAATTGACAATCGAAAGAAAAATTAAAAAACCGGCGAGAATAATCGACAACAGAACAAAATAATTAAAAAAATTAAGGAATACTAATTATAAAATTTAAAGAGAATAATTGTATATCGAAAACTGTTGAATATTATTGATTTATTTATTACATTATTGAAATTAAAATTATTTTAACTGATATTTATAAATTTTAATTTTTTTAAAAAGAGTATCTGATTTAAAACAAAAAATATTTAAGTCTCAAAATTTCAGGTGCTGTCAGAATGGAAGAATGAATGAATCTTGTGAACTATTATTATAGTTAGATAATTGATATACAGTACCGTCGGAAATTGTCAGTCCACCCATTTTTTAAGGTTTGAAAAACATCTTTAAACGTACAAAGTACAAACATTAAAATTTTTCTGGGTTTATTTCCTTAAAGTAGATACAATTTTGAGGAAAATAAGGCCTGAGTGAAGTGATTTAGTTAATTTTTCATTGAAATATGTTAAAAAATGTGGAATTTTTAATGTTTTAGAAAAATTAAAATTACTCTCGAAATAATATAGATTTTTTAAAGTTTCTATGCTTGTTTTAAAGGAAATTTTCTGGAGAATAAGACTATTGCTTAGGCATTATGTGCAATTTTTTTCCTAGCATATGCAAGGCTCGGAAGTTGGACCAAAAAATATAAAAAAATTATTGTTTACATCTTGATATCAAATACAGCTATATAAAATATACCAAGGTCATAATTGTCAATAACTTTCGGAAGGAAGTAATATAATATATATATTGGAATTTTAAAAATTATTTTTATGTCAAAATAATGTCTTCAAAATTTTATAAATTTTTTGGTCCAACTTCCGAGCCTTGCATATGCTAGGAAAAAAATTGCACATTAATGCTTAAACAACAATGTTATTCTCCAGTAAATTCCCTTTAAAACAAGCATAGAAACTTTAAAAAACCTTTATTATTGCAAGAGTAATTTCAATTTTTGTAAAACATTAAAAATTCCACATTTTTTAACATATTTCAATGAAAAATTGACTAAATCACTTCACTGAGGCCATATTTTCCCCAAAATTTTATCTACTTTAAGAAAATAAACACAGAAAAATTTTAATAATTATACTTTGTACGTTTAAAGACGTTTTTCAAACCTTAAAAAATAGGTGGACTGACAATTCCTGACGGTACTGTAAATAAGCAAGTAAATATTCATTCAAGATGTAAATTATCAATAAATCTACGTGCAAAAATCAAAGAAATTATATTTATAAATTTCTCTACTTACATCTGCATTTTTTGGTCTTGGATCTAACTTTAAAAGCACCGGGCTTTCGTTAATTTCACATATTTGTTTATGTACTCTAAGGTCCCTATCATTTGGCATGTCACCGGTTGTATACCAGCCGAGGAAGTCCATTTCACTGAAAACTTGCTTGAACTGTTCCTCCTTCGTATTATAATAATCTCTATCAATGTAAACATCGTCACCTATACAAGTGAATAATAATTCAAACGAATTCATAATCTCAATATTACGTCCTTTCTGCTTTCCAATCAAAGCTCCATAAACTGTAATTAAAATAGAATAATATAAAACCATATTTTTAAAATAAAAAATCCTTATTCTACAAGTTATTTTCTCATGGATGATTTATTTATTATTTATACTACCTATATTGAACACTATTACTATTATGATTGTTTTTGCTTACATTGCATAAATAAATGTCAAATTTAGTTAAAAAATTCAGTTTTAAGTTAAAATCTCGAAGCAGTTATAACATAAAGAGGTTAGGATACAATTGAATTTAATAAACCAAGAACTAATCAACTATTTAATTAAAATTTTGACAAAACATTATTTGTTTCGTCCAGTACTTTGACAATTTAATGATAATAATTAAATAAAATGGGTAGAAAATTGTAAAAACCTACCAAGTTGATCGGTGCCTTCTTGAGCTCTTAACCTAGTCCAGTGCTCGCTGACGTTCATTATAACTAAAGGATGGAGGCTGATAGATACAGATCCGACTGTTCCCGATGATGCCATTACTCGACATAAATTATTTGAATTTGTCGAGGTTGAGAAATCTTTTTCAGGATTAAGAGGTGCAATTTCCATGGGAACATCAGCCGAAATTCCATTGTTTTCATCGACATCCATGTCGCTTGATTGCTGCTTTGCTTCACTCATTTTGTTTCACTCGCGCGATTCACAATTTTTCTAGTCAAAGATTTTCTAATCACTTATTATTACTTTGCACTAATAATAAAAAAATCTTGACAAAATCAAGACCGACAAACAGAATCACAAAAAACAGAAAAGAGACGTGCAATATACTCTGAACGTTGGCTCGGAATAATTGTTGCCAATCCTGTTTTGCCGGTCGTGAATATCCCTAGAATCTAGGAACTTTCTATAGCGGCAAATTCAAAATAATCGTAAATAAAAAGTAATATAATAAATAAAGTAATGTAAAATATTTATGAATATTTAGATTAAATTATGCAGGAATAATTATACAAAATAGTAATTATAATAATATTACACAGAGAAACATGTTTCTTTGTAAACAAATAGTAAATAACTGTTATTTAACAGTTACAGGAAGAAATCTCGATAAAAATAAATAACCCTAGGGGTAAAATTACCAGCAGCTGTCAACAAATACGACAGGCAACAATCAACAAACTAGTATTTTCATTAAAATACCAGTTATTTAATATTTATATTAATGACTTCTAATTATAAATTTAATGAAGGTATAAAGAATATTTTGTTAATATTAAAAAGTTGTAATTAACGCGTAATATTACTTTTTTACAGGAGAAAGAGTACTTTGTTTTCATGGTCCCTTGATCTATGAAGCTAAATGTTTAAAATCTTCAGTTACTAAGGATAAACAAATTAAATATTTAATTCATTATGCAGGATGGAATAAAAAGTAAGTAACTTTCTATTGATATAATTATGAAATTGCAGAAAGTAAAGTGAAATATATTCTAATTGTCCATACTTTTCGCATTTTAATTTATAAATATTTATTTCCTCATGTTATTTTGCTATTACAAAAATTGTTTATAACTACAATATAAACAATATTATTTTCTAATATAGGAAAAAATTATAAGTAATTATAAATTACATAAGAAATATTCTTGTACAAACAGCTTGGCGACATAACCTCTCTTTTCAAGCAAATTTGTAAATTTTTATATAAAAATTCATAGAATCAAAAATTGTAAGTAGTTTTCTTTTCGAGATTATACACGAAGAAGAAAAATGTCAAAATTATTACTCTTTTTCTGTGGAATTTTTAAAACCCTAGTATCTAAAAAAATCTTCGACAAATTTTAATAGTAAAGTAATTATTTTAATATTTAATTATACTTGAAAGTCTCGAACCTTTTTGGGAATTCCAAGAAAAATTGTAACAAACTCCGAAAAGGAACTTTTAATTTTTATTTAAATTCTTTTGTCCAAATGTTTCGTTCGTGTCGTTTTTTAATTATTCTTTATTTGTAGTCACGAAACTAATTTTGTTTAATAGTTGGGATGAATGGGTGCCAGAGAGTCGTGTTCTCAAATACAACGAAGCAAATGTTCAAAAACAGAAAGACGTACAGAGAGCTTACGCTACTCAACAAACGTCTCAAAAAGGAAAAAAAGTATCCGTTATTTCTAAAACTCAAAGTCGAAGTCGTGAAAATGTTAAAGATAAAGATGCTGAAAGCAATGCCAGTACTCCAAGTTTAATAAATGAAAAAACTAGCAGTAGATCAGCAAAAAATAGTGGATCTATAACTCCGACATCTAATGATTCTTCATCTGACGTTCCGCGAAAAAAGAAAAGGTATTTTTTAGTATTTTCTATATCCATTTGTATTAAAAACCTTAAGAATTTCATATTTTTATTAAAAATTTCATTATCATCCAATTGTTGCTTAATAAAATCAAGAAAAAATGTATTAAATTTTAATCAACTATATTGAAATGAATTTTATAGAAAATGTTTATTTAAAATTATTTTTAATACAATTTTTAAAAAATCATTACTTTAATTCTGTGGCTGAAAGGTAAAAGAGCACAACTCCATTTTCATAGTTTCGAGATAAACGAGTTTTAATTTTTTCTTAGTTCTGTGAAATCGAAAAATCAACAAATGTTTTTGGTGTTTTGCAATAAGTCTTATTATTTAATGAATTTTTTAAATACGTTTATCAAATTTAATAAAACGCTTCGATTTTAAAGAAATTTAATATTTTTTTACTGTGACATTACATTTTGTTGGAGTTGTGTCGTTTTATCTTTAATTTGTAATATCTAACTAACTTCAATTTGTTTTTAAATGTCATTTTCAAAAAATGGTTATGATTTACTTTCTCTTAAACTCTGGCTTAAATAAGACATTTTTAGGTTTATATATATATTTTTATATTTTATAATTATTGTATATTATATAAATACATAATGATAAGTCAATTTAATCAATAACTTAATAAACGTTTTGTAGAATCAGTGATTTTTTAAAAGCGTCAATTGTTTTTCTCAGCCTGAATGGAGTTGTGTCGTTATACTATTTTATCGACGACAAAAGTGGACTTGTGTTATTATATTATTCATTATTTTCTCTGTAAATAAATGTTTTACTCATTTTACAAGTATCAAACTTTAAAAAGCATGTCTAAATATATATGAATCTGATATTATCTCAAATTTAATAAAATGGCGCTTGTGCTGTTTTACCTTTCAGCCACAGAATTTAAGACACTTAATAATTTAATTAAGTTTATAATTCATTTAATAAAATTATTTGTTGAATTTAAATTGATTAAATTAAATTTATGAAGAATAGTTAAAATTATAATAACATTTAAATTGTATTTAAAAATTATTTTATAAAATTTATTTTTGAATAAATTTAATGTATTAGAATTTAATTTCGACATATTCTTCATCCTGTTTCTAATATTATTATATATAATTCAAACAAACTAAATAAATATACATCATAAAGTAAGATTAAAGAAACAAAATATCAACTTTATAAACTAAATATGAACCTGATAAACTAAAAGAGAACTAAATGTTAATTTAATTTTATACTTTTCAGTCGCTTAGATCCTACAATTGAAACAGAAGAACAATTTCTGTCAAAGGTAGAAGTTAAAGTTAAACTGCCAGATGAATTAAAGCCTTGGTTAGTTGATGATTGGGATGCAATTAGTAGACAAAAGAAATTAGCTATTTTACCTGCGAGACACACTGTGGATCAAATCCTTGATGATTATGTTAAATTTAAAACTTCCAGTAAAACAAATAATCCTAACAAGTAAGTTTGCCAATAAGAAATATATTCCTTACAATTAGATTTATTGAAAAAACACTTTTGTTACGATTTTACAATAATTTTTTGTTACCAGGATACCTCAATAACTTTTAAATAGATTTCAATAAAATTAGGTTGGCTTATTAAACATCTAAAATCGGAGACAAGAGTGTTTAAAAATACTTTTTTTAAAACAACTATTCTTAATATTTCTTTTAAATTCCACAGTTTTCTTAACACTAGTTATTAATTATTAAAAAAATATATTCGAGAAACTTAAAATTAATAATGGTATTCACTATAAATAGCCCAAAATGTTTCCTAACTTTTTCTATGAAAACAAAAAGCATCGAATTTATAAATTGATAACAAGAATTATTCATTCTAAAATCATATCCAAAGTACTTCAAAAATACTAAATCAGGCATGGACAATTTTTATAAAATTTTTGAATTTTTAATTCAATTAAAAACCAAATATTGTTTCTTGATGTCTGACAATTTTTTCTAATAAATTACAAAAATTCCTTTCCTTGATTTCCCTGAGCATTATTTTTTCCCTGGTTTTTAGGTTTTCCCAGATCACTGACCACTATGTTAATGATCCGGAAAATCCAGTAATTTGTCCGAAATTTAAAAAAGATAATTCTTTAAATATCTAGGTAGTTAAAATGAGCTTAAATATTACATAACTCACACATTTATTTAAATAATTTTAATTAACTAATATAGACACTTTTAAATAAAAAACTTTTTTTTTTTAATCCAAATTCTGAATAAAAAATAGTATTAAATTTGTATACCTCTAATTCAAATTTAAGTGCATATTAATTGAGGCAATATTAATTATTTCCATATTTATAATAATCCTTTTTTTAATTCTTACAATATTTCTAAGAAATTTCACTTTTTCGAAACTGTTTAATTTTATCTTATAATTACTTATTTTTACACAATAAAAGCTGACTTATGATATTTTTTTGTTTTTGTCTTTTTAGTTTAGGATTTTCTTTAATTTTCTTCTTTTTATGCAAATTATTAATAATTCTTCCATAAAATTTTATATTTTCTTTATTTTTCTAAATTCATTGTTGGACTAATAAATTATTTTATAAATTATATATGTAAATATATTATAACTAGCTAAAAATAAGCGCACCAAAGCGCGCGAGAATTGCAGTTTTCAATTGGCTAGTATAGTTTCAATACAAAAAATAAACCAAACTTATTTAGATTAAATTAATTATTCTATCAAATTAAATTTTGTGAATTATTTTTTATTTATTAAAATGTGTTATAAATTAATAAATACAAAGAAATTTTAGAGAATAACGACGATTTTCTTCCTAAGTTGAAAATAAAAAGTTATTATAATACCTACGTTATAAAAAGCTAGAATATTTTTTTAAATAGTTTTTTGGAAATTTTGTTTTTAATAATACAATCAATACAATTTTCTGTACAAAATTCATTTATTCCAAACTTCTATTGATATGAAATCTTTATTTTTAAATTTTCTTTAACAATACGACATTCGATTAGTAACAAACTATTCTCAAAAATTTCTATCAATATAAATTTTAATTTTTCCAAATTTAAAAATTCCATCAATATAAATTTTCATTATTCCAAATTTAAAAATTCCCAACTTCTATCGATTTAAATTGAGATTATTTCAAACTTGAATTAATCAAAATTGAAATATAACCAAATTTTTAAGATTTATAACTCATTTTTATTTTAATCCATGGAAAAAAATTATTCCAATCTTTTAACTTTACAAATAAAATTAAATTCAAAATTCTAAACCTGATTTTATTAATACGAATAATAATAATTAGTACTTATATGAACTATGAATTATTCAAATCTTAATAATAATAAACTTGAATTTTTAACTCGATTCAGACTTTAATTAATTAATATTTCAATTTATCGATTCTAAATTCTTTTATTAATTCAAACTTCTATTAATAAATAGTTTTTTTTTTAATTTTATGTAGTTATTTTAAATATTTAATTTTTGTGATCAGTATTTTTTTGTGCAAATTTGGGGATTCTTGATCTTGATTTTAATAAATTTTTAGCCTGACGGTCTTGTCAAATCTGTAATATAGTGAATTCTATCTTTCAGTCAATCTTATTTTTTGTTCTTCCAATTGAACTGATTAAAATTGTAATTGATCATAATTTGAAACCTATAGTAAAATTAGAAATTAAATAAGTTTAATAATTTACAAAAAAAAAAAAATAAGCATTTTGAGATTAAAAGTACAAAATTTATTTGGAGAAATTTAATTTGGTACGTATTTTTATTTAAAATAGGGAAGAAAGTTTTAAATTAAAAAAAATGAAAGAAAATGATTAAAAGAGGAATAGATTATAAAAAAAGGCATTAAAAAGTCTTAAAAAATATTTGAAAACAGTGCTCGCTTTTTTCCAATTATATCATGATACCCTATTTCATTATTTATTCTTATTTGTATTGTATTTTTTAGAAGTAATTAAAAGAACAAAATTTTATTATGAAAATTATTCATATATTATTATAAGTAAATTATAATATAAAATATTCATTAATTTTCATATTCTGTAAAGTAGTTTTAAATAAGACACGTTTGTGTTCTAAACTTCTAATACATTATTAGTATTGAAAATAAAATATATAAATTTGTCACTTGATTTAAAATTTAGATTAAGGAGAATTAATAATTAAATAAATAAAATTAGAAATCTTATAATTAATATAAAAATACATTTTTTCAAAAGTTATTGATTTAAAACAAAAAACATATATTGTGCCAAACTTCAGGTGTCGATAGAATGAAAGAATGAAGTTTGCGATTATTATTATTAATATTAAGTGTAATATTATAAAAAAGTTTTTTGTTTAATTTGCTTAAACTTTTTTATTTTTAAAGGATTTTAAATTTCTTTTGTGGACTTTTTATTATCTATACATTTTTTATTTTATTTTTATTAATTCTAATTTTTTAGTAGATTCTAACTTTCTAACCAAATTTTATTATTTTTTGTACTTTATACATTTTTTACAGTTTAAAATAGATGAAGGAGAAAAAAAACATTTCACCATTTTCTTTCTATTTATTTAATTTTTTTTTATGTTTCACTATTTTTTAGTCCTTCCTTGTGTTTTAATTAATCCTTTTTTTTTGTCATCATTTTTTCATTTCTTAGAAACAGTTTTCCTTCTTTTCAGTTGTTTAGTTTTTATCTTATAATTACGAAGTTTTGAAAACATTTATGTGATGCTTCTATATCTACATTTTTTAAATTTCTCAATTTTTTACTTTTTTGAAGGCTTTTATTCTTTTATTCTTTATTAAGTAAATTTAATCTTGTACTAAATATTCTCGTTTGAACATTTTTCTTCTATTTTATAGAATTTATTTTCTTCTATATTTTCTTTAAATTTTTCAAAATTTTATTCATTCTTTTTTTAATCAATTTGTCAAATAATCTCTAATTTTACTAATTTTAAAATTTTGTTCTCTTTAGTAACATATTTGAACGTTTTGTTACTTATCATTTTATTTATTATTTTAATTTAAAAAAAATGTCCGTAAATAGTTTAATTTATTCAAACAAATCCAAGAGTGTTAAAACTCTTAATTATTTCATAAGCTAATTAAAAAACTGTTAAAAAAAATTTCAATCACTTTTTATCTTAAATGTTTTACAACTGTCGAAATTATTTTATTCTTAATTCGTTTTATTAAGAATTCAGACAGTTTCGAACGAATTAAAAAGAGACGGCTGTATTCCTAAACCTGTACTTTTTCCTTCTTTTTTTAAACTTCAGAGGTTATTTTTTCTGCTTTTTAACCACAAAGGTTACTTTTTCAAATTTTTTTTTACTCACAGAAGTTACTTTTTACTACTTTTCTTAAAATCTCAAGGTATAGCGCGAAGCCTGAACAATGATAAATTAATCTAGATGATAAGTTAAAGGAATTTTGAATTAGAAAATGTTGTATGTATAAGGAAAATAATTATTTCACTCTCAGGGAAGTGGCTGTTTTGGAAGTCACGAAAGGTCTTAAAGAATATTTTAATGTGATGCTGGGCACGCAACTATTGTACAGATGGGAACGTCAACAATATGGTGATATTATGTCAGAAAACTCGAATTCAATTCCCAGCCAAATTTATGGATCTTTTCATCTGCTGAGACTCTTTGGTAAATAAATTAATTTACTTTTAAAATGAGTAAAATAAAAAAGAATTAATAATTATTAATTAATAAATAGGGATTTATATTAATTGATTTATAATGTATTGTTTAGCTATTTTATTTTTATCTTGAAAACATTAAAAAAAAAAATTCTTTTACAGTGAAACTTGGCAGCATGTTATCTTATACACCATTGGATGAGAGAAGCATTCAATTGCTTCTTTTTCACATTCATGACTTTTTAAGATACATGCACAAAAACAGTAGCACGTTATTTAGTCTTCAAGACTACGGAGCTGCTTGTCCTGAGTATCATCGTAAATTTAATTAACAGTTTAAACTGCTAAATTAAATAATGATCGTCTTTTGATGATTAGTGCAAATTAATGACAATTTGTTATTTTACAATATGACGGAACAGCTTGTTAATTACTTGTTCAAATTATTCATTAGTATGTTAAAAGTACGCCTTAATTTCGGTCAAATAATGAAATAAAAACTATTTATTGTAAAATTTCTATTTAGTCAAGATAATGTGTATCAAATTGTAGAATATTTAAGAAACAAAAAAAAAACAAATTACTTATAGCTTATTGTCTTCGTGTTTGATTGTAATCAATGTTAATGTGATTTCAACATTTTAAGAAATTCGATTTTGTGCCTTCTAAATTTTTACGCACAGCTCTTAAGTTATAAAAATATATTTGTTTTAATATAATTCTCTTTTTTTCATATTTTGTTCAGTAAAAATAAAATTTTGACGATTACTGTTAATTTTGTAAAAATTGTGACTTCTACGAGTAATCTAATTTTTTATTATATAAACAAGAATTATTACAACCTAACTATTTAAATTTGAATTCTGTGTATAGTGCGTAATTATTGTAAACTTTTTATAAAATCTGAAATGAAAGAAATGACTGAATAAATCATTTATAAAATAATTTTCAACTAAAATTCAATATTTTTTAAAATTATAATTATTTTACTAATATTCCCAATTTATAAAAACGTTCTCGTAAATCTCGTAAATCTTTTACATTTTGTAAAAATTTATTTTCTATACGTTTTCTTTTCCAACCATTTTTGCAAACAATTTTTTTATACTGAAAATGCAACTTTATTTATTATTAAAAAAATCATATTCCTCGTCTCAAAATAAATCGATTGACCCATATAAAGTATATAATTCACTAAAATTCGCACAATAATTTATGATTTTTCATTTTTGTTGACACATAAAATTCTTTTTCGTTCTACAACTTCTGGAATTTTAATTTTACAACCATAGTTCCTTTAGAAAAATATTCTGGATTAAAAAAAATGAATCAATTGATTTATATGAAAATACATATTTTCCCTGATATTAATAGAATTAATGGCTATTTTTATTTTTTATTTCATTTCATATTTGTTCAAAATGTTTTCTGTTTCTTTCAATCGTGTCAAGAATTTATTATCCTTTTTTTATCCTTTTAAATTCTGAATTTATCCATCTAGTTTTTCAAATCTTATAATAAATTCCGAGATAAATTCTTTTGATTTTTTCTTATGCATACTCTTTTGCTTTTCTATACGTTTTAAATTAATCCGACTTTCATTCGACAATATATAATTTTCCAATAAGCAGGGCTGTAATTGTTTTAAATTGGTGTATTTGCATTATAATCATAATTTAAATAAAAAAAAACTTGACAATTTTCTGGATCTCTAATATTGCATGTAAAAAATCGCAAACCATAAACAAAATTCAGAAATTTGTGAATAAATCTTAAAAAATATTAATATTTTATTCTTTATAAAATTTAAAAAATTTTAAATTTCAATCAAATCAAATTTAAAGGCATAATAATTAATGCATAATAATAATTAAATAATATTAATTAATTTTCATATCACAAAAATCCTTTTTTTAATTCTTACAAGATTTTTAAGAGATTTCACTTCTTCGAAATTGTTCAATTTTTATCTTACACTTATCTTTACAAACTTTTAAGATTTTTGTTTTTCTTTTACTTTTGACATTATTTTTTTTCTACGATTTTCTTTAACTTTCTTTCTTTTTATGCAAATTATTTAATATTATTTTACACAATTTTATTATTATATAACATTCACTAAACTTTTTATTTCGTTGCTTTTTTTAATTATTTTCATATTTTTAAAAAATAAGGACGCTCATTTTTTTTTTGTAAATTTATTCCATTTGTTTTCACATCTTTTTTATAAAAAAAACTTACTTATTCTTTCATAAAATTTCCAGGTTAGTTTTTTTTTTTTAAATCTATTGTTGTACATGTTTTAAGTTTAATATTATAAAAATATTTTTGGCTTAATTTTTCTAAACTTTTTTTATTTTTAAAGGATTTATAAATTTATTTTGTGGACTTTTTATTTATCTCTATTTACATTTTTTTATTCTATTTCTATTAATTCTAATTTCTTTGGAGATTCTTAAAAAAAAAATTTATTTTTGTACTTTTTACATTGTTTTATAGTTTGTTAGATTAAGAAAAAACTTTTCCTCCATTTTCTTCCTATTTATTTAATTTTCTTGTTGGTTCACAATTTTTTTAGTCCTTTCTTGCTTTTTAATTAATTAACAATTATCGATTATTTTCTTGAAATATCCTTTTCACTCTTTAATTTCCAATTTATTTCTCCATTTTTTAATTATTTTCTTTGATTTTTTATTACTTTTCTCGATTTTCAATTAATTCCTCAATATTCAATTTAATTCTCTGATTTTTTCATTTATTTTTTCACTCATAAAATTTCTTTTTAAAATTAAAATTTAATTATTCAATTCTAGAATGATCCTCTTCAATTCTTAGTTATTTTCTTCAAATTTAAATTCCACTTTTTAATTTTCAATTATTTTCATTAATATTAAAAAATTATTGGCTTTTTTCTATTACTTTTTTCCGATAATCATCAAGTTTTTTTCATTTTTAAGACAATAGTTCAATTATTTTCTTTAATTTTTAATTCCATTTTCAATTTGTATCCCCATTCTTGAGTTTTCAATTGTTTTCTTCTATATTTATTTATTCTCGGCTTTTTCAATTACTACTTTATTTTAATTTTTAAGTATATTCTTTAAACATCAATTCCATTTTTCAATTTTCTATTTTTTTTCAATTTTAATTATTTTTTTCGTTTTACAATCCAGTTATTAAATTATTCCCAACACTTATTCCTATAGTTTTCTTAATTTTTTAATTTATTATTTAATTTTTTCAATTATTTTTTTCAGTTGTCTATTAATCTAATCATTTTTCGAATTTTGTTTTCAATTGACAATTATTTTCGTCATTTTTTACATATTTCCTTTATTTTTTCAATTATTCTGGTCAATTTTTCAAGTATTTCCTTAATTAATAATTATTTTCCGCAATTTTCAATTATTTCCTACAATTTTTTCAATTTTCAATTAGTATCCTAAAATTTTATAATTATTCTTTGATTTTTTAAATTATTTTGTTCAGTTGTGTATTGATCTACTTAGCCGTTTTTTGAATTTTGTTTTCAATTGTCAATTATTTTCGTCATTTTGTTATTTTTTTTCAATTATAAATTATTTTTTTAAAGTTTAATTTAATTCTTAAATTTTCAATTTATTCCCTCCATTTTGTATTATTTTCTTTAATTTCAATTATTTTTTTCGATTTTCAATCCAGTTGTTCAATTTGCAATTATTTGCAAAACTTATTCCTGTAAATTTTGAACTATTTTGTTTAAATTTAAAATTTATTGTTTAACTTTTTAAACTATTCTTTTAAATTGTGTAATTATGTAGCCATTTTTTGATTTTTTTTTCAATTGTCAATTATTTTCGTCATTTTGTAATTTTTTTTCAATTGTCAATTATTTTTTCAAATTTTAATTCAATTCTTTAATTTTCAATTTATTTCCTCAATTTTTTATTATTTTCTTCAATTTCAATTATTTTTTGTCGATTTCAAATCCAGTTGTTCAATTTGCAATTATTTCCAATAATTATTCCTATAATCTTTTAAATATTTTTTTTTAAATTTATCATTTATTGTTCAATTTTTTCAACTATTATTTTCAATTGTGTAATTATGTAGACATTTTTCGAATTTTGTTTTCAACTGTCAATTATTTGCCTCATTTTTCAGGTATACATATTCTTCAATTTCGAAATTGTCATTATTTGAATTTGCAAAAATTTATAGTTTTAAATTACTAACAACAATGCAAAGTTTGTCGCGCGCTTGTGCGCGGGTAATTACTGCTAGTTTGTAAAACAATTATCTAATTTTTCTAATTTTCAAAATGTTTTCTCTTTAGTTATATATATTTTAACGTTTTTTTAATTATCTGCTTATTTATTTTTTTAATTTAAAAAAAATTTAGCCATATTTTTTTAAAAGAGATCCGACTTTTTTTTACCTATTTTTATGTCCCTGTTTCTTTCTTGTGTTGTTTTTTTTTTTTTATTTTTTTAATAATGTCCATGACTTTGTTTATTTAAAAGAATTTTTTCATTTTTTTATTAGACTGTTTTCTTATCTTTTTACGTTTTTTTGTTTACAATTTATTACTATTTTCGTTGCTTTTATCTTAATATCTTAATTTTGCGATCATATTATAAGAATTTGAAGATACTTTTTTGAAATTTTCTCATTTATTCGTAATAATTTGTTTCATTTTGATTAAATGTTTATTTACTCTTCATTGTTTCTTATTAAATGTTCTCATTTTAAAAAATAAACTTCTTACAAAGAAACAATTTGAAAATTTTATATATTTATAAAAAAAATCAATTATTTGTTTTTCTAATAAAATCATGATTTTTATCAGCTCTGCCAATTAGTAAAAAAGCCTGCTACGTTTAAGCACCTAATTAGGAAGCTATTTGTTTAAAACTATTTTTTTATCTACTATTTCGTCAAATTTAAAAACTCTCTTCCGGTTATAAATTCGTTGTGCCTGAAACGATGCATTTTTGAACTAGAAAATTAGAAAAATAGTTGAGGAAGCACGAAACTAATGACCACCCAAGGTTTTGAAGAAGACACAGGTAAAGGTGAACCGGAATCGAATAGCACGAGACTTGTGAAAGCCTTGTGCTTCCTTTCATCAGACTGTCCCGAGTATAAGGCAGGTGCCAGAAATTCGAGCCGATTTTGGACCCCAGTTTCACAATCTAGGCACGTTCTAGTGCTGACGAAATTTTTTCTTTTTTTTTCTTCTTCAAGTTCCACTACCTTTCTGCCTACTGCCAATGCTGCAGATCCTAGCAGATGTTGCTGTGGCTTGTTCTCTTTGTCAAAATACAGACCTATTTATGATTCTTAACGGCATTCTGGAAGATTCATGAAATCATATATCCTGATGGTCAGTTTCCAACTTTTATGAAAAAGTACGTGGGCGGAGAGTAGGGAAATGTACAGAGGGAAACAGATTTTCTTTAATGTCAAGTTGTTTTGCTTCCTTGTAAAAGTCATCTGAGGCGGGGTTTTAAACATTAAAGACGAAAAGATCAACAAAAAAGATAGATTATGGACAAGATATTTTATGTAGAGAATATATTCAATATGTTTATCGCAGTAATAATTAATCCAACTTAAAGAAGGAACTATTCAATTTTATTGTTTAAACTGTTTTTATATATCCATCATTTTTTAATGCTTAAAATATTGAACAATTTAAGTTTGACTGGAATGAAAAGTTAAGAATTTTTCATTTAGAATGGTGCAATTGTTTAAAAATAAAAAATTGTCAATAATCTTTTACCCAAAAAATAAGAAAATCACATAATTTTTAAAAAATTCGGTAAATAAGTTAATTGGAATATTTTCTTAATGGTGTCAGAATTTTGAAATCACTATGGAATTAAAGAATTTTTTAGTATTTTAAATGTAACATAAATTACTCAAATTTCTTATCAGTTTGTCTTCAAAACATTAAAAAACACTTTTAAAAAATAGCAAAACTTTTCCGACAATTAAGTTTTTGTTTGTTTTGCATTCACTCTTTTTATTTGAGTGTTTATTGTGCGTCATTAAATTATTCTACATCATAACATACTCGTCACCTACTTACTAGGTCATAAACCCAAACCTCAAACTCGTAGGAGTGGAATAATTATAATTCTAGATCCAAATAAGAATTCTTACATTGCAAGGTTGCAGATAATTACACTGAGAAAAATATTTTCTTGATTTAAATATAAGTATTTGTTTGAATGATTTTGGTTGAATGAATAAAGTTTTTAAGATTAATTTCAATATATTAGAAATATCTAAAGTTTTGATTGCAATATAGTTCATGTTTGAATATAATTTTCTGTTTGTTTGATTAAAAACTAAATTTTGTTTAAATTAAACCAAATTTGTGTTCAAAGTCTTTATATTTGAAAGAAATATATTTTATGTTTGTTTCAAACATATTGAATGCGCAGACGTCTTTGCGCATTTAATATGGCGTCGTTACTGTTCTGACGTTAGTTTACTTTTCCGGTAGAACATGTGCGCGTCGTTTCTAGTGATTACGGGTTTTTTCGCTTTATTGCAAAAAATATTTACAATCTTGCTTTTGTTTTTATGACAGTGTTACCTAAATGCGTGTAAGTGTTATTATTTTATCGAAAAATTGAGGTATATCGTAAAGTAATTGAAACTTTTGTGAACAAGTGAGTTGACTGAAGATATTGTCTATTTTGTGATTTTATCTTGCAAATTAGACTGATTTAAAGTTTCATTTTTCCACAATTGTGCAATTTATGAAAAGTGTAATTTTCTTATGTTTTTCACAGTTTATATATCAACACTTGAAGTACTCTCAAACAACGGATTCTTTATATAAAAGTAAAAAAAACACAAATTAAACTATCGCGGAACATATTTTGTGTTTAAAATAAAAAAAATTTGTATTTAAAATAAAAAAAAATATGTTAAAGTTAAAATTTTCTATATTTAAAATAAAATTCACTTCGTTTAAAATAAAAAATTATATTTTGTTTAAACTAAGTGCAATATATGTTTGAATCAAACAAAAAATATGTTTAAATCAATCGTAAAAGATCAACCACAAAGTTTGTTCAAATCAAACTTAATTATGTTTGACTGTATAACAAAGTGAAATTAAGTTTGAATCAAACATATTATGTTAGATTCAAACAAAAAATTTTCTCAGTGTAGGATCTATTATGATAATAATTACAGTGAAGAATAAACCTATTCTAGAAAATACTGTATTTAATATTTGTATATAATCTAGTATATAATAGAAACTGCAGTAAAAGTAAAGAAAATATTTTAGGTGCCCAAATTAGCGGGAACTAAATACCAATTTAATAATGTTATTAAAAAAAAAGACAATAAAATCGTACTTAATTGTCAAGCTTATCATTGACTCTTAAAAGAACAGACAAAATATAAAATAAAATTTTTTATAAATTCTAAAGATAACTGAAAATTATGAACACAGATTCTTTTATAATTATTTTCACTATTTCTGAAAGGTCAGAATATTGTGTAATATTTCTTCACCTGACTACCTAGGAAAAGTATTGCACTTTTATTCTCGCTTTTCAATGGAATAATTGCGCAGTATCACGTGTCGTTAGAATATTTTGTGCTATTCTAGAAAAAATGTATACGTTACTTATTATAATACAACAATTTTTTTCGATAATTTAATGTTAAGTGGCAATAATTTTTGAAAATGAAAAAAATTAAGTGATGCTACAGTGATTTAAAATTGTAAATTGTTCAAAAAAGTATTTCCGGTTTTGGCAATATCATTAAAATGTTTTGAACCAGTTCGAAAGAGCTCTTTAATTTTTACATTTTTATAACTTTGTCGCCTAACTTAAATTTTACATTTTTAAATAACTGTCCATTACGTAACGGAATTTTCTTAAATTCCCAATTTTATTTAAGGGCATGTGATAGAAAATGATGTCACTATAGTGTAGGCAAAATTTGTTCGTAATCTTTCTCTTAAAATGCTGAATATTTTGTCACGAAACTACGTAGAAGTACTTAGAATGGCATTAAGAATAAGGTCTACCTGACAAATGTTTGTTTGGATTTTGTCTTAAAATTAATTTTTTGAAATTCCCGAAAATCAAGAAAATTTATTTTATAATTTAATTTTTGGGTAAAATCTAAACAAACTTATAAGCCAGACAAACCTTCCTGTTAATATTTTAGGCAGATTTGCAAATTTTCGTGACAAAATATTCAGTATATTTACAAAGAGATATTACGGATCAATTTTTGACTGTATACTATAGAGACATCATTATCTATCATATCGCCTTAAGAGCAGACTAAAACAAATGCTGACGTGTAAGAAAAATGTTCTTGAAATGAAAATAATTTCCAAATTTATTGTAAAGTTAAAGAAATATTAAATAAAGAACTTTTTAAAAGTCAGTTGCAGAAACTAATTGGTACATCAATTTCGCAACTACAATAATTATACAATATTTTCTCAACATAATGGTAAAATATTTTAGGAATATTATACTAAAAATTATTTCAGCAACATTACCAAATAATTTTATTCTCAATAATGTGAAAAAACGTATTAAAATTCAATTCCTTTCAAGCAGCAGATATTCTAATATTGCTGCAATATTGACCCAACAAAATAAGTCAATGTTCTCATTAATATTCCTAAAGATTCATAATAGAAATCATGCCACGTGGCCGTTTTCCATATCCGGAAAATTGTAAAAACATAAGAATTGAAAATTTAAAGGTATAAGGAAAAGGGTAAATATTTTTTTAACCCGGGTCAATATAGTGTGAGTGAACAAAAATGCAGCTGCTGTCAACTCATTCTTTTTTTTCCCCCTCGTTATAATCCTAGTTTGGGGGTGAAACGTAGAATTAGAAATACAGAGTCAGGAAAGCTGTATTTTAAATTGAATGTATCCGGAAGTCGGCGATAAACAGATCTGCTACTACATCCGGGCTATAGAAAATTTCAAAGTTCGGTACTATTCTCGCTTGACAAGAGAAAACCTTCTTTTCCGGATTTGTGTATCTGTAGTATGTATCTATTCCTTTTAAGAAGTTTGTACACAAAATCCCTTATTATGTTGCCACAATGTTTAAAAAGCAATTAGGAACGCAGGAAAACCCTGGGGAACTATTCAGACTCTTATGATGGTGCCACCATAAACTGCATAGTGGCGACATTGAATAATTTTGAAAAACGTATTATCACTTGGAAGCTAGGCAAAAAGATTAAGGACAAAGATGGAGAAAAACAGCCGACAAATAAAACTGTAATTATTTAGTGTTAAGTGTCTCCATGTTTGTTAATTTAGAGAAGCAAAAGCAAATTAAATCAATTATAAATAATTGAATCTGTCCGCATGTTAATTACAAACATTATCCCCACAATTTCTTGTTAATATTTACGTTTTCAAAAGTCTGATGGCATCATCAATATTGAGAATCGCTTAAAAGAACTTTTAAAAAGTAATAAAGATCATTCAAGAAATAATAGTCTAGACCGATGCATTATTTTAAATAAATCTAGAATTAATATATAGGCATATCTCTGGAACATTTAACTTTTCAATAAGAAAAAATATTTTCTTTTTTTTATTAGCACAGTATTCAAACTTTGTCCACATAAACTTCAAGTGCTAAGCTTTCAAATTATACAAATGGACAGATAAATCTTATTGTCTTCGAAAAGTTATAAATTATTTAAAATTGCAAATAATTTCTAACCTGTAACAAAAAAATATTCATAGGATGAAAAACAGTTTAAATGAACTGCTTGAGGGGTTATAATTTTTAAAAAACGATAAACTTGTTTAATATTTTCAATATTTATACACTGAGAAAATAAGTTAACTAAATACAACCAATTTTTGATTAAATTTAGCAGAGAGAGGTTGTTGATATAGCACCTGCAAAGCACTTAATTGATTTTAGCAGAGCATATGCTCCGGTATCCTAGAAGTTTGATTGTCATCGCCGGTGTTTTGTTTGTTTTGTCCCGAGGAACCCTAACCTAGAAATAAAGCTGCTTAGCTAGAGGCTTATTTTCTCAGTGTAAGAATAGTAAAATACTAATAATAATACACTAGGAATAAAATTAAACAAATGTCAAAAATCAACTAAATAAATTTTTTAGTTAACTTTCACGTTTTAATTAATGACAATTTCTATTGAAAGAATTAGAATCGGCAACTTCGCACTTAACAATTTCTTTCTAAATAATTTCGGTCGACCGTAATTGATAAATATTTTCACATTATCTTTGCAATAAAGTATTTTTTCTCAAAGCACATTCACACGCTGTTAAATGGTACTCTTAAAAATGTATGTAAGTACTTTTCGAATAGTTTTATTTGATATTCGTGGAGTATCACTCGATTACGGTCGTTGTCGAATTTTGTACACACGTGTTTTCTGTTATTTAAATTAGAATAGTTTTTTGAAGACATGAAGCACATCAATTTAGTATGTCTCAAAATAATTCTAATGATTTGAACTCTTATTTCCCATAAACAATTTTGGTGTGCCAATAATCTTATTCAAGAAAAATGATAAATATGACGATTACGGTCGAAAAGGTTAAAAATGAGGGACAACTTTTCAAAGCATATAGTTTTCTTCCCAATTAACAAAATATTAATTTTCAAGCACAAATGTCTTCAGCGTTTAACAATCTTTAAAAATATGTGTTATGTAATTCTTATTATTTACAAAGTTTCAACGTAAAAACCTCGGTAAAAACCATTCGAAAGTATGGTTAGGGACAAGTAAACATTGTTAAAAATCGGGTATTCAAATTGGAATAGTTATTTATCTATTTAATAAATAAATATTAAATCTTTTGAAATGATTCATCGTATCAAGTATTAATATTTCCAACAAAAGCCAAGTAAAAATTGATTGAAATTATCAAAATATATGCGGGGGACATAAAAGTTAAAGGTTCCAGAGATATGCCCATATGTTGTATTTATATGTGCAATTTGTTTAATATTTAAGGTTTTATAAGGTCAAATAACTTTTAGTTTTAAAGTGAAAATGAAATTTAAAGATTCTTTGTAGGTTAAAAAATGGCATTTGCACCATGTTATAAAATGCTATTAAAAATGTTAATTTCTATAAAAATTAAACAAAATTTCAATGGTAACATAAATTAGAATCTGCGTAAACTTATAGTCAGCAGGCAAATTTATTTTAGAAAATATTCGAAGAAAAAGATCCATTTAAGAGATTTTCAAAAATGCAAGTTATTTGAATACTTAAGTGAGTAATTTTTATGCAATTCACCATTTTTCATCAATTTTAAGTATTTATCTATTTAAAAATATAAATATTATGTAGGGGAGACCGAGAAGGAAAGTAACAAAAATCAGTTTTTTGATGCTAGCATTAAAACTATTTGTCGGATAAGTTCTGTAAACATACTAATCGAAAGCTTGGACTTTCACCTTTAAATAAAATTGGAATTAAACATTAATAATAATTTGATAGTTCACTGCTGGACTTTTTAATCAGCTCTTTATTTGTTCCTTTCCTCCTCACCCCTGAGGTGGAAAGTAACAGCACGAAGGAGGAAAGTAACACTTTAAAATTAAGGCTATAGTATTTCAAATATAAAACTGGTATTAATTTAAATTATTTTTATTACGAACATATAAAAAGACAAAGTGATATTAACTACATTTTGTACATAATTAGCAGATATTTTTGCACTTTTTTGAAATCAAGATTTTTTTATCTATTTAGTATTCGTTAAATAGCAATGACATTAAAAAAGCATCGTTTCTTAAAAATTCAAATCAAAAGTCCAATATTTAATCTTTAAAATATAAAATAAACATATAAAATCACATAGTTATAAAAAAGGAGGAGGTTTATAAAAATAAAGCATTAGATGAGGAGGAAAGTAACAACGTGTTACTTTTCACCTCACCCCTCTTTTCCTTGGATTTCAAAAAACAAGTTTAAATTACACAAAAGTATTTCGCATTTTTTAATTATGCACTAGCACGACTTAAAGATAAATAAAAAAGCTTCAAAAAAACGAAAAGCATATTTAAAATATCTATAAAATCAAAAAAATATGATATTTTGAAAATTTAGGCAAAAACTTACTTTTGACGTAATTTTTGCACAAAATGTCAGTATCAGATATATAGCTTATGGTAGACCCCTAACATAATTTGGGGGAGGTAGAGGGGGCAAAACTGACTAAAAATTATTTAAGGACTATGTCTGTCCGCTCATTGGTTTAGAAGTTATAAGCGTTGTTACTTTCCACCTCTGTTACTTTCCTCCTCGGTCTCCCCTACTCATTAATTTTTACTGTGGGGGAAATATTAATTTAAAAATTGGAAATTTTTACGTTTTTTATGTCTTGTTTCTTTCAATTCCAATACTTCAAATATAAAGTTTTATCAACAAATTTACAAGCTTACATACAAATTTAGAGATTCGAATTTATGTTACCATTGATATTTTGTTTAATTTTTATAGAAATTAATGTTTTTATAATAGCATCTTATAACATGGTGCAAATACCAATTTTTTAACATACAAAGAATCTTTAAATTTTATTTTCTTTAAAACTAAAAGTTATTTGACCATATAAAACCTTTAATATTAAACAAATTGCATATAAAAACAACATATATTAATTCTAGATTTATTTAAAATACTCTCTAAATCTGAATCAGTGATTCTCTATCTATACTAATGAATTAGCGAGAAGTCGGTTACTAAATAGTAAAAAATGTCACTATTTTTTAGTAGAAAGCTACTAATTAATAGTAGAAAAATCTATTAATTGTAATAGTGGAAGTTTACTTTTTGAATTAGTAGATATTTCACTTTCAAATTAGTAGTTTTATACACTGAGAAAATAATTTATCTCAGTTAATTTTTTTCTTTTTTCTTTTTTTAATTAATTTTTTTCTCAGCCAATTTTTAGGTTAAGGAACTCTGAACAAAACACACAAGATACCGGCGATCACAAGCTAACTTCAAGGTTAAGAGTAGCATTTAATCTGCTAATAATAAACAAAGAGCTTTGCAGGTGCTATATCAACAACCTCTCGTTGCTAAATTTAATCAAAAATTGGTTATATTTAGTTAACTTATTTTCTGAGTGATACTAAAAAATAGTGGAATTTTTCACTATTCAAGCTTAATGTCAAACTTAAACTAATTTCTGCCGAGAATGGAGATGAAGCTCTTTAATAATTTGAGTCGACAAAATGCTAACAGTATTACTTTGAAACTCGAAAAGAATGTTTTACTAAGTCATCCGCTTATAAAGCGAATACTGAATAATTTAGTAGTGAATATAAAACGAAACGGAAGTAGATCGTGTAATAGATGACGCGATTTCCGCCGGAATAAAACCTCAAGAGTAAAGTCTGTAAACAGCTATAGGATAATCGCGCAAACGATAAAATTTTGTTTATTCACATTTTTAGTTATATTTTTAGAGTAATAAAAGTTTAATAAAGGTTGGTTATCGATATTTATAAATTAAACATTGTCTACACGTCACTAATCACTTCCATATTTGTTCACTTAAAATGTATGCAGACCAAATTCATTTTAAATCAGACAGGTTGAGCATGGTTGGAACTAAAAATCATTTTTTTATCTACAATGTATTTTTTTTAAGAATTTTAGACGACACGTCTTTTTTTGTTTAGCTGAAAAAAATTGTGTAATGGAGTTATAAAGATTTTAATTTTTGTAGGGGATATTGTAGGGGATATATTAGTACTTATATTGAACTTTATAAATTATAAAAATTGTTTAGAAATATTAGGAAATAAGGAAGATATACGTATCGGCTTGAAACTATCTTTTTCTTTATGGTGGGTAATGATAGACATAACATTTTTTTTATCGGAAATAAGTAAACGAAGGTTTTCTTTTTAAGAATAATAAATTATGAACAAAGTGACGTAAGCTATTTTAAGAAAACAATTTTTTTTATCTAATGGGAGCACTTTATGCTTTGTTTTTAAATTAATTTTTTTTTAATTTTTAAAGTGCTTTCATTTGTTTAAAAACTTCTTTTCTTAAAACGGCTAATCTTTTCATAATTTATTATTCTTTAAAAAAAACTCTCGATTTATTTTAGAACATTTGTAGAATTTTTCAATGAATTTTCAAAGACGACTAAAACCTCTTTCAGGCTAAAAAAAAAGGATAAGTTATTCCAATTACTTTAAAAATTATTACATTTATAAGGTTTTCTTTATTAAATTGAAATAAAACTAGTGTTCCGACTTTAAAAATTAAAATTTTTATATCTCTTTGAAAAATTTTTTTTTCAGCTAATCAAACAAATACTTGTTTAAAATTCTTTAAGAAACACCATTTTGGATAGAGTGAAATGAATATATATATTTGAATTTAATAAGTCTCGTATTTTAATAATTTAATAACATATAAAATTGATAGATTTGAAGTGAATTTGGACTACAATACCAAATTAAGCGAAAATAAGTAAACTAAGAAAAAAATGTTATACCTCTTGAAATACTTCTCAGTTTTTATAAAATAATCAAAAGTCAAAACTTTTTATTAACTATTCTTCAATCGTATGTTATTTCAAAAGAAAATTTATAAAATATTTCATATGTTAATTAGAAAAAAAATTGAACTTGTAAATTTTAAAAATATTAAATGTTCTAGACAAAACAAGTTTAAAACAGATTTATGTAGTTTTAAAATAATTTAAACCAGTTTTAAAGAGTTTTATTTTTGAACAGTTGACTCTAAATTTAGTCGTAAAATATTCATAACATCCAACTAGGAAATGTTTCATAATTTATTTAGGGAAAATACCAGACATTTACCTGTGGAATATTCCAGAATATTTTACCTGCAGGATATTGTCTGATTTTTGGCCAATTTCCTTCTTTTCGAAGTTTTTTTTTAAAGATTCTAAACCTTTCAGAATAACATTTAATAAGATTTAAGGAATATTCAATATTTTTTTATACCAATAATGGCGACTTTTTCCATTGTTACGCATTCAAATTTTAAAGCATTGAAAATAAGACTTGAATTTAGATGTATTAAAATTTCGACCAATTTCAAATGTTTGTTAAAGAGGCTTATCCAAAAATCGATTTTCTAAAGATTCTTATAAATTTTTAATGACATATTAAATACATTATTTTACAGGTATATGGTTACAATTTTATTGAAATTTACAGTTCTGTTTTTAAAATACAAATTTATAAAGTTGGAACTTTTAAATGGAAATAGTAACAAAACGCGCAAAATGACTATATTTTAATTAATTACAAAAAACGGCTTTACAAATTTAAAAAAGAAATTAATATATTTTAAACTATAATACAATACAACTTTTACAACAATATTAAATTAATTTACAGTAGTGTTGCGAAGAAAATGCTATTCAAGGTTAGCAATTTTTCTTTTTTTTTTTAAATAACCAGGAAGGAGGAATTTTAATAGCTTGAAATTCTCAACGGAAATTTTTTTTTCAACAAAATTCATTTATGTAACGATCTTAACTATAAAATACTATTTAGATACCAAATTATAAGAAGAAATAAAATTAAAAAGATATTAAATATCATCGTCCGACAGAATGAGAACCGCTTGAGCGGATAAACGTCCTTAAAATTAATCAGAAGATGATGTGAGTTGAATATTCATATCAAAATATTACATAAATTTAAATATTACCCCATGTTTCAGGTTAAAAATTTATTTATTATTTTTTATTTATTTTACAGGTGTGCGGGAAAAATTCAAGTATTGAGTACCTCAAGAGTTTAAAGAATTACAAGTCTTATCGTTTTCATGAAAAGAATTAACTGATGCAATCTACTGTCGCTGTGCCTGATAAGGTGAATTTACTGAAGAGTACAAAGCCATATATATGTACAGTATAAATTGTTTTTATGTGTCAAATATCTAATTAACTAATCACAATACTGATGATCAGATTTCACAAACGTCTGCATCCTGTTTTTAATTTACTTTTATTTCCCGTTACTTCTATAGTTAAATCATTATTATCACTCGAAATTTGCAATATCCACATTATTCACTTCACGGAACCTTTTCAATATTCTTTAAACGATTTTTACTTGACTAAAGCTTAAAGTCTTCATTTAAATTTAGTTACAATCAGTTTCAAGTTCATTTAATTTTAATTTCATTTAGTTTCAGCTCTATTTAACTTTAATCTAATTGAACTTTTAAAGGAAGGCACAGGTGAAATTTCAACACTTCATAAATCGGCACTTATATGATCAAGTTCTAAAATTAATTATTTAGAATATTTATTTCATAGAATTTTATTAGGAAGAATCTTCTTTTAGTCGGAATTTCACATTTTCGAATATGTTTTCAATCGAACATAAATTAATCCGAATTTTGACCTAACAGAATTTTTAAGTCACTGTACCCACATTTAACAGAATTTTCATTTTATAGAGATCCTTCTAATTAATTTTCATTTAAAAGAATTCCAATTTAAACGAATTTTAATTTAGGAGAATTTTTATTTTACAAAATTTTAGGTTAATCGAATTTTTGAATACAGAATATTAATTAAAAATGCAGTTTCTATTAACCTATAATGAAAATAAGGACATCAATTTTTTTTACAATCAGAAATATGTCTAAATTTATATTTAAAATCTTCTTAGTAAATTTTGCATTTTATTTTATTTTTTTAAAATTAACTTTTATGTTAACCCTTTGCTGTACAATTGGACGCTGAGCGACCCACCTTGAATTTTTGGTTTTTTCTGTATAATTTAAGTACGATTTATTTTATCAAAACGCCAATTTTTTTTCTATTTTCTCCAGTCAATTTTCGATATCAAACACATATTATGAAGGGAATTATCATTGTTACTTTATGAGATAAAAAATTTAAAAATGGTCAAAATTTTGGTTTTTCTAAATTTGGTATTTTTCATTTCTTTGGCTCATAAAGTTAATGCTTATGCCAGGAAAAATGTTTTTTTTTTCTTTTCATAAAAGCCATACCGCAAATATATAAAGTGAAAAAAAATTCATCTTCTTTCTAAAATGTAGTATTTTAATTACAAATTTATCCCGAACTAAGATGTTAATTTCGCAATATGTTACTGCACAAAAAGAGATAATCTGTCTTTGTGGTAATATATTGCGACTTTTTACAAGGTCTTATTTTTTTTGGATGATCAATTCGATACTGGGCCTTGGCTCTGCCTCTGAATAAAGTTCTGACTGGCGTCTAGCCTGACGCAATACAACCTATCGTATTGGCTCACGTGTTTGTGTTTTTGTATAATTTCATAAACATCTACATATTCACAAGTGAACATCCGGCCAGAAATATTAATTCTTTTTTCTATATTTGTAGTCGTAGGGTAAAGGAACCAATTATCGAGGATGAACCATTTGTCGGAGTAAACAAATTTTATTTTAGGTTATAAACGCAGTAAATCATATTATAATTATGTCAAAAATGACTTTGTATGATGTCTATTTTGTTATATAAATGTGAAACATAATATAATAATTTTGAAACCATAAAGAAATGAACTATTTTTAGACAATATTTAAGGTTGTTGCCATGGTAACTCGACAAATTGGTTAGGGCCTACAGCCTACCAGAAAAAATTTTCAAGCTAATATAGAAGCGTAGGCTGATATCTTGGAACAAACAGGATTCGAAAATGGAAATAAGATGACACACCTGAGGCTCACTGAACTCCAAAGAACTATTTCTATTCGTACAGTTATAAAAACAATTTATTAAATCCATTTCCTCTCTTAAGCAACAACAAATGTTAAAGTTTCCTCGATTTTTAAATAAATAATAACAAATAAACAATTTCAATATGCAAAAAATATTAAAAACATAATATACAATTTTGAAGTTGTATAAAAAAACATAAAAGATTAATTATCAATTTACAATAAAAAATAAAACTTACATAATAGTCATAAACATAAACATACATCTATTGTTAATCAAATAAAATTCAAAAACAGAAGTCATAATAAATACGTCACATAATAAATACGGAAAAAACACAACAACTTATCTGAGTCAACTTGTTTAAAATTTTGAGGTTAAGAATTAGAGCATTCAATTTCGTTAGGTAATATAGAACACTGCCATACCAACATTTTTTTGAAAAATTCTATTATAATCCAACTCGAGATTCAACTTCTAATTTATGTTTCATAGAATTTTTTCAAAAGGAAAACAAGAACAGATGTTATGCTAAAAATTATCTCTACATATTTATTTTCAAAGTCGATGGAAACAGAGTTTGGAATTTACAAAATTAAATTTAATTTTTTTTAAAAATACCCGCCAACCCTTTCCCAATTCTAAAAATGTGTAAATATGAAAAAAATTTGTTTAAAAAATTTAAGATATCTAACAAGAAAAATTGTTTACACAACTAAAAATGTCAATGAAACTGTCATTAACTTAAGCAACGTTATCGGAAAAAAATCCTTTCTTCGCAATATGTCTTCATCAGAATCAGCAAATGATTCTTATGTCCTTGACCAACACTGAGGAAAGTAATTAATTGAGAAATGTTGGCAAGATAAGGAACCTCTTTCATTCGTAAAATCGGGTTTATTTGCATTTTTACTTATGCTCATGACGTGTATTGCAATTTCTTTTAGGCTATCAAAAGCTTTGTCATGAAAAAATAATAACTAAGGAAATTTTATTAAGTTATATACCATGTAATATATACAGTGATTAAAGGAAAATGTAATCGTTTATATATAATTTAAAGAGTCAAATGAAAGATGAGTATTAATACAAGTGGCATAGTCAATCGCCTATTATTTAAAAAAAAATGATTCATACAACTTAGCTATAATGTAATAAAATTCGAAAAAACTAATTAGATCGTTTATCAAAACAATAAAGTCAAATTATTCAGAGAATACAAAAGATTGAGGAATAAATTTCGTATGAATATGAAATATTGGATTGTCGAATACAATTTAATTTTTTAAATATTTAGTTAATGTTAAAAAAATTTTAAGTTAAGAATTCTCTTTGTTTTAAAAATCCAATTTATTTCATAATTTGATGTTAAGAAAAGCGTCATAAATATGTATTTAAATTTTGTCGTCATGAAACGAGTCATTGGCTGCTGATTCAGACGAATTGTCTACGTGTCTTTTACTGACGTTAAAACGTTAAATTGTTCTCTGAAGAAAAACCAGCGCACTCGTCACTAATGTAGCGTCATTTTTCAAAGGAAAACAGTTCTACAGTAACTTCTGTGTTGTGAAACGCATTTGAACAGGATTTTTCGTCTTTAGAAAACTAAACTTCGTTTTTTCTGGCGATGACAACACCACTATTTCGTTGGTTCTAAACATTTTTAATTTTAAAAAAAACATCCATATACATTTACTTTAAAGAATGAAATTCTATTTTTATTTTTATTTAAAAAAAAAATTTCTATTTATTTAAAAAAATTATTTGCCTTATTTGTTAAACTTTAAGTAAATAATTTTGTTTCAAAAAATTATAATCATGTCAAAAAGAATATTGGCTCAATCTATAAAATGTTAAATTTTATCTTTCAAGATTTACTTCTGCAAATATTGAAAAATAATATTGAATTTCAATTTGTAGATTTAACTGCTGCTAAAATATATTATTCTATATATGAAAAATAAAAGAACACATATTTTTTTTATTTTCGATATTATTTTTAACGAAGTTAAGAGCACTTAAATTTTGAATGGTAAAATTTAAAATGACACAGTGAAAAAAATTTGTTTCGCTTGTAATTTTTTTCCTAATTAATACAGTCAAATTTTGTTTCTTGGATCTTCAAGGTGGTCTTTTCTTCTTCAAAATACTGTTTGAAATTTTTAAAAAGATTTATAATTAACGAAATTATAGCTGATTTTCCAAAAATAAATAAGATCCATTTTCTCAAAAACCCCACATTTTTTTTCTTTTAAATTTTGATCATAAATTCTTATCAACAAAGCAAATATTCCTATAAGTTTCAGTAAGCCATACTGTCATTTAGGAGAATTTTTTCAAAAATAATTTTCTATTTAAAGTTTAAGATTGTTGGTAATGTTTTAGCACACTTGAAACTTATAGAAATATATTTATAGTCAAAATTTTAAAGAAAAAAACGTGGGATTTTTGAAAAAATGGACCTTATTTAATTTTGGAAAATCATCTTTAATTTTGTTAATTTTAAAGCTTTTTAAAAATTCCAACCGGCATTTTGAAGAGGAAAAGACCACCTAAAAGATCCAAGAAATTAATAGCTCATTTTATTTTTTGTCAATGCGCGTCTATGGGTTAAATATCCTCAATTTGACGAATGCTTATTTTTTTCCAATTCAAAATAAAAAATTTACGCATTATGTTGTTAATTACTAAGAATAGAAATTAAACAATTGAAGAACAAATTGTGAAACATTTGTTCTTATTAATTGACATCTGTTTTTCATACAAAAGGAAACACCTAAATGTTAATATGCTATCGTTGTCGCAATTACAATGACATCTTATATATATGTTGAAATAAGTCTGATCGAGAAGTTTGCGTGATAAAAGAACGTCTTTACATTTTCACACACATAACTATATGAAGTTCTGAGTAAGTTCGAGTTACCAATATAAGAAAATATTAATTTAATGAAATTGGGTTCGAGGTTAAGATAATGATGCAATATCTTATCAAATGGCAAAAATGGTATTAAGTGGATGTCACAAGTAACTCAATCGTATTTCAAAAGTACTCAGAAAAAATGTTCTTAAATATATTTATATAAAAAAAAAGTCACAAAAATGACAAGAAATGCTAGTAATAACAATAAATTCTATTTCATAAATTATGAAATTGATGTATTGTCTACTTTATGGCCAGAGAATTTAATTTTGAAAAGTGAATTGCACCTGAAAAATTGTACAATAGACACTTCCGTTGGGAAGAGGGCAATAAATTTGTCAATGGAGTAAACACAAAATGAAGGTTAGGAGCGAAATGACACGTTATTTCCTAAGAGGTTTATTGCGCCATTATTCGCTGGCTTGTGTTGCATTACATTGGATTGCAAATTACATTGGCGCAACTTTAAAGAGCATATAAAGGGTCGACAAGAGTCAAGAGAAAAAAATCGAGGTAGAATGACAAAAGGGTGGGAAAACCTCTTGGAAGATCTGTAGATGTGGATGAAAAAAGTGTCGGCACTTGCCAAAGTGCGAGGTCAAGTGAGTAACTTGGCCTTCCATGACCGTCACTTCGCTTCGCAGGTTGCGTACTGTGTCCTCCAAAGTCTGCAATCGAAAAAGGTCTCCAGCACCTGAGAAGAGTTAACGCAATAGACGCTGCTCAATTGAAATGAAATTAAGAAGCAAAAAAAAAAAAAGAAAAAAAAATTCACATCTTTAAACAGAAGTAGGGCAAGGCGAAAATTGCAATTTTTCATGAAATGGAAATTTCATTTTTAATGTCCAATTTATTGAAAGGAGACCAATCTGAGCGACATAATAAATTTTATAACATTCAATGTTTATGACATTTATAATGATAAAATGAAATAAATCAATTCTTCCGTATTATGAAATCTATTATAATTATAAATAGTGGAATATAATACGTAGTGATGGGCTTGTGTCAATTCCGAAAATGGAAAGTAATTACCTTACTGATAAAATTAGTAATTTATTACTGGTAAACGGCCCTTACAAAGATGGTAAAAATGCAAACTTAGAATATTTGGTGATTTTGCTGAAGAAAAAACAATGTTTCTATTATTGTTTTTCTCAGTATTAATATTATGTTATAATGGGAGCGTTCACATATGACGTCACGCTATAGAGGGGAGGGGGGAGTCTTGATCAAACGTGAGAAAACGTGACTTGGGGGAAGGGGGGGTCGTCCTAAACGTGACGTCACGAAATTTTATTTTTATGTTTAATATGAAGTATTTAATACTTAAAGTTCGAGGAATATGATTCGAAACAGTCCTTAATGTATTTGTTGTGTAAAAAATAAGAAAATTTTTTAATCACAGTGTATAATCTATTTATTAACCAAATATCAGTAATAAACCCAAATGACTGCAAATTTAGAATAATAAACTGATTGAAAATTATTACTATTAAATTTTTTGTTATTAACGTTGAAAATAAAATTATAAAAATAGGGGGGGGGAGGCGAGAAACGTGACGTACTTTTAGGGGTAGGTGTTTACTCTCACGTGACAGAGCGTGACAGGAGGGGGGGAGGGGTAAAAAATTTGAAAAAAATGCGTGACGTCATTTGTGAACGCTCCCAATTTGTGTATATTATGAAGCGTAAAAATAAAAATAACAAAAAAGAGTGATTTTTATTAAAGCTAGCAGACGACAGCCTTGATTGTTTTTGGATATATAACCTTACTTTTGCATTGTTTTGTATATTTTTGTGTGAAGTTTTACTATTTTGGAGACAGAGAATTTTACAATAATCATGAAGCCTACGGACATTTTTAAACAACTTTTTGACAAACAAAAATAATTTCTGGGCAAATGTTGCAAAAAAAATACTGTTAAGCTCGTTACGTGAGAATTATTCAATTTAGCCTAATCTTTGCTAAGGTGGAAGTTCAAATAACAAACATTTTTAAATTTCATGAAGTAATTTCTTATTACAACGTTGTAAAATATTCGATCTTTTCAAATGAAGTTTTTTAAATTTAATATATTTCTAAGTAGATTGCATAAAAATTAACATATAATATACCGTCAAGTGGGGCTATTTTGTGCACAAAATCGCTCTTTTTCCACTCTATGCTTTATTAAAATTCAGAATCTGAAAAAATAAAGAATTTATCTATTCAGTTATGTTGTAGATATCCTTCTAAAGGTGTCCTATGAGTTAGCCGACAAGAAAAAATTTTTTGTCTGAGTTATAGAAACTCAAAGTTGTGCAGAAAATAAACCCCATGGTGGGGCTATTTTGTGCATCAAAGTTTGCTTATTTATAAAGTTGTGTAAAAACATTTTTTTTAACGTTTTTGCTGTATGACGTATTATTTCCAGATATTTTAGAGTACAATAAAGAAAAACAAAGTCAGAAATATTTTTTTCCTAGGAATTGTTAAACTAATTTGAAACTAAAACACTAAAATTTCACAAAAAAGTAAATTTACAAGAAAAGTTATTTCTTTAAGAAAATTTTACTTAAAATAACTTCTATTACACTTCTTCAGTTATTTTAAGAGAAAAAGTTTAAAAATTAACTTGAAAAGCATGTAATTATTAATGTTACTTTTTTGAGGTTTTTAAGGCACCATATGTAAAACTGAAATTTTAAGCTTATTTCTTTTCTTTTATAACCCACTAAATCCTGGTTTTCCAGTTTTTTACACTTTTTTCTTAAAATATGCAATAAAAAGTTAGCGCATCACGTATTCATCATCACAACTAAATGGTCAACAAGACTTATTAATACTTTTAGAAACACTTTTAAACTTCCGGAGATCTGAACAGAATTTTGAGAACTTTGAAATTTTTCAGCTTGATTTTCACGATTTTACGATTTTTTTTCTGATTTCTGATAAAGAATTGAGTAAATTCATTTAGTACTCTCGGTAGTCTAGATACCAGAAAATATTTATACCAAGTAGCAAACTTAATCAACTGAATATAAAGATTTTATTCATTAAAAACCTCGCGTGCACAAAATAGCCCCAAGGCGCACAAAATAGCCCCACTTGACGGTATACATTGTTTTTTAAAGCTCTTTTTACAGGCTATTCGATTTGCCCTGAATTCAATTTTCCCAAAAATGTAAATAAAAGAAAAATACTATTATAAAATATTATAAATATTTTAAATATAATATTTAAAAATAAATAAAACAAGTTTTGTTTACATACGAAAAAATTTATAGGTTTTTAGAATTGAATAAATTACAAAATAATTAAAATTTTAAAAAATAGTAGCATTTCGTAAAAATTATAGAATTTTTTTAAAAATAAAGCAAATAATTTAAATTTGAGAAAAATACCTGAAAATCTTGGAAATAAATTGAAAAAAATTGGAGAAAAAATTGAAAAAATTACATAATGTATATTAAATACAGAAAAGTTCAAGAAAAAATTTCAGAAAAATGCTCAAAACTTTTAGAAGCTCATAGAAAAAAAAATAATAATTAAAAATTAGAGAAAATAAAAGAAAAACGATAAACATAATTTAAAATTGAGGAGAATGATTTTTAATTTAAGAGAAATAATTGCCAAAAATATAGAACATACATAAAGTACAAGAAAATCATAGATACCTATCAATAAATTGGAAATTGAAGAAAATAATAAAAAAATAATATAAATAATTTTAAATTGAATCAAATAATAAAAATTATAGATAAATAGTTTAAATTTTGGAAATTATAAAAAAATTGAGAAGAACAATTGAAAATGATTATAAAATTTGAAACTTGATGAAGACAATTGAAATATGATAAAAACAATGGTAAATTGATACAATAAATAAAATTTGAAATAAATAATTGGAAAAATTGCAGAATTTTTTTTTAATTAAAGAAAAAATTGAGATTCTTGAAAATTATGTCAAAAGAATGAAAATTAGAAATTGGAAAAAATAATAAAAACAAAGTGCAGAATTTATTTTCAAGCAAAAGAAAATAATTGAAAAATTGTTTAAAAAATTAAAGACAATAATCTAAGTTTGAGATAATAACTTAAAATCTAGGAAACTAATTTAAAAATAATGAAAATTATGGAGAAAATAATTGCAAAATTATAAAAAGAAATGAATATTGCACAAAATAATTGAAAATTAAGATATACATATTATTATTTGAAAGTTCAGGATATTAATTCAGAAATAATGAAAATAATTAAAAATTAAGATACTAATTGCAAAAGAAAAATAATAATGTTAAATTAAAAAAATCAATTTAAATTTATGTTAAATAATATAAAATTTAGCAATAAATAATTAAATTATTTTTTGTCGAAGAAAATATAATTAAAATTAAAAAAGTGTTTGAAAATTTTGAAGACAATAATTGAAATTTGTGGTAGGTAGATTTAAGAGGAAAAGTGAGAAATAATGAAAATAATTAAAAATTGCAATAAATAAAGAAATTAACAATTTAATGAATTATTTAGTAAAATTTTATAACTAGGTTATTTTTGCAAAATAGTGCATCAAACTTCCAAAAAAATATGATAAAAACAATAGTAAGTTAAAAAAATAAATTGAATTTGAAATAGATAACTGAAAAAATTTAGAGTCTTGAAAATTATGCTAAAGAATAAAAATGATTAAAAATTGGAGAAAATAATAGAAAAAGTACAGAATTTATTTTTAAGCAAAAGAAAATAATTGAAAAATCGTTTAAAAAGTTGAAAATTGAAGACAATAATCTAAATTTGTGATAATAACTTAAAATCTAGGAAATTAAATTAAAAATAATGAAAATATAGTATATAATTGCAAAATGATTAAACGAAATGAATATAAGAAGAAAATAATTGAAAATTAAGATGTACTTTTGAAAGTTGAGTACATTAATATAGAAATAATGAAAATAATTAAAAATTAATATAATAATTGTAAAATGAAAATAATAATGGTAAATTAAAAAATATAAAATTTAGCAAGAACTAATGAAATTGCTTTATTGTCGAAGAGAAAATAATTAAAATTGAAAAAGTTATTAAAAAAATTAAAGACAGTAATTGGATTGAAATTTGCGAAAGGTAGATTTAAGTTTTAGGAAAAAAAGTGAAAAATAATGAAAATAATTAACAATTGCAAAAAGTAATTAGAAAACGATAAAACCAGTTGAAAATTGTAGTTTAAGTATCATTGAAATCATAAGAGAAAAGAATTGACATTTTTAAATCACTTCAAATTTAATACTTTTGAACCGTGGATTAATTGAATTTTTAATGAATGCAAGTTTAAATTAACAAAAATTTGAATATATTAAAATTTCTATAAATTTAAAATTTGAGAACATTTTGAAAAGGTGAAAAATATGATGTAAAAATTTAAAACAAAAACATATGTAATCGTACCGGCTATAGTCAATCAGAAGCTTGATAAAATGTGCTCCACATTTTTTAAATGCAATATTTAGTAATAACTAAAGTTCAAGGGGAATTATCTTATCGGTTTCTTTAAAGGTTTTTCAAAATGAAAATTCTAAGTGACTGCGTTGAGGGCATAATTGTTGTAACCTTTTAATAAAGGAAAATGAAATTTGTTGTAATAAAGTTCTGCTCGACCCTTTCCTTGACAATTGCGAGTTCAGAGTAGGAGACATTTGGAAAAAACGTGTATCACGATTTTCGATAAAACAAAGCGACATCGACAGTGAGAGGTATATAAGAATAAAGAATAATTCTAGAGTTGATTTGTGACTCATGAGGGAATTATATAGTCGCTTTTCGCTATCATTCTCACGTAATCAAATTCCAGTGTTAATGTCATCGCTCCCTTTGTTGGTTAGAATTTTTTTCTGTAATACAATTATAGGTAATGGCGCAACTTGAGACATTATCAATGAAGCAATGCGTTCAGGGAAGTACATAGAAATATATATAGGTACATAACTCTGTGATTCTATATATTTCTTCGGACACTGCTTTGAAGTCGATTAATAATTGCTTCGCTTAAAAATTTTAGGATATGTCCCAGAAGTGACTTTTTGAGAAATGAAAAGAACCAAAGAATATATCGATTTAAAACTTTGGAAATCGCTATAGGATAGCCTTAAAATAAAAAATAAACTAACTCTATTATAGCTTTGAGTTACTAAAAAAATTCTTAGTAGATTTGATTATTTTTCAACTACCCGGCGTAATTTAATAGATCCTCGACTCAACTTAAAAAATTGTATTGAGAATTATATTTTAATTAAGTAATGTATAATTATTATTAATTGATGAATTTGTATAAGCACTAACTATTTACTGATGAATCTATATGAATAATTATTATTTGTTTGCTAGTAATGTATTAATTATCATTAATTGAATGATTCAACTTATAATCATTAACTAATTATCTAATTTAAAAAATAATAATTATTATTAAATATTCTATATTCGTTTAGATTATCGTGTAAATTATTTTGTATCCTGCACACAGTTCTTAAGAACCCGATTGAAAAAATCCGTTTTAATTTAAGAAACATAAAAATAAAACAGGAAGTGGGGCTTTAAAGGAGAATCCGGAAATAACTAAAAGTCACGAACATCCAAATAAGAGAGAATTACATTTTTATAAAGAACTCATGTATTCAATATAAAAAAGTACGATTCGATAAATTATTGCATTGAAAAAAGAAATTATACTACATATGCTATATTTTTCTCATATTTTCCGTCTTAACTAATTTTATTAATAACTGACAACTTTTTATTTATATAAGCTTAAAAAGAATTTTTAAAATTACGTTGACTTGTCATTTGTTTAAACAATTTTATTGTTTAAAAACAAATTTTTATCACATACCCAAAATCATGCAGTTATTTGCATCTTTCATTGAAAAACTAAATCTATTAGAATAATATCTCATAATCTGCAATTCAATTGTTTAAACAATATTTATTTCTTTAAACAATTTATTTCTCTGTATATTTTTCATTTTAACTAATTTTTGTCTTTATAACTTACGATTCTTTTAATAACGGCAGAATACACATTCTTTTGTTCTTTCGCAATCAATGTGATTATTTATTTAAGACTTAAATATTAATATTAGTATAGCATTAATGTCTGTTTAATTTTATAAGGTTTTTAAATAGAAAAAAATAATTTTAGATGTAACGTGTCATTTAATACTGAAGAAAATTTATTTAAGCTTATAATTCTAAACACTTTTTTATATAATTAAATTTTTATCATAAACGAATATTGTCAAAGAAAATTTGTTAATCTTTTTTACTGTAATGGTTTTTTGTCGACAAGAATTTCAATTTTTAAATCTCTTTTAAATACAAAGATTATTGTATATTGATGATAAACAAAGAAAATAAAATAAAAAAGAATGCTTAAACAATTGAATACATTTTGCAAATTGTAGATTAAGAGTAATCATTATAATTGTCATAGTTTTTCAATGAAATATACAAAAAAAACTTCACGATTTTGGGTGGATTTAACAAAAAGTTGTTTTTACACAATTTGAATTTGAATAAAACTAATCATAGAAATGTTATAAAAAAAAATAAATTGTTTTTTTTTCTACTTTTATGAATAAAAAAAACTGTCAGTTTTTAATAAAATTATAGGTAATTAAAACTGAAAATATGTGAAGAATACATTGCGAAGAATATAGGTATTGAAAACTGTTGAGGCTCGAGGAAGAGTAATATTAATTATTATAATTTTTCAACGAATGTTGCAAAAAACTACAGAATTCTGGGTGGATTTAATAAAACCTTGATTTTAAACACATGAATAATAATTCAAAAATGAAGTTTTTCTCCTACTGGCATTTTAATAATCGCATATCTCATCGTAAGTTAAAAAAAATAAAGTAAAACTAAAAATATGCGTACAATAAATATTTTAAAAAATTAAAATTGTTTAAACAATTATAAAATAATTTGAAAATGCATCGAATCTTGTACTTAATTAATTAATAAAAGTTCATTTTAAAAAACGACAGAGAAAAACAATACCCTACTACATATGTATATAATTGAGGGCCCAGATGCAATAACTACGTTTTCGCTCGAAGGCATAGACTGTCTCCTTTTTCACAAGATAATTAGACGGGAAAATTATCTGGAAAAAAAGTTGAAGGAAATTGAAATTTAAAAATTGATATCAATAGAGGAGATATAGACGCACATTTTTTTTTATAAAGTTTTTTTGTCAGACTATTATTTAGTTGAATAAAAATTAAAAACTAATTTTTTTTAGACATTGAAAATAATTATATTTTTACAATCAACTCGTGATATCTCAGAGTCATATGGATAAAAAAAGTTGCAACTTCACCTGCATAATTAAAAAACATTGTAGATCCTAATAAAATGGTTATAGCTATGAAAAAATTGTAATTTGTTAATGATTTTTAATAATAATGTAGTCGCTATCATTACTGTGCTTTACTAACTTTGAGCAAAAAATCTCTGTTACAAAGTTTCGAATTTTGAAGGTTTGAATTACACAAGTTGTTCAGTAAGGTATTAAAAAGTTTTACCAAAAAGAATTTTTTCGATTCATTAAATGTTTCAGCTTTTATAAACAATTTTGTTTGAAGCTACTGCGCTTCACGCGTTAACATTTGGTCAGCTGACTGGCTGAGCTCTAAGCCGTGAGCGGAACAAGGAAGGATGCACTCCGGAGTGGCTATGGCCAGAGAGAGAAAGCGACAATAAAGTGTTTTTACTGTAGAAATCAACTTTTTTATTTTCTATTTACATAACTGTTTATAAATTAACACACTTTTAAAGAATAAATAACATAATAAAACCATAAATTATGGGAAATTAAATATTTTAAAAAATAACTTGTAAAAAACAGACTTACACTGAGAAAAAAGGTTTAGTTTTACCAACAATATTTTTTAGTTGACCATTGTTGGTTGTAACAACAATATTTTGATTGGTATAACAAAACGATTTGGTTGGCGTAACACATTAAGTTGTTTGGGACAACCATATTATTTTGTTGCTCTTATTTGGTTGAACCAAACATAATTTAGTTGTGACAACCAAATATAATTTGGTTGTGACAACCAAACAGAAATTGATTGTGACATCAAAACATAATTTGGTTGTGACAACCAAACAATTATTAAAAAAAATTGGTGATTAGTTTGTATAAGCAAGCTGCCGATAATAATATAAATAAAATCTAAATAAAAACCAACACCAGACGGTCGGCCGAACCTGGGTCTGATAGTTAAACCAACGGTGTCTGTTACCGAACTGTCTAGCTATAAGGTTTATTCCATATTGGTCATTCATATCTCTCATGGGCTGGTGGTTAGCCTACTGGACTGGCAGCTGGAAAACCCGGGTTCGAATCTTCATGACTAATAAAATTTTTCTGTTTCAGGTTTTCATTAATATGAAATTTCTACATTCTCATCTGATTATATTTGTGTAATTAAATTTATAACATGTAAATTATGTAATTATATGTGTTGGCAGACCGAAAATTTGCACCTGGGTTAGTTAGCTCCCAAATAAAAATTTTTTTTATGGCAACCAAAATTTTTGTTATCCCGAATAAAAAAATATAGTTGTGACAACCAAAAGTTTTTGTTATGCCAACAAACAACACTAAACCAAATAATTTAGTTGTCTCAACCAAATAGTTTGGTTGATTAAATAACAACCAAACAATTTGGTTAGTTCAACCAAATTTTCGTTGCTATGACTAAACATTTTTCTCAGTGTATATTTTATGTTATTAAAATAAGTTTATTTTTTTTAAACATTTACAATCTTGTACTCTTAATATTTTCAGTCCAGTTTATTTGTTTTCAAAAGTGTTTAAATAATGAAATTTGTACTGCAAAATTGGTTTTACAAAAATTGAAAACAAAATGTTTTGTTCTTAAAAGTCCTTGCCGCTCTCGAAGAAAAATTTTGATTTAGTTGTTATAGCTTTATTATGTTATTTATTCTTTAAAAGTGTGTTAATTTATTAACAGTTATGTAAATAGAAAATAAAAAGGTTGATTTCTACAGTAAAAACACTTTATTGTCGCTTTCTCACTCTCGCCATAGCCACTCCGGAGTGCATCCTTCCTTGTTCCGCTCACGGCTTAGAGTTCAGCCAGTCAGCTGACCAAATGTTAACGCATGACGCGCAGTAGCTTCAATCAAAATTGTTTATAAAAGCTGAAACATTTAATGAATCGAAAAAATTCTTTTTGGTAAAACTTTTTAATACCTTTCTGAACAACTTGTGTAATTCAAACCTTCAAAATTCGAAACTTTGTAACAGAGATTTTTTGCTCAAAGTTAGTAAAGCACAGTAATGATAGCGACTACATTATTATTAAAAATCAATAACAAATTACAACTTTTTCATAATTACAATCATTTTATTTGGATCTGCAATGTTTTTTAATTATGCAGGTGAAGTTGCAACTTTTTTGATCCATATGACTCTGAGATATCACGAGTTGATTGTAAAAATAAAATTATTTTCAATGTCTAAAAAAAATTGGTTTTTAATTTTTATTCAACTAAATAATAGTCTGACCAAAAAACTTTATTAAGAAAAAATGTGCGTTTTTATCTCCTCTATTGATATCAATTTTTAAATTTCAATTTCCTTCAACTTTTTTTCCAGATAATTTTCTCGTCTAATTATCTTGTGAAAAAGGAGACAGTCTATGCCTTCGAGCGAAAACGTAGTTATTGCATCCGGGCCCTCAATTATATGTCGCGACGTAGACGACTGATAAATAAGAGCATAAGGCGATTAGCCAAAAGTCTAGTCGATTTGCTAATGGTCGGTTAATAGACAAAATCGAATTCTTATATTCTCTTAATATAATGTCTACTTTATCTAGAAATATCAGGCCGTTAGTCGAATAATTCTTTGGATGGAGATTTATTATGTAATTATTATTATTTGAAAAAAAAAAGGAAAATTACAAATAATAAACTACTCAACATTTTTCGGGACCTCATAAACTTCTAAGTCTTTAGGGGGAGAGGGTGGGGGGTGTGACAAATGCCCATGATTGTCCATTTAAGGGGGGGGGGGGGGGGAGATTTAGAACAAATTTCCACGTAGAGAATTGTTTCCATAAAAATTCTAGATTTTATCCTTTTGGCAAAACTAAAAAACAGGTCAATTTTGTGTTACTTTTGCTTTATTTTTGTATACGTAATACGTATACATATTATTAAATTCCTTTTTTCTTGTCTTTTCTAGTATTTTCTTATAAGATTCCTAGCTTTGTGAGATCCGAAAATAATAAAACGCGATATATTTATAGAAACAATATAAAACGAGAGAAAAAAGAAAAAAACAGTTTTCGACAAAACAAGAACATTTAAAGAAATTCGAATAATGCAAAGCAAAGAAGAAAATAAAGTTTATGTAAATAAATTATAATTTCGTTAAATGTCATTTATTCAATTAATAAATCGTTAAATTTACAAAATACTATAATTGAGCTTCCATTTTCGAGGTTTTTGACCCCCCCCCCCTCCCACTCAATAGACATTCAAAAATGCTTTATATCCTCTTTAAAAAAAAAACACAATTTTTTTCTTATATTTTTATTTATCATTTATATTACCCTCGATGAGGGAGGGGAGGTCAAAAATTGGAAATTTTTGTCATCTTGGGACACCCTAATGACCTAATATATGAATAGGGTCAAGTTGGGTAATTCGTAACAAAAGATATTTAAGCTAAAATTACAGACAAATCCAAAAAATCAAACAAAAATTTTCTCTGATGTGTTATTAATGCTGCAATTAAAATTCACTTGGGTTTTTGTTCTTTGAAAATTTAAATAATAATAATAATTTGTTCGCCATTAGACGAAGAATTCGAAAATTTGGGCATAATATAATATTTCACAATGCAAAGTAGATAGTTCTTACTACAAATACTAAAGGATACCTAGAAAACGCGCTACAGGTAAACACGCTTAAGACAAAAAGTTAGTAATTGAGTTAGAGAGAAAGAGAGAGACTTCAAATTCGTATTAGGTAAACCCCTGAGTGGTAAGATTAAAGCAAATTATTTAGGTAATTTTTAATTTTAAAAGTCTGATTTCAGACTAGTATTTAGCGACCTCAGAAATCTTCTTTCATTAAGTTTAAGATAAATCCCTTACAATTTGTTCAAGTTATTAAATTTTTTACAGTAGCTACTTACGGTATGGATATGGTTGATTTTTGAACTTATACGATACATTATCATTCAACTGATTAAAGTATCGTATACCTACTACGAATTTTTTTCAAGCTGTTTCATCCTTTAATACAGTAGTACACTTCAGATAACTGTTTTCTTAGACTTTTCTTCTTATTTTGCAATTTTGTCAAAATCGTCTAGGTAATGTCGAACAGCAGTTTTTCACGATTCAAGGTCACCTGTAAATTCTACTAACCCATATATTTATTCTAGTTAAGTATGACGTTACAAATTAATGCAAAGGAAAACCGACAGTGTTGCTGTTGCCTTTTAAAATAAAAAGCTTACGTTATTATAGCGAAAATGAAGAATTCTGTTCTGAATTATCCCAACTAACCCTATACAAAACATATATCAATATCCCTAATTTTCATTCAAAAGTAAAAATCTCGATTAAATGAACCTTCATACAATATCCAGGAACTTTCTTCTGGGTTCAATGCTACTGTTTTCCGTACGGGAGTATAACAATAACGTTAAGGCCTATATCTAAAAAGATTATTCAATCCCAAAGAGTGTAATTAAAATGACAGAAAACTATTGGAAAGAGAATAAGCGAGTTAAATTTGTGAATGGATGCGGTTGTGGCAAATGCGGATCCATTTAACTCCCCAAAGGATGTGCAACATCCTGCAGGCATGATTATTTCTTTTGTGCATGGACGTGAGCAGCTGCGAGTGGCAGTCGACCGGACGAGGAAGAAGCTACCATTACCCAGTATGTATACGTCTATAGATATATGTATATTGAAGAAAGCAAAGGTTGGATCTGGAGAGAGGATAAACCATACGAAATGTAGCCAAGGCAGAGCACGAGTCGAGGATCGAGATCTGATGGCAGGCTGCTAACATTCTAGCAGTTGGCTGCTGAAATCTTCTCGTTAAAATACACACGTGAGTGGGAAGGGAACATATTGCGGTGACCGGTGCACGGTGCAGTGTCAAGCAACCGTGCAACAGGATGCAAGTGGGCAGCGCGTGGCACATTATCTTCGCTCTTATATTAAGACCAAGTATCCAGAACCTTCGATTTATGGCTCATGGTCCCGGACAGACTTTAAATCTCCTTTCCGATTTTCTTGTTCGGTTAACATGACTCAGTTATTCCTTTTCAAAGAAATCAATTATGCGGAAAAAAAATCACTAAAAAACGGCAGTTTAAAAACGTTGAATATTTCTTTTAAAATGTTAAATTGTTCATAGAAGTAGTTCGGTTAATAAAAAGGTCACATGTCATTTTCGCTTGTAGCACACAAATTTTGGTTTCAGTAACAATTTTGGAAATTGTACGATATAGTTTCTTCAATGAAAATATCTTGATTCTGGATGATACAGTAAATTGCAAACTTCCTTTCTCAATATACTTTCAACTGAATGAATCCTTTGTTCTTATTCCTATGCCGTTTATCAAAATAGATAATTGGATCAATTATTGCAACGAGCATAATTTTATCATAACGGCTCCAATAAACACTTTATATGACAATAAATTTTGATAACTTTACCGTAATGCGGTTTTGATAAGAGTCAGAATTCCTGAAGTGCACCCCTAATTTTTGTTGAGTCTATGGATTTTTTTCATTCATATATGTTTTGTTAGTCCATGATGATACTGTAGTATCATCATATAGAAAAACCTATAAAGGACTTTTCAAAATTTAAATATTTCAAAAGGTTATTATGGTAAGTACGCTTTTGTTTGAAAAAATTCTCAACTAATTTTGACAACCCGAACTAAGAAATATATTAAAAACACTTAGCAGAAGCAAATTCATTTGTTTTTTTTTAAATGTTTGTTATTTTACAAAAATTTGGCCAACTGAAATTATTCTTATTACTAAAGTAACAGTATATCCCATTTTTTTATTGTTGAAATAAAATCTTAAAAGTTTTTTCAAGAACATTGTTTTCAAAAAAATTGTAAAATAGATGGAGTTTATTGTTTATTTGTAACCTCAAAAATGAAAAACTTAAGTTTATGAAAATTTTGACCATTTATCTCAAGTACAATTCCTCATTAGTATCCTCTCTTCCAAAAATCAAAATCGGTACAGCCAAACGCGAGAAAATTTTCTATTTTCGGAAACGATGCAAAAAACTTTGATCGTTTATAACCTTTGAGAATATTTAAATTTTGAAAAGCTTTTTATAGGTTTTCTCAATATCATCATGGACTATCAAAACACGTATAAATGAAAAAAATTGCTACACTCAACAAAAATTGGGGGTCCACTTTAGGAATTTTGAGTATTTTGACCCATAAATTATAATTCCAATAAAACTCCGAATTAATAATAAAGAATTGTGTACAACATTAAACTAAATTGACCAGTTCTATATTATTTTTCCGTGTGCGTTTAAGATTTTGCAACTTGTGAAAATGACAAAATTGAGTAGCAGGTTTTTTGCAATATCATTTCCTGGTTGTGTCTCATTTGCAATAAATAAATATTAGGCACTGAAACGTGACTGTGTATGTGCGAAAAACGGTTAAGAACCTTCCGGCTTTTGGTCACCAAGCAAGTATATTTATAATTTACATGTGCACTTGTATAGATACAGTTAAATATATTTGGAACGCGTTCCGCGTTTTCGTTGCCGAGACATTAATACGTGGGCCGAGTGTAGAATCATGCGCAAAATTTGTTATCAAAAGATGAGGAGTAAGCGGCCAAAAATGCAGGATTAAGTTTTTAAAATGAGACGACAAGTATTTTTAGAAAACAAAACGTTGTTTTTTTTACAATTCAATTTGGAAAATTTTACAGATTTCTACAACTTCACTTTCAATCAAGTATTTTTAGAAATAAATATCATATTTTTAGAAATTGTTTAATATTACTTTGGCCAAAATGTAATTCAAAAATTTGAATACAAATATATACTCTGCAAATATTCAGAAATTCTTTACGATCCAGAATTCAAGCAGGTTTTTTCTCAGCGCTCGAAATGGTCGAAAGAACCGGTTCAAAATTTTATTAAAAAGTTTCTATAGGAACTTGAATGTTCCTAATGAATAACTACATTCATTTGTTATAACATCATAAAACTGATAACAGTATAGGCTAGAATACCGGATTTATTAAAGAAAAATTATTAAACTTTATAATGATTATAAAATTATAAAAAAACGTCAATTAAATGTAAAAATTTAAAATAGTTCACTTAAATGAACAATTCTGAATGATTATTTATTTAACCCTGTCAAAAATTTTCATTTTACTGTATCTACGCGCATTTAGTCCAAAACTTTAAAAATAACCTCAAAAAAGTTTCTGTATATAAAATAAACGTGTCAGAATCATTTGAATATTTCGCAAGATAAAAGTTTTTATTCGTAGAATTTCTTCATCGCTCCCTAATTAATTCTGCGTTACCGCAGATGTCGAAGGACAATTGACTTTTCATGTAAATACAGATAAACTTAGCAAAACAAAGATTTATTTGACGTACATTTTTAAAAAACTGATCAAACTTCTATCAAGTTTTTTAGGATTAAAAAGCAACTGTCAAAATTTATACCGTCATTTTCTCAGTTTCCCTTCACTAAAAATTCTTGATTTTAAAGCATTTTGATACAGATACATATATTTTTGTAAAATTAACTGAAGATGTCATAAATAAAGTCAAGAATATTCAAATGTAAATTTTTTAAAATTTTTCATGAAAAATTCACAAAGTTACAAGCATTCGAAGATAGAAGTGTCAAAACCCTAGTTTTGAGAAAAACGAGTTTACAGTTCAAGATTAACATTAGCGTCCATGTATTTTAAAAATTAAAAATCAGATTATTTTGTGTTTTTGATAATGATAAAGTTATGATAAATGCATAATTTGACGAAGGACATTACGTAGTTTGTTTTTTAGCAATAAAAAAAAATTCGAAAATCTGAACTTCCTTTAGAAAAACAGTGGCGTAACTGGGAGGTCAAGGGCCTTGGGTCAAAATAGAAAATGGGGCCCCAATTCTATATAATAATTTACAAGTTTAATTCACTCATTCTGTCGACACATGACATTTGTCACTAGATGTTTTTTTCTTTTAAAATTTTAAATTATATTTCACCTTTTTAAAATGTTCTGAAATTTTAAATTTATAGCAATTTTAATTTCTTCAAATTTCAGTTAATGTGAAATTGCATTGCTTAAAAGTTCAATCAATCCAGGTTTCAAATAAACTAAATTTGAAGTGATTTAAAAATTTCTTCAATTTTGAATAATTCTTTGCTATTATGATTTCAATTACTTAAACTACAATTTTGTACTTTTTTTTTATTATTTATCAATTATTTTTCAATTATTTTCTGCAATTTTTAATTATTTTACAATTTTTTTCCTAAATCTTAAATTTACCTTCTTCGAATTTTAATTATTTCGTTTAGTTTTTTCAGTCACTTTTTCAATTTTAATTAATTTTTCCTTGACATTAAATCAATTTATTTATTCATAAATTTTATAATAGTCATCGAAAAATTCATTTAATTTTTTAATCTACCATTGTTTTTGTCTATTTGCAATTATTATTTTCAATTTTTCATCACTTTCATAATTTCTGAATTAATTTCCTGAAGTTTTAAATATATACAGTCGCCTCTCGATAAATTGAACTTCAAGGGACCATAAAATCAGTTCAAATTACTGAGAGTTTTATTTATCGCGTGTTTTACACTAGAGACAACTATAGTGCTATCTCTTTCCATCTCATATATGGGCATATCTCTGGAACCTTTAACTTTTATGTCCCTTGCATATATTTTGATAATTTCAATCAATTTTTACCTGGCTCTAGTTGGAAATATTAATATTTGATACGATGAATTATTTCCAAAAGATTACACATTGATTTATTAAATAGATAAATAATTATTCCAATTTGAACACCCGATTTTTAACAATGTTTACTTGTCCCTAACCATACTTTCGAATGGTTCATACGTTGAAACTTTGTAATTAATAAAAATTACTAGTTAGATGACACATGTTTTTAAAGTTAGTTAAACGATGAAGACATTTGTGCATGAAAATTAATATTTTGTTTATTGTGAAGAAAGTTATATGTTTTTAAAAGTTGTCCCTCACTTTTAACCTTTTCGACCGTAATCGTCTTATTTATCATTTTTCTTGAATAAGACTATTGGCACACCAAAATAGTTTATGGGAAATAAAAATTTAAATAATTAGAATTATTTTGAGCCATACTAAATTGATGTGCTTCATGTCTTCAAAAAACTATTCTAATTTAAATGACAGAAAACACGTGTGTACAAAATTTGACAACGACCGTAATACGAGTGATACTCAAAGAAAATCAAATACAAGTATTAAAAAAGTACTTACATATATTTTTACGAGTACCATTTAACATTGTGTGAATGTGCTTTGAGAAAAAATACTTTATTGCAATGATAATGTGAAAATATTTATCAATTACGGTCGACCGTAATCGACCGAAATTTTTTAGAAAGAAATTGTTAAGTCCCCTCAAGCAATTCATTTCAACTGTTTTTTATCCTAAAAAGCAACCACCTGTTGAATATTTTTTTGTTACAGGTTAAAAATTATTTGTAATTTTAAATAATTTATAACTTTTTGAAGAAAATTAGATTTATCTGTCCATTTGTATAATTTGAAAGCTTAGCACTTGAAGTTTATGTAGACAAAGTTTCAATACTGTGCTACAAAAAAAAAAATATGTTTTCTTATTGAAAAGTTAAAGGTTCCAGAGATATGCCCATATAACCATCTCCAAAAAATTGTCTGGATCCACCCCTGTTTCGTTTGTTATGTTCTTTGAAAGCAATCTTAAAATATTTATAATAATACTTTTATTTACACGGAACGAAGGGTTATAGTAGAACTGACTGTCACGTGTTGAGTAAAATAAAAGCGTGTAAAAATGACGTCAGCCTACTTCATGTTGCTTATTAACTACCTCAATGTTTAGTACGTTGCGCAAATTTGACAGCACATTGCTTTAACCTTACAGTCTATTTAGTCAGTCCAAACCTAACAATTCTGTTGTGTAGATTTCACTCTCTCCCGCGTAGGATCTACTATTCCCTTCGTTCCGTGTACGTTTTAAAAAAGAGAAACTTAATAATGCTTTTCACGTAACTTGTAAAAATATTTAATTATTCCTATGTCTCTGTCTTATTATGGTCTAAAATTTATTAAGTGTTTGTAGAATCTGAAAGTTTTAGAAGCTGGCGTTTTAATATTTAAAAGTAATGTGAACCGTAATTTCTATACCTATTGATTTGTAAACTTAATAATTTAGTAGCAAGTTCGATAATTCGATAAAAAATGTAATACGAGATGTAATATTTTCGTAACATTGACAAATGAAACAATACAATATCCATTATATGGAAGAGAATATTTTGAACGTAAATATGAAAGTTTATATCGCAAGAAAAGAGTTTAGTCTGACAGAATTCAATTTGTAGAGAGTGAATAAAGGAATTGACCAAAAGATACTTTAAATTATCAAGAGTACATAAAACCATTGTATTATTTCAATTTACAAAGAGTTTTTCAAGGGAGTGGACTGTTACTTCAATTTAACGAGAAATTCAATTTATGAAGAGTTCAATTTATTGAGAGGCGACTGTATCTCAATTTTCATTTCTTTTTATTTTTTTGCAATTATTTTTTCCATCTTTTAATATTTTCATTATTTTTCAATTAATTTCCTAAATTTTCAGTTATTATCTCAAATTTAGTTTATTGTCAACAGTTTTGCATGTTTAAAACAATTTTTCAATTTTTTTCTTTTGCTTAAAAATAAATTCTGCAATAATTTTTTTATTGTTTTCTTCAATTTCTAATTATTTTCATTATTTTACTGTTTTCAATTTTTCATAGTTAAATTATTTTCATAACATCTATTTCATTTTTTGTTCTCAATCTTAAATTATTTTCAGTATATTTCAATTTTGAATTAATTTCATCATTTTTCAAGTTTTTTCCTCGGTTCCTAATTATTATTCTCATTTTATAAAATTATTATCTAAGATCTTCATGTATTTTTCTCAAATTTCAATTATTTTTTTCAATTTTTAATTATTTTCAATGGTTTTCATTATTTTTTAAACTTTTTGATTAATTATGGTAAATTTCAATTACTTTTAGCTTTCTTCGATTCTTTTCTCCAATTTGTGGTTATTCTCATATTTTTCAATTAATTTCTAAGATCTATATGTATTTTTCTCAAATTTCAATTATTTCTTTTAATTTTTAATTATTTTCATTAGTTTTCAAGATTTCCAAACTTTTTTATTAATTATCGTAAATTCCAATTACTTAAAGCTTTCTTCGATTTTTTTCTCCAATTTTTGGTGCTTCTCATTTTTTTCAATTTCCTTCAATTTTCAATTTTTTTCATTTGTTTTATAATTTCAAAAATTTTGAACTATTTATCTGCCATTTCAATTATTTGATTTAATTTTCAATTACTTTCGTTCTTTTTCATAATTTCCAAAAAGTTTCTAATTATTGTCTAATGAAATTCAGTAAAATTGAAATTCCAACTAATGGATTTTTTTAAATTTATTTATATGACTTAATTTATCTCAAGGAGGTAAACATTAAAAATTAACTTTCTTTGACTAAAGTGAATATATATTGTATCTTATAACGTTTAATTCTTCTTATTTAGACAATAATTACGATTAATCATATTCCGTTTAATCTATAAAGATTATGTTAAAAATATTTTTAATAAAAGTGTTAGAAACTAAGCACGAGCTTGATCGTGTTTTATTAGTGAGTGTAAATAATATACTGCATAATGTAGTACATAATAAATATACATTATATAATTTATAACATATAACACACATTAAAGTGCATACTATTTTTTAACATTTCGAAAAAAGTTGATAAAAGGTACACAAAAAAGGGACTGGAGAAAAGCTAACAAAAGACTTTAATAGGCATAATCCACAGTTTCCGGTGGTCGCGTATCTCCTACTTATCTATGGATTCTGACACAGGAAGTGAAGATTTACAAATGAAGGAAATTATGCGAAAGGACTTCCGCATTTAAGTTTCTATTTGTGTCAAAGTTATCGTCGAATGATAACAGTGAAATAGTGTTTCTCTAGCGGTCATTGGTTCTAATCAAAAATAGTTCATCTGTCTATATCTATATATTTGTGAGAGGTCACAGGCTGTCAGGAAGTAGTCCACTTACGACCTAAGATATATGACACATGGCATATAAGTGTTATAATACATCAATTACATGATAGTTCTTGTGAAATATATGTTGACAAATATGTGTGAGAAAAATTGTTATTATTATATTTACAATATTTACTATCTTAATCAAAAATAACGTTTAACAATACCAAGAAGGTTTATGCTTTAATTTAGACATTTTTTCCATAAAAAATTAATTTAGTTGATTTTTAACTATATCAAAGGATAAGTAATATAATTAAAATAAACAATAATAGAAATGTCAGCAAACTATATTTATAACAGAAAATAGAAAAGGTCTCCAATCAAATTATAATATTTATTATAGATCCTTGTAATCTATATGAGGGTCATTTTTCAAGGATGAGCAAAAACAAACTTAATTTACCTAGAACTCAAATTTTTTAGTATGTACTACTGTTTCCTTGAATACTAATAAGAAATATATATAACAGATGATTGCAAAATTACGTGACTGGTAATTAGACTACTGAAGAAAAAAACTTATTTGATCTCTATAAATAGAAAACTTTCCTTAAATTTTGTTGCGCTGGATTTAAATAAAAAAACCTAATCTTGTATAAATCACGTGTAAAAATACAAAGTACAAAAGGCAATAATTGTACCTTAAATTATTACCTTAAGAATAGTGAAATCTGTCAAGATATTACAATTTTTGTCATTATGTTTTGGTTTTTAGAACGAAAAGATTTTGCAAATAAGCCTCGAGCAATGCAAATTCAACACTATCCTTGAAAACGAGCGACAAGAACAAATGTGTAGGAGAATAAAATGTCCAAAGGTAAAATAACTTTTTCTATTACTTAATTATTTCAAAATTTCCGCTTTTTTATAGGCACATGACGAAATTTATTAGTTTGAACGTGTAACAAAAGAATTTGAAATGACGAGAAAATTATAATATTTTTTTGAAAACATTTTATATGACAATATCCATTGAATGAAACTTGTGCAGTGATTCATCACGTCTTAAGGTTTTCGTTAAAAAATTAATAAAAATGAGTGACCATGAAAACTTGTACGTCCAGTTTTTAAAGTCCCTGGAATAAAATCGGCAATGATGTGAGGCTTGCACAAAAAATCTCACATATTTCATTCAATTTTTTAAAAAAATAATTCAATTTAAATATGTTTAATATAATTTACTAAAATTAATTTAATTTTTTGAAACTATGAAAACGAATCAAAATGAACAATATTAACAAATGTTTTGGAAGTAACAGTCAATTTTAGTAAGAAGGCCATAATATTAATTTATCAGTATATAAATTATAAATTTCAATAAAGAGAAAAAAAGATCATAATCAAAATTGCAGAATATTACTAAAATCAAATCAAGTTAAACATGTTAATTGTCACGTACGCTTGCAAACTTGCGTTTGATGAATGTCGCAGATCGTGACAAATTCAGTATTTACTTGTGTTTAAACAGGAAAAGTGAGTCAAAGCAATATTACTATTTCATCATTCAGTTTTGAACTGAATCATTATAATTCCAATTTTTTTACTTTCAAAATTTAACTCTGAAAACATTAAAAATGAATTAAAATATTATTTTCGTTTATTTTTTCAATTTTAAAAATTAAGGAATGAAAATAAATAAAAATGAATTTTTAACGACAGAAACAATTTTAAAAGTAGATTGCCATAAATCAGATTTTCGTTCAGTGCAAATTTTTTTTTTCAAAACAGGAAATTGAAAAAAAAAAAATTTAAGATCTTTAGCACTGTGACATAGAATAACGACCAAAGAGCCAAACACATGTATTTATATTTCTAGAGATATTTTATCCTCATTTAGTGTACTAGTGACTTCATATACGCTAACATTGAATGAATACACGATAATTAGTGGTAAGAGAAAACCCGAGACCTCGGTGCAAATAACGCAATCAAAAAACGCGATTGTTTCATAAATAAATTATTTCTTATGTTACAAATATAAAGAAAAAAAATTGTTACTAATTACAATAGGCATTTAAATAACAATATAGACAGCATAGATTTTCTGTCAATCATATAGACTTTTTATTATTCTTACAGAACTTTTAAATGATCTCATCTTTTTTTTCAAATGCAGAATTTTCTCCACAATTGTGATTAAAAACTATTTAGAACTTGTTTCAAATAATTTAAAATTAGTTTAAAAATATTTGTAAGTAAGTTTCAAACTGTTTATAAATATTTTAAACTGTTTAAAACTTATTAAAATTATTTAGAACTAATTTAAACCTGTTTAGAATAGGTTCAAATACTTTTAGAACTGAATATGCACAACAAATTGAAAGTGTCAACGGCGGACGGACGGACGGACACTAAAGCCTTATTATAAGTGCTTCATCTCGTGTTTCATCAAGAAAATTATGGGTAACTGTATAGAGTTAAATGTTATTTCAATTGAAAACCGGACCAAATTCAGAAAAGATGTCGCGAATTTTAAAATTGACCAATTGCAATTTTCTTCATATTTTCTGATTAATAAATTTCAAAATTCGCACAGAAATATTTCTGTCGGATACCTTTTATGCATTTGCAATTTCGGACATACAAACATTCTTCATTTTAAGTTTTCTATCAATTGCCAATTCATATACATTCGAAAATGTGAAATTTCGACGAAAAGAAAATTCTTCCTAATGAAATTCTATGAAATAAATATTCTAAATAATTAATTTTAGAACTTAATCATACGTCCCTTATTAATTAGTAATGCTTCGAATGCTTTTTTCTAAAGCTTAAAATTGTTTCTATAAAAATTTAGCTTTTTGACATTTTTTCCCTAAATTGTAAAACATTTTAGCAAAATTTAGAACTAATATTCTTTCCGTATATTATGTAATAATTTCTTTTAATAAATGCTGAAATAGTTGATCCTAATATTTTAAGGTTTATAAATATCCATCATTAATTGAATAAAATTAATGCTTTATATTTTTATTTTTTTAAAATTTGGTTGCAATTAATTTTTATCGCGCCCAAAATATTTTCGGGTTAAATTTTCAGCGCTAACAAACTCTAGTTTCAGAAATCAACTTTTAAATTTGCTATGAACTCTTCAAAATTTAAAAAATTATCAATGGTTTCAAATATTAACGCTTCAAAATTTGATTGAGATCGATTTTGAGCGCACTTAAATTTAAATGTGTTCTAATTTCAAACCTTCTATAGATTTGATTGCATCAAAAACTTAATTCTTATTGATTTTATGTTTCTGACTAATAATATAAAATATATTTATATAATATTATTATATATTAATAAAATCAACAATTTAAAAAGTAAATTTTGAAATAAAAGGCAATTCCAATTTCATAAAAAAGAAATATTTTAAAGTGACAGTTTTTTTAGAATCATTTTTCTATTGTTATTGATCTCAATTGATAAACTTATCAAAATAGAACTGTACTAAAATTTTCGTTAAATTCCAAACATATGTGTTGAAGGTCACGTACGTATAAAAGGTACAGTGTATATAAGAAGGAAATTACACATTGAAATACATACACTATACATCCTATATTCAAACGGGCACTCATTAAGTTCTGATTTAAGAATCAGAGTGAAATGACATCATATTTCCATTCAAGGATACGTATTATCGAATTTCCACGTGGAAAAATAGTAACGTGAGTCTACAGTAAGATACACGTGTTTGTAATTTATATAGTAAACGTGTATGTAAACGCGTGTCTGTGCTGAAATGTGCCCACGTATACATTTTATGCAGTGACGACTCAGGACCGCAAACTAGCGCAGGCGCAACTGGTCATTCACGAATAAACCAAAGTTTCTAATAGACGCAGGTAGTTCAAAAAATTGTGTTCAATATATTTCTATAAATAACAAATGTTTATTGTAACAAGTTTCTTTTATTCTATTTGATTTAATAAGTCATTGACCTTATAAATGAAATTTAGAAAATACCGAATTAAATTATATAATGTCTTAATGAGTGGGACACATTTTGATAAAAGTAGAAAAAATTTGGTTGCAAAAGAGTTATTAAAAGAATCTATATACTCCGTTAGATAACTAAGAGTTTCAGTTAACTACTACACATATACAGATTTTTCTACAACCTCATTGGACAAATTTATAGGCAATTTTCTGAAACGGTCGTTTTTTGGTCCTAAAAAATTTTGGTTTAATGAATGGATTACTTGCTAAAAACCTTTAAAAATGGTAAAATATGAATAAATACCCCAGAATTCAAAATTAGTAATGTTTATTTTAATAAATTTTAAACTTTATTATGGATTATTAACATTTTACAATTATAAGCAGACATCTGATGAATATGAAAAAATGAATGAATTTATAAACAAGCAATTACAATGCTTGGGATTAAAATAACTTCTTTATTTACCCATTTTTCTCGTTTTTTTTGGTGCAGTTGATATTTTTCTTCAAATTTTCATTTAGATTTAATCAACTTATTTAACTCATTTTGAATTCCTTTGTAACTTTTTGGTTAAATTTAACCAAGATAATACACGAAAAGTAATTTGAAAGAACTTTATTTTACTAAAATAAATGCTATCGAGAAATAAAAAGTTAGCCGTACTCATAGAAAATAAAGTAATTTTTAATTATTCCACTAATTTATACTTAATAACTAGATATTTGTCTGCCCCTTTTATATAATAAATATTGATGTCCAAAGTTCAGGTAAAAATAAAAAACACATTAAAAATTCGATTCTTAACCTCGTTCTTAACTATTTTCTTAAACCTACTAAAACTCCATAGAAAAACTATTTCGATTGCTTTCAATCCCTTTATTTTTCAAATTTTCCAACCTCTCACCTGACAAAACATAAGCAAATTTTTTTAAGTTTTTAAAAACTGTTTCATATTTCTAATTTTCGAAAGCAACATCTTACCATTTTGCGAGCCATTTTGCCATTTTATAGAAATGCGGAAGGTGGCCTACTTATTAAGACATTTCCCTACCATTGGTAGAAAGAAACTAATCCTTATCACCGTTTAAAATATGACAAAAAATTAACTAATCAGAACTTAATGATGTTTAAAGAATAAAAAATACTTTTTAATTTAATTTTTAGAGCTTTTTTGTAAATTTTCCCAAAAATTTATCTAAGTTCTTAATTTTAATTGTCACCCATTACGAAGAAAGGGACCTAAGAAGCAAAAAAAGTTAGATTATGATCAGTGATAGTTTTATCTTGATTAAGGGCGTTGCAAGGAGAGAATTAACATAACCTTAAAAATGCTTTTCCAGGCAGCGTACAATTTCGACACTTAGCCAATTTTCTTCAGAAACAAAAAATGTAATTAAAAATATGACCATAATTTAAATTTTATGCAGATTCTAAAACTAATTTGACATTTTAGAAATATGTATTATTTGGGCTTTAATTTTTGAACAAAATATTGAAAATTATAAGCAAAAAAAAGTACATAATTTTTAATATTTTGTTCAGAAACTGAAACCCAAATAATACATATTTCTAAAATGTCAAATTAATTTTAGAATCTGCATAAAATTTAAACTATGAATACATGGTCATATTTTTAATTACATTTTTTGTTTCTGAAAAAAATTAGCTAAGTGTCAAAATTGTACGCTGCTTGGAAATATATTTTTAAGGTTATGTTGATTCTCTCCTTGCAACATTATTTTGGACGGAATAGACTAAAACATCAATGGTTTAATAGGTTTGTATTCAGAGTTGATTTCATTAGTGCATTTTTATTCCAAAAATCACAAACATAACCTAAAATCTTTACATAGCTTATTAGGTTTCTTTCTTCGTGAAGCGTTACACTTTATTATATAAATATACAAATAAGATAGCCTCTATAAAGAAGCAATGTGTTTATAAAATAAATTTAAAAAATTACTCACTCAAATTAAATAGTTTAAATGCAACTTAGCAGCAGTTTTTAATTTAGTTCTACAATTTTAGGAGTCGTTTATAAACCACCTGGATATTTTTAGAAGTAAAAAAAATCTCCACGATTTAATGCATTTTCTGTCAACTATGGGGGAGGTGAGGGAAGTTAAAAGTTTGTGAAATACTGTCTACGTGGTATATAAACGAGGCCCCTTTATAAAAATTAAATCATGAAAATAATTGAATTATTAATACCTGTCAATCCAATAATAATGAAACTTCTCCTTAACAGCGGCCGATGTACACATTGCGGAATCCTGCTCATAAGTATCCCCACTTCTACTTCTCTCTGATTAATCTTCTTTTACGAAATTCAAAAAACACAAATCACTTTTCCTTTTCTTACCTTGAAAACTCCTCCAGAATTCTTACTCCTTGAAAATAAGCTATGTCCAAGAAACCGGACACTTGTGGACAGATTTCTGAAAAAAAAAAAAAAACAGAATAAGCAGATTATTAAACGTAATAAACACATTAAATTTATTATAGGGGAGACCACTAGTAAATATTTCCAACAGGTGTAATTATTTCTAACTACAGTAATTAATGAAATGTTTAACACTAAAATCAAGCTAATCTATTCAAATAATTATCACAATCGTCAAAATGGGCCTAAAATTAACCACTTATTTATAATAAGTATTTTTATAATACGATAAAAATTTATTTAAAAACTACCTCGTGCCAACAGTAGATAATTCTTTCTTATTTAAAAAATATAAATTGTTGAACAGCTTTTTACCCTTTAATATAGTTCCTTAATACGTATTCTTGAAAATAAAATTAATTTGTCAACATAAAAGTTGTTTATTCTTTAGTAATTAAACAAAATATTAGAAATACGAGAAATCTTGTCACGCTTAACCAAACCTATAAGCAACTAAGATAGCGGGAATTAGTTACATTTTATGAAGAAGTGTTCAAAACTAAATTAAAATGTTTTTGAAAACCAGAAAATGCTGTCAAGACATAACCTCAACTTCTGACAGTTCTATAATGGATTATCTGCTGTTTATTATTTACTCTTGAAATTCACACTGATTTATAAAATGTGCACAAATAGTTATGAATAAGGAAAACTAACATTTCGTGGTGGCATATATTAATTCTTAAGAACACTGTTAGAAAAGACTTGAAAATTCATGCATTTTTCAATTACATGAGTTATTGAATTCACATTAAATTCAGGCTTGAATTAAAATTCAACAACACGTAATTGAAAATTCGTATTGTTATTGAAAATTCAAGAACATGTAATTGAAAATTCAAGTTCACGTAATTGAAAATTCATATTGTTATTGAAAATTCAAGGACATGTAATTGAAAATCAAAGAACATGTAATTGAACATACATATACTGTTACTTAAACATAACCTATTTTTTTCTTGTCAGTTGTAAACAGAACAATTTAATAAAAAAAAGTTTATGGACATCAAAATTACATTTAAAAAATTATTATTGTCAATAATGAATGTATTTTTTATAATAACGGACAGTTCGCAGTCATTTCAAAGATATAATTTGTCATTGTCATATAAGTACCCAATCGAAGTAATAAATTTCAACAGTCCAAGATGGCCGAGGTAAGAAAGGCGTAGATAACGATCCGGAAAACCCGGGTTCGAGTCCCGCCTCGGGAATTTTTATTTTCTTTTAAAAAAATTTAAATTTGAATTTTCAAAACCGTGTTATTGAAAATTCAATAGCACGTATTGTAAATAACTTCACTTACAAGTTATTGAAAATTCATATAGATATTTTTAACAGTGAAGGTTCCATCGTAAAAAGAATTAGTATTACCATTTTAATCAAATTTGGTCCACTGGTACACGGAAAGAAATCTGGTAGAATTAAATCAGTTGATAGTTCGGTAGATTTTTAGTATCAATAGATAAATAGAATTTTATTATCTAATTTGACTAATATTAATATGAAAACATGAAAATATTCTGAAGAGCTTGAGATAGGAAGAAACCAACAGCCATTTATAAAATTTCCATCTATTTGATATTAAAAATGCTCGTAGGCCTTATTACAATTCCATCACACGCCAGCTAATATTATTCTATCGGCCACCACTAATTTTCAGGCCAAGTTTGTACAACACAAACTAAGCTTTATATACATGTATGAACAGGAACACACAAACGCAAGCAATACAATGGCTGACGGATCAGCCATCAGGCCATCAGCCAATGTATTGCTTGCGTGTGTGTGTTCATACATGTATATAAAGCTTAGTTTGTGTTGTACAAACTTGGCCTGAAAATTAGTGGTGGCCGATAGAATAATATTAGCTGGCGTGTGATGGAATTGTAATAAGGCCTACGAGCATTTTTAATATCAAATAGATGGAAATTTTATAAATGGCTGTTGGTTTCTTCCTATCTCAAGCTCTTCAGAATATTTTCATGTTTTCATATTAATATTAGTCAAATTAGATAATAAAATTCTATTTGTCTATTGATACTAAAAATCTATCGAACTATCAACTGATTTAATTCTACCAGATTTCTTTCCGTGTAGATAATGGTTTTATAATGATGCAGTTAAATTTATGAGACCTCAAGGTACTTGTGCAAAAAATTATAATGGTTTTCGTTTTGAACATTTTACATTGAGTTTTATGGCAATTGAGTCGTTTGTCATATATATATCCGTATTTTTACATGTATTTTCAAAAATACCTTGCGGTCTCATAAATTTAACTGCATTATTATAAAACCATTATCTACCAGTGGACCAAATTTGATTAAAATGGTAATGTTAATTCCTTTTACGATAGAACCACCTTAATCCTTGAATTTTAATAATAACGCATTCACGATCTTTAAAAAATGTGTATTGTTCATGAAAACTATGGATATATTTCAGGTTAATTTTTTTTTCAACGTTCAAAAACGGTTTTTTTTAATTTTACACGGTAATTATTATTTATTTACTTTCAAAAAAGCATTGTTAGCTTACCTTATTTTATTCCTAAAATCTTATTATAATAGGCTAAATTACAATTTTAAAATAATTTTTTATAAAATTCAAATTATCTACTGATGGGTGGTCTACCCTCTAAATGTTTATTATAAGTTAAATGTGATAAATGTATTTTAAAAATGTCTTTGATTATAAACAAACTACGCTTAATTACGATAACTACTAGGAAGATCCAAAAAGTAGACAAAAATTAAAAATTTTATGTTCTAATCATCCCAGATTTGTTCTAAATTGAATATCTCAATTTTGTATATTTCGAAATCGTAAAATATTTAGAGGTTACTCAAAATTCATGAAATTTTCCATTGATGCCTCCTGGGAAAAACGCACTTTTCCGTAATTTTCTTTTTAAATCGTCAAACATCCCTTAAATCAATAATGCAGTTCTTGAAAAGCCAATAAGAAATATAATTCCTAACGTCTTACAAAATTATAGAATAATTATATTTCCATTAAATTCTTGATATTTAATTGTCAAAAAATAAAAAATAAATATTTGTTTGTAATTTGTTTATTTCAAATAACTACATTCAGAGATTCCAGTTAATAATAATTAAAAAACAAAATTGGACTCTATGAAGTGCAACATTTTGAAACAACCTGAGAACTTATATGTGCCTTGCACCTACTCAGCTGTTCCTGTTCGCCCTACCATAAAATAGGAGGGGGAATTGGCGGCGCGGCGAAACGCGCTCAACCACCAGCAACCAGATAGTCTACGAAATACAACTTCAGTCGTTGCTTGCACAATGGCGTACTCGGATCGTGTTTGTTTGTTCTTCTGCCGCCGCTGTTTCTGAGCGGAGGTCGGCCCAACGTTGGTCCGTCCGTTGCGCGGATTATCACATCTTCTTCCGCTCCATTTTTCTCCTCTGCTCAGAAATTCTTCTTTAATCGATTTAGCACTCGTGTTACGTCTGAGAAGTAAATCAATCAACGCATACAGAAAAAAATACCAAAGGAGAATCCTGTTCTGTGGGATAATATTGTGAGAAGAAAAAAAAAAAGAAAACATCATTTGCGCGCGCGAAATCAACGGTCGCGAACAACGTCTTGGAAGAAACCAACCCCCGTTCAGGAACAATCGGCGACAATTGTTTTTTGTTGGATATCACTGACAATTGATTAATGAATCTTTACAATTAAAAGGTAAATTGTTACTCCAAAATACTATTTTATTATCATTTAATAAGTACAATGGAAATTTTATTTTTACCAATGACATCTTCAGTGTCGCAGTTGCTCAGTGCAAAGTACAGTGGCTATCGATGAGTTTTAATCGTATCATGCGTATAAATTGATATTTGTTTACATGAATTAACAGAGTCTGTAAGTCGAGTAATTCCGTTAACAATTGATTAAGAATATTTAATTCAACTCTTTTTTCGAATTGAGATTTTTCTAGAAATGAATCACCGAAATATTTTTACAAGTTTACGAGCACTAATTGCCCCACTTTATGAGAAACTTTTTCATTATCAGTTTCAAAAGCATTCATCATACCTTATTGCAAGAATTCCAAACGTGAGTCAAATCAGGAAGTTACTTCTAAATTGTTTCGCATAGCAAATGATTTTATAGCCAATGCAAATTTTATTGTCATTTTTTAACTTTGTGTTTGACATTATTAGTAAGAGCTAATAATAATTAGAGTAGATTTCCAAATTTTGTTCGTTTCTAAATGAAGACCTAGTTTAAATGTTATATTTGCTGCATGATGATACGTATTTATAATGAATTAAAATCTAGTTCGATAAAAATGATTTTTCAATGTCATAATTGTAACAATGTACAAATGGACACGCATGCATATTATATACAATTGTAGGTACACGTTGATAATCAAATTTTATATCAGTATCAGTTTATGATTACAATACTGTTTATTAAAAAGTATTGTAGTCAACTACAGCTGATAATTATCAGTTGCGGCATTTATATTATTCAGGTAATTTGTATATTTTTTAATTAAATCATTGTCACTGGTCTGTGAATCATTCAATTGCGTGATATATCATCATTGCCCAATTATATATCATTCAATTGTTATATTATATGTATTTATATATATCATTGTTAGGTATTCCATTACTTGATTCAATTGATACATTGTGCAACAATGTTATCCTTTTATATGTCGTTTAATGGATGCACGAAGAAAAAAGATTAGCTTCCATGGCTAAGAGTTATAGGTACCTTAGCTAACCTTAATTGCTATTATATGGATATCAAGTTTTGTTTGCTAACACAACTAATGAAGCTAATTAAGCACAACTAATTTTGCTTGCCTTCACAGCTAGTAATAATTAGCTATCATCGATAAAAATTAGCTACCCAGTGAGTCTCATTCTCTTCACCCAGTCTCAGTGAACATTGTTATTTCCTTCTTTGTTGTTTAATTGGTACATGGTTACTCCTTTATATATCATTTAATTTGTTTATTGTTACTTTTTTCTACATCACTTAAATAGTATGTTGTTACTCCTTTCTACATTACTTAATTGGTACGCTGTTACTTCTTTATACATTGCTTAATTGGTAAATTGTTACTCCTTTCAGCAGTATTTAATTGATATATTGTTACTCCTTTCTCTATTATTTGGAATATTTTTACTTCTTGCAATACATTGTTTAATTCGTATACTGTTATCCCTTTCTTAATTATTCATAACGTACATTTTTTTGTTTAATTCGTCTGCTTCATTTATACTATTTTTATCTACAAAGTGACTATTGCTTAGGAGTTTGTGCTCATAATATATCACGTAATTTTTGGCTATTTTACACTCTTCTCCATGTCACACCTCAGCAAACATTTTAGAACGTCATCACGCATTCGTCAAAATTGATCGATTCTCGAATGTAATGTTCAATTTAAGTAAATATAAACTTGTAACACGTGTAAAAAAAGTAACGTAAGTGCTATACCCCTCTTACTTTATATGACACTTCGTCACAAATCTCTGATCCCCCACCACCCCTTTGAAACATATATATGAAGATGTTTGGGTTGGAAACTTTGTAATATAGAATGTTTTAAGTAAGCTTGTGTAGCCACTTTTAAGATATTTCTTTTTATAGAAAAAGTTGTTTAATTAGTACGCTTTCAGCATCATTGAATTGGTTTATTGGTAATTCTTTCTGCACTATTTAATTGGTACAACGTTATTTTTTAAATATTTTTTAATTGGTACAATTCCATTTAAGTAAGTTCTTTACTACATCAGTCGATGTATGTATATTGTATATTATTGATGCTATTTTGAATAATATATTGTTACTACATTGTATGTATACTATTGTTTCTACATTGTATACTATCCTTACTAAATTGCACACTATCCTTACTAAATTGCATACTAATCCTTACTGAATTGTATACTATCGTTACTATATTGCATATGATCATTGCCTCATTATATGTATGTTTTTCACCTGCAACATTTAATACCATTGTTACTTAATTTTACATAGTATTCCGTTACATTGTATTTTGTTTAATTGCCTCACTGCAATTCAAAAATATTGCACCATCTCGCACATGAAATTGAAATGAAATTGAGTGCAAGTTTAGGTAAAGTTTGAAATAAGAGATCTGGAAGGACAATGTAGTTACGCTTTATTAAATTACCTAGCATTGTTGCATCACATTATACATGTATAGTTGAATTTCACGCAATATTCATGAGTGATAACTGAAACAGCGTCATTTTGACCTTAACGAAGGATATTTCTTATCTGTTAAGAAACGATTATTATTTCGTCACCTTAGGCATTTTCATTCCTTTAAACTTTCCAAGATAAGTTACTTATTAAGCTTCGGCTATTCCATACAATTCTTACGTGTTTCCGAATCATTATAATTATTCCAATTTTAGTGTCTATTGATAATGTCGCCACCTTGCTTCCAAGAATTTAAATCTCATCACAATTAAATTTCCCGTTATAATTAAAAGCTGAATTATACTTTCAGTATCAGGAAACTAAATTTTATGACACGTAGCTGTCTTTTGTCACGTTGCTAAGATCTTCAACAAGTAGTCACCATGCAACTCTCTACTTCCTTATTATTGTCAATTTTAATTATTAATTAATTATTCTATTAACAAGCAATTAGAAGTCTTGCAACTAATTGAATAATTAACTATTTCAACTGTATTCTTATAGCTTTTATTTCACAAACTAGTTCTGTAAACGTTTTCTTTTTTAATTCCAATTAAACATATATGTTTCCTGTTTCTAAATTTCGAATTGTCAGCGATTACAAATGACTTGAGAAAACTGGTTTCGGATAACAGATTGCAAAATATTATTTACGGGTAAATAACTAATAGGAACTTGCCTAAGGTTGGGATGCAATCACTATTCTTTGCAATCTTTGGATTGCACAGAGACCATTTTCTTAATTATTTTTCAAGTTTCTCAATTAACTTTTCGCAAAAGGAATTTTCTTCTCGTTTCAGAAATCAATTACGAAAAACTTTTCGCCAATGATAATTGGCTACAATGTATGTATAATTTCTGTCACATTTATAACAAGGAAAAATCCACTTTATTTTTAGATATATATACGTACATAGATATACTTTATGTTGTAGGTATTTTCATATCAAATTATAAGTATTAGCGTTTAAATTCGGTTAATACTTATAATATTTTAATATAGTTTCAAGTCACTTGAAAGACAATGCAGTGATATAATGTGCAATTAACATATTCTCGTTTACACGTTCTCGATTGCAACAAAATGCGCATAATCATGCGTTTCGAGGCTAGAAAAACTCAAGTGCACAACATCCTGTTGACACTGTCAACTAGCAATATTCTTGAGAAAATTTGTTAAACCAATTTCTGACACTGTCCGTAAAGGAAAATGTTCTATTTTTAAAATTGATATTCTGTTCAATAAGAACTAAGATTTTATTACTGATTAAATAGATAACTAATTTAAATAGTTAAAATAAACAATTAACGATAAAAGAAATACGAAGGATTAAAAATACCTAAAATGTTGCTATGATAATATAAAAAATATTTAAGTCTAACATAATGTGTAACGGTCGTTTTGAATTAAATCTTGCACAGTGTATGCGGGCACCTTACAGTCGTACCCATGACCTTAACGAATCTCCTCCGGAATAAATTGTGTAAGAATGCGAGCGCTCGGTGTCGAAAGACTGGCTTTTGAAATTGTCGGTGATTCGTCGCTTCGACAAACGAATATTTTAATACAATCGAGTTTTTTTTCCTTTTTCAAATGGAAGTTTCGTTAGAAATAATTTCTGCGCTTTGCCTCTGTGACGACCAAGGTCGATTGCTTCAGTGCGAATCGATGACGAAGTAGTAGAAAAATAATGTTAAACCTTCAATTTTATCGATGCCAAGTTTCTTGTCGGGAAAAATACACATTTATACATATAGATATTGGTTTTTATTGACACCTTGATTCAGAAATACTGTCCGATTACTAATTTTCTACCACCCTTGTTTTCGAGCAATGCTCCCTAGTTTCGCAACTGCATGCAATCAAGATGACACCGGACTATTTTAGCATCTTGCTTAAATTTAGTTTAATCTGCTGTAATAAGAATCACACTAAATATAGAGTTGGCGAAACTTTTTATACAGAAAATGACAGTAAATTTTTTGAGAAAGTGGTAATAACATGTTGCGAGGTATGCAAAGAACGAATAAGAATATGATTTTCACTATTTATCCTACATATTTTTACGATCTTTTGTTTTCATTTTAAAACTAAAGACGTAAAAGAAAAATTATCATACGAATTGAATCACGCTTTTCCATATCAGAAAAAAAAGCAAACATTTAATAAAGTTACATCAGACTGTTTTTGAAAAAGATTATAGTTTAGGAATATTATCATTTCCTCTCGAAAGTTCAACGTTTATCGGTTGAACAAACTTATTCTAATTTTAGGTGACTTAGGGAATGTCAAAAAAATCCGGATATGCTCTCCAATTGAAACGCGTGATTTTACATTTAGCAGCATAAGTTTCATAAGATATTTATTTGCTCTTAAATAATTTTAACTTCTAAAAGTGTCTGTCACTGTTTGATCACAATTTTGAAATTTCTATTTCAATTATTGATATTTTTAGCCACTTGATAAATAGCTAATAGAGCTATTTACTTAATTGAATTCAAATGATTGGAATGTAATAAAAACGTGCTGTTGTTGACACTTGGGAAATTTAAGGCGGACAGGTTGGCATGCAAAACAGCTGCTATTGCGCTTATTTTCTAAAACTATAACATAAATTTCTACAACATTAAACATAATTTCTGCATTTCATGTCAAACTTTCATAATCTTGAAACCGACTTTACAAAAAAAAGTATCATAACTTTTGTATTCTGTAACAAACTTTCATTATATATTTCGTGTCATACTCGTGATTTTAAATCTCCTCTGATATAATATCAATTTAAAAAGTGTCCTGAAAAGTAAAATGCAGTTAACATTGATTGAAATTGATTTAAAAAAAAAAAACAGTTTTACAATTGTCAAAAATATGAACCAATATGATACCAACCACAAATGTATTTTCCAAAGTCACCAACTCATTAGACAACCTTGGTTTACTTTGATAAGGATTTTCCAATTTTAGTGGATTATATAGCAAACGTATAGATAAACATATTTTACTGTCTAGACAACATGACGAGTCACTTTGTTCATTAAGGTAATGACTAATATGCCTTGACTGTTTCAGGACCTAACCATTCGAGTGACTCGACATCAACGGGTCAGTCATCTTTCGAAGATCTCCTTCCGTCCAAGGATTCCATTGAGATTCCACATAAGCGCACAAAAGCCACATTTTCAAATCAATCAACAAATTCAGCATTGACCACAAAACCTCGTCATCTACATGTTTAAGCTGTTATTTTTAACCACCCAACAAGTGTTCGTGTTTTATAACTAGCTCAGAATTTGAGAATAATCGAATTAAAAGTGAATTTCAAATACACCGCTTGATATGGTGTTAGCATAGCTTTTTAGTCATAGCTATTAGAAGAAAAGAAGAAAAAAGGTTGTGAAACGAAAAGTGTGTGTTTGTGTTAACGTGAACATTATTTAGTTCGCGCAACATGAGAGTGGCTGTGAATAGGCAGCATCCCTTACATCTCCAAGTGAGTCAAACGAATACTGGAAAGTTTCTGGTTAGAAATCATCAGGATGTGCATATACAGCATCCGAAGAAAAATGAAGAGGCACCGGTTTCACCGGATGCGTTCTCCAGCTGTGAATCAGTTAAGACTGCCCATCAAGGACCTACAATCCTTGGAGATCGGTTCCTTCTACTTGGCCCAGCTGAAGGTAGCACACTCTATCGATGTGTGGATGTGAAAACTGGTCAACACCTTGTTGCTAAGGTCAGTTTCAACATTTTTTATCTACACATTATTTTTATTTCTTTCTTTTTATTGAGTTTTAAGATTCTTTGCCAATCTTACTACAAACAAATTTAATCTTATCTAAATTAAGATTAACAAAATTGATTAATTTTATTTTTATAATTATTATTACACTGCGGTACAAAATAAAAAAAGTAAAAGAACTTTTTATCGGACCTAGTGGAGGTTGTAGGTAATGAAAAACTAACAAGAATGGTATATAATAAATCTCTGATACACCCTCATACCCTCAAAATCTTGTTTTAGAGCCAAACAACCGTTTCAGGTAGATTCATCTTGAAACTTCGGCATTTTTTACCCGAGTCAAAAAGTTTTTTGTTTGTCTGAAAGCTTAAAATACACGCTTTTAAGCTGTACAGGAATTTATTTATTATCATTTAAAAGCATGAAGATATAATATCTATTAAATTTGTCAAAGTTACTACACTTTTAATTTTGTAGTAACATCATTGAATTTTGACTTTATGAACAGTTTTTCATTATTTTTTTCCTCGTATTCATAATTTTGACTATTTTTCAATTTTTATGCATTTTGTGAATGATAATAATATTTTTAAGTTTAAGAATTACGCAGAAAAAAAAGTATTATTTCAATGTCAAAAAGCAACTAGCTTTTAGATGAAATATAAAATAGACTTGTCGGAATAAAAACTAGCTGATGATATAAATCTTTAAACAAATCTAAGTTGAGTCGTAAAACTAATCCTAAATAAATCTGAAGTTAAGCTTTAAGTCAAAATATAAACTTAAATTGAAATTGAAATTGTCTCAAAACAAGACAATAGCCATTTTAAGGACTAGTTTTTTTTCTTAAACTCTAATGACTAATTTTAAAACACTATTTTCCCATGAAATTAGTCTTTGTATAAATTTTAGTTTAAGCAATAAATTAGTCTGAAATACATTCAAAACATTTTTTTTCTGTGATACCTGATAGTACCTAATATTAAATTTATTAAATAATATTAGATGTATTTATTAGATGATTCTTAAAATCTAAAAATTGTATCTGAGCATTGCCAAAATGCAAAAAATGAAAAATAGACAAAATTATCAATACCAGGGAAAAAATAATGAAAAAATGTTTATAGCCTTAATACAGTCAAAATTTAATGATGTTACTACAAAATTAAAAGTGGAATAACTTTGACAATTGTAATAGAATTTTATTCAATTTGGGGTAATTTAAAACTGTATTTATTAAGCTTTTGATGTGCATTGAGGGAAAATATAATTTTATTAAGATAAGAGATTTAAATTAGCTTCAAAGTTGAAACATCAATGGAAAAATGATTTTGTTAACAAAAAATGAAAGTTATTTTTAAGATTTTTAAACATTTAAATAGATTATTTGTTATTCGAAAAACAATATTTGACGCCAAATCTGAATTTAATAAAATATATAAAAAAAGTTTTCATTCATTTGAACTTATATTTCAAAAAAATATTAAGTAATAATTCTATAATTAATAAAAATTATTAACTATAGTTAATAAAAATTACAGTAATTTTACGTTAAATAATTAAATTGAACATAATTACCAACATTATTTTTTGTTATTATTAATATTTTGTATTTTATTTTTAAAGCATACATATTTTATTCTTGGATCATGTCTTGGATTTTATGTATGTTATTTTGTCATAACCTAAAAATAAATTTAACAGCTAGTCAATTACTTTTAAATATACCATACACACATATTAGTATTTAAAAATTTTAAGTATCGTACATATATATATTTACTATCCGCAAAAAGCTTCAAATATTGTATTAAAAGTGAAAAATATTTAACAAATACTATGTTCTCGCTGCGGTAAACATTTAGCAGAGACCACGTGACCCGAACACAAGTTCGCGATTGCAGCGCCTCATCGCGATAAATGTTAAAAATAATTTTGAAAAATTATAAAAAATAGAAAAAAGAAGTGTCCACATAATTTATAATATTCATCGAAATAAATTTTCTGCTTTTTTTTTCAAAAATATTAGAAAAAATAGTTTTAAGAAGTGAATCTACTCAATAATTAATTCTCATGCTCTTTAATAATACCTGAAAGTAGAAAACTTTCTTTAAAGAAATCTAGATCTTTCTGGTACACTTACAGAAGTTTCTCCAGGTTTTAATAGAGTATATATTAATCTTTTATAAACGTAATTTTTTAAATTGACTCTTTAAAATTCCTTCTTACTGATATTCTATATTAAAAATTTCCTCGAATTATCAAGAAGTAAAAAGTGTTTTTTTTTATTCAGTGCGTTGATTTCACGAACGATTAACAATGTTAGCTGTCAGAATCAAAGATTAAAATATCCATCTGTGGTTCAAGAATAGAATCGCGATTCTTCATTTGAAAATGAAGAAAACAGTGTTCCACATTTATTTCTTAAGAAATGTACTTCAAGATTCGACCCAAGGTTCAATTTCGCAAGAATCTGTCAAGATTCAAGACCACTCAAGGCAATGTTTTCCTCGAGACATGGCACACTTTGCAAAAATCACCTTTGAATTCAGAACAGTGTGTAAAACGAGATAAAACTATTTTAAATATAAATTACTATTCAAATTAGAAAAAAAAGTGCAGAATAGATTTGAATTATTGAAAAGCAAATCTTTTGTTTCGCATATCAATTCATTACATGAAAATTACATCATGCAATGACAAGTAAAGGAAGTTTCTGTGTCAAGAAAATTGGAATATATCGAGAAAAGTTGGTTGTATCAAGAAAACTAAGTTGCAGGAAAACTGCTGGGATATATCAAGAAAATTGCAATGTTTCAAGAAAAACTGTATTGAATCGAGTAAAGGCGTTTGTTATTAGAGCAAAAAGAAAAAAAAACATCGAATAAAGTCAGTGAATTGAGAAACTTTTTAAATCTGTATTTCAGAGGAAGAATTGTAAAAATAGCCGCTAGACTAAATTCACCGGAAGATGGTCTCGGACCTTGGTTTGCTTTCAAAGAAGAAGCAGGATGTTGCTATTGACGAAATAATAGAGCGTTTTAAAGAAGCCTTTGCTACCTTATTTCAAAGAAGTCTAACTCTAAATCAATTCAAATAAAATAATACGTTCCAGAATACCCAAAATCAGATTTTTATCAAAAATGACTCAATAATCATTGACTAAATTACATTCTTTCGTGTAAAGTTTCTGAAATAATATTCTTTCGATATTTCTCTAATGGTATATTTTGTGCAATATTTATGTAAGGAATCAAAGAAAGTTTCTTACATAAATGATACATTACAAATTACCATTCATGCTGAAAGTAGCTTCAAATTTTTATTGTATTTGCATTTTGTTAATGAATAATTGAAATAAACAATGGAACGAAACTGAAATCAACAGTTGAAAATCTTGAAAATAAAAAGTACTATTATCAAGTTTGAAAAGTGATAAAAGAGACGAAGGATATTTTTTTCGAATTATCAGTATGTAGAAAATGTTTTTGTCACATGTAGGTGTATATATCTTGTGTTATCGCATAAAAGGATCATGGCAACAACAGGGGAAGAGCTCTAAAAATGTTAGTCTAATCGATAATTCTGATAATGCCCTTATATACTCAGACATTTGAGCGACACGTCAGAATGATTCAGTGAGAGTGCAGAAGGGTCTTTGATTTTCTTTCATTTCTGAGTCATCGTTTTGGTCATGTAATCTATTCCAAAATCTCAAATTCTGAACTCGTCCAAAAAGCTTAAATTTAAAAGAGTGAATCAGATAACATTATTTGACATTTTCCTATACAATTACAAATTTATTATAAAGTGTTTAACGTAAATGCTTGATGCTATAATAATTTTCCATTAATTATTTCAACACTTTTAGATTATTAATGCTATTAGTGATGCATTTATAAAGTAAACTTTTAATTAATCTTTGAAGGTAATCCGACGAGTATCTTAAAGTGTAATTTATGAATTGCATTTTTTTTCTTTTCTTATTAATGACAAGTGCAAATTTAATTGTGAGAGAGCACATGTAATGTACTTTTTACGGAAGTAGGTACTTTTTGTTGAAGTTGCAGCGTTTCCATTATAACGTTATACAATCAATGAGTTACAATGAAATTCTTACATCATTAATATGAGGCTGCACCTCTTCTTATTGCATGTTGTGTGCGTGTGTAATATTTGAAATATGTACCTATCAGTTATTCATAACCGTTCCAACAGTTTAGACCATTTCATTTAATTTACCGTTTAATGGAAAAAAAATTCTTGGCAATAATTTTTTTCTTCTTTCGTCAAACTTAACTAAATAGCAAAATTCTTTAATACAAGAAATGCTTTTTAAACATTTAAAAATTCATTGTAAACAATTTACAACATTCTTGTGCGTCATCAAACATGAAACACGGATTTAAATGGATCATATACGTACTTAGTTTTTAGTTACCTAAAAATAATCATTCCATAAATTATTACCGATATTTGACATTTGGTAATAAAGTTGAATTTAAATGAATATTAAACACAAAAGAGCTGTTTACTTAGATTCAAATAATTCCAGATAAATGTACAGTTTTATGAACTGTTTAAAACACCCATCACACATGGTTGAATAATTTTTCGTTTCATTTGGAAAATTTGTCCTTGACTTTGAAACAATGAAACGTTAACAATTAAAAAATATTCAAGATCAAAATAGACACCGACAAGATAAAATTAAAAAAAATTATTAAACTCTTTTGTTAAAATAAAAATTCAATAATCAGTTCTCAGTTTCAAGCGAATAAAAATGTTTAATTAATAGTTTAATTTCGCAAAACGTATCTAGACCCTTATTAAATTTACATCGTAAAGTTTCGAAATGGCAAGTAGCCTCGATATTTCGACACTGAGACTGAATATGATGGAGTTTCAAAACCAGCTGCTTCGATTTCGATTACTTTATCTCAGTTTGCTGATGTCTGATGATATACGTCTGTCGCTTTACGAAACAGTTGACAGTAAAAAATCTTAAAAAAAAAAGATGTGAGAAATATTCAGTTTTATATAATTTTTAACCAAAAAAAGAAAAAGATTGTTAAAAATGGTTAAAAACCTATAATAAACATAACAATTCCTTTATCTTTGTGATAATATTAAAATCACATTATCTAGGCAAAAGTTTAGTAATCTCAGAATTTCAACGGTATGAATGGTACATATACATAAAACGATAGAACACGTGATACAATGTATTTTTTAATCGGTCGTGAAGAAACATTGTTGCTAAGTTGATAAGTGATGACAGAATCCCGAAACGAGGAAAACAATGGGTCATAAACTTTCTAAAGTTTCATTAAGAAGACGGCTTGTTTGCACTAAGTGCTGCTATTTTATCTCATATACATATATAGAAGTGCACTGTTGTTCATTTATTTTAATTAATTAGGAAAGCCTAATTAATAATTACACGAGAATAGCCAGTCATGAGTCGTTAGCAATTTAATCAACGATCCAATACTGATGTTTTTCTTCTAACTGAAAACCTATTATACACGACCGGATGTCTTTAATGACCTTGATCCCCAGGCGATGTATTTTCGGCAGGAAATTAAATCTAAATTCTTCTATTGATAATTCAATGGAACTGATGAACTGTGTAGGCCTATAATAATTCTATTCTTAAAAATAAATCATGTGCTAACATTTCTATTAATTTCACAATTTATTGTATTATTCTCAAGATCGTTGAAAATTAAAGTAATATTTCAAATTCATCAGTTGTTTAAATAAAGTTTATTACACGAAAATTTATACAAGGTTTTGTTGAACTTGATAATAAATGAAAGCGAAAAACCTCCGAGTTCAATAACTTCAAGGTGAAATGACGAATCTTAACAAAATTATTTGGTAAAAGGAGCAATATACTTTATATATGATATTGCGGTGTTGAAATTATTTTAATCCAATTGTTCAATTAAACATTGAATTTCTAATTGTTCAAATAAAAACTAACTTTTTTATTTTATATGTTATAATTTAAATCATATTTTTTTCTATTACATACGTATATCTATTTTAAAAATTATTATAGAAAACAAATTTAGCTTCAAAAATGTTTTCAAATTCCTTTCACAGAGGGCGCATCTTAATACTGACATTAAAAAAACGGTAAACATCAATGGTTTTTAAAATAGCGATAATTATTCATTTTGTGTGGAATAATAATTTATTGTAAAAATAAACCTTAAATATTGTTCGGTCTGAAAAACACTCTTATGTCGGTCATATTTGTTTTAAAACAAGTGGCGCCTCACTGTTCGCGGTGGTAATTTTTTTTGCCAATTACTCAAGAACCGTTTGACTAATTTTGAAAATTCTTGTTTCATTTAATTCTTTAGAAGTTTCTTCAGGTACTGAACCTCTAACTTTTGAAAATTTGCAAAAATAAAGAAATTAGCCGGCTTTTTACTATAAAGAACTGAGAAAAAGTCATTTTTTGCTTTTAAATCATTTACGGAAACCATAATAATAAATATTAGTAATATTATTAGTTCAATACCTAAAGGAACTTCCAAAGAACCGAATGAAAAAAGAATTTTTAAAATTGGTCAAACGGCTCTTGAGTTATGATGTCTACCGTTTTTTAAGCCATTATTAAATTGCGCTCTCTGTGAAGGAAATATGGAAACATTTTTTAAGACCGGAACTTTTTTTCTTAATAGTTATTAACATACTTAAAAACATGTAAAACTTCTGAGAAAAAAGTACTTAAAAACCTTCTATTTATGGCCTAAAAATTTACGAACCCCCTTAAAAAAGAATAAATTTTTGCACAAGTTTAAAAAATTTTCTGAATTTTCCTGACTGCTGGACATTTGATGATTATCTCATCAACACGAAATAGGAACTATTCCAATTAAGATTAAAAAAATTACCTTATTTTTAAAACATAAATTTACAAAAAAAGTACACTACTGGCCAAAATTGTGAGACCAGTTACAAAAATGGGATTAAAAACATGACCTTCTTAAAATGTTGATAACTCTGTCTCATATTAGCGTAATTAAAATTTTCATAGACCATTGAAAAGCTTATAAAATTTGCTGTTAATTGGTCCTGTTTAAAAGCTTTTTTGCTTAATATAAATAGAGGTTTGATGTGGTTAGGGCAAGTGAATTTTTCGTTTTTTGGGAATTTTCATTGTTCAAGTTTCGCAGGCTGCATTTTCTAGAAAAGTAATTAAAAAATTTAAAAATTAAGCGAAATAAAATCTTGAATTTTTAACTTTAAAATAAGCCTAAGAAAACTTAAATATCTTGATTGGTTTTAAAGTTATAAGTAAATGTATGGTACGAAATAACGCAACAATTCTAGTGCTCGCTCCACTTTTGACTGCTTAAGGAATTGTTGTGTCTTCTTGTATTATACACATTTGCATATAACTTTTGAACTAGTGAAGATGTTTTAATGTTCTTTGGCTTATTTTAAAGTTAAAAGTTCGAGGTTTTATTAAGCTTTATTTCAAAATTTTCCAATTACTTTTCTAGAAAATGAAGCACACGAAACTTGAACAATGAAAATTCCCAAAAAACGAAAAATTCACTTGTCCTAACCACATCAAACCTCTATTTATATTAAGCAAAAAAGCTTTAAGCTAGGACCATTTGACGGCAAATTTTATAAGCTTTTCAATGGTCTATAAAAAATTTCATTACGCTAATATCCGACAAAGTTATCAACATTTTAAGACGGTCATGTTTTTAATCCCATTTTTGTAAGTGGTCCTGCAATTTTAGCCGATATAGTGTATCCGAATTAGAGAGACATTTTTAGAAAAATGATGCTAATTTGATGGTATTGTTTTAGGCATTGACTGCTGGAGACAGGGGAGGTGAAGCTCTTTTACAAGCCCACCTGCGCCTGGAAGGTACTGGAGCCACAAGCGGAATGGCAGGTGTGGTGGATGCACCCGGAGGTCGTCGATACCTTCTCCTCGAGGGTCACCACGGCGACCTACACGCCTACGTGAGGGCGCGTAGAAGGCTACGGGAACCGGAGGCTCGGAGACTTTTCTGTCAAGCCGCCAGGGCTGTAGCCAAGTGCCACGAGAAAGGAGTCGTTCTCAGGGATCTTAAACTTAGGAAATTCGTCTTTACCGATGAAACGCGGTAAGATACAATATTAAAATTAATCCCATCAAATTAATATTTAAACGTCTTTCCCTTTACCTAAACACGGCTTAGCAACCAGTGAGACAATTTAATTGATTGAAAATAACAATACAGTAAATCGTTATTGGATAAGTCATTTAAAAATCGACTTCCCTAATTTATTAAATGATAACTTATATTCTATAGGATTTGATTATTTTCGATAACACATACTAATTAACTTGTTATTGATGTCATAGAAGTGTAGTAATTCTTGCACGTGGAATAATTTTGAACCGGTGTTTCAGTGAAGAAATGGAAACCACTTCCTTATTTATGTTAAGAAAGAAATAAATTTTGAATTTAAAGTTTTATTTCAAAGGGCCATTTATCTTGTCGGTGTTTCAAAGTTCAAGGTATTTCAACCACTTAGAATTGGTTTTCTTAAGTTTGGACAAGCTTCGGTTTCTCTACTCACGAGTTAAAAATATTTCGCTTATAGCATTCCAATTTTCGACACACGAAAATTTCACGAAGTTTTTAAATATAGCTTCTATTCTGATTCTTTTATTAGGAATTTAGCACAACTTCCGGTGTGTTAGGGATTAACACAATCGGTCAAAATTCTTCGGTTTATTATTGAAACACTTTTGCTTTTGGATCAAATAGTATCCATGTAGTTATCATAATTGTTTACACCTGCGATGGGGGTAGCTCAGGGGTGGTCTCTAGGACCTCCACTTTTTTTAATTTACATTAATTACGTTTCTAACAATATCAATTCTTTTATTCTTATTTTTGATTATAAAATATATAACAATGTATTAACAAGGGTGTATCATTTATAAAATTGTGTCTTCACAAATTTATGCACCCACATTACTCAATTTTTCCTTCTTTAGAGTTCCAAAACATACAGTGCGTTTTAATGAGCCATTTTACTTGAAACTACCAAATTCGACTGGTGCAACAATTGCATCTGTTTTTTTGCGGTGAAACACCTAAATTCTAACGTTTCTTTTGTAAAAAAAAAACTCGAATGTTACATTATGTCGCTAAAATCATAGTAATATGAATTTTGCATTTCCCCGGGAAGAGGGTTAAATAAAAATTGAGAGATTTTTGATTGGTTTGTAATGATAAGTAAGTACTGTAGAATGTTGAGGAAGGGAAAAATCAATGATGTGGACCAACAAGAGGAAAGTCCATACAGCATTTTGCCACCTTGGTAAAACGGGTGTGTGTCGTGAGTCCGGCTTGCTTGTCTGGTTGGCCAATCGTGTCTTACACTCGCATTCCTGTTGCTTGAGAGTTGAGAGCTCGTGTGATTGGAACGAGAGAAAAGATACACGAGATGAAGAGATTGAGAGAGATAAAAAGGAGAGACGGAGACTTAGTTATATGAGAGAATGATGGAGAAGGAGAGAAAAGGGGATGTTGCAAGCCAGAAAAGCATATTGGTTCATCGGCTGGGGTTTTGAAACGCTCGTATAATTAGGAAACGTATGCTTGGTTCAGCCTCCTCACGTCTCACCCACTTCGTTTCACCTACATCGATTTCGAGGGATTCGAAGGACAGAAATTGAAGGATCCCTGATCCTTTCGCAAATTCCAAACCTAAGACCTTCACTCCATTCTAAAATAAGATATAAGTAAAAGAATCAAAAGGCCACTGAATACATAATCAGAATCTACATAATTCTTAATGAGGAAAGAGCAGAAATATTGCGAGAGATACATCTGTATCTAATACTTGGTCTAGGAAAAAGATACTACCATTTTAACCCTTTAGACTGGTTTTCAAGTTTTGTTAATTTGCACTTTAATACGATAAATCAATTATTGGTTAAGGGATAAAAGAATCAACTTAATTTTCTTGGATATGCACTGAAAAGAATGTGAGTTACTAGCTTTTTATCAGCCAGACCTCTCGGAGCGTTTGAAAACACACTTTGTCCAGTGTGAAATTGCGAAAATCATCAACAAAACTGGGAGATAGGTCAGAAGTTATTTCTTATATAAGTGATACAAAATTACATTTTATTTACTGATATAACCCTGGGAGATGAAGTTTTATTTTGTAGAGTATCTCACATTTGAAATAAAGATATCTTGGAATGTCAGGATTGATAAAGAATATTGGCGTTATGAAAGTTGATTAAAAGAGGTAACGTACGTCTTCTATTGACAGTACTGAGAAATCTAGAAGTAAAAGTAATTATCTGCTACTTATCTCTAATCAGTAGCAGAATTAGTAGTCTCTTTCCACAATAATTGTGAGCTTTTATCATTCCCTTGCATCTCATATGACTTCATCTTTCTCTTGAGAAATGATCATCTGTGCCATTAAAGTCAAAGTTGATTTAATTAGCGATCAGTTTGATACAATGTTCATTTCTTGACATAATACATTATTATTATATCAATGTATACAATACAATTATCCTAATTAATTTTGAAGTTATCGCGATCGTTATTTTATAATTGAACAACGATGGTTTATCGAAAAATCATCGGGACATTAAAAAATGTGTGAAGGTAGCGAGAATTTTAAAAAACTGACTATTCTGATCTCTTGTAAATTTCTTCAATTCCATTATGAGACGAGGTAATTCTGTCGAGGTCATTGAACCTCTCAGAGGATTTCGCAAAGCCTCCGATTGCCTCCTAATCTCCACGTCAGCTAACACGACTAAGAACATTGGATAGATGCTACATGAAAGATTACATGGTATTGTCCGTCGAACCGGATATAATAAAGTATACATAAGTAGGTGTCTAGTAATTTCCTAAGGTCATTCTTGCGCCACCTTGATAGAAATTGAAATACATTACACCTTTTCCTGAAAAAGAACCCATAACCGGTGCAAACAATGTTAAGCCACAATTAACATCACAAAGATATAAACAATAAAAATAAAAACAACATATAATTTGAAACTGGAGCAAACAAATTATCATAGAAATTGGTAAGAAAATGATTTTGTTTTGATGATCTTAAACTGAAAACGTTAATGGTGTTAATTGAGGATGTTATATCTGTAAAATGTTCGTAAAGGTGGCTACAAGTTTTCGGTCATTGATGTCTTTCACAATCAAATCCCAAACAAGATCCGTGATAGAATATGTCCTCATCTCTGGGGTTCTTGAACCCAAGGCTTGTGTCGATGCCTCTGGGTGAAAGTTTGCGAAGAAAGCAACCTCAGTGAATATTAGCTCGGACTCTCTCATTTCTTTCACCATCTTACTTTGATCCTCATATTTACACACTTTCTTGCAGACTTTTGCAACCTTTGCCTCAAAGGCTTTTTAAAACAAAAGAACAAACCGCCGAGTACTTCAGATTAGAATATTTTATTTATATTCAAACTATAGAAAGCTTTCTAAGCAACTCATGAAAATCTAAATATAAATTTTCATCAGAAAAGGTTCCTATTACTTTTCTAGAGTTCAAATACCTCGTTTTGAAACCGGAAATTGAGAGAAAACATTCAAGATTCAGGCGTACATAACATTTTTTTTTTCATTTCGAAATTGTGGATTGGGAAATTTAGATCTAATTAAAGACCCTTCTTCTAATTTGAATGTAATTCATAATTGATGATCAACGCTTTAATTAAGAAAAATTACTGCTGCTTACGCAATACTTTGAAGAATTTTCAGCACGTGTTCAAGATCGTTCAAAAATTAGAGTATTTCCAGTGTTGGATTATATCAATAAATTGAATAAATTGACGTATATTAAAAGAAAAACTTCTTTACAAGGAAAATAAAAATGTCCATGAAGAGAGTATTACCTAAAGTATTACGTGTTTTGCACGATTGGAACTTCCGCGTTTACTGGTTGATCGACATAGTGAAGCAAGTGTGAATATCAGGGCCGTAAAATAGTTCACAAACCGACGCAATACTGTCCGTAATTAAAAATTAATATTTTTGCGTCAATATTTTCGAGCAATATTTCAAAAAGGTTTCATTGATTTTTAAAAATCTTACTCAATAAAGCACGTTAATTTTTGTCAAAAATAGTCATATTAAGGTCACTCTTGGATGTTATAATTAAAATAAAAACTAACCGGAACTGACGAAAAATAAAATGAGCCGGATCTATTCGAAATTGGGATAGCCGGATTTGATTGAAATTATAGTCTAATTGAAATAAGGATTAATTGGAATTGAATTTGACTAATTTCTAGATAGTGAAGTTTTGGGTATGAAAAATAAAGACGATTAAAAACCCGTTTTATTAAAATTTCCAAAATATGGTCGGCCCTGTAAAAGACTCTTGATGTCTTTCGTCAGAGATTTCGTTGCCTTTTCGTTGTGAGCGGCAGATTTACCAATGCAACGGTTTATGACGATGGTGTCTCAATCGCGATGCTCTTGCTAAATTAAATACTTTACTGTCCCGCTTCTTCTCGAATGAACAGATAGTACACACTTGAGACACGTGTGTCGACTTTCCAACTCATTATCTTAGAGAATCAGGCTCAAATTAGGCTCATTACTTAAACAACTGCCTAAGGATGTAATTTATTCATTTCTCTGAATATTCTTGCATTCAAGACAGATATAATGTACATTAAACAAACAATAAAATACATCCTTTATTACATTTCTTTAAAAATATCGGTTATCTTTGTTAAATGTACTGAAATAATTATGAAACTAAAGCAAAGGTGTTTCAGTAATAAGACAATCTTTCGACACAATATTGTAATTTGATATTTCAAAAAAATAATTCTGAGCTCACTGAAAGCTCTGTTTAGTCTGTCAATTATTGGAAATATGACAAAATGAATTGTGTTTTTCTTTAAATTTTGATACTACTGGAGGTTTGATGAAACATTTATTGTTTCGTGTGGACATGACCTCGTACTGATCAATAAGACTCGATGATAAGTAGGTCTCTCAGGTTGTTCGAAAAGCAGATCAAGGTCACGATTAGGACAATAATGGATAGTATTAGACACTTTTTCCTTAATTCTAAAAACAGCCTTTTGTACATTATGGGGTTTTCGATTTAACGTTGAGAAAAATATTACAAAATATATAATTGTTACTTCGATTTCTGTAATACGTATATGTGAAGCAAACAATTGAATCAGTTCAAAGGAAGAATATAAATAAAGCTAAATAATTTATAATTACTATATATATATGATATGATATGAAACAATGCATATTGCATAATTAATAACGTATTATCTTAATTATTAATCAATTCAATTCTTGTGTTTAACGAATACCAGCTTATTATTTTGTCAAAAATTGATTCCAAGTTAAAAATGTCCTTATGCAATTTTGTGCAATCGCTTTGCAATCAAATGCAACTTCTACACAATTTTATCAAATCCTGATGCAATATTACAATCTATTGCAATTTCGTGCAATCACTTGCATCCGCTAATTTTTTGTAAATATTGCAACCCTTTGCAGTATTTTGCAAGATGCTGTAACTATTTAATAAAATTTTCCAATAATACTTAGAGAAAATATTTTGAACATTTAAGAATCTGAAACAAAAGTTTCATTGAAATTTTTATTTGATCTAATTTATTCAAAAATATTTTTTTATTTATCTTGATTCTAATTCAAATTTTAATTATTGATCATTTCAATTAATTAAAATTTCGTTTAAATCTAATCGCAATCAGGATAAACATTCAAAAAATTAACAATTGTAATGCATTTGGTTTTGGATCAATCCAAAATTTTTTAATGCAAATTTCAATTATTACAAATTTTGGTTGATAACAATTTTAATTATTTCTAATTTCAATTAGAAATAAACTTTTCAATGTAAATTTCATTTATTACAAATTTTGGTTGTTAACAATTTTAATTATTTTTAATTCCCATTAAATCAAATTTCAATTATTACAATTTTCAATCATTCCGAATTCCAATAAAATAAAGTTGAATTATTCCAAATTCCAATTAATTCAAATTTTATTCAGTTTAAAAAGCATTTGAGTATAATTAAGATCATATTCAATTTATCTATATTTCAATTTTATTGAATCCAAATTTAAATCAATTCGATTTTTAATTAATTCTAGTTAAGATCAGTTCAAACTTCAATTTCAATCAATCCTAAGCTTTAATTAATAACTTTTCAATAAATTCTTAATTCAAATTATCAAAATCCCAAATGATTTTAACTTTTATAAATTTGAACATACCATTTAATGTTCAAAATTAAAATTATCTCTATCCATTTAATCCAAATTTCAATTCTTTCTAAATTCATTACATCTCAAATTTAGTGTCATACTTCATTTATCAGATTTATTATTTGTTCGAACATTTAACTAACCGAAATTTCATTCATTAGAGTTTTAAACTTCCCGAATGCAGAAATTACAGAATATGCATTTGCCCGACACACGGAGTGTAGAATTTCTAAAAGAGTTCGCTGATTGGCCGGTAATATTTCCGGAAAGATTTCCAGCCAATCGGATAGCTCCTTTAGGAACTCTACATTCCGTGTGAAGGACAAATGCACATTCTCGAATTTTTTGTTTTCGGGAAGTTTAACATTATGATAAATGAAGTTTCCGCTATATAAATATTCAGCCAAATAATAAATCTGATAAATACAGTTTTTGAGAGAATTCGGATTCCCAAATTCAATTGGTTTCATATTTTTTAGGGACAGAACAGATTTAAATTGATTTTAATAAAGCTGGTTACACCGTGTACCTTAAAGATTTATACCAATATTGAGGCCGCCAAAAAAATACATTTCTTTGAGAATTTTTTTTTTTAGACTAAAGGTCCTAAAAAAAATTTTTATTTCTCTACTACACTTGTTTTGACTTATTTTCCCAGATAAATCCCGAGAAAAATTAAAAACCGAATTATTATCCACTTGACTAATTATGTCTGTAACTCTGCAAATATTTGTCGCATCTTAATAAAAGTTTTTTTTTCACAATAGTCAATCGTATACACTTTAAAAAACTGCAAGAAAAGAAATCAATTGTTTTAAAATCAGGACTTGATATAACCTCTTAAGATACCCAATTTTCGAAAAAGCACACGCACCTAAGTTAACTTATGTCACTGCATCTGCGCAGAAGTTCGTCACCATGACAACTAACTTCTGCGCAGAAGCGAACATAAGGAAAGCAGGGGCGGCACAACAAAAAACTTTCATGTATCGAAATTTCATCAGGGATTAAAAAGAATATAAACGTGTCCAAATTACTGCTTTTCAAGGGAATTAAAATGTAAACATTCAAGAACAACATTAGAGTGGATTAAAAAGTTGAGACGCAACTTCACGCATACTATTTCGCATTGTTTCTCATTACATGTAGGAATAAAAATAAACCCCTTTTCAAAATCCGCTAAATACAATTTCTAATTTTAGTAACTAGCCATATATTTCAACATTAGACTAAAAGGCATTTTTTCCGTTTGTTTTTAGAACACGACTTCGACTGGAAAGTCTGGAGGATGCAGTGATCGTGGAGGATTCGGACGACAAGTTGACGGATCGTCGCGGATGTCCGGCTTACGTGGCGCCGGAAGTTCTGTGTTCAGGACGAGCTTACTCTGGAAAGGCAGCCGACATCTGGTCGTTGGGAGTTCTTCTTTTCACGATGCTTGTTGGTCGATACCCTTTCAATGGAGCCGAGCACGCGTCCCTTTTTGCCAAGATCTCCAGAGCCCAATTTTCAGTACCAGAGGGCCTCAGTTCCAGAGCTCGATGTTTGGTTCGTGCCCTTTTGAGGAGGGATCCCACCGAGAGACCTGATTCTCAAGATCTTATTCGACATCCTTGGCTAACAAGGCCAATCAAATCATCTGGAAGATCATCACACGACCAGCTCGTTCCAGAGCCCACCAATCATTCTCAAGACTGATTTTTCCAAGAGAATTCCACGCCTCAAACTGCGTTATTCTATCCTTATAATCAAACATTTCTCAATTCCGATTAATTTAATCTTAAATCTTTCAAAATTTTAATTCAATTTTTAAGCAATTAATTTCAATCAAAATTACGTTTGTCAATTTTAAGAAACAAAAAACAAAGAGTAGAACAAGAGTTCTAAATGCATTCAAATTTTGGTGCTTTGTTCTCGAAAGCTTTTTTAAATTTAGTAATAATTTTAAAGCATTTCGATTTGAGTGTATTTTGAATTTACATTCGAATTTTTCGTATTTTGGCTGCATTGCGTTGAACTTTTGTGAATTGAGAATGTCTGCTTTTAATGATGAAACCTAGCTTTAAGTTCTTCCAATGACATCGAGCCGAGGTCAAGAACGTGTGAGTTCACTGAGACAAAAATAACTTTAAAAAAAAAAATTTAATTCGCTATTTACAAAAAGTTTATTGAAAATAAGTAAACTCTAAAATTCCATTTCTTTTTCAAAATAGAAAAACAAATCTTGTTAAGAAAGAAATAGCAATAATTTTTATTTTCTCTGCATTTACAAAGTTGACTAAAATTATTTACAACTTAAAAAGTTATAAATCTATATGCATTTTTAGCCTTTGCAAAAAAATCACGTTCTTGCCTCCGGGTCTTTGATATAGTCAAGAAAAAGCGATTGTGCGTAAAACATCGACAAAAGCTTGGGGAAAGTAATTACGATAAATTACTTGTGACCAATTATTGGTCTATAAATTAATTTTTTAATTATTATAGAAATTCGAAAGTTATTCGAAAATAAAAAAAATTTTCTTACAAAATTTATTCAAGTCAATATGTTTCCAAAATTGATAAAAAATAGTTTTGTCAATATATAATTAATGTATACGAGTTTATTTATTAACATTTTTATTTTTTTTCTACTTGCGTGTGTAAATTATTTTTTCCTAGCCAAGTGAAAAAGTAAATATATAATGTAAAATTTTTTCAAATAATTTTTCACGGTTTATAAAAAGAGAAAAGAATTTGCACTTTTGAAAATTTGTGCGTTTGAATACAAGTGTCGATTTAGTCATACTCAATCGTTTATTCAATTAGTCAAAAAATCGTCGAGTCATACGATTTTTCTATTTCACGTAAATATTTTTATTTAAATGAAATAAATTTGAAGCAGACATTGTTTGCGTAATTTCCTATGTTTAGGAATGTGAGGTTTATACCGTTTGTTATTGAAAAAAAAGTGCCACTTCATATTATTCGACAGCTGATATCGTCGGATTATCGTAGGCTATTAAGTGCATTCAACTACTGGCTATTTATCGTAGATAAAATCCGGTGTAGCATTTATTATAAAAGATTACTTTTTTTCGATTGAAATAGAATTATAAATAAATTAAAGTTTATATGTGAAACTTGAATGAAGGGAAGTGTTTCCTTTCTTGCCAGTAGTGTATGTATTGAATTTTAAGGTCTTGTACATTTGTACATTTGTCACGAAGATGTAAATATGTTCAGTTTTCTAAGTCGTACAATTAGTGACGCTAATTCAGTCTCTGTATGTTAAGCGAATAAAACAATGTTTGTGTTTGAATTTAAATATGATTTTTCTTTTCTGTTCCTTTTGATTAATTCAATTATTTGTTATTAGATATAACGAAACTATTAAGAAAAAGTTAAAAATCCACCTACATATTTTTTTATAAAATTATAATTTAAAAAAAAATTATTCTAACAATTATCATAAAAAAATTAATAAAAGATAAAAAGTTGCATTTCAAATAAATGTTTCTGGTAAAAATATTTTGTTTGATGTAAGAAAAGTTGTTGAAATTTCAGAAAATCGAATTTTGTTTAGTATAATGATAAAAATAATTATTATTACTCTAAAAACTTCATATTAAATAAAAGCAAAAGAAACTAATTTTTTAATTTTAAGGAATAGTTATAAGATTAAATTAAGGAAAACGATAAATTAGAAAGACGACTTTATTCGTTAAAGGAGAAATTGGACACCTACTCGATAAAATGTTACGTTTTAAGTCATTATTTTGCTTTTGAAATAGAAAAACTAATTTTTAATCTAATTTTATTTAGACAAAATCTGGCAAATTTAATTTCGTACAAAATAAACAATTAAAAGTCATAATTGGATAAAAATGAAATATTTTTGACATTCAGAAATAAATTCACTAAATATAATAAATTTATGATTTCTCTCATTTCTCTAAAATTTTTTTTTTTTTGAATATCAAAAATCTTTAATTTATATCTAATTATGAGTTTTAATGGTTTATTTTGTTTGAAATAAAAATTGCCACCTTTCGGCTAAAAAAATTACAGTAAAAGTTAATTTTTCTATTTCAAAAAGAAAAATAATGACTAAAATCATAAACTCTTCTCGAGTAAGAGTTTAATTTCTTCTTAGTAGGAACGTTTTCTTTAATAACTAGCTTTATAAAATTTGTGAATGATTTTAAATTAAAATTAAAATTTGGATAATTTGAAATTTGATAATTACGATTAAAATATGGATAAATGAAAATTCAGATATTTAATTAGATTAAATTTTAATGACATTTTTTTAAACAATTACAGTTTAGATCTATTTTTCATATATTAAAATTTCGATTAATTAAAATTTTGTTAAATTGAAATATCGATTAATTAAAGTTAATTATTCCCATTAATTAAAATTTGGATTAGATAATTGAATTTCGGGCTATTGAAAATTATAAAAAAATGAACCGGTGTACAACTGGTTGCATATCCGATGCTAATAAAATGTCCAAAAATGTTCAGATGTAAGAAGAAAAAACATTCAACAGGCGTTACATATTTTTACTACAAAATATACGTATAAAATTATCATATGATCCTGATTTTCAGTGAATACATTTAATTTACACGAAAAAAAATTAATATCTAAATTTAAAATTCAATATGAGATTCAAGCATAATCTAGGGAAATATTTTCAAAAATATTCCAATTAATTATTATATTTGTTATTATTTTAATTTTAATATTCTTTTAAAATAATTTTAATTATTATTAATAATTATATAAAAAAATTATTATCTTTGATGGAATTTGAGTTTTAAAAATGTCAAAACAATAATTTTGTTTATTAAAACGTTCACTTTAAGTTTATACGAATATCTATTTTTACAACTCTTTAATGCAATTTTTTAATATTAGAATAATAAATAATATTTTAATGTTATACATTGTATAACTTGTCATTTTATAATAGACCATTATAAATAAAATTTGAATTTATATTATTTAAAAATAATTTAGGTATAGAGAAAATGAATTAATTATAATGTATGTATTTTGAAATTTAAAAGAAATATGGTAAAACGTTTTGTTTAAATAAAGTAGTAGAGAAAAATAATTATTTTTTGAAAGTAAAATTATTAATGAAAGAAAATCGATTTAAAATTTGGTCAAATTTTCTATCCCACAAAATGAATATTTTTAAATATATTTCCGAATAATAAAATACATTTTAGCATAACCTTTAAATAGGTTTATAGGTTGTCAAATGAACATATCTTTAAGTTAGAGAATTGATAAAAATGGCATTTTCTGATATAAAGTTTTGCAAAATAAAGAATAACTTATTATAAAAAGTTTGATTATAATGCTTAATTTACATATATTTTTAATTATTATAAAATTATAAAATGTCATTTTCTGATATAAAGTTTTGCAAAGTAAAGCATAATTGACTATAACAAGTTTGATTATAATGCTTAATTTACATAATATATTTTTTATTATTCTAACTATTAAACTAAATAATACTAACTTTTTTTTACTTAATAAAAACAAATTTTTTAACCTCCTGATTTTATTATATTCAAAAATAAAAATTAAATTTATTAAAATAATTATATAAAAAATATAATAATAATATACCCAAAATTTTATTCTTATAAAAATACTAAATTCTTAAAGTAATTCAAAGATGTGCAGAAAAACTACAATTAATAAAAATTGTTGAAGCGCAAGAAAAAAATAAATTTGATTTCACAGCAAACTGATATTCACAGTAAAAATTTGTTGCCAGAACTAACATATCTGCTACAAAAGTAAGTATATTCTTTGTCCCTATTATATAGCAAATCTCTTTTATGCGCAAAGGAAATAATTAAAAACTTGGGTAAAACGCTTAAATTTAAATTCAGTCATTAATCAACCAAAGAAAAATGAATTTGAACAATTTTATTTTTCAAAATAATATTTACACTTAAAACCAACATTAGCAAAAAATAAAATTCTAATAAATCAATTTTTAAATTATTTAAGAACTTTTTGTCAGATCTGCTTTGATAGGAGTCTGTTTGATATTAACGCTGTCGGACGATGGATACTTGACTTCTGGAATAATTTCCGGTTGGTCAGCAGCTGGAATACTTCCTTGTCCTCTGGTTATTCTAATTCCAGGAGAAGTTAAGCCACCCCACGAAGGTACTAAGAGCTGTTGATGAAAAAACACATTGAATATTAATATTTATACAGAAAAATATCATTTTAAAAAATTTCAACAAAATAAAAAAATACTTTAAAATTTATTTTTTTATAAAATTTTTGTTATGCTACTACATATAACTGATATATCGTTCAAATTTAAGGGACACATGAATCTTCTACAAATCTCATTTGACAAAATGCACAATTTATCTAAATATATTACATCGAATCAACAGTTGTCATAATTTTAATTTACTTGAATTATTATTTCGTTTAATTTTTATTCTACTATTTATCCATTAGCTCTAATTTTCCTTTTGCAATTATTCGAATTTCTATTATCACTGTTTATTAATTAATAGAATTTGTAGGTCACCGAATTCATATTAAACAGAAATGTCATTTTACAGAATTTTTTTCAATCGACTTTCTATGAGAAAGAAAAAGAAATTAACCGAATTTTAATTTAGCAGAATTCTTATTTTTGATATAATTTTAAGTAAGGCAAATTTCAAACATGTTCAAAAATAAATTAACCAAATTTTAATTTAACAGAAATTTCATTTGAAAATTTGACTTACTTAAAATTATGTCAAATGGGAATTCTGCGAAATTATAATTTGGTTAATTTTTTTTCTTACATAAAAAATCGGTTTAGAAGAAATCCTGTAAAATGACATTTCTGTTTAATATGAATTCGATGACCTACAAATTCTGTTAATTAATAAATTGTGAAAATAAAAATTAGAATAGTAATAAATCTCAGTAAAACAAAAATTATTTCAACTAATAAATTACATAAATAAAAAAAATGGAGATGTCTACTCTTGTTAAAATAATTTCTATTAAATACCATTATTGCAAAAGGAAAATTAGAGCTAATGGACAAACAGTAAAATGAAAATTAGACTAAATAATAATTCAAGTAAATTAAAATTATGACAACCTTTGGTTTGATTCAATATGTTTAGATAAATTTTGCATTTTGTTAAATGAGATTTGTGGAAGATTCATGCGTCACAAATTTCACTGATTGGAAGAACAACATTTTTATCTACTCTTTGAAAAATCATTTTGAATTTTGTATTTCAAATAGATTTTGAAAATCCATTTCTAATATATCTGTGGTTGCCATAATACTTTTAAGGGTTAAAATGTTTTAAAAGTCAAATATTATAATTTATATGTTTATATATAGTTTTGCTAATCGATAACTGATTATTACACGCAAAGAAAATTAATTATAAATTTTATTAAAATGCTTCATAATTTAGGGGAAAAGTGCCAGAAATCGAAATTTTCATAGAAGGAATTTTAAGCTTTAGAAAAACCATTCGAATCATTGCTAAATAATTTTAAACTTTAACATAGCCTGTAGCAAATTTAATACAATTTTTTTTTAAGTTTGAAATTATCAATCTGAAATTTTCTCTTTTTGATCCTTTTTCCCTAAATTGTAAAACACTTTTATAAAATTTATAATTAATTTTCTTTCCGTTTATTATTACTGAGTACTCCTTTGTTCTGATAAAATAACAGTAAATATACTTACTGACGAAGGTGCTGTGTTAGAATTACAGGTACATTGACTGCCGAAACCAGACATTAGTCTACTCTTGAGTGAATTTAGATTAGAATGAAGATTGCAACTGCCGATTCCTCCTGAATGGACAAGTGCTTGAAGATTTCCAATCTTTGAAGTGAACCAGGAACCTTGTTGCTGAAGACCTTGTTGTTGTTGTTGTTGTTGTTGTTGTTGATAAGGACTGATTTCATAAGGGGCAGATGGTTGAACTTGGGCTTGTGAAATTCTGATAGGTTGCACTTGAGGTGTGCCAAATGAAATAGAATTAGATGAAGCTGCATTAGGTATGATCATAGGCTGCGATTGACCTTGATTAGAAATTGTTATAGGCACACTTGAAATTCTTATAGGGCGAGGTTCATTAGGAACAAATACAGACTGAGACTGAACAACATTAGAAGAAGCAGAGGAAGAAGGAAAAGAAGGTTGATTAAATTGATATGTTGGATTTTGAGACAAAGAAGACTGAGCAGAAATCAATTTCCATGGCTCAACTTGTAAGGATGGATTATTTATAAACGATGAAGTCTGTAGATTTTGAACCGATGCTTGAGGAGATCCATAGAAAATGTTTGGAAATGAAGAAGACTGGGTTGGGAAATATTGAGGGATTGATGGTTGTGAAGGTGCTTGAGATACTTTACATTCTCTTTGATTCAGTACAATTGGCTTATTTTCACAGGTAATTTGAGGTGGTGGTGGAGGAGGGGGCGGTGGTGGTTGTGATTGTATATAAATTACAGATGGGGGTGGTGGAGGTGAGGGTTGAGATAAGTAAACTACTGAAGGTTGTGGTTGAGGTATAAGTACTGGAGAAGGTGAATAGGATGGAGCTATTGGTGGTGAAGGTGGAGGTGGTGGTGGTGGTGGTTGAACTGGTATAGGTTGTGGTGCAGGTTGTGGTACAACATAGATTGGTTGAACTGGTGCATCCTCTTGACAAACCACCGTTTCCCTAGGTCCACAATCAACATCTAGACAAATTTTGCTTGTCCTTGGTTCACTTTCTACTACTCTGCATGATTTCTTTTCCCGATTCAAACTCTCATTATCAGAGATGTCAGCTGGATTTAAATTGTCCCTCTTGACAATCCTGGATTTATTTCTGTCCTCGTTTTCAGTCAAAGCAGGGTCCAAAACCTTGGGAATTAAGGGTTTGATGTTTTCAAACTTTTGAGAGATTTCTTTCAGATTCGCGGCTTTTGAGAGATTGTCAGCTTTCAAACTCTCTAATGCTGTTCTTTTGACGACCTTCTTTGTCACTGGAGACGACTGGATCAGAGTCAGTCCCAAAATTAGGAAGATTGACACTGTTAACTTCATGATTTCTCCGAATCGAGAACTAAACTCGATGGAGATGTACGTGGAACTGATTTTTACAATGAAAAATGATTGACTTAAAAAGATTTCCGATTTTGCTGACAAAGATAAATATCACGCATTTATTTTATTTGTGCAATTATTTATTGAGCACCAAATATGCACACGCAGGCAGGTACTGTTTTGATTTCTTCATCGATTGCATATTTGAGTAAAAATTATTAAGTTGATTATTTTATATACGTGATACAATATGTGATTTTGAACTTGTATTGTTTTGCAAGCAATGAGTCATTTTATTAAACGATTGAAAAGGCTTTTAACTAAAAACTTTTTAACCAACTTTTTAACTAAAAAAACATAAAAATACTTACCTGTATAGGTTTTTATAATAAATGAAATTCCTTTATACCTATACACTTTACACATATTTCACTATATTAAAAATTCATGCAAAATTTTTAGTGTGAAATTAATCACATAAGTAACTTTTTGTCATGCCTCTTAGGTCTGTAATTGTATCAACAATTTTACCATGTATCAAATTTATGAAGAATACTACGATCACTAATCTATCTTTTTTGTTCCGTTATAAAAAAGACTATCCGCGTTTGTAGTTGTCCTCTTCATCTGCTGGTAAGACAAAAGATATCAGAGGCCAACTAAAAATGCAGATAGTCTATTCTTAACGTAAAGAAAAAGTTAAATTATTATTTTTAATACCCATCGATCTATTGTGTGGGTATAAAAGAAGTTTGCTGTGATAGCAAATATTTACTTAGCAACTACAACTAATTCATATTTTCCATGTGTGTACTATTGGGGTCATACATAAAGAACGTTCCACTTTTAGGGGAAAAGGGGGATCGTCAATCAAGTGCAACATAGGGGGGGGGGGGGGCCTTGAAAATTTGTTGAACATTCTTTATGAATGATCCTTTTTCGTTAAAAATGTGCATTACAAAACATTATAGTGAAATAAGAGTTAATAATAACTTATGATTTAATGTTTTTAAATGTTAACCAACAATTTATTATTGATACTTTCACACCCCTAATTAAAAAAAATGTGCAATTTATTCAATTTTGCAATTTCTGATGTTAATTATAACAATAAGTAGAGGCTTGTCAGCAAATGGTGAAATTAACAATTGTTTATATAAATTAATTTATTAACTCTTTCATAAGTATGTCCAAAGAGTTTTGTAGTTTTTACACAATTTTGCAATTTTCTGTTCTGCGAATAATCACGTGTAAATAAAAATTATAAAATTCTTAATGGAGTAATTGTTTATACAAATTATTTCTATGTATTAAAATTTGTTCAAATGTATAACAAAAAAGTTGTAATTTTTTCTAATTTTGTAAGTTTCTATTCGGATCTCTTAAGCATAAAAATCGCATTAAACACTTATAAACCATCCTGATTTCATTCCTTATTTTAAAAAAATGTCATTAAAAAAAAAATCCGGGAAACAAGTGTTTCCATCATTTAAAATAAAATTCTAGTACAGTAATATTATGTATAACTTTGATAGAAGTTATCAGCTCCTAACACGTAAAAAACTACCCCTAAAATATCCCTTGTATAAAAACAAAATTATACAAATGGAAAAACCAGGGTAATAATTACTTTACATTTGGGAGTTACAATTCTTTTGAATTTGATGTTATGTCCTAAATTTCGTGGAGCTTAATAAGCCTAAAATATTTATAAAAACTATCTCTATACATACACTGAGAAAAAAATGCTATTGAATCTATAGCACGCGTATTCGAATACGTCCAAAAGCATATTTGATTTATTTGATAAAATATGCAAATAATTTTATAGCACCCACTTTTGAAACAAGAGCAAAGCTATAAAATTAATAGCACTGTTATAAAATCAATTACATATTTTATCAAATGAATCAAAATATGCTTTTGGACGTATTCGAATACGCGTGCTATAGATTCAATAGCATTTTTTTCTCAGTGTATAAAGCAATTATTTTCCTGCCTCTTTTGTTTGTATGATTTTTTCTATACAAGGGATGTTTTAACCCTTCGTGTCACGTTTTATAGGAAGGATTTTATTTTTTTAAACATGCTATATACAGTTTTCGAGGTAGCTGAGTACAAATCTGATGTCGGATTTCCCAAATTCAAAATGTTGGATCCAATATGGCGGACACAAAATCAAAAATTGATCGAAATATCTTAAAACTTGTTACTTAGGGCTTTTCGGGTTCACTGATAACGAATTTAATGACTTTATTGAAATTCAAAATATCGAGTCCGCTATGGCGGTCGCCAACTTAAACTCTGTGAAAATGATCACTTTTACGTTAGCAAAAATATTTGCTTCCTCGTAGAGAAAGCAATAAATTAATAATATAAAAGTTAATTAAAGATGTTATATCAAAAAAAATAATTTTTAATTGCCAAATAAAGATGAAAACATATGAATGATTTTACGAATTTTGGACCAATTAGAAACTTTATACATATAGGTCAATCGACTGTATTTTTTCGTTTGTATATTGGGAAGGAAATCGTTTTATTCAGGGCTGATAAAAATCATGATTTTTTTAAAAAAATCAAAAAATCGGATTTATTTGATTTAAATCGGATTTTTTTTTATTTAAATCAAAAATTGATTTTTTTAAAAATATAATCAGTATTTAAAATCTCTAAATGTTTATTTGTACGTAGTTAATTAAAGAAAAAATTAAAAATAACACAATAATGAAACAGTGACATAATTATATAAAAAAAGTAGAAACTCTTTTCAAAAAATTAAACTATTTACAGCCATTTTTTTAAATTAAAATAATAAATAAGAAGATAATTAAGAAAGCGTTAAAATATATTACTAAAGAGAACAAAATTTTAAAATTAGAAAAATTAGAGAATTATTTTATAAATTGAATGAAAAATCAAAAAAGTAGAAAATTGGGAAATTTAGAAATGTAAAAAAAGTAACAAATAAATGTTTTCAAAAATTCGTAATTACATATAAGATAGAAAATAAACAATTGAAAAGAAGGAAAAATGCTTCTTAGAAATAGAAAAATGATAACAAAAATTAGAGAATTAATTAAAGCGCAAAAAAGAATTAAGAAAATAGTGAAACTTTAAGAAAATTAAATAAATAGAAAGAAAATATAGAAATGTTTTTTTCCTTAATCTAACAAGCTAAAAAAATGTAAAAAGTACAAAAAATAAAATTAAAAAATGTATACAATATCAAGAGAAATAAAAAGAAAGTCGACAAAAGAAACTTAAAAATCCTTTAAAAATAAAAAAAGTTTAAGCAAATTAAACCAAACCCATTTTTATAATATTACACTTAAAATAAGTCCAACAAATAAATTTACAAAAATAAAGAAAATCTAAAAACTTTATGGAAGAATAAGTAAGTTTGCAAAAAATCTCGCAAAGAATAGACAAGTTTCTATTCTTAACAAAAAGTGAATGTTATAATAACGGAGTTGTTTAAAATAATATTAAATAATTTGCATAAAAAGAGGAAAATTAAAGAAAATTCAAAAATAAAAAGACAAATAAAAAATATCAAAAATATCAAAAGTAAAAGTAGAAAAAACTTAAAATTTTGTTAAAATAAGAATTTATAAGATAAAAATTAATATAAATAGTTTCAAAAAATTGAAATCTCTTGGAAATCTTGTAAGAATATTAAAAAAATAAGATTATTGAGAATGTAAAAAAGTATTAATATTATTTAATTATTTTGCATTAATTAATATCCATTTAAATTTGAATTAATTGAAATTTAAAAGTTGGAACAAATTGGAATATGACTTAATTGGAATTTATATAATTATAATGACATGAAGATATAAAAATGTAATAATTTTTTTGCTATCTTCATACCAAAGATTTGTAAATCGTAGGTATTTTGATCATCTGTATTAGCACAATTTTTTAAATTTTATAAAGATTAAAATATTAAATTTTTTAAGATTTATCCACAAATTTGTGGGTTTTGTTTATGGTTTTATTATAATAACGTTTGAGTATCTAACAATAAATAGATTAATAATATTTGCTGAAAATATTCTTGAAAGGTGAGAAAGTAAAAAACAATTGAAAACTTAAAATTGATTGATATAACATATTGTTTTATGATAAAAAATTAGAATTTTTGTAAAAATAAAAATTTTATTAAACTTTCAAGCAATAAATATATAATTATGATCACTGAGGTGTATAAATATTGCGCGTTTATACCTTTGAGATAAATTTATTCTTCGTATTTCAAAAATGAAAACTATTTTTATTGTTTATTTTTAGAAACTATTTTTGAATTAATATAAATTTAATTTGATTAATTCGTAGTAAAAAACGACTAATTTATTTAGTGGTTTAATATAATCTCTGAATTACTTTGATTTATTGAATCAGTAATTTTCTACTAATTGATTTTAAGAGAATATATTATAACTATTTATCAGTAAAGGAAATAAAATTTATAAGAAATAAAACAATAATAATTTGTATTTAAGGATGAGTGAAACAATCATTTGGAAGAAACGTTAGTCCAACTCTAAGTTTTTGTATGTTTAAATAATAAAACAATTAAAATTTTAATTGTATTTTGATCTGTTTATAGAAATAATTATTATGTTTATGGAAATTAATTGTTTATAAGATTGTTTATAAACGTTTATATGAAATGATTTAGAGAGAATAACCTAAAATCTGACAATCATTTCCTATGAACAGGAAATTGTAATTTTTATTCAAAAGCAATTTTCAATCAATTAATATGTTAAAAATTAAATTATTTAACCTTAAAATAAAACACAATCAAGAGCTAAATTGCTTTATTATTTAAATATGAGTTAATATAAAGTTCGACTCACTTTTCTTCCAATTGTTTAACTCATTCTTGTTTCTAAAAATTTTAAGTATTATTTATTTTTCTAATATTCAATATATAAGTAGACTGTATAGACTCGAAACTCTTATAATCAGTATAAAAGTTTAAAAAGCAGACATAATTCATTTTTTTAATTTAATTTTTCTTGGTCTATATGTTAATGAAATTAAATTATTTAAAATATTAATAAAGTCATGGTGAAATTGCATTCATATTACAATCGTGTCTTCAAGGTAATCTGAACATTTGTAATACAATTCTGAGTGTGACGTAATTCAATGATGCATTTTTATTTTTTGGATTGTTAAATACCTGATTCACTTTTGTTGCAATAAATATTGCACAACTAAAGTTACAAAATTTTTCGTAATACGATATAGTCAATATTAGCAAGCAATCAGTCGCGTTATTACAAATTAAAATTTGTCAATTCTGCATAAAAATGAATAAGTATGCATGGATTATAAGATTGCTTTTAAATTGTTCTAAAAATAGAACCACACTGAAAAAACAGTCCGGTTAAAATAACCGGTATTTCGGTTATAAACATGATTTTCCGGTTATTGTAACCGGAAATTCTGGTAAAGCTAACCAGAATAAAATTAACCAGAATTTGTACAGTACATTTTTAAACAATTTGCAACTATGAAAAGTTTATGAATTAATGAAAAAATCAAAATGTTCGGGAAACTATTCAGGATTTAGAGCTTTTGAAAAATTTTGATTGGAAGTATTCTTTGAGTTCATACAAATTTGGGATGCTTATTTAACTCAATATCTAGTTAAATTATTTCCTATTGAAATTACCGGAAATTCCAGTTTAATTTAACGGGATAATATACTTAGGTAATAATAAAAAAAAATCTAGAATTAGATAACCAGAAAATTTTTCGTTATCTGTTTGGATAGGTCAATCGAATCGTTTTGAGTCATGAAATAGGAATTTTTTCTTTGCTAAATTGTATGTTTTTTCAAAAACATTTTTGTCAAAAAAAAACAATATTTTAGGTAAAAATGAGTGCTTGAAAATTTAATTGGGTATTTTTAAAAATCTCTGCGTCTAAATTTAAATACTTGTCAGTTTAATAAGCCAACCAAATTTTATTGAAATTTACAACTCTCATTTTTAGGACACATATAGAACATTTTTTACAATTTTTTTTTTTAGAAAAGTTATCGACTTGCACAAAATGATTAAAGAATATATTTTTTCTGAAATTTGAAACTATTTCACGATAATTGTAAATGACAAAATCAGATTAAAATTCTTGGTAAAAGTCCAATTTTATTAAAATGAAAATATTCTTTTGTGTATATGTAAATTTCATTTGTATTATCTTTATGTCTATTATGCTTTTTGAAATTTGTATCTTCGTTAAATCCTGTATTACGTGATCATTAACAAATAATATCCTGAATAATTTTGAAAGATTTTAAGGCATAAATGTTATTTATTTTATGTTGCATCATATTTCTTGAAGATGTAAAGTTTAAAGAAAAGATTGTAATAAAAGAGCATAATATATTAAGCAATAAATTATTTCCCTCTTCCGGTCTTTGGAAAGATTTCTTAAAATTATTACAATTAATGTTGACTGATATTTTGCAACGTAAATATTTTAGCAGAAATTGACATTACAATTATAAAATATTTATTGTTGAGATGAGTTAATAAAAGGGACTCCGAATTTTATTTCCTGAATGTAAAAGAAGCAACATGACAGTGAACATGATTCTCCTTTTGGTTAGCATAATTGCTAATGCACTTTTTTCTAATGGTTTGCCTCAGGGCTACTGTTCGCACGGTATTGACACATACGCTTTACCATCTTGTGATGAAGCAGGAGATCAATTTGGTTACGTGTAAGTAATGACATACAAACTAATTTTTTTAAAACTTATATTACAACTCACAAATTATAATTATAAATTACACAAAATTCCCTGTAATTTCGTTTAAGTGTACCTATTCTTACTTTTTTTTAAAAAAAAGTACGCAAGTAAAGTTTAAATTCCAAACATCTAAATTTTATTCATGGACAGATAAAAGATTATATCTTCAATTAGTTATTAACGATTTAAAAATAAAAAATTCTTTAACCTATAATTTAGAAAAAAATCAACAAGTGGTTATCCTTATTAACCTGAGAAACGATTGACAATTTTCCGCACATTTTAAAATTTGTATTTCTTTTTTTAATTAATTTTCCTAAAGTGATTACTTTTTATTTTCGTTTCTCGGCATATTTTATTCTTTAAACATTTAATTTTTCTCTCTGAAGTTTTGAAAATAATTTTTTATATTATCCAAGAATTCAAGATATTAAATATTTTCAAGAATTAATTTATGAATATGAGTTTAGGTTTTTTCTCTTCTTACGACGCGGTTAAAATTCTACATAATATTCAAATTCTACAATGATAAATTCTACTCGGTTAAATTATACATAATAAAGCCATACAATATAATTTTTTATAAAGCATTAATATTAAATCCTACATAGTTAAATTCTAGAAATTTAAAATTCTAAAAATTTAAACTCTACAATGATAAATTGTACAAATTCTACACAAGAAAACTCTATAATAGGATTTTTTATAAAACAATAATATTAAATCCTACATAGTTAAATTCCACAATATAAAATTTAACAAATTTAAACTTTACAATGAAAAATTCCAAACGTTAAATTCTGCATATTAAAACTCTACAATAAGATTTTTTTAAAAACATTAATATTAAATCCTATACTTAGTTAAGTTTTACACATTTATAACTTTTTCCATTATTAAAAAACAAACAAATAAGCGGGTCTAGAATTTTACATTGTGCAATTTAATTGTGCAAAAATTTAATAAAGATAATATCAAAAATATAAATAATGTTATAAATTAATATAGTATTACATTTTTTAATATAAATTATGTGTTGATTTTAGCGGAGTATAATTTGACGTGTAGAATTTAGCATTGTGGAGTTTAAATGTGCAAAATTGTACACCATAAAATTGAACTATGTTGGATTTAAAATTAATGTTTTACAAAAAATCCTATTGTAGAGTTTTAGTGTGTAGAATTTAACGTGTAGAATTTATCAATGTATAGAATTTAATTGTGTAGAATTTTAACCGCGTCGTTCTTACACATTCTCGAATATTTTTGCTTCCTCTGATAGTTTTAAGAATTTCATATCATATTTCCAAAAATAGTCCAATTTGACTCATTTTCAACTAAAAAGCATAAATTTTCATTCTTAAGCAAATATCAGGATGTATGTGTGTGTGAGTGTGTTTGTGTCGTAACTTTTTTTGTCGCCAAGATAACTCGCAAACGCTTTAATGGATTTCAATAAAATTTGGAAGGATTATTAAGCTCATAAATATCTAAATTTGGACACAAGGATTTTTAAAAATACCCAATCAGATTATTTAAGCATCTTTTTTTATAGAGAAATATCGTTTCTTCACAAAAGTGTTTTTCATACTAAAAATGCAACATAATGATTAAAAACTTTATATTCCTTCTCTCAAAACAAATCGATTGACAAAAATTAATTAAATAATAATAATCTCCGTAAACTCCTGAAATTAGTTACTATTTATATTTATTCATTTTTTTCTGTCCACGTCTTAAAACTTAAAGTGAAGTTGGTTAGTTTTTATATTTATTCATCTTTTTCTGTCCACGTTTTAAAATCCAAAGTGAAGTTAGTCACTGCCTTTTGCTTCATTAATTTCGATTCTCTTTATCAGGAAATTTTAAAATTGTTTTAGTTTCCAGACTAAATATGCAGATGAGGTAGCCTTAATGACGAGATATTGATTATGACTAACAATGATTTATATATTACACATTTAAATGAATTTAAATAATAATTTAGATTAATAGTCGAATTTATTAAAAATTCAAATGACTTTATTTTACTTCATTGGAAAAAATTAAAATTAAAAAATTAAATACAGTTTAAATTATTCTGTAACCTTTTTAACCATTTTTGAATTTCCGAAATTTTCATCAAGTTATCAAGTTTTTTAAAATTGCTCACTATTACTCACTTTTCTCACTTTTTTAGTAAAATGCCTATTCCAACTGCGGGGGGGGGGGGGGTCTTCTGATATTAGGTGCCTGATTAAAAATTTACCTCATAAATCAATTAGTTTGTTCATATTCCAATTAATGATTTTTAAAGTACTTTTGTCAACTCTAAAGTATTATTGTCAATTTTCATGTATTTTTGAGATTCTGAATTTAATTTTTCAAATATCAATTATTCTCTTCAGTCTTTAACATAATTGCCATGAATATTTAAATTGATTTAACAAGCTTTCATTTACTTCTGTCATTTTTCAATTATTTTCTCAGCATTTTAATTACTTTTTTCTATCTTTAAATTATTGCCAGAAATATTTAAATTTTCAACACCAGTTTCTATTCTACTTTTGTCATTTTACGATTATTTTCTTCATATTTCTATTATTTTTGCAATTTTAGAATTATTTTCTACAAATTTCAAATATTATTTTATTCAAATTATTGAATGCGACCTATTAATATTTAATATAGTAATTATAATTGTTATATCCAATTTTAATTTTATTGTTACTTGAAATAAATTTTTAAATTTTATATTGTAATGGGCTTTTGCTAGTAAATAAATAAATTTTTTTACTGTCATGGATTTTTAAATTTATTATATTAGTTTTCAATTATTTTCTACAAATTTCAATCATTATCTTCATTATTTTTATTATTCTCATAAGCTTATTAAATTTGTTCATTCTTTTTCAATTAATTTCAACAAATTTCAATTATTTTCTTTAAACTTCAATTATTCTCTATACATTTTTTATTTATACACCAGCTTTTAATTATTTATGTCATTATTCTATCAGTTTCTTAAAATTTCAATTGCTCGGTCAATTTTTCAAGTACTGTCTTTAAATTTTTTGCACCAGTTATCAATTATTTTTTTTAAATTACAATTATTTTTGTTATTGTTCAATTATCTTCTTGTAATTTCAATTATTTTTGAAACTTTTCAATTATTTTTTTAAATTTCCATTATGTTCTTCAATCTTTAAATTATTGTCAGGAATATCTAAATTTTGTACACAAGTTCAATTCACTTTCGTTAATTTTCAATTATTTTCTTCAAATTCCAATTACTTTTGTCAGTAATCAATTATTTTTGTCATTTTCCAATTATTTTTTTCATATTTTTGTTATTTTTGCCATTTTAGAATTATTTTTTACAAATTGCAATTATTTTATTCAATTTTTTTTATTGTCATGCACTTTTAAATTTCTTACACCTTTTTTCATTTATTTTCATCATTATTTTTATTATTGTCAACTATTAATACAACTATTAATTTTGTTACATCTTTTTCAATTATTTTCTTCAAACTTTAATAATTTTTTTCATATTTTAATTTTTTTGCCATTTTTGAATTATTCTCTTCAACTTTTAATTATTGTCTTCAAACTTCAATTAATTTCTTCAACTTTCAATTATTTTCCTCAAACTTATAATATTTTTTTTAACTTTACAATTATTGTTTATAATTTTTTAATTTTTACACCAGTTTTGAATTATTTAGGTGATTTTTCTGAAAGTGCTCTTTTGGATGTCTCGATTAATTTTACAAAAACTATACAGTAATAATTATTGTCAATATTCTCAGTTAAAATTTAGCGTTTACTTAGTATTATAAAAAAAATAAAGCCATTTGGCTGAACCAAATCAATATAAACACTAAAAATATTTCATCTACGAAGCCTTTTTGGTATGTGTTCAATACGACTTCTATGACTAGATTAAATTTTTTAATGTCTTCTTGTATTCTTTGTAATTATTAAAAAATAGTTTCAGAAACTTAAATGGTTTTTTGAGTTTTATCTGAAGGTTTAAAACTTGTAGTCTGCTGCTTTCTAGATAAAAAAAAGTCTTTAAGCTTTGTCTTAACACATTTATAATACATGTTAGAATAAATTTAAGAGCTTAAAGTTTATTTTTATTTTATACAATTTATAAATAAAAGAAAAAATGTTGCTTTTATAAATTATCAAAGTTAAAAAAATTGGGCGAGTAAAAATTCAAATTCATCTCCGAAGCCTCGTTATTTTAGTAAATAACTGAAATATTTTGAGTATTATTAACATTATAAAATAAAATTTTGCTAAAATATTTTTATGAATAACTGAAAACAATCTTTTAATTCTATATACCTTATTTCTTATAAAAATAAGAAAATTATCTTTTTTTCATCTCCGAAGACTTTTTCTTAAAGGCACTGAGATTTTTTTTGTTTTTAATGTTTATTTTCAATGTTTCGAACAAGTTACCCTTTTTTCTATTGGAATGAAGTGAAAATTTTGGTATATTTTTACAATTTTAATCAATTTTTCTATTAAAAAAATAAAATTAATTAAATATATGCATTTAATTTTTTACAAAAAAAGAATTAAATGTTCATAGGAATAATATCTGAAATATTGTTTTTTGGTTACCTAGCAATTTTTCAGTAAATATTATTTAAACTTGAAATTATTATAAATTAATTTTGCGAACTAGTGTATAAAGTTTTTTAATATCTTTTTAAGTAATCCTGCAGAAGGAAATTTAAATTATCTGGAAAAAAAGTTTATTTTAAAATTTAAATATAAAAGGAGTACTTTCAGAAGAATCACCCATTTATTTCAATATTTCAATTGTTTTGTCAAGTTTTCAAATAATTTCTTCAAATTTAAAATTTTTTTAAAGTTATCAATTATGTTTGTCATTTCTCAATTATTATTTTTTTAAATTACAACTATTTTTGTCAATATTGAAATTAATATTTTTGACATTTTGGAATTATTTTCTTTAAATGTCAGTTTCTTCAATCTTTTTATTATTGTCATAAATTAATTAACTTTTGAATATTAGTTTTCAATTATTTATGTCATTATTCAATTAGTTTCTTCGCATTTTAATTATATCTTTAAATTTTCTATTTTTTTATAAAATTTTTCAATTAATGTATTAAATTTGTTATTTTTTTACTTCATTTTTGAATATATTTCTCATTTTTCATTATTTTTTTTCTAAATTTCAGTTATTTTTGTCATTATTCAACTACATTCTACACATATACATTTTTTTGATATTTTTTAATTATTTTTTTTAAGTTTCAATTATTTTCTTGAAAATTCTATTATTTTTTTCAATTTTTCAACTATTGTCCAAAAAGTGTAATTTTTAAACCAGCTTTTATAATTATTTATGTCATTATTCAATTAGTTTCTTTACATTTTACTTATTCCTTCAATATCTCAATTATAGTGCGAAAATTTAAATTTTTTACACCGGCCTCAAACTTTTGTTTTAAAGTTTAATTATTTTTGTCATTCTTTAATTATTTTTTTGTAACATTAATTATTTTTGAAACTTTCTAATTATTTAGTTCAAATTCCAATTATTTCATTTCAATTTTTGTCATCATTTTTTGATGTTTAAACAATTTCTTAATTAGTTTTGTCATTTACAACTTTTTTTTCAAATTGAATTATTTTTGCCATTATTTAATTATTTTACATTTATTTCAATTATTTTCCCGGAAATTAATTCCCGGATAAAATTCATAGCCATTTTTTTAACGAAATAATTTTTTTTTTTTGTTTTATTATTTTAATCTGTTGCTTCCTATATAAGGAAGCAAATTATTTTGCTTACATAGAAGCAAAGTGTACTTGAAATGAACTTAATTTTCATATAGTTTATATGTTTTGAGATAAATTTTTGTAACAATATAAGGTTGTATTAATGGTAAAACTTCTATATGTTTTAGAAGAAATGGCCCCCTTTATCAGAACGATGAAGAATATCCACTAGTAAGAGGTGATCAAAGAAATCTTCAATATCAAAGAAGAGGAATTCCACAATCTTTAAATAATTATGCAGCTGGGTTTAGACCAATGCAATTAGCTGATCACGACTTTCCAATGATGTCTACATCTCTTCAACATCAAGCATATGACAGACCAATTTCAGGTAGATATTAAATAATGCGTTGCTATAAGAAAATAAATTATAACTATTATCAAAATAAATATATTTATTTAAATTCAACGAAAATTTCTTTGATCAAATTCAGGGATAATTCATACTCTCTAAATTTCTTGGAGGAGCTTACAGTTAGTGGGCCAGGAATCCGAAAAATTTAACCAAAAATCATAATTCCTAGGATACATAAAATTTACAATTTTTAATTACTCTATCTATTATTTTTGGGATTGCCAGATACGAATCTGAAATCAAATTTTAAAAATTCAAAATGGCGGATCCAATATGGCGGACTTACATAAAATTTAAAAGATCAATAGATTTCGAAAAAAACTTAATATTTAGTGATTTTGAAAGTCGCGGATTACAAATCAGAAATCAGATTTGAAAAATTTTAAATGGCGGATCCAATAGTTCGGACAAAAAATTTTTTAAATTTCGATGAAATTTGGTATTTAATATTAATATTTATGAACATATTTTTAATAGTAAGAATTTGTTTATTATTCGCTATTCTTAAATTCTTATTGTTGAAAAAAAAATTTATCTGAGGTATCTAATCAGACGTTTTTTTTTTTTAAAGGTTATGTAAATCGTCAACCAGCAGCTTATGATGAATATGGCACATATTTTGAACCAATGAAAAATTATGATGAAATGTACGATCTTGACTGTCCATATGATTGTAGCAAATCTTCATCGAAAAAGTCGAAAAAAAATAAATCGTATGAGAAACGTCACAATGCAAATACAAAAAAAACTACAATTGATGAAGTCAATGATGAGGAACATGGAGATAAAGATTCTTGGGGCATTAGTCGACGTGAAAAACAGAAATATTATGACGAAGAACCAAATGTTGACATTGTTAAAGGCAAACGATCCACGGAAGAAGAAGGTATTAAATCTTTTAAAGCAGAAAAAGATGAATTGGAGCGAATTAAGAAAGAAGTAAATCAAGATGATGCCAAGAAAATGACGGAACAGAAAATTGAAGAAAGTGACAAAATTGCACATCAAATAATGCGTATACCAAGAAAAACTGAATAAGTCATTCATCAACTGATCTATACACCGAAAAAAATGTTCTCAATATTGAAAAGGAAAATTCATGATTCATCTTCTATAACTGAAAATCACACCTCGACGATTAATTCGATAAATAAGAAGATTTTGTGAGAGAAAAAAGATTTTTATAGTCTATTATTTTTAAATTTACCGCCAACATAAATTAATATACTAAAACTAAATTATATGTAACAGATCTTTTAGTGATTTGCTCATTTTTAAAAAAATGTTACGTAAATTACTTTTGGAAAAAAATAGTTAAGAATCAATTTTCTAGAACTAAAAATCAATATACTGATAATGCAAAAAAAAATTATTGAATATGTGTGTATAATTTTTGATTTAACATATTTTTAGTGGATTAAGGACATGTGATGAAGAATGACGTCACTTGTATAGGTAAAATTTGTCCGTAAACTTTCACTTAAAATAATAAATATTTTGACACTAAACTTTGTAGAATTACTCAAAATATCATTGAAAAGGTATCTCTGATCTAAGTTTGTTTAAATATTGCCTTAAACTTAATTTTTTAAAAAAATTAGCTGATTTTCGAAAAATTAAAAAAAATTAAATTTAAGGCAAAATTTAAACAAAATTGAATTAGAGAGACCTTTCCCGTGACATTTTGAATAATTCTACAAAGTTTGGTGTCAAAATATTGATTATTTTAAGAGAAAGTTTACGGACAAATTTTGCCTATACCTGTGACGACATACTCCATCACATGCCCTTAAGAATAATTATTTTGAGCCAGTATCATTTTGACACAAAACTTATTTTGAAGATTGTTATATTGTAGAGAATGAGAATGTTATTTTTTACAACTGCTAAATGATATTTTGTACAATTTTAAAAAATGAATTTGTTATTTTGTACAATTATTTAAAAAATGTACTTATTGTACACCCAAATATTTTGAGCTTCTTTAAAAAATTGTAGAAAATAACAAATTCATTTTTCAAAATTGTACAAAATAACATTTTTCAGTTGTACAGAATAACATTTTTCAGTTGTACAGAATAACATTTTTCAGTTGTACAAAATAACATTCTCATTCTGTACAATATCTTCAAAAAAAGTTTTGTGTCAAAATGATACTGGCTCAAGACTTTGGGGTTACAATTAAGTCCATTTTTTAAATAATTGTACAAAATAACAAATTCATTTTTTAAAATTGTACAAAATATCTTTTAGCAGTTGTACAAAATAACATTCTCTTTCTATACAATATAACAATCTTCGAAATAAATTTTGTGTCAAAATGATAGTGACTCATTATTTTTAGTTCAAAAACATTGATTCTTGGATCTTAACTATTTTTGGACTAAATAGAATTATTTTTGATCCACGAATATAATAAAAAGTAAACGAATTCTTGGTTGAAGAAATAATTTCTCATTGTGTTAAAAATAGTCATTCTTGTGTTAAATTCACGAATTTTAAACTAAATTGGTTAATTTGACATAAGAGGAAAATCCTCTTAATTAAAAAGAATTAAATTTGAATATTGGGAATCTTTTTTCTCGGTGCATATGAGCTATGTGAATAAATATGTATACTTTAGTATAGATAAATTCCAAAAATAAAACTATCATCTGTTTTGTCTTTATTCTTGGTAAAATTATAAGCTATGTAATATACGAATAAAAATATACTGACTGCACGTAAATTGGTCAATACTAAAATAATATTTGCAGTAATTGTACCAATATGTGTTGTAAAAAATATAATAAACGATGTCTTTAAAGCTCACATTCTTTATTATGCTGAATTATTGAATTTGTGTTTTTTATGTAACCTTATTTCGTCTTGAAATAAATTCTGCAAATATAGCACAAAATATCGTTCAATAAATTGTAAACAATGTGGTCATTTAAGAATTTATTCATACCTGTTTATTGAGAAATACCAACAATTTTAAAAATACATTTTAAGATAAAATTCAAATAAGTTTGGGTCAGATAGCGACCTTCAAAGTTTGTTGTAAGAAAAAGTTTACGAACAATTTTTTTCACATGATAAACAGTAGGGTGGTTCAAAAGATGAAAATTTTCGAATATTGTTTGAAGACCTACGGAAATCGACTACAAATAAAAAAAAATTACCCTGTTTTTTCTTTTTTCGATCTGACAATATTAAGGAGTGCCGCTTGCATCCCCTATTTTCTCATAAGAAAATCATTGAAAAAGTACAATTTTCTAAGAATTTGCTAATAAATATTCTTAATTTTATGAAAAAAGGATCAGAAATTTATGAAACCTCGATAAATGTTCAAAGTTGAAAAAACTTTGAATTATTATTATTAGTTTCTTTACAAACTCCCCTCTCTGGGGTTGCCTTAAAAAACCGGTCTAAACGTAAATTTAGCATTTATAAGTAAATAGGTATAAAATATAATATTTTGTGACGTTTGTTTTATAAATTTCTTTTCTTAACAAAATACAAGGCTCAGTACATTTTAAAATTACATTTAATTGTTTAAAAAATTTTAATTTGTTTAAACAATTATTTTTTTCATATTTTCTGTTTTATTTAAATACTAGCCACAGCGGGTCTTAATTGACTTCAACCCAAAAGTGCTTGCCCAGCTCAGTTCTTTCTTGATTTAGTTTCTGGGATGTCTCCTGATGATTTTAATCAAAAAATGAAAAAAATCGGTTGGGCCGTTTTTAAAAAAACTGATTTTTTGAATTTTTTAAAGAGGTTAATTAACATATTTTTACCAAAATGAGTGCAAATAATAGCTATATTGACTTGAGTCATTTAAAATGGTATCAGAAGATAGGTCCTAGGTGCTGAGTATCTTTGAGTAACTTTACACCAGAAAAGTTAATGAAAAACCGTGAAAAATCGGTAATAAAATGAGTTTTTGCAATATTACTCTCTTCCAGTAGATATAAGCCTTAAATGACCCATAGAAGAATTAAAGAGTATAAAATTTTGAAGCAAACAAAAAAAAATAGAGTGCTTTATCTTTAAAACTTTCGGATTTATGAGCTTCAAAAGTCAGATTTCAGCAAAAAATTTCGTGAAAGAAAAATTTTGTTTTAGTTTTTGGAAAATAAAAAGTTTTCTGTGCATCTAACGTATATATATCTCCGAATATAAATTAAAGTAGATTAAATTTTGAGTAAATCTGTCGTTAGGCCAATATTCTATCTCTAATAGTATCGGAGTTATGATTTTCTTAAAATGACCCTTTTTTATGAACTTTTTTTAAAAATAAATTTTTTTGAAATTTCTTTGTTTCGCATGGTGTAATTTTAAAAATGCTCTCATCAAATAGTTTTATCTTATATTTTAAAGAAATAAAAGCCCAATTAATCATCCCCATTTTGAAAAAATTTCGAAAATTTCCAAAAATCTTATTTAGATCTAGGTATCTCAGTAACACCCAAAGTACACGCAGTTTTTTACCATGTACAGTAGAGACCCCATTATCCGGACTAATGAATGCAGGCACTCATCCGGATAATCGAAAATCCGGATAATCGAAAAAAGTACGAAATAAATGAATTTTCAATTTATAATTTTAGGTATTTATTTCCAATGAATTTAAATAAGACTGAAACAAACTAAAACTCTTAAAATTAACATTAATAAATGTTTAGTTAGAAATATTTCGAAAGTCGATGATTTAAAAGCTGACAGTTTTCTGCTTTGTGTATTTCCACAGCTATGAAATTTTACACTAAGGATATAAATTTTTCACGTACTTCATGGTTTCTTGTACTTTAAATATCAAAGTACTAACTTTAAAAATATTCATGGTATTAAATGCTAATAAACTTTACAATTAAAAAAAAAAAATTTTGAAATTTATCCGAATAATCGAAAATCCGGATAATAGGGGTCCGGATAATGGGGTCTCCACTGTACTAAATTTCTGCAAAGAAACAAAATCAGGTCTAGAATTTTTCAGCGAACGGGCGATGGAGTCGGTTCACTTAGATTTTAAATCAACCTGGACCAAACACAAGGTTAATAAAAATCATCCAGAGTATGCAACAAGGCTAAAACGTGCCATGTGTGAATACAACAGCCTCCATTCATTTTGAAAGTATTTGTTTGTATAATGTTTATTAAAAATTTTTTGTTCCTAAATATTTAATTAGGGTTTTATTTCTTTAAAATATAAGATAAAACTATTTGATGAGAGCATTTTTAAAATTACACCATGCAAAACAAAGAAATTTCAAAAAAATTTATTTTTAAAAAAAGTTCATAAAAAAGGGTCATTTTAAGAAAATCATAACTCCGATACTATTAGAGATAGAATATTGGCCTAACGACAGATTTACTCAAAATTTAATCTACTTTAATTTATATTCGGAGATATATATACGTTAGATGCACAGAAAACTTTTTATTTTCACGAAATTTTTTGCTGAAATCTGACTTTAGAAGCTCATAAATCCGAAAGTTTTAAAGATAAAGCACTCTATTTTTTTTGTTTTCTTCAAAATTTTATACTCTTTAATTCTTCTATTAGTTTATATCTACTAGAAGAGAGTAATATTGCAAAAACTCATTTTATTACCGATTTTTCACGGTTTTTCATTAACTTTTCTGGTGTAAAGTTACTCAAAGATACTCAGCACCTAGGACCTATCTTCTGATACCATTTTAAATGACTCAAGTCAATATAGCTATTATTTGCACTCATTTTGGTAAAAATATGTTAATTAACCTCTTTAAAAAATTCAAAAAATCAGTTTTTTCAAAAACGGCCCAACCGATTTTTTTCATTTCTTGCTTAAAATCATCAGGAGACATCCCAGAAACTAAATGAAGAAAGAACTGAGCTGGGCAAGCACTTTTGGGTTGAAGTCAATTAAGACCCGCTGTGTAGCTGTCGTACCCGTCTTCAACGGGTTTTAGTTCCTATTGATACATTTTTCAACTTTCGTTTTTACATTGCTCAAAATCTTCTTTACAATTTATGAAGTTCATAAATGTTTTATTTTATTTTGTTTTTGTTTATTTTCTACGATATTGTTTCTAAGATGTGTCACGTGAAAGTAACCAATCATTCCTCCTCAAAAATAATTTAAAAATCTCTTAAGAAGATTCATATATTAAAGGATAATTTATATTCATAAGTATTATTTACTTAAGGTAGTTCTCTTGGTTCAGTGGTTCTCAACTCAAATTTGATCATTTTTGACTTATTTTGTGATGTTTAATGAATAGCGCCAACTTCAAGGCACGGACTGACACGAAAACGAAACGAAAAGACTCTGAATTTCGTTTTCGTCTCCTGCAAGAAAAGAATTGTGTTTAAAATTGTTTTTGTGAAATTTAGAGCCTTTTTTATGAGAGACGAAAACGGAATTCGGAGCAGATTTTCATTTCGGACATGAATCGAAAACAAAATTCGAAGCCTTTTCGATCCGGGCATGAAGCGAAACTTAATTCTGAGAGGACTTTTGTTTCAGGTTCAACACAAAACAAAATTAAATTGATATTTTGTTTCAGTTTTTCAAAACCGAAACGAAACAAAAATAAAATATATTTTGTTTCGGTTTTTGTGTCAGTCTCTGCTTCAAGGTGTAGAGTCACTCTCTTTTGTATTTGTTTAAAAAAAGGAATAAAACGTCAAAACCTGAATTTAAAATTACTATTTTTCGAAATTTAGTACCGCAAGTCAGATTTTTCAAAATGGGATCTTATTCCTCGTACTTTAAAATATAATTTAGTAGTTTTTATTTTTAAACCTGAAGAAAATTCATTGAGTGGTTAGCAAAATTGTATTTTGTAACCATGGCTTCTACATTCTTCCATGTTAAAAAGTTGATCTTCATTCTTAAATATCTTAATAAGTAGCACCGCTTCCTACATTTAAAAAAATATCATTGTATTCGTTGAATGTCCTATTATATGATATTTCAATTAGAAAAATATTTAAAGAAAAAGTTTTTTCGAGAGAACTACCTTAAAAAGGACCAAAAAAGCAAAAATCTTACGAAAATTAATAGTTTTGTATTAATTGTTTCGTTTACATTATATTATGTTTATCATAAGAGTATTTATAATATATATTATGCAAATCTGTTTTAATTCCAACTTTAAAATAAAATGAAATTAATTTTAATTAATAAAATTTATATTGCCTATTAGTTACAAATATTAGAACTCATGTATATTAGATAATGATGAAACTAATAATATTTTTAGATTGTTAGAAAAATTGTTCAATCTCTTTTTTTAAATATTTTTAAAGTTCTGTCAATTAAGGAACATTATATAAAAGAAAAAAATTTAAAAATGTACATTTTTCAAAATTATGTTGTATCTCCCATTTCAAAATTAAATTCAATTAAATACAATTTTTTATTTAAGTATTGATTTGTGTTCGTTAAATAATTGAATTAAATATTTTAATCTTGTACTTCTTAATTTTACTATTAAGTAACTCTCAAATATTTGAATCTGACATTTGGAATTTGTAATTCTGAAATATATTCTTCCGACCTCAAAATCTTAATCAAATACCTCAACAATACGACTCAATTATGCTTCAAAGTAATTCGTTACAATTAAAATTTTTTCGTTTTTTTTTATCCCGATAACAATATTATGTTTTATCTCAGTTATAGAATAACAGTTTTTGCAAAATTCTGTTAAAATGTAAGGAAATCACATGTAATTTGATTAAATTAATTAAATTAAATTTGCAATTTCTCAATTGTAGAAAGTTTAAAAACAGTCCATCAAAAAATGTATATAATTATAAAAATTTTGATTTTTATAATTTTCTGAAAAAAATAGTATAGGGGAGAGTGGCCATCAATGTACCAGTTTTTTCAATGAACCATTCCAATTTTCTCAGAAACAATTAAATAAAAATTCTCCTAATTTTAAATATAAATGAAGTTTGCGTAATCACACTACGTCCATAAATTTGAGACGTGTGGATTTATTCTTTACAGAGAAAACTGAAAAAAACTGTTTTTGATGCACTGAAGAAAAAATTTACTTAAAATACAAATACGTTTTTTAATTGAAATAAGGCAATTTAAAAATAAATGTACTTACGATTTATTTTGTTTTGGGCCTTAACTACAATATTCTAATGAGATAAAGATTTTGAAATATTGGATTAAGTTATAAAAAACCATTTTTGTTGCAAATGTCATGTTGATTCAATGTACCGGGGAACAATGAACCACCTGGAATTTCAGTGTATTTTTGATTTCTAGAGTGGTATGCCTGATTATAAAACTAGGCATGCCTACAGCATGTTACAGCGATTGTTATCAGTACTTTTCTCAACATAGCAAAACTAAAATGCCATTTTAGCTAGTTAACTTAAATTTGAGGTATATTTATGTTATACATTATCAATTAAAAAGTGTTAAGTAATATTTTTTTATAGTATTTGATAGAAAATAAGTTTTTTTACAAAGTGAAAATTGCAATATTATTATTGTTGAACATTTTTAGTGTTTTTATAGAGGTGGTTCATTGTGTACCCAGGTTGTTGAAAATGAAAATAGCTTGTTAGTTTAGAAAGATCCTAAATTTTATTATTTAATCAAAATAAATCGTGTACAATATGTGTGCATTACCTAGAGAAGTGTTGTAGTTTTATATTGATGCAAAGAAGTGCTTGAAATTGGTGAAATTGAATAAGTACTATGACCTTGAAAAAAACCCGGTACATTGATGGCCACTCTCCCCTATCTCCCGTTGTTATTAATATTTTTCAATTTTGTAAATTTATAAACCCTACTTAAGTCAAGACCTAACACTCTGTCAAATTAGGTTTTAAACAAAAAATTTTAAAAATAAAAATTTTTGATTTTTTGTATTTTGTAGAAATTTGACATTCAAATTTGTAATTTATTTTTCCATTTTATTTTTAATGTTAAAATATGAATTAATTTAATTATTTTTATCAAAATAAAAGAGCAAAGTAGATACAAAGAATATTGCAGTTATCTGTCAAAACATGGAAAAAATTACAATTTTTAAGTTTTAAATTTTTTTTTGAAAAAGTGCCATAATTTCAGTTTAAAAAAATATTTTTTAATGGGGTTTGGCTATAACTGCAAGACTGCAAGATTTAACTTCATTCCGTGGAGCCGTTTTTAAGTGATGCCTGGACAAAATATCGCGGACATACATACATACATAATTTTTTTAAACAGCATTTTTGGAATTGTTACTACTTGAAACGAAAAACTAAACACAAATTTCCAAGTTCTGTGCAATGTACATACAAAACTCTGATTTTATTAATATAGATGTTAAAAACTTACAATTTTCTAAATAGCAAAGAGAGAAACAATTTAATTGATTTAATTTAATTAACTGTTTAAGCAATTAAAATTTATTAAAATTAACATTTTATTAAATTCAGCTAGAATCATGTAGTTTTTTGCATTTTTATTGAAGAACTATACTGATATTATTTACCCATAATATGCAATACACATTCAATTGTTTAAACAATTTCTTTTTTATATAATCTCGAATTACAATAATTTCTTTAAAGCTGTCGATTCTTTAGTATCAATTGACAAAAATTTTTTTCATTAAATATTTTGTTTATTTGTTTAAACAATTTAACATGTTTAAAAAATTTCTCGTAAAATAATAAAATTCTAACTCGCAATGAAGAACGATCTTAATATTTCCTACAAGTTGTAAAATACTATAATTTATAGAAGTCGATTTTTTAAACAAAAACATGAAATTTTTAGGTTTTATTTTCAAATTATTGAATTTTTTTTTATAGTTAATAGCACTACCATATCTAAAAAGTAATAAATATCGCGACAAAAATAAGCAGACTATAAGATAGGAGTATTAAAAAAATAAATTTGAAAATGGCGGACTCAAAATGGCGTTTAAAGTTAATTTTTTTTGTATTAGGGGAAACTCGCCTAAGACGGTCCCCAATCCATAGTTCGCAAAAAATTGTTGAGTTAGTGAATTAAAAATGAAACGACACCTATATTTATTTTTATCATTTTCTCGAAATAATTGATAAAATGAAAACTATTATAATTGTTTGAAACAAATTAAATTTTTAAATTCCTCTAAATCTACCTACTTACTGAACAATTTATATTGAATTTAATTACAATTGTTTAAGGTACTTTAAGCAAAATATATGTCTTTTTAAAGTTCTATATCAGGTAATTTACTGAAATAAAAGCAAAAAGATAACAAATAAGCCTCTATTATATAAAATATGATTTTCATGACATTAAAATAATAACTATAAGAAAAAATTGTACAATCTTAAATAATTTTACATTTAATTTCAGAATTTAACTGTTTTATAGCATACAATTGCTTTTGTTTAATATTCTGTTTAGTAATTAAAAGTGATTTTTGAGGTTAGAAAAAGAAGCGGCAAATTTGAATTTATAAGATTTTTTGCATTACAGGTTATGATGACTGTTGGTATCGTACCTTCATAGGGTAAAGAAGATTCCGGTTTAATCGAAAATTTGATAGTTTTAGGCAGGGAGTAGTATAAGGAGACTGAACGGCCATGATAAATCCGCGTTAAAAGCGGTCCACTCTTTTGTAACGTAATTTCTATAGGCTCACTTCAATGCGCACTAGCGCTTCTCGCGGAAAGTCTGAGAACCCTGTTTGTAAACAAGAAATGGCATTTTATAACCTGTTTTTGCATATGAATTTTATTAATATTGCGTATAATCGTTGTTAGACATCAAAAGCTTACCTATTATTACCTATTATTATAAAAAAGTGTTTATTGTCCAAGTGTAACATGTGATTACGCCAAAAATGTCATCCGTGTTGTGCAGTTGAAAAGTGCAATTCTTACGATTTAATCAAGCGATAGGAAGGAAAAAAAATTTCTTTTTTTATACAAAGGTTTGTTTTAGCTTATATTTTAAATTGTACAGATGTTACTAGTTAAAATTACTGTTATAGTTTATGAATGTGCTTAAATTTAATGTTTATTTATGCACATGGGGGGAAGTGCTGGAATTGTGGCAGGAATCTGTTCACAAGAAAAATATTTATTTTTCGCCTCTCTCCTATATTTTCCCTTGAACATATAATACATTTTCACAGTAAAAGACAATTAATTGTCAAAAACAACAAGAAATTAACTTTTATGCAGCAGTACGGATGCAATCGCGATGACGCGAACAAACAGTAGCAGACGACATATAATGCCAATTTTGACAACCATGAGCGCAAGTGCGCATTGAAGTGAGCCTATAGAAATTAAGTTACGAACATCGGGACCACTTTCTATACATATCGTTCGGTCTCCTTATACTACTCCCTGGTTTTAGGCGACAAGCTTGTTTTTAATATAATTACGTTTTTTAATTATACAAAGTAAATATTGATTAAATATTTGTAAGATTTTCAAACAATAGAAAATATTTCTTTAGACAAAATCAATACTTCCATTCCAAAAGACATTTAATTAGAAAAATTTCCAGTTTGAAAACTAGTTTGTATTTTTTGAAATGTACAAAAAAATGCTTCTAAATTAATTAGATATACATCTCAACTATATTTTAATAAGTTTTTTTATTTCAAAGATACTTGGGGGTTTTTGGGGTCGCTCATTACGTATCTGAAGTCACTTTTCAAAACTTCAAGATGGCGGATCCAACATGGCAGATGAAATTTTGAAAAATTAATTGGATTCGCTTCAAACTTGTTACTTAGGGGTTTTCGGGGTCGCTGATTACGAATCTAAAGTCACTTTTCAAAAATTCAAGATGGTGGATGAAATTATGAAAAATTAATTGAATTCGCTTCAAACTTGTACTTAGGGGTTTTTGGGGTCGCTGATTACGTATCTGAAGTCACTTTTTAAAACTTCAAGATGACGGTTCCAATATGAAAATTTTAAAAATTAATTGGTTTCGCTTCAAACTTGTTACTTGTGGGTTTTTTTAGACTAATTTGACATAACATAATCAGATGTCTTAAAAATATCTTGCAGTATGACATTTGTCGGTGTAACACGTCAAAAGGATCGCGATATTTATGACTTTTATAGATATTGTAATGCCATTACCCATAAAAAATTCAATAATTTAAAAATTAAACCTAAACATTTCATCTTTTTGTTTAAAAAAACATGTATAATTTTTTTATTTAAAAATTTACGAGATATTCTAAGGCTCTATTCGAAAGAGCTATTCTTGGACCATAAGATATGACTATTGCAGACTTTTTTCATAAGGTTTGATTGATAAAATTTTGTGTCAAACTTCATGACAAAAAATTGTACATTTGAGCGTTAAAGGGATAAATTAGTCTAAGAACATTATCAATTTTCATATATAAGTTCTATAATATATATTGTAACTAGTCTGTAGTTCTCTTACAAACGAATTGACTGACCAATTGTAAAACCCTCTACAACCTAAATTTGAAAACTTACTGACCTCTAAAAACTCAAATTTTTAATTTTAATTATCATTTTTAAGAGTTGCAAACTGTTCATAAAGTGCGCAAAAATTCGAATTTCAATTATTTGGCAGCGTTATTAAATAGTTTTTAAAATAAAAAAAGTGCATGACAATGCATTTTTCCTTTCTGGCGACCATTCATAAATTAGAATTACGTAAGGCTTTAAGAGGGAAGGGAGTATCATCAATTTCGTATGACCAGCAGAAAAAATGAAGCTAAAGTAAGTAATTGTGCCTTACATGGGGTGAAGGGGGGGGGGGGGGGGGATTAAAATTTCCAAACAATGTCTTACGTAATTTATGAATGGTCTTTTATAAAAAATACATTTTCTAAGGATAATTCTCAGTTTTAAATTTTGTATAAAAATGCTCTAAAATTAGGATAATATGTAATTGGAGAGAACCTCCGTAAGTTACAATGAATCACAAAATAATTAATTTTTGAATTTTAACTGTTATATAGTGCTGCATTCGATCCGATAATTTCTCGTTTGTTTCTCAATTTCGATCGTCTTCGAGCCGACAACAAAAATGTAATTGATCGTTATTTCATTTGTTTTAATCGATGCCTTCTTGTGTCAAAATGAAAAGGTTCCGAGCGAGAAGATCGGAAATGTTTTGAAACAGTTGCGAAGATGAATAATATTTTTAAATTCAGGTAGTTCGAGGGAAGCAGTAAAATGACTTGCAAAGACCTGAAGAACTTATATTTTCAATGAATATTATTTGACATTTTAATTATTATTAGTTATCGATACAAAAAAATCTTGTCTTAACCTCAATGATAATTACAAGGATGTTTTTTGTTAATATATTGCATTTTAAAAAAAAATCTGTTTTCAATTTTTAATATAATAATTATAATTATTTTTAATTAATATCATAAAATATTGTTAATTCTAAATAAATTGTATAATAAATTGTGTTTCAATAATTTACTCTTAATGTAAATTGATTAAATTCAATATTTGAAATTAAAAATTTTCAAAACTTATTTAATTCAGACGTTATACATTGCATATAATATGATAACGTCGAGTATTTTTTAAGTTTTTATTTAAATGAAATTTAAAAACATTTCTGAGTTTTTAGAAAGAAAAAATTTTAGTTAGAAAAATCTTTCAAACAATGATTTTTGATTTTTATTTAAAAATAATTAATTAATTTTTGAAATTGGCTATTTATTAAAAATTAGAGATAAGAATTCATTTGTATATTTTAAACAGATTAAAATTTTTTCCTAATTCTAATAATCTATAATTATCCATGTAAATCATAATGTAATATTTTCAATTAACTAACTAACTTTATATGAATAAAAAACACAACATCAAATTTTAAATTGCGATTGTTATAACATATGTTATGTTCAGTTATCTCTAACTGAAGATATAAAGACATATGTAATGGCAAAATAAAGCAAAAATTCAAAATGGCGGATCCAATATGGCGGACGAATTTCTGAAAATGCTTAGGTTTTACTTGAAAATCGTTACTCGGGGTTTTTTGAAGTCGCTGATTACGAATCCTATCTCAGTTTTAAAAAAATCAAAATGACGGATCCAATATGACGGATTTTTTTTTAAATTCTTCGTATTTACTCGAAAGTCGTTACACGGCGGTTTTTGGGGTCGCTGATTACGCTTCCGATGTCAGTTTTCAAAAATTCAAAGCAAATATTCTTTTGTTTCGATTGATAGAAAAAAGTGGAAGTTAAACGGTACTCAGATGCAACTCAAATTTTAACTACTATGCAGTATTAAATAAAAAATTAAAAAAATATTTTTAAAAAATAAGAAAGTATTGCTGGTTCTATAATTTATATTTGAAGACAGTCTTTACGCTGTTAACGATGAAACCTTTCTAAATACTAAGTTTAAAAAATTTTATTCACAATATTTTATTCTATCTGTCGTTTTAGAAACGCCATTTTGAATTTTAGAAAAATCGGATTTGTAATAATAGCATCTGTTTCGTAATAAGCGACCCGAAAACCCCATGGGTAACGATTTTCAAGTAACTGCGAAGAATTTTCAAAAATTCGTCAGACATATTGGATCCGCCATTTTGAATTTTTGAAAACTGACATCGGATTCGTGATCAGCGACCCCAAAAACCTTCGCATAACAATTTTCGAGTAAATACGAAGAATTTTAAAAAAAATTGTCCGTCATATTGGATAAGCCATTTTGAATTTTTGAAAACTAAGATTGGATTCGTAATCAGCGACACCAAAAACCTCCGAGAAACGATTTTGAAATAAATCCGAAGAATTTTTAAAATGTCGTCCGCTATATTGGATCCACCATTTTGGATTTCTTTTTTATTTTGACATTATGTCTTTATATCTTCAGTTAGAGTTATGCAGTTGTTCACTGTATCTACTTACTAGCTATTTATCTTGTGTTTCTTACTTTAAATAACAATTTAAATTCTAAAATTGAAAAACTGTGAAAAAATATGAACCTCAACTGCGCTGGGGATAGCCCAGGTCTTTCAATTGCCGGTCGAGTGCTCTAATTTAAATTCTAAATTTGTGTTTTTTATTCATATAAAGCGCCATATTTTAAGCACCATATTGGATTTTTGAAAGTACCACATTGTATTTGATAGAGGACTTGAAGATGAAGATTCAATACGTCCGCCAATTTTTGAAATTTTTCAAAAATGCTTAGAGATTTTTTTTTTTTTAATAATTAATAGATAGTTTATACCAAAAGGCAACCAAATCCCAAAAAGTCACTAAAATTTCTGTGTTGATTTGACATGGAATTCATCACTATAAAATAATTGAATAATATTAAATTTGCTTTAAGAATAATTTGCTTTTTAAACTTTTTGTATAAAGAAAAATGAGATTCTTTTAAGATGAATAATACAAGCAATGAATCATATGTTTATTCTTAATAAAAGACATTATACAATATATCAATCAATAACTAATTTTAATAAAAATTTCTTAATACAAAAACTGACGCAATTAAAAAAAGAAACTGAAACAGGTCAATTGCGTAGTTTTGCAATGTTCATCAATATAAAACTTATGAAATCCATCGTATTCAGCGAAATAAGTGTGTTGATTTCTATATTAAATATAAACTAATTACTTTTTATTTTTCAGTTCTTTTCACGATTCAAAAGAGTTCGCACACGAATTCCAAGTATGAAGTCTATTGTAACGTTTTGGTTTATTTTGCAATTCTTTCTGACTCAATCAGTTCCAGTTTTTAATAACAGTAGAAAAGATCATGATGTGAAGTTAATGAACCAAGAATCTACTCAAATTACCAAAAATCTCTCTGTTAAAATTAATGAATCCAAGGTGGAGAAAGAAAACACTATACAAAATAAATTGAATCAGAACTCACCAATCAAGGAGGACGATTCAAAATTAAAATTACTTGATCGTATAAAAAAACACGTGACATCTCCTGAAATCATTTGTTTAGAAGTGATTCCCAATGCTGTGAATAATATAGAAAATTGTAACACTCAACAATTACAACAGCAAAATCTTCAAATAATTCCACAAATTCCTCAACAAAATTTACCCAAGTTTAACATAAATTTCTTAAGACCTCAGTCACAAGTGGAAAGTTTTCAAAAACCAAAAATAAACCAAGTGCTTCTGACTCAACAACAAAACCCTAATCTTAATTATTTTATTAAAATAAATCCAAACTATCAATCTGAATTAAATCTAAACAATGAAGTATCACAAGGAAAGGATCAAGGTTTTCTTTCAACTGGAGAACTTCAATTGAATAATCAGAAAACAATTGATAAATGTGTCCTCTTAAATTGTTTACTTCAAGCAACGCAGAAAGCTGAAAATCAAAATATTCAACAAATTCTACAAGAGTGTGGATGTCAAATCACCAATAATAACGGAATATCTATCAATCAACAGCTTCCTCAACAAGGTGAATATCAATTTGTCAGCAACAATGAAGTTCTGACTATTCCACAACTTCTTCAAGAATGCAGATTTCAATCTTACAACAATGAAATTCCAGATAATCAACAGCCTCTTCAATCAAGCGGATTTCAACCTAACAATAATGACATTTTGACAATTCAACAATTTCTTCAAATATGTGGATTTGAACCTGTTAATCCTAATGGGGCTTTGACTATTCAACAACTTTTACAAGAATGTGGATGGCAACCCAATAATAATAATAATAATAATAATAATAATAATAATGGGAACCAGAATAGTCAACAATTCATTCAACAAGGAGGAGTACAATTCGGTAACAATAATGAAATTCTTCAACAACTTCTTCAACAATATGGATTTAAACCCACTAACGATAATGGAAATAATCAACAACCCTCTCAAAGTGGGACACAATCCAGTAGCAATAATGCATTTTTGACTATTCAACAACTTCTTCAACAAAATGGATATAAACCGTTAAGCAATAATGGGAATCAGAATAGTCAACAATTCATTCAACAATGTGAAGAACAAGCCGGTATCAATAATGAAATTCTGAAAATTCAGCAACTTCTTCAACAATGTGGATATATACCATTCAATGATAATAAAATTCCGAATAATCAACAACTTTCTTCACAAGCTGGATTTCAACCCGTTAACAATAATGGCATTTTTAATAATCAAAAAATGCCTCAAATAGGTGGATCTCAAGTCAGTAGTAACAATGGGATTCCAAATAATGGTGGATATCATCTTTTCAACACGCATAATCAACAGATTTCCCAACAAGGTGGTTTCCTTCCTATGAACCAAGGTATTTTTTTAAAAAATTGAGTTTAAAGTAATCAGTAGATATAGCAATTTTCTGCATTTTTTACAATTATGCTTTAAAAATTTATGTTGAAATTTGGGTTTTATTCGTTACAGGCTTTACACTGTTAATATGAAGAATATTTTATGGGAAATAGGGGACAGAATATATAAAAATATGGAACTTTTAGGGTTCTTTAAAAAGTTAATAAATACAGATAAATAAATTATATAACCTAATTAATTTGCAAGATAAAAACATTTTCTAGTCCAACACAGTGGTCCTTAACACATTTTAACCCAAAGGTCCGTCACTGTAAAATTTCTTCCATATCTTGAATTTGGGCACTTTTCTGAGTATTTAAAAGAAAACCAAAATTTTTCATCTAGCCGTTTTTGATAAAATCGGTTTTTATGTCATAACATTAAATTTTTCGTATTTTATCAAAAACATTTTGTAACATAACTTTAAAAAATTACATAAACCCTATGTTTATAAAAAGTAATATTAAAACTGTTTTGATATTTTTTACTTAGCAAAAAAGTGGAATTTAGTTTTATTTTAATTAATAACCCCAAACATATCTTATTCCAAATATGCTTTCACTGTAAAATTTCATTCATATCTTGAATCTGGATACTTTTCTAAGTATTTTGCAAAAAAATCTAATATATTGGATCAAACCGTTTTTGAGATAATCGATTTCTTTAGGTTGAAAGATTGAATTTTTTGTTTTTTATGAAATATTATAAAATAAATTTTGTTTTAATTAATTAATTATGAATAATTATGAAATGAATAAAAAAACATCTTTAAACGTAAGAACTAGGAAGACTAATTTTTTTCTCTTATTTTTTGAAAGCTTGACAATTCTTAAAAGAATGAGAATTTGAATCGACTGAAATTTGGATGTAATAAAAGAATAATAAAAAAAAAGAAGAAAAAATTTAAAAGTAGCGAAACATGAACTTCAAATTAAAAAATAGTAAGAATAAAATAAGAAAATGTAAAAATTGTATAAACAGAATGACAAATTCCTTTAAAAATAAATTTTTTTTGAAAATTATTCATAAATTGAAGAAAATTTAAAAAGGAATATATAAATAAATTTAAAAAATAAAAAAAACAAATTTTTAAACAATTTTATCAACAAAAATTTATTTAAAAATTTTAGAATCTAAAAATTTGGTGAAAGGGTAAATAAATTTGCGAAAAAATGTACAGAAAATTGAATAAATTTACATAAAAAACGAGTTAATCTAAAAATAATCAAATGAAAAAGAAAAATGTACTTCCCTCCCCCTTAAATTATCAAATTAAATAAGAAAATTAATAAATTTTTCGAAATGTTATAAAACCAAAATTATATAAAATAACCTGAAATACTTTGCATAAAAAGAAGAAAAGCTACAAAAACAAAAATATTAGAAGCTAATTAAATAAAAATTTCAATAAGTGATTAGAATTAAGAAATTGTACAAAAATACAAAAGGAATAATAATAATACAATAATGACATTGTTTTTTTTTTAAAGAATAATAAGAAATTTTAAGAAAAAAATTATTATTATTAATAAAGTTAGACATTTTTAAAAATATCGGATAGATTTAAATTAAGGAGGTTCTCTAAATTGACATAATCTCATAAACTAAAAAGTGACTATTCCCATCAAATAAAACTATTATTAAAATTAATTTCACCAAATTTTGAAAGATTCAGTTGTACATTTTCCAGAAAAAATTATGTTTAGCTAAAATTTGATGTCAAATAATAATTATTTAACATTTTATGTTTTTTCTTTAAATTTAATGAACAACTGCAATTTTTATTCAATTCTGACAAATAATAATAGTTTATTTTTCTCGTTGAATCATTCTCTCCAATTTTATTTTTTGGATTTTGTTAAATAATATACTGTTTAAAAAATACGTAAATAACAATTTTTATTTGTTTAATAACTTTTAAACAAAATATTATTTAACAAAACTAAACAAATAAAATTGTAGAGAAATGGGAATAAGGGGAATAGGGGAAATAGGTAATTACATTTTTGTTTGCTATTTGAATTTTAAAAAGGAACATTCAAATGGATTTTTTTAAAGGTTCATAAAATAATACCTATTTAAAAATGAGCTATTGGTAGCATCATCCAAATTAAAAAAATAAAAATGGTTTTATTAGTAAATAAGTTTAATTGGGTGGCAAAAAAAATTTTTTTTTAATTGAATTTTGAATTTTTGATGAAAAATTGTAGTAGCGCCCTATAAAGAATTATTAACTATTCAAATCTTTTTTTATCCACTTTCAACCCATTTTTCCCTATAGCAAACCAATGACAAAAACATTTTTTAATAATTTTAATTTTAAATTCACCTGTACCTTCAAATCTAAAAATTATCATTTTTCCGTTGAAAAAATAAACTTTTTCATTTTACTACGAAATTGTAAAAAAAATCTTATTTTCAGATTTACAATCTGAATTAATCTTAAAAAGTGTCTCAAAAATGAAAACTAATGCTTTATTTATGAAATGAATTATTGAAATATTATTCATAGATTCATTAAAAGATATATTTTCTTCGTTTCCTTTTCTTTAATTGTTTTTAATAACCAAAAAATGTTTTGTTGCACTTATTTAATAATGATCCTGAAACTATTTAATTAAATTATTGTTATTATTTATTAACTTTTACAAAAAATATAGGTTTTTTCAACTTTGCTTAAAAATGTAAAGATTAATGAATTATTTTAATATTATTTTAAAAAGTAAGTATTTGTTGCAATTTTTCTATAACTTTTGAAAAAATGTTGTAGTGCAAAAAAACAGTTGTGGTTTTCTAATCTTACAATATTTTTGTTTGCGTTAAAATATTTTAACAATATTGTTGTAAATAGGTAATTTTATTACTTACTAGCTTTTGAAAAAAATATCTCAAAAAATTTGACGGTTTTTTAGTTTGACAATTTAAATTGTCTGTAATTTTTTAAATTTTGGGAACATCTCTTTTCCTTCACAATTTTTCGTTACTTTTCTCACTTTTGTCATATTTTTTTATTCTCATATAATATATAATTATATTTAATTCTTTTTCAATTAATTTAATCATTTTTTTATAGAATAATATAGACGCCTAGAATCTGCATAAATTGCTTTTGTCCTACTTTCCATTTGCACGAAATTTACTCTCTAAATCTCATTTAGTAAAAAACTACTGCTTTCCCAGTAAAAACTTGTTTCTCTACTAATTTATTTAGTCACTTTTACTAATAATTAGTGAAATTTAACTACTGAATTAGTAGTTCTCTACTATCAATTAGTTATTTTTATACTAATTTTGCTATTTTATATTAATTAAAATAGAGAAACCTATCGTTCACTGTTTTTTTTTTATAAAAATAGTAATTTTTATTAATTTAGATTTAGATTTCTATCATTAAATTCTAAAAATCAAAATTTTAATTTTTCCTTTCTTCTTGAATTTCAAATTCCTTTTTATCATTGCCATTTATGTTCAATTTCACTTGTCCTCAACAATTTCAGGTATTAAATATTTTACTTAAAAATAAAATTGAAAATAAATGGTAATTTTAAACTGTGTATAAAAGAATTGAAAAAATGACTCTAAATTGTTTTTATGTAATTCAAAAATAATTTTTTTTCAAATTATCCAAATTCTTTTTACATTAAAAAAGAAGCTGAAACGAGAACGAAAATGTTGAAAATTATTTGATCCGTTTGAAGAAATAATATAAAAAAAATTTAATTATGTTTTTATGCTTTAGCAAAAAGTTCCTAACTCTAGTATTACAAAATTTCTTAATAGATTTATTTTTTTAAATCAAGGTATATCTTCAAATAATGGACAACAAAATATTCAACAAGGTGGATTTCCTCCCATATATCAAGGTTCTTTTCTAAATAATGGTCTACAAAGTACTCAACAAATTTCTCAACAAAGTGGATATCAATCTAATAGTAACAATGGAATTCTAAATAATCCACTAAGTTTACAAGCTGGTTTTAATCCAGGTGGTTCTTCAAATAATGGAATTCAGAGTAATCAGCAATTTTCTCAGCAAAGCGGATTTCAACCTAGTGATAATGGAAATTTAAATTATCAACAATATCTGCTACAAAATGGATTTCGACCAATTAATCAAGGTAGTTCTTTAAATAGTGGAATTCAGACTAATCAGCAAATTTCTCAACAAGGTGGATTTCAATTCCCAAATCAAGGAAGCTTTCCAAATGGCTATATGCAACTAAATAGCAGTAAAGGACTTTCAAATAATTGGATTCAGTCAGGAGATCAAGGAAGCTTTCAACAAATTTCGTCCATGAATCCAAATAATTTGCAAAATCTTGGATTTCAGTCCAATCCAAATGGAAATTTCCAGATGAATTTGAATCAAACTGCAATTCCAAACAATACGTTTCAATACCAAATGACAAGTAATTTTTCAAGTGGGATTCCAGATAATGCATCTAATGCAGCCAAACAAAGAAGTTTTGAATATGGACAATTCGGACTGCCAAACGTTCAATTTAATACTCAAGTAAGTTTTTTTTTCGCATAATTAAGCTCTATAATTTAGAATTGTTATTTTATAGAATTTCATTAAATAGAATTTCCATTTGTCCGAATTTCAATTCTTCGAATTTATTTTGAACCGAATTTTTAAGTAACAGAAGTTTCGTCTTACAGAATGTATTTTATTTGAAAAAATTCGAATTTAAATGCCAGAATTTGTTTGATGAATATTTGGGCATTTGCAATTTCGATTAAATAAACATTCGTCTTTCCAAGAATTCCATCAAGTATCAATTCGTCCAGATATAAATTCGGACAAATGAAGATTTGGTCAAATAGATATTCTGGCATTTAAAAATTCTGCTCACTTAAAATTCTGTTAAATTAAAATTCTGCTAAATGAAAATTTGGTTAAATTCGAATTCCTTTAAATAAAAAGTCGTTTAAATATAAATTCTGAAAAATGAAAATTCTGTTAATCACTAATTCGGAGACTTAAAAATTCTATTAAGTAAAAATTCGGTTTTAAAGAAATTTGAAAAATTAAAATTAGACAAAAAAAGACATTAATAATAGTCTTAGCTAAATCTTGAAAAGTAACAATTCACTTTTTAATTAATTAAATTTAGAATTGATTAGAATTGTCATAGTATTTTAATAATACTATGACTATAAATTAAAAATTAATAGAATTTGCAACAAACGAAATTCAGACTGTAATTAAATTTTGAATGGATGAAAATGTTAATGAATTAGAATTTTGATAATTTGAAGTTCGGTTCAAAAATTTTAATCTAGATTAATTGAAAATTTGAATGGATTAAACATTTGATTAAATTGAAGTTTGAATGGATTAAGATATTGATTAAAATCCTAACGAATTTAAACCGATTAATATGAATAAAATGAAAATTGGATTAATTAAAAATTGTACATACAGAAGTTTTGATCATTTAAAATTCAGATAAATTAAGTTTTAAATTGATGGAAATTTGTCTTTGTTGAAATTTGAGTCGATTATAATTTTGCAATAAATTTAGGTTCAGATCTTTAATTATTTGGATAATTATTATGGAGATTTTTATATTTAGATCAACTTAAACTTGAGATTAATTGAAATTTGGATAAACTAAATAATTTGGATGGATTTTGAAACATTGATTAAAATAAAAATAAATTTAAATAAACACCAATTGAAATTTGAATAACTTGATTGTTTAAATTCGATAAAAATTTCCTTTAAAACACATTTTTTTCAATAAAATTTAGAATTATATTGTAATGAAGATTCAATTAAAACTTTGATGAATTCAATTCAACTATGTTTTAAGCATAAAATGAGAAATAGTAATATATATTAATTTCTTTCAGACAAATGGCAATCCGTTCAATCCACTACAACAACCACTACCACTACATTCTAGAATTTATAGAGAATATGTAACTGATTAAGTCAGCATGATTAAAATCAATCATTTCCAATTCTTCTAAAGGTAATTAAAAGTACCTTCGAGTAAGATAAAAAATTTTATAAAACGTTTAAAAATTAAAAATTGTTTAACCCTTTCACACCTTTTAATAAATTTATTGAAAAATAACTACAAATAATTATTAAAATTTGCTTTAAATCATATTTTATTAAATATAAAAATTATTCGCGAAAAACTTTTAAGTAAGTGAAGCTTACAACTTGTATGTAACAAGAGTGTTAAAGGGTTAAAAAGTGTATAAACACATTGTACTAGAAATGATTTTTGTAATAAATTTGTTTACCTAATCTAAGTAAATGTTATTAGATTAGAGAAAGCACTTTTTTGTTAAAGATTTGATTAAACGCATTTTTTTGTTATTTTAAGTTTCATTCTGCATTTGTAAATAACAGTTCAAAACTCACTCTACTTAGATTTTCACAAATTTGATTTAAGACACTTTTATTAATTTTTTGCTAAAAAAAGTAGGTTAAGTGTTTCAAAACACATATTAAAATGTCAGTTCAAATTAAACAAAAATATAATTTATATTAAAATAATAACTCTTCATTTAATGTGTTTAAACAATATTATATTACATATTTGTATAATTGACTCTTTTAAAACATGTGTAAAAATGATAAAAACTGCGCAATAATTTACAATGCTTTGTTAAACCTGTTAAAAATTTCTTTGTTTTTGATTTTTTAATAAAATCTTATGTTTCAAAACCGTCAAAAATTTTTCCGATTAAATATTCGACGGATATTTTTGTTTTGTCTAATTTCAACAAATATTTTCCTCATATTGTTAATTTGTTTCTAAATGTTAAAGTATTTTAATAAATATTTAGTATATTAAATGTATTTCACATAATTCAGTGTCTTCAACCAAAACTTGATTTTGTTTCAAAATCCAAACAATGGTTTTTAAATCAAACAAATTTCACTGAAACTGAGCAAATATCTTTAATACATAAAAAATACATTTTATTTCATTTAAATATTTTAAGTCAAATTTTCAATTTAAATCTTTTGTGCAAAAAATGTACTATTATTTTAAAAATATAATTTGTTGATTTAAAACCTATTCTTTGGTAAGTGTATTATAAGTAAACAATCATTACAAATTTATATAAAATTTAGACGTAAAAAATTTAAGTGATTGTCAAAATCAAATAATCAAATGTATGTAAATAAATTAAATAATAAATATCGATCAGGTACCTTTCTAATTTTTCTTCTAAAAACCCTTTCACCTGCAATAGTAAGTTTGGAAAATCTGCAGATGATGCAAAATCCAGTTTGATCAATTTAACTCAAAAAATCTAATTTTGCAAATATTTTCCTAAAAATGTACAGCTTTGATTTCAATCTTGTCGTGTCGTTTTTGGATCTTAAACCTATATAAAAACAAAATAAATTGTCAATTATTAGAAATTAAAGAATGTGGTATGCTATTACAAACTTTTTGTTTTAAAAAGAAGTTAAACATTATTTTCCCCTCGATTCTTCAAATCTGGAAACAGTTTATTCGATTTTAAACAAAAGGTAGAACCGTTAAAATTTATGAAAATCAACAAAAATCACAATTTGACAAGTTTTTGACAATAGTGCATCTCACAAATTTCGCGAGTTGTCTTTCGATTATCAATAAAAACTTATTCTAATATCGTTAATAACCAAAAGTTATTTATTGAAATACCTTTTTTGGAGCAAAATTCCAAAAGATTCAAGACAAAATCCTCAAAAACTCTGCAGAAAACTGAATCATCGTGTCGAAACGAAAGACGCCATCAAAAATATGGCGTCAAAAATTTTTAGGCGGTTTCTTTTTGCTTTTTTATTGGTTGATTTAAATAAACAATATCCTCTTTATCAATTCGCTTAACAAAAGGAGGACGAATTTATCAATTTCAAAATTTACTGAGGTTTAACGATTTTACCGTTGTTACCAATAGCCAGCGAATTTTCGGGGTTTTAAGTTTTATTTTAATTTACTTTAAGAAAACTGCCTTCAACTTCTTTTAAACAAAATTAAAGTTATATATAAACTAAAATAACTTGATATGATATGTACATACATACATTAAAACTTCACTTTTATAAACTGAAAAACAGTAAAATCTAAAATTAGTAGTTGAAACGGTTGAAAAAAATGGTCGTTCCTGACAACGCAATTTGCGCATTTGCGTAATCCAACGTAACTCAATTTCACGAATTATTTATCTAAAATTCTTGTAATCTGTTCTTTTTTCACAATTTATACTTTTATGATAATTTATTGTATTAATATCTTCGATCAGAAGCCTATTTTAACATTAAGTAGTGCTGAAAATCGTAAAAAGAACCGTTTTACTCAATCTTACCAATCTTACCAAAAGGAATTTGATAAAGGCGCGAAATTCAAACATCATATTGTGAATTTTCAATAGTTTTTATTTCTAAACCCAATAAAACTTATCTGACTACAATTTAAGGTATAAAAGAATTAAGATTTACTTTCCTTGTCTCTTTAAGTGATGAAATGTTTAAATTTATTTATTTATTTAGTATTAACCATTTAGAAAAATGTTTCTACAACTTCCTCCTTTTTATATTTCATATTTTCACAACCCGACTGTTAATAGTCAATAATAGTACAAATTGATAAAACAAGATCTTTATTTTTTAAACAAAAAATACGAAAATTGATAATTAAAAGTTAAAAAATATGTTATTATAAAAAATAAATATCTACAAAAAGGTGACCAAGGTGGCGCTACAATCGACGACAGTCGGTTCCCCCTCAGTTCCACCAAACTCGCTGATAGGGAGGAAATACGTTTAGTGAAATTTCAACTTGATTTAATTTATATAAAGTGCACAATTATGGATAACAGTGCCGAGGAAAGTCAAGAAACTCAAGAGGAAAATAACAAGGGTAGGAATAAAATTTAAATATTATATTGCTCTCGTTTTTTAATGCAAATCCAAGGAACGTTTCACGCACTCAAATTCAATCCTACCTAGAAATAGTGTTAATTGATTATTATTCTTAGTCATCATTTAAAAAACCCAAGTCGAATACATCATTAATTTGTTTATATTTGTCGTAGATGACCTGCAGTCCAAGTTGCAAAAATTCGAGTCAGAAAACAAACATATGCAGGAACAGTTCAATATTCAAAGAGCAAAAATGAAAGAATTATTTCTTCAAAAGGAAGGTTTGTTAGTTAATTGTTTGTTATTGATTCTCAGATAATTAATAATTAAAAGTTTCTATTTTTATTCCATTGTTTTGCGTAACTATAATCATAAAAAGCAATTCACGGAGTTATTTTTGGCACTTTTCAATTTGTACATATATGAATAATTTTATTGTTTTTATTAATTGTATACCTATCAGCATAATTAATAATATGAAGTTACATAATAAATAATATTTTAAATTTTGTTCTTTTTATAAGCAACAATCTTGTATTATTTTTACACATTATCATATCTTTTGTTACTTTTTATCATTGTAGAAGAATTTTATGTGAAATTGTTTTCTAAGCACATTAAATTCTTGAGGAAAAACACGAAAATTGATAAAAAAAGAAAATACCTTTTTTTTTTAACAGAGGAGTTGAAGCAAAAACAAGATGAGAATAATTTACTCCAAAAAGAGAATGTTAAACTGAAAAATGAATTGGATGACGTAAAAAGTCAATTGATTGTCGTCGATTTAAAAACTCAGAATGATATTCTTTTTGAAAAACGAAAAGCTCAGGATGAAATTGCTTCTTTACAGCAAGTAATTAACGAAACTGTCGAGGAATCCTCGTCCTCTTGTAAGCAATTAGATAACGAAGTTCGTAAATTGAAATCAGCGATTTTGAGACTGGAAGAAGAAAATTCTTCGTTACGAATGCAAATACCTCGAGATCCTCCAAGTGATGGACCTATTTCTTTGTCCACTGTCACTAAAAGTTTAGCTAGAAAAGTCGTATCGCAATTGGGAGCCGATAGTCTTTCTTTAGGTTCTGATAATTTAGAGGAAAGCATGCGGAAGGTAAACAAATATGTACGTAAAGTTGTAAAATTGCATTATTTTATTTTCCACACCACCCTTTTCATTTTATGCTTTATTGCTTGCGTTTAGAAACTATTTTTTAGTAGAATTATATTCTGTTTATTTAATTTATTATTCGTTTTTATTATTTAATTATTATAATCACAATTTATTTAATTTTTATTTATTTAAATACCCATTACATTTTTTTACCTATATAACCCAGTTGATTTATTTATTCATAAAAAAAAAACTAAAATTTCAGGCTCAAGAAGACGCAGAAGTGTTACGTTCCCTGGTTGGTCCCCTAGAAGAAGAAATAAAAGCCTTAAAGGAAAAATTACGAGCGACTGATGAAGAATTACAAAAATGCAAAGAACCTCCGACTTTGAAACCAGTACTAGAATTAAATTCTGGTAATGAATCAGTGTGTACAATGTGTGCTAATTATGAAGCTCAATTAGTAAGAATGCAAGAGGATGCCAAAAGTTTTGATAAGCAACTCCAGGAGTCGAATCGGTTGTTGCAGTCCCAAAAAGACGATTTATTCAAGGAAGTGGAATTCCGAAAAGGAATGGAAGAAAAGTGGAATGAAAAGAAGGAAGAGCATAAAATCAAAATGGAACAACTTACCTCACGTCTCGAAGTTTCGCAACAAGCTTTGAACGAAGTGAAGCAAGCGTATAACCAGACTTTTGAAGCAGTTAAAAAAGAATTATCGAAACTCATTGCTGGAAGAGAAGAAGTTCAGAAGCATCTTGACGAGTATGACTTTTTTAAACATCAAACTAATCCATGTTTTTAAAAAATCCTTGAGACTATGGGTCTAAAATTTCTATATTATTTTGTCTATTGTTATCACTTACGTTACTTTTTTAGTTTTACTTATTTATTTTATGTAAGCAAGGATCACAGTGGTTTTTTTGTTGTTGTTTAATTTTAGGTAAAAAAGGTTATTTAGACTTTAAAAAAAAGGGGAATTTATTTTTAAAAAAGGGGATTTGGAAAATCAAGAAAGAAAACATTACAAGTTTTTTAACATATTCATAAATTGTTTACACAAACAGAATCATTAGTAAACACCATTTTTTTTTTAATAATGTAAAACTTCTTCAACCGTAAATAATAAAAAAAATTTCTTTTCTGTTTTTTTCTTAAAAGTTAATTCAATTTTTAGAAAAATAATAGCTGAAAGAAATGGAAGATGCAACATTGCAAAGTTTGATTTTAAAAACGTTGGAATATTTTTATGATATTTATTAAAGATATAAAAGCACAAATGTATAAAATTCAAATAAATTGTAGTATAGAAAAATTGACCGAAAATTATTAACAAGTTTCATATTTTAATTTTATAGAATATAAATTTTGAAATAAAGCTAAGAACATTAAATGTTTATTATTCCAGAAATGATTTGAATTTTTACGAAACTTAGAGAATTCCAGTTTTTTTTAAAATAAATATATAGAGGTATCTAAATAAAGTGTTGGCAAAACTATTTCTTTCAAGTCTGGATTTTCTTAGAATTACATTAACTTTTAGTAAACATCTATATTATAAAAAAACTTTTAAGAAATTCCAACAAAATTCCTTCAAAAATTGCTACAGAATTTTCCCATAAATTTCTGTACGAAATTTCATAAAAATAATTTTTTTTTTTCATGTTTTTCTGGAATTTTTCTGGAGTTTTGTTGAAAAATTTTTTCTAAGTTTTTTTTTAATAGAATTGTTTTAAGTGAATTAAATAAAAAGAATAAATTATTGCATGTATTTTATACGTTTAAGGAGGTTCTCTCCTTTTACATAACCTTAAACTAGAAAGTCATTTTTCACCCCAAATAAAATTATTATTCAAATTAATTTCACCAAATTTTGAAAGATAGAGTTGTCAATTTTTCAGAAAAGTTAGGTTGAGCTAAACTTTGCTGTCAAATAATAATTATTTAACATTTTATATTTTTTCTCTAATTTTTTTCTAGCATAATTTGGACATATAAAATTATCTTATAATGTCAAAAATAAAAAAATGAAAAATTTTAAATAAGTAGGAAAATGTACGTTTTTAACGAAAAAATCAGTTTGCAGAAACGAAACGAGTATCTGACTGGGAAGCACAGTAAACACTCGCAAACATTACAAAATGAAAACATAAATATGCCGAATAGTGTGGAGGAATTACACGTGAGTTTATTGAGGATTCGGGAAGATTTGATAGTTGCAAGAGTGGCACAAGAAGTAGCACAGGAAAAGGAAGAAACTCTTAGATGCGAAGTAAGTCTACTTCACGAACAAATAGATCAGGATAATCGAGTCAAAGAGCAACAAGAGGCTTTACTTTTAAGCGAGAATATAGAACTAAAGTGAGTTTCAAAAAAGAAATTTTTGTTTGAATAATTATTGCTTAAAATTCTTTCCAATTATATTTAATTACGTACGTTTTTTTTGCGCAGATCTCAGCTTGAAACTTGCAGAAGAGAGTGTGAAACAAATGCCGAGAAAGCAGAAAGACTGGATCGGGTGGAAAAGAAATTGGAGGAAGTATTAAAAGAGAAAGAAAAATTAGACTCGACTGTTAATGAACTTCGTCAGAGGTTGTCGAGTCTTCAACAAGATTTGGATACAAGCGAAGAAGTACAAAAGGATTTCGTGAGACTTTCTCAATCACTTCAGGTGAGATAGTCCATTTTAGATTTTTAACTATTCTTAAATAATAAATAATTAAATAAATCAAAGTTGTTTTAAAAGAACGAGATCGGATAATGAATAATAAAATAATTATAATGTATTAATAATTCAATAAAATTGGATATTAGCAGGATGTCTAGCGATCCGGGAAATCTAAGGAATCTCGGAATTTAATGTATCATGAAAAAAAATCGGAAATTTGTAAAAAGATCCGGGAATTTTTAAAGCAATCAGAGAATCTTTTAATAAACTTCCAAAATTTGTAGATGAATACTGATAATTTCAACCTTGTATTCTTGAATAACTTCAAAAATTGAATTTAAAATGGTCAAAATGCTGTCTAAAAATCTTTATCAGAAAAAAGTCCAAAATAAAATAAAATTTGTTATAATACCAAGTCATTTTAAAATAAATCCGAAACGCCAATTAAATCTAACTTTGATTTACTCAAAATTTTAATTATAATAAATTTCAAGAGTTAAAAATTAATTCGCTTGCATTTTATTTTACTTCAAATGTTCGCGTATTTTGTCTAAATTTCAACTTTATCAATAATTTTATTCTTGTTTCAATATTTTTTTTTCGAATTGTAGAGTTTCTTTACGTTTCCTCTTTTTTCGTAAATGGTTTCTGTTTATTTTATACAATTTTGTTGTTTAAACATTTATGAAAATTTATTTATTTTCATATTCTGATGGGAAATACAATTTTTCCTTCAATTATATGATTTTTTTTTAAATATCCTCGTTTTTTCTGAATTTATTTAATTTTCTTTACATTTTTTTTAGTTTTTTCAAATTCATTTACTCTTTTATAATATTTCTAGATTTTATGATTTAAAAACAAAATTTTATTTTTAGAGTTGTTAAAATTATTTTTTGTTTTACATTTTCTTATTTTATTTTTTCTGGTTTCTATTATTTTACATAACTTTATTTATTTTTTAACGTTTTTAAAAAATGTTATCAATCTTTCATAGCGTATTAAATTTGTTATAATTTTTTATTTTTAAATTTTCTTCATTTTGATAATAATATGCTAAAAATTGTTATCTTTGAAAGATCTTATTTTATTTTTTCTTGTTTCTATTATTTTACATAATTTTGTTTATTTTTTATCGCTTTTAAAAAATTTTTCAGTCTTTCATAGCGTATTAAATTTGTTATTTTTTTTCATTTTTCAAAATAACGCTGTATTATTTTTTATTAGATATTCTTAGTTTTCTCTACTCCTTAAAACTTTTTGACATCGCCTTAAATTTCTTTAATTTTTCTTCAATTTATTCGCTGTTTCATAATTTTGTTCATCACTTTTTGAATATTTAATAATTTAATTAATTATTATTTTATAATTTCTAATTTATTCAAAATATTTATTTGGTACCTATATTTTTCTCAAGTTTTCTATAATTTATTAATTTTTATAATTTTTTAAAGACTCTTCTTCTTCTTTTTATTTATTTATTTTTATTTCACGTAAACTTGATCTTCTAATAAATCTCTCTATTTATCAACATTTTTCTATTTTTAAAAAATATGTTTCTTTTTCTCAAAAATGATTAATTACTTTTTATTTAATTTTTCACTTTTAAACAATATATATTTATTTATTTTTCCTTAAATTTGAAAAAAAAAATTTTCAAAGTTTTTTTCTCATAAGTAAAATTTTAACGATTTTTTTATGGATTAACTTATTCATTTTTTCAATTAGACGAATCATATCAGTAAAAATTTAATTTTTTGAAAAAAATTTCTTTTTATCCGTTTGTAGTTTTAATTCTTGATCTATTAAATTTTACTATTTTTCGTATATTATCGAGCGGTGTCTTGATATAAAAAAACAATTTAAACATTTTTTCTTAAACTTTCTAATATTTTAGGACATTATGTTACCATATTTCTGAACTTTACTCGATTAAATCGATCTTACCGATGCTTTAATCTTTGTACTTTACTATTTTGTTAATAATTTTTTTAACTTTTCCATTTTAAAATAATTTATTTAGGCTTCTCAATTATCTTTTTATATTTTATTTTTGTTTTAAATTTTCCCATCATAAACTATATTATTCCCAACTTTTTTATTTTTGAACTTATAATAATGTTTTTAATAGTATTTGTTATTTTATCGTTTTTTCCTACTTTCTTAGATCTTTTGAAGGTTTTTATTTTTTCATTGTTTATTAAATGTTCTCACTTTTTATATGTTTTCAGTATTTTTGAATTTTTCTGTAATTTCTTTATTCTTTCGTTGCTTTTTTTCAAATAGTATTTCGGCTGTTTTAAAAATTTTAAATAATTTGTTTGTTTTGCTTTTGTAGTTATTTTTAAACTAATCTTAATATTATATTCAATCCACGTAATATTTAACTAGTATTATTATTAATTATCAAGTTAATAAATCCAGAAGAAAATCGTAGTTTATAATCAGGGAATTTGCCGTGGAATTCAAAATGATTATTTGCTAGACACCCTGATATCAGTAAATTTAAATAAACTTGATAAGATTTCAAAAAAAAAGAACTGAAAGAAAAAATTTGTAATACTTGCAGATTCAACTGGAAAAAATAAGAGAGGGAAACATCGAAGTTAGGTGGCAACATGACGAAGATATCGAGGAGTGTCCAAGTTGTCATATAGCTTTTACGGGAGCCAAAAAAAAGGTACTTCTTCTCTAAAATGTCTTTCCAGGTTTCTTATTTCAACATTGACTATTATCACTTTCTTTTCTGAAAAAAAAGGAAGCACAAAAAGTCACATTAATAAAAATTCTCGAAAACTGTTTCAGGTACATTGTAGACATTGTGGTCACATATTTTGTCAGTCGTGTCTGAAGCATCAAGTTCTCAGTGGACCAAAACGAAGACCGTCTCGAGTGTGTATGGTGTGTCATACTTTATTAGTTCCTGACACTGCTCCATATTTTAGTAGAGAACCGCCGCATACACCTGATTAATTAAATTTGCCAAGTATTTAAAAACAAAAAATCGAAGACAGTTTAGTGAGACGTGCAATATCAAAGTGATATGTGATTGAGAGCCATACTAATTTCAGACTCTTAGTTCTGTAGTACGCAATGACGCAGAACGAAGAATCTTCATTAAATTAAAGATCGATCGATTTTGCAGAATATTCTTAGCAGAAAGAAAAAAAAATATATATATTTTATTGCTTCGCACTCAGCTTTCACTTGAGATTTTGAATGCAACTTCGATTTTGGCTTCGAATCGCGTACATTGCGAGACTTCTAGAAACTTCGCGCTAGAAAGCTAGAACAAATTTTCTGTAAATATGAAATTGTGTACATCTTAATATTTCCTGTAATTTAAAAAGATTAAAGCATCGGTAAGATCGATTTAATCGAGTGTAATAAACTTCATTAAAATTTAATCTAATAAAATTATTTCAATTTAATTGAATATTCATTTTTGTAAAATTTAGTATTTTAAATCTAGATGAAAATTAATAAAAGTCACTCCATTCTATTGTTTCGAAACAAATTTTATAAAAACAAATGTGAAGACGTTAGAAAAAATCTGCAAAAAGTTAAACGAATCTAGAATTCAGAAAATTGAAAAAAAAAATGAAAAAACCTTGTGATAATTTATGATAAAACTAAAATTAAGTATAGAATTTTAAATTACATAAAAATGGAATAAATAATTAAATTATCTTTCTAAAATTCTGTACGTTTATTTGAACGCATCTTTTTAATCCCATGAAAATATTTTCATAATTAGCTTTTGTGTTAAAGACAAAGAATTTAATTCTTCATATCCAAATTAATTATTATATTTTGTCAAAATTTAATCTAAAAAAAAAGGGAAATAAAAATTTCGTTGATTTAAACGTTCAGAAGTTTAAGTTTATAGTGTAATAATTCAATAATTTAATATAATTCTACTCGTAAAAATTTTCAGAGACAAGTGATAGATAATAAGAAACAAAGTTGTTTATTTGCTTGGACGAAACAAGAGTAAAAAAATTCTAATTACCTAATAATAATCTCGTCTGAATCGACAAACGGGTCTAACAATGGCTCTAAAACAATCCTTTCTTAATGATAATTTATAATTATACTTAGTATTTTGAAACATCTTATCTACAGTAAAATAATAATTACTGGGGAGAAACTTAAATTAATCACGCTAACACTCACTTATAGTGATAGTTAAGGGTATGGGAGTGCCTTAATCACTAATTTCATGGCTTTGAGGAATCCTTTCGACACTGAGCTTCCAAGCTTCGGAGTTTTTGAAGTCTGTCCAATGGGTCAATAAGACTCCTCGAGTCTGGAATTGTATCGGCGACTTGTGCTGCTTCTACGGCAAAAAGAAATTAAATAATTGAATTATAAATAATATCAAAATTAACATATATATTCGAATAAAAGAAAAGTGCATTCAATTAAAATGTTTTTTACCTGCTATATACTGCTTGTTAATTTGAGAAACATGATTTTGACCTTTTCTGGCTTGATCTATATTTTTGAGTCCCTGCTCTATAAAATCTTGAAAGAATTGGTGTGATTTTACTAGAAAAGGCTGCACATCTGCTTCCGGATGCTGTATTTTAAAGTCATACAACTGTATTAAACCCTGAAAAAAGATTTTGATTGTTTTTTACACGGCTGATAATAAGCATGATTTTTTTTATTGTAAATATATATAAAATCAGTATATAAAAAAAAATGCAAATGTTTATTTTTAAGTAGTTTATTTTTTAAACTGAGAATATTAAATAAGAAATAATGAAGAATAAAACATTTAATCAAAATCAAACAAATTATGAAGAATAAATGAGAAAAATTCAAAAATAATAATAATAAATTGTAAAAAAGAATGTAAAAAGATAAGAAAACAGTCTATTAAAAAAATGAGAAATTCTTTTAAATAAAATAAAGTCATGAATATTATTAAACAATCTAGCAACATTAACAATTTGCATTGTTGTTGGTCATTTAAAACTATAAATGATTGCAAATTCAAATAAAGAAAAATTAGGAAATTGAAGAATATATCTGAAAAATGACTAAAATAATTGACAATTAAAAACAAAATTCGAAAAATGGCTACATAATTACATAATTGGGAAGAATAGTTTAAAAAATTAAACAATACATATAAAATTTAAACAAAATTGTTGAAAAATTATAGAAATAAATTAAAAATTGTAATGAAACTCGAAAAAAAAAATTGAAATTGAAGAAAATAATGAAAAATTGAGGAAATAAATTGAAAATTTAAGAATTAAACTAAAGTTTAAAAAAATAATTAATAATTGAAAAAAATTACAAAATGACGAAAATAATTGACAGTTGAAAACAAAATTCAAAAAACTGCTACACACCGAACAAAATAATTTAAAAAATCAAAGAATAATTATAAAACTTTAGGATACTAATTGAAAATTGAAAAAATTGTAGGAAATAATTGAAAATTGCGAAAAATAATTAATAATTGAATGAAATAGTTAAAAATGACGAGAATAATTTAAAATTGAAAATAATATCTGAAAAATTACGAAAATAATTGTCAATTGAAAACAAAAATCGAAAAATGACTAGATTAATAGGCAGTTGAAAAAAATAATTGAAACAATTAAACAAGGAATATTAAATTTAAAGAAAATAATTGCAAATTGAAAAATTAAGAAAATTATAGAAAGAATTATTGGAAATAATTGCACAGTTAACAACTGGATTGAGAATCGAAAAAAATAATTTAAATTAAAAAAAAATAATTGGAAATTGAAAAAAGCAATTAAAAATTGAAGAATGGAATTAAATTTTAAAGAATATAGTTAAAAATTGAAAAAAAGTAATTGAAAAAAGCCGAGAATTAATGAATATGGAAGAAAACAATTAAAAACTTAAGAATGGAAATAAAAATTGAAGAATAGAATTAAAAATTAAAGAAAATAATTAACAATTGTACTTAAAATTAAGGAAACTTAATTAAAGAATCGAAAAAAATAATAGATTTTTTAATATTAAAGAAAATAATTGAAATTTGAAAAGTGGAAATCAAATTTGAAGAAAATAACTGAGCGATTGAAAGAGAATAGAATAATAATTAATAAAAGAATTTAATAATTGGATTTGAATTTTAAAACAATTTTTGAGTAAAAAAATAATTGCAAAAATCCGAGAATTATTGAATATTGAGGAATCAAATAAAAATTATAGAAAAGATTTGAGAATTGAAGAAAATAATTAAAAATTGAAGAAATAAATTGGAAATTAAAGAATTAAATGCAAATTTCAAGAAAATAATTTACAATTAAAAGAATAATTATTATAATATGACAAGATAGTTTAATATTGACGTAAATATTAACTATTAAAAAAAAAATTAGCAATTAAAAAAAAATTCGAAAAATGGTGAGAATAATCGGCATTCGAACAAATATTTTTTTAAATTAATGAATAATCATAAAATTTAATGAGAATAATAAATTGTCAATTGAAACCTGATAAAAATTAAGGAAAAAAATGTAAAAAATAAATTAAAATTGAAGAAATAAATTGGAAATTGAAGAATTGTATTGAAATTTCAAGAAAATAATTGATAATTGAGAAAATGCGAGAACTATTGAATATTAAAAAAAAAAAATTAAAAAACGAAGAATGCAATTGTAAAATGAAGTAAATAAATGAGAATTGAAGAAAACTATTAACAATCGAAAGAAAAACTCGAAATGTGTCGTGAATAATCGACAAAAGAACAAAATAATTTAAAAAATTAAAGAATAGGTTATAAAATTTAAAGAGAATCATTGTATATTGAAAAATGTTGAAAATTGTAGAAAATATCATAGATTTATTAATAATAAAATTAAAATTATTTGAACTGATATTACAAAATTTTAATCAATTTAAATGGATTTTTTTAAAAAGTATCTAATTTAAAACAAAAAATATTTATGTGACTAACTTCAGGTGTGTACAGAATGAAAGAATGAATGAATCTTGTGGAATATTATTATAGATAAAAAAAAATTAAAAAAAAAAACACAAAGCTGAAACAGTGACATAAAAATATATAAAAAAGTAGAAACTCGTTTAAAAAAATTAAACTATTTACGATCATTTTTGTTTAAATTAAGAAAAATAAGAAGATAATTAAAAAAATGTTAAAATATATTACTACAGAGAAAATAGTTTAAAATTATAAAAATTAGATAATTATTTTACAAATTAAAGAAAATAAGAATGAAAAAAATTTTGAAAAATTTTAAAAAAATGTATCAAATGGACTAAAAAAATTGTGAAACAACAAGAAAATTAAATAAATAGGAAGAAAATGGAAAAATATTTTTTTTCTGAATCTTACAAAAAATAAAAAAATTTTAAAAGTACAACAAAAAGTTCTATATAAATATAAATAAAAAGTCCACAAAAGAAATTTAAAAATCCTCTAAAAATAAAAAAGTTTAGAAAAATTAAACCAAAAATATTTTTATATTATTACACTTAAAATAAGTATACAAAAATAAATTTAAAAAAATAAAAAAAATCTAAAAATGTTATGAAAGAATAAGTAAGTTTGCAAAAAATAGATAAGATGTGAAAACAAATTGAAATAAATTTACAGACAAATGAGAGTATTTATTTTTGAAATTATGAAAATTATTAAAAAAATCAACGAAATAAAAAGTTTATTGAATATTAATGTTATAATAACAAAATTGTGTAAAATAATAATAAATAATTTGCATAAAAAGAAGAAAATTAAAGAAAATCCTAAAATAAAAAGACAAATACAAAAAAAAAATATAAAAAGTTAAAAATTTTTTTTTACTTTTTGTAAAATTTTGACTTAAAAATATAAAAATCTAATACTATTTTTTACTATCTTTAAACCAAAAATTTGTATTTTGTAGATATTTGGTCATCTGTATTAGTAACAACTTTTAAATTTTATAAAGAGTTGAATAATTTTAAAGATTTTTCCACAAATTTCAGGTTTTTTTAATGTTTTGCAATTTTTTACATGCAGTATTAGACGTCCGGAGAATTGTGAAGTTTATTTTGGTTTTAATCGTGATTTTAATTTATCTTTTTTCTTTTTTAAAAGAAGACTTTACCTCTTGTGTTTGTGTCTTAGATCCAATTTTTTTAAAAATTTCAGAAAGCTGCTGGTGCGTGTATTTACAAAGGTGCTTTTGAGACTTCACTTGATTGGCTGGTTTAAGGGGATTTTTTGACGCTGCATTCATCTCATCAGGTTTCAGTGTCTACAAAGTTATTTGTAATTGAGTAAATAATAATAATAAATAATAAATTGAAAAAAAAACAGTACAAACCGTTATAAGTCTTAACAAATAGGAATGTAGTTCAGATTCATTTGTATTATTAATTTGGGATAAATGATTTAAAATACTGCTTCCTTTTATCCTCGTCATGCTGTGAAGGATAGTTTTGATAGTTCTTAACGGAGTATCTGATTTTCTTTTTTTCCACCAAGTAGATGGGTAATCCTAAAATTGGGAATATAATTAAATTAAGAATAAGAACAAATAAATTGAAAATATTTGTTGTTAAAATAGAAACCTAAATTAAAATATTTTGTAAATAATTCGATTAAAAGTTTTATGATAAAACTCAGTGCTTGCCTTGAAGAAGTTATGTATTTCAAGAAGAATTAAGTCATAATCCAATTCAGACGCCCAGTTTGGAATTGTTTTAACGATTTTCCACAAGCATTTCATAACTAATTCCTCATATTTTGGCAGAGCATCTGACTCTGTACAATCATGTAATAGTTTCACGAGTACACTGTAAAAAAAATACATTCTTAAATCCTCAAAGATTTTATTTATAAACTAAAAATGAAAATACGTAAATATAAAACATACAAGTATAATTATATTTTATTAAAACCATTAAAAATTAATTTTTAAATATATTTTACGTACCATATAATAGTAGTGTGATTAGAGTTATCAATTGTCTTAATAACGACATTATTTATTACTCGATTATAAGCTTCAGCTTCATTTAATTGATCAAGTTTATTTTCTGCCAAAAGTGTGATCATCTGGTGAACTAATTCCTTCAAATGATTTGTTGGTACATTTTTGCCGAGTAAACCAGATTCATAGAACTGAAAAACAAAAAGAAGATTTAATCAGAAAGAGAGGAAGGTAGATTTAATAAAGATTAAAACTTCGATAAGAATGTTGAAAATAAAACAAAAAAATGAATACTCACTGCTAATATAACCATGAAACAAGTCCTAAATGCTTTTGAAATATCGGTATTACGATCTGTATTCAAGGAATAAGTTTGTAGAAGTTTTAACTGTAGATTGACAGCACTTATAAATTTGTCTTCCTTTGTCTGTAAAGCGGTAAACTGATGCGACTTCAAGAACTGAAATTAAAAACAATCAAGTAATTTAATTTCTAAAAATTATTGCAAATTAGATACTTTTGTTTAAATACATGTTATTAATTCAATCGTTTACGACTATTTCACTTACGCTTTCAATATTATTCATTGCCTGTATAGCAACTGGAGGATCCAGACTCGTCATCGCTTCTATTTTACGATCAAGGTCATCGTCTTTTGGTCTAACTAAGTTCTGAATATTTGATGATTTAGGGTCTAATAATTTAGGAGGCGAAATGGGAATTATTCTGAAACAAATATTTAAATAAATTTTTAAGGCAACGTGAACAAATACATTTCAATATAAAAATTCTTTTAAAATAATATAAAACTAAATTGTAAAAAATGCGATTTTCTTTTGCTTTCTATTAAAAAACAAAAAGATAAAATAAAAAACAAATAATATACTAACTGATTTGGAGGCAATTTGATTTTATTAACAGGATCATTCAAGTCATCAAGACTGGGTACCAGAAGTTTAGGATTTCGACATTTAACTGGCGCACTGGATTCTATTCTGTGAAGAAGCTCCATATCAAGTCCAAATGGACCTGTCGATGGCTTGGTTTGTATTTGAAAATTGGTTTGTATTTGTTGTGGAGATGTTCTATGGAATATTCTAAAATTTTTAAGATTGAATAAGTACACGAAATTTTTGGCAAAATTTAATATAGTTTTCATTTTAATAAAGTTCACCTTTCGTTGGGAGCTTCGTTTTCTTGCTCCTCCTCTATTTCTTCCTCGTAGTCGTCTTCAATTGGTTCCACTACGGGAATCGGAGGAACTGGATCTCTTTCTCTGGGTGGTGCAATTTGAGTAGATGAAGCAGATTTGACGGGTCGATTTTTAGCAGCCCTTTTTATCCTTTCATCCAACAAGGATTGCTCTTTCTCCGAAATATGTCCGACGTATTTATAGACTTTCTCTCCCTCCAGGAAATATGCCTGAACTATGCAATTCAAAGCTGCATTTCTAACTGAATTATCACGATCAGCAATTTGCTTGGCAACTTCCTTCAAAGCAAGCGAGGGTGATGGTTGACAAACTGAGACTCCGTAACTTTCTATCAGAGATCCTAGTTGATCGAGGCACTCTGAAAACATTATTTTTTATTTAATTTATTTATTTTATGTATTATAAGGGTTCGAGCCAGTAAAAGTACTTAAAAATACGAACTTTACGGACCAAAAATTAAAAATTACGGACCATTTACGGATAAAAATTTTATATTCTCAAAACACTATTTTCAGTAGGATACAATAAAAATACAGTAGGAAAGTAAAAAGGAATTGTATTATATTGCACTTAATATATTAATATTTATAAATGCTTTGACAAATAAAAACTACGATTGATTAAAAGTTGGATGGTTTTAAATTAAGTTTAAATTTGGATCGATTGAAATTTTTATAATTTAGTTATAAAATTTAATTTGAATTAGTTGAAATTCGAATTGATTAAAAGGATAAATATTGAAAATTAATTAAAATATGATAAATGGAATAAAAATGAAATTTAAATAATTTAAGTTTGACATTGTTTGAAACTGTAATGAAATTATACACTAAAATCAATTTAAAATTGAATTAATTGAATGCAGAATTACCTGTCCTTTGTCGAGCATTTTTGGATTTTAGGCCCTCCATCGTATACATAAACAATTTGCTTACAGGATACACTAAGGCTATTTGTTTAAATAATGCCCGAACGCCATTACGAACAGCGTCTTTTGAGTCTCCTATCTGTACAAGAAAAAAAAATTTAGTTCTAAATGATTACAAAAATTGTTAATTTTAAAACATATATATAATTTAAATAATCTTAAACGTACCTTAATAATGAGGTAAGGAATAAAAGAAGCAGCTTCATGCTCCTGCATATGATATTGATTTTCTATCAAATTATTAAAAACAGCTTGTAAATATTCCAATCCCTTTAATAATACTGAAGGATTGGTGTCGAAAAATCTGAGCGTTAGCCACTTGAGTATTAAATCTAAATTTGACACCAGAGCTTTATTGTTTCCAGGAAGATCCTGAAAATTTAACAACGTGTTTTTTATTTGTCATCGTAGATAGCGTAATTTTATTTTAATATTTTAATCACCTTCATTCAATAAAAATTAGAAAATTTTCAAAAACCATGTATCTATCTACGAGAAAACAGTTATACATAAAAAAAAATTAAAATTAAGTAAAAACTTTTAAAATGATTTCAAATTGGAGAAAAATTAAAAAAACGTCTAAATAGTTTTGTTTTTGTGAATGTTATAAAAACAAAATTTTATGTAATAATAATAATAACAATAATAATTTTAATAAAATTTGGATGGCTAATTCAGCTTATAAATATCTAAATTTGGACACAGGGATTTTTGAAAATCCCCAACCAAATAAGTACCATTTTTCATAAACTAGGTGAAAATTATGTTCATTACATGAACATTTTGCTTCTATGTAAGCAACATAATTTGCTTCATTATAGAAGAAGTAATTGATTAAAATAATGCAAAAAAAGAAAATTTCAATTTCGTTCAAAATAAAAAATAGCTATTATTTCTATCAATTTTCGGGAAGATATATACTTTATATGCACCAATTACCTAGTTCGTTTTTTAATCTAGAATATTTTATCTTAAGGTACTATGGTAAAAAAATAGAAATTAGAAAAGTTATAGAAGGATGAAAATTGTAAGTGTCAAAAAAAGAGATAAATCAAGAATTATTATGCGAATTTTTGGTGGATTTTAAACTTTATATAGATCAATCGATTCGTTTTAAGACAAAGAATATGATTTTTTTATTCATTGAGTTATATTTTTATCAAGAAAACAAATTTTGGTAAAAAACTATATTTTTTTGGGTAAAAGATGGTGCTTAAAAAAATTTGGTTGAGTTTTTTCAAAAAGCCCTGTGTCCAAATTTAGATATTTATGAACTTAATCGACATCCAAATTTTATTAAAACCCGTTAAGGCGTTCTCAAGGTACGTTTTTAATGCTCATTTCAAATATTTTTTATTTAGAAAGAAAACATTTAATTCCTATATTGTAAAGATATTGTGTATATATTTCTGTTTCTCGTGAGCTGTCTAGCTCTAGGAACTTGTATTTCAATAAATAAATAAATAAATAAATAAAATATGTTTAATTAACATCCAAATATTCTTATTATTTAATATAATTTTTTTATATAATGAAGAATAATAATAATAAAATCAATTTAAAGTTAATAAAAAATTTGTCACTTTTTATCATTTTTAAGAGTGTATTTTTTAGAAACCTACTTAATAAATTTTGTTGAAACTTATATAATTATTAATTTATGCACTTAAATCATATTTTCACTAGACTCAAGACAAATAATTATTTATCTTATTACTAAATAGTACCATCTTAAAATTTCGGAATTAACCCCAAAACACACATTTTTAATCTTATATTTAAGCTTTTCCTAGATGAAATTAAAAAATTAACACTTTCCACATATCTAAGTTTTTATAAAATCTTCAACATATTAAATTTTCGCGAGGGTATTTTGCTCCGTTAATGAATAATTCAAGTTTAAAATTAAAAAAAGGTTACTTTTTATTGTTTAAAATACACTCTGAAGTTTGACAATCGATTATTTATTTTACATTTAAAAATTATTTACGTCAATAATTTTAACGACAAATTTCAGAGTGAATCTAGTGATAATATGATTAAAGTGCATAAATTAGTACCGTAAAACAGGCTAATTTCGCTCAAATTTTCATGTTTTTTTGAAAAAAGTATAGGAAAAAGTTAATAATAAATTTTGGTACTGCAAATATATAATCTCTGACTCTTCCTCTTCAATTTCACAAAGTAAAAAAATTACTATATATTGCGTAAACCTATTTAATATACCTTTTTACTGTGAGCGAAATAACACCTCAATGTGGGGTAATTTCGCTCAACTTTAATGATTTTAATTTTTAACAACAAAAATATGTTAGTTTACAACCTATAATCACTTTTTAAAATCATTAGAAAGAAAATAATATTATTTAAATAACATTTACAGTCATCAGAATAAATATTTAACCACGTTTTGTGTTTTATAATTTGATAAAATTTTATAATTTGGTCATGAGAATTAACCTTATATACTTGATAAACAATTGAATGATACATTGTATTCATGAACGAAATTACCCAACAAATATGAAATATTTTTTTTAAATTGACTTTTTTCAAAATCTATTCAACTTTTCAGTAATTTTATTTTTGCTAAATCATGTCAGGGATATAGGAAATAAGATTATTACATGATTTTAACATAAAATAATTTAAATATAGGTTTCACAAGCGACTTTTACACACTACTTGTTCAATGAGCAAAATAGACATCTTTAAATAAATATTATTTTTATTAAAACTTGACTATAATTCTGCTTTAAAATACCTTTGAGACACAGTTTGATACTTTTCTTAGCATTAGCAATTGCAAATTTTATATTTTTCTTCCTAGAAATAACAATAAATAAATTTTGAAAAAAAAAGTTTCCACTGAGCGAAATTACCCTACATGAGCGAAGTTAGCCTGTTTTACGGTAATTATGATAAGTTTCAATGAAACTTATTAATAGGTTTCTAAAAAATAGACTCTTAAAAAAGGTAAAAAGTGACAGATTTTTTATCATAATAATAATATATCCTAATAATATAAATATTTAAATTGATTTTATTATTATTATTATTATTCTTCATTAAATACAAAATTATATTAAATAAAATAAATATTTGGAAGTTAATTAAACATATTTTTTTCTTAATATAGCAGGCTTGTTATTGATTTAAGGAAGTTCTACCGTAAATCGATTAATCAAACAGATTTTGATAAGACTTAGTGTACTGATAAATAAAGTTTCTAAAATTTTGTAGTTAAACTTTTGAGACCTGTAGGTTCCTGGGAAAAAAGTGATGATCGATATATTTTTTCACTGTTTAACCTGTTTAACATTGATTCTTATGAGAATTCATTACTCTGTCACATATATTTTCGTACTAAAAATTATTAAATGACCAGACAGTGATCAAAGTTTGTATAGTTAAACACAGATATGTAATGAACCGATATTGTATTTAAAAAAGGACAATAGGTTCCTGTGAGAGTTGCAATAAATTAATTTGTAAAAATATTTCACGTTTTACACGATACAGTTCAGACGTTCTGATATTTTAAAATGTTGATTTTGATCGCACATGAAAAATAGTCATATTTAAAAAGTAAATAAAGTTAATAAAGTAAATAAATACAATTGTTTAATTGTATATCAGTAAAATTAAATTTAAACCTAACCACAAAATAATGGTCTCTGTTTTGACTAGTATCGTCATACGGTAGAACCTCCTTAAGTCATTAGGGAATTTGCAATAAAATCATGATTTTAATCAAAATACCTGCGATTTACAAATCAATTAATTCAAATTTAAATGCAAATTAATAAAAGCAAAATAATTAAATAATATTAATTATTATTTTCCATATTCACAATAATCCATTTTTTAATTGTTCCAATATTTTTAACAGATTTCACTTTCTCGAAACTGTTTAATTTTAATTTTATAATAATTTCGTAATTTTACAACATTTTAAGATTTTTTTATTTATTTTTTTATTTCAGATTTTCATTAATTCTCTTCTCTTTATGCAAATTATTCAATATTATTTTACACAATTTGGTTATTTTATAAACAGTCTCTAAACTTTTTAGTTCGTTGATTTTCTTAATTATTTCCATATTTCTATTTCACGCTCATGTTTTTTTAGATTTTCTTTATTTTTTCAAATTTATTGTTGGACTTGTTTTAAGTGTAATATTATAAAAATGTTTTTGGTTTAATTTGCTTAAACTTTTTTTTAAAGGATTTTTAAATTTCTTTTGTGGACTTTTTATTTATCTTGATATATACATTATTTTATTTTATTTTTATTAATTCCAATTTTTTATTAGATTTTATAACCAAATTTAATTATTTTTTGTACTTTTTACATTTTTTTACAGTTTGTTAGAAAGGAAAAAACATTTCTCCATTTTCTTCCTATTTATTTAATTTTCTTGATGTTTCACTATTTTTTTTTAGTCCTTCCTTGCATTTTAATTAATTCTTTAATTTTTGTCATCATTTTTCCATTTCTTAGAAATATTTCTCCTTCTTTCCTACTATTTAGTTTTTATCTTATAATTACGAACTTTTAAAAATCTTTATTTGATGCTTTTATCTACATTTTTTAAATTTCTCAATTTTCTAATTTTTTGAGAACTTTTATTCTTTTATTTTATCAAAATAAATTATGTAAGTTTAATCTTGTACTAAATATGCTCATTTGAACATCGTTCTTCTATTTCATAAAATTTATTTTCTTCGGAATTTTTTTTAAATTTTCCAAAATTTTATTCATTTTTTTTTTATTCAATTTGTAAAACAATTCATACTAAATATGCTCATTTGAACATCGTTCTTCTATTTCATAAAGTTTATTTTCTTCGGAATTTTTTTTAAATTTTCCAAAATTTTATTCATTTTTTTTTTTATTCAATTTGTAAAACAATTCTCTAATTTTTCTAATTTAATTTTTTTTCTCTTTAGTAATATATTTAAACGTTTGGTTAATTATCATCTTATTTGTTATTTTAATTTAAAAAAAATGTCCGAAAAAAGTTTAATTTTTTGAAAAGAGTTTCTACTGTTTTATACATTTTTATGTCACTGTTTTATTCTTGTGTTTTTTTAAAAAAAATTTTCTTCGTTTTTTTAATAATCTACTTACAAATGAACATTTGGAGCTTTTACATACTAATTATATTTTAAAAAAATCATGATTTTTATCAGCCCTACAATATAGGAATTAGGGGAGACCACCCAACAGTAGATAATGGCAAACAGTGGATAATTTCAATTTTCTAAATACAGGTTTTAAAATTTTAATTTAACTCATCATAATACGATTTTAGGAATAAAAATAAGGTTACCTAAAAAATTTTTTTTGAAACATTATGAATAATAGTCGTTTATAAATGGAAAAATTTTTTTTTAAAGTTAAAACAAAATTTGATTCGCCATAGATTTACGATTTTTACGAGAAAAAAAACTTTTCCGGGCTCACAAACGCGTTATTATCAAAATTGGAAGTATAATCAGTATAATTTCTAAAAGTAGATAATGCATTTCAGAACTGCGGCACAACTGTCAGAAGTAGAGGTTATGTTTTAAAGGCATTTTTTCATTTGAAAAACTTTTTAATTTAGCTTGAATTCTTGCATATAAAATGACCAGAATCAATTTATTATCAATAAAAAAAATTTAGAAAACACTTATATAAATAAATTAGTTGATACACAAAAGATACAAGAATTTATGTGATATTTATTTTCCTTAGTTTCAAATTTGGCGCTCTTTTAAGCTCTTAGGTTTGGTAGGCGTGTTTCAGAGAAGTGAAAATTTCTCATATTTTAGTTAAATATTTAAGAATAAACAACTTTCATGCGGACAAATTGATTTTATTTTGAAGCAATCTTTTCAAGAAATTGTATTATGCATAAAAAACTGCTACACAATTTGTTTTCTTTAAATAGGAGCCGATTATCTACTGTTGGCAGGAGGCCTTTTCGAGTGATTGTTTATCGTGTTAAAAAAGTATTTAAAATGAAGACTAGATTAATTTTAGGCTCATTTTGCTTTCTGCATTACTTACTTGAATATATTAGCATCATTTTAGAGTTAAGCATTCTATTAATAACTTTAGCCTGAAATAATTATATCGATCAGAAATTTTTACTATCTACTGTTGGGCGGTCTCCCCCAAATGTTTTCTTTCTAAATAAAAAATATTTGAAATGTGCATTAAAAACGCCATTTTTTCTTGACGCTTGTTTCTCTAATTGCAATTTATGGCTGCAAAATAAAAAAAATTATCTAAAACAACTTCAGAACTTGAATTTAGACACTACAATAATACATATAATATGGGTTTTAATATTTATTAAAATATATCAGTGACCACCTTTGGTCAAAAGTCAGTGGTTTTTACCCTTTTGCAAGTTAACAGATCGTATTAAATCCCGGATCTATTTACAAATTCCCAGATAACCAGGCACTCTAATATGTTTATTTTTAAATACATAAGTAATTTTACATACCTCTGTTAAAGCTTCAATAGCCTTAAGATGATAACGGAAATCTGCGTGGAACATGTTTGCCGCCAGAGACTTGTTAACATTAGCAGTTGCCATCAATTCCTTCAACAACTCCACAAATTCTTCTCTAGGAGTAGTGAAATTCCACTTTAAAACCTTCAATTTCTGCTCGTCAATGACTCTTTGATGTTTCAAATTATTGACTGCCAATAGCGGACTAGAATCAACTTCCTCATCCTTTTTCCTTGCACTGCCCGGTTTTGAGCCAGCTCCTGCCTTCGGCTTAACAATTGACTTGCCTGCTTTAGTCGCTCCTCCACTCTTTACACTCTTGGGCGCACTCTCTTCCGCTTTCTTTGATGGCAAAGGTTTAACTGGCAAATTGGATCGGGCTTTGTCCAAAATCGTGAGAACTACTGCCTTCGAACCCGGCTTCAATTTCTCCGTATTCCTCGCCATCAGCTCATAAGAAAGATGAATCATAAAACCTAAAACAGCCTCCTGCGCATTCTTTCTCACATCCGAGTTGCGATCCTCCAAATTACTAAACAAAATCGGCAAGCATATTGTAAGTTCCTCTTTTGGAATCTGCTTTACCGGAGTTCCAGGCAACGCTTGAGATAGCCAAATCCACAATTCGGAACGCAGAGCAGGAGATCCTGCTTTTAAAGCATCTCCGACAATTTCCCCATCGAAAAATTCCTTATATCCACACTGATCGGTCCAGGTGTTTATGCAAGAAATGGCGGCGGTTCTGATCCAATTTTTGGAATCTCCGAGACACTGAATAAATCCAGGAAAGAGGGTACGAATGTGTTGTTTAATTGGAGCACCCATAGCAGTTGCCAAAAGTTCACAGACACCCAATGCTGTCTGGGCAATTTTACTATTGCTATCAACTAATCTCGGAGATAACATCTGGGGAAGATCTCCAATCGACGACTTGATAAACTTCGTCTCGTTCAAAATATTCGTGATCTTTTGCAGTCCTTCGTTACGAACCTTCCAGTTCTTGTCGGACAATTCGCTAAAAAGACTCTCAGTAATATGGCCACTGATATCGACTCGTGATTGATGATCGTCTTGAATCTCATTTCCCTTCTCTTCAACTTCTTCCTCCATTGGTTCAGCAACTTTTGTCCTTTTACTTTTCGCACCTCGAGTTGGATTCGGCGCGGATTCACCACTTCGTTTCTCGCATTCCTGTTCAATTTGCTGTTTCAAAGCTGGCTTCTCACTGTCGAAATACGCAAGGAGGTTTCTTCCCATGTACAAGTACAAGTTGCCAGCCAAATTAATTCCCGCGCTACGTACAGCTGGATTTGTTGCAAGAACTGCCTTTTTAACATTTTCTAAAAGAGTACTGGTGTTGTTTGGACAACCAAATTCAGCTAGAGCTTTGGATAACCAGACGAGACTCTCCTGCTGAACTTTTGGATTCTTCTGATTGAAAGCAAAGGTAATTACTTCATTCGCCACTTGATCATAACTCGTGGCTTCAGCTATCGCCGTCAGTGTTTCGCCCGCGATTGAGCTGTTTTTTACGTCACCAAGCTTCTCTGTTATATCCACCACACAATATTCAGTGACAGTGCTCGAAAATGGATAATTCTCGGCAAGAAGTTTCACGACCTCGATACGGAGTTTGAGTACCTGGAAGTTTGTGTCCTTAAAGCCAGGTTTCTTTGCCAAGGTTCGAACGACAACTTGAGCGGATAATTCAGGATCGGTGGCTTTAACCATTTCGGAAAGTTGTTCGACAGCAGCCAAACGAGTCTTCCAGTTGCTGTCGACAAGTCCAGAAATAACATCATTGGACAAAACCTCAGCTGCCAATTCATCTACTTCTTCTGGAGTTAAATTCCTCTCGGCTTGTGGTTTAGATTGAGTTTTCTTTGTCGCAGCAGCAGAATCTGAAGATTTTTTAGTAACTTTCTTAGCAGCTGGTCGTTTAGCTTTTTCAGTTTCTTTACTTTTAACCGGAGATTCAATTTTAGAAGGGGCTGTTTGAGGTCGTTGGCTCTTCTTCACTGGTTGAGTTTTCACAACTATCACTGCTTTTTCAGCGCATTCTTTGATCTTTGCCATTTTTAAATTATCAAGATCGGGAAGGAAAGGTAATAGGGCTTTTTCTCCAACAAGTTTCATTAGCGTGCCGAGAGCTTCTGCAGAATTATCACGGACAGTAGCATCAGATTCGTTCAATGTTTTCAAAAGTGCGGTTGAGTAGGCTTTTAATAGCTTTTTGTTTAGACTCGCTGGAGGAGTTTTGGTGAAAGATCGTGCTAGAAATGCTGCAGTTTCTGTCTTAACAGAAGGATTTTTGTTTTCTAAACCCCCCACTACATCTTCCAGAATAACATCTATTGTAATACTGAGAAATATAGCGTCGGCACATTCCCGAAGAACTTGAACAACATTCTGCTTCTTTTCTTTGAACTTTTCAAGAACTGTGGGAAGACAAGCAAGGGCATATGGAGAGAAATGTTTTTTGAGACCATTTGCTAAACCTGTGAGACATTTCCCAGCAAGAGCAACTATCAGCACATTCGAGTCCTTGCCTATCAGCTAGTCATGAAACAGAAAAATTAATTTTCATTTAAGTTCTACTGCTTTTATTTAATTAGCTTTATTTTAAGTTATTAAGTCCAGAGTGTCTAGAGAATAATTATTTTGAATTTCCGGCAAATTCCCGGATCCTTAACTACAATTTTCCCGGATTTTTTCGCTTAATAATTAATAGCATTACTAGTTAAATACTAAGTGGTTTGAAAGAAATTTTAAGATTAGTTTCGAAAATAATTACAAAAACAAACAAATTACGTAAACATTTTCAAACATCAGAAATAGTATGAAAAAAAAAAAATAAACGAAAAAATAAAGAAATTATAGGGAAGGTCAAAAATACTGTCTAAATAAAAAAAATTGAGAACATTTAATGAACAATGAAAAATTAAAAACCTTTAAAAAATCTCAGAACTTATGAAAAAAAAACGATGAAATAACAAAAACTGTTAAAAATATTATTTTAAACGCAAGAATAAGAAAGTTATGAATAACCTACTTTAAAATGGAAAAATTAAAAACCAAAAGAAAATTAAAAACAAAAAGAAAATGTAACAAAATAATTGGAAAGTCTACAAAAAAAAATTTTTTTAAAAATAAAAAAGTTAAGAAAATTATTTAAAAAAAAATTAATTCAAAACTTTAAAACATCTGAAATATTATTTGAAAAAAATCAACGTAAGAATAAAGAAATTACAGAAAAAGTCAAAAATACTGAATGCATATAACAAAATGAGAACATTCAATGAACAATGAAAAAATAAAAACCTTCAAAAGATCTAAGAAATTATGAAGAAACGATAAAATAACAAATACTATTAAAAACATTATTACAATCTCAAAAATAAAAAAGTTGGGAATAATATAGTTTATGATAGGAAAATTTGAAACAAAAATAAAATATAGAAAGATAATTAAAAAGCCTGCAAAAAGTAAATAAATTTTTTAAAAGTGAAAAAGTTAAGAAAATTATTAACAAAATAGGCGCAAAGTTTAGAAATATGGTAACATAATGTCCTAAAATATTAGAAAGTTTTATAAAAAATGCTTAAATTGTTTTTATTTTTAAATCGAGACACCGAGGAATAATATACAAAAAATAGTAAAATCTAAAAAATCAAGAATTAAAACTAGAAAAGAATGAAAAGCAATTTTTTCAAAAAATTAAAATATTTACGAATATGTTTTGTTCAGTTGAACAAATAAATAAAATAATGCATGCAAAAATCGTTAAAATTTTACTAATGAGAAAAAACTTTTAAAAAATTATTTTCAAAATTAAGAAAACATAAATAAATAATTTTTTTTTTTAAAGCGAAAAATTAAATAAAAAGTAATTAAACGTTATTGAGAAAAGGAAACATATTTTTAAAAATTGAAAAATGATGATAAAATGAGAAACTAATTACTATAAGATTAAATTTACATAGAATAGAAAAAAAGGAGGAGAGTTTAAAAAATTATAAAAGCGATGTCAAAAAGAATCACAGAGGAAGCAAAAAAAAAATTGTTTAAAAATTAAAAATTTGAAATAAACTTGAGAAAAAGAAACAAAATGTAAAGAAAATTAAATAAATTTACAAGAAACGAGTAAACCTAAAAAAAAATCGTAAAATTGAAAAAAAAAATTGTATTTCCTACCAGAGTATAAAAAAAAAAAAAATTTTCCTAAATGGTTAAACAACAAAATTGTATAAAATAAACTGAAATAATTTGAAGGAAGAAAATTAATGATAATAAGTTTAGAAAATTAGATAAAGTTGTAAATATTTGAAGTAAAATAAAATTAAATGCAAACGAATTAAGTTTTTACTATTGAAATTTAAATGAATTAAAATTTTAAATTTGAATAAATTAAAGTTTAATTTAATTGGCATTTTAAATTCATTTTAATTAGAATGATTTGGAATTATGAAAAATGTAATATTATTTTTTACTTTCTTTCTACCAAAGATTTATAGATCGCATTTTGACCATTTCAAATTCCATTTTTGAAGTTATTGAAGAATGCAAGTTTAAAATTTTACGGATTCACCTACGAATTCTCGAAATTTCTACAAAATTCCTGGATTGTATTAAGAATTCCCGATTTTTTTTTTCAATTCCTGTTTTGTTTTTCATGATCCGGCATTTTTCCGGATTGCTAGACACTCTGTAAGTTAAAAAATTAAAGAATTTATAGAGAGCAAACATAAATAAATACCTTTTTCAAAACTCGCACAAGGTCTCCATAGTCGCCATTTTCTAATTTTGGTGATGCTGAAAGATTCTGCAAACTTTCTAGGCCTTCCTTTCTGTCTTGCCACTTTTTGGACTCCACTTTCTCAAAGAAATCTTTTGGTACTTTTGAAAGGATATCTACAGGATCCATTAGGTCATATACATTAATCTCAGGTCCAAAATCACCTTCATCGTCTTCTTTTTCATCTGGATGTTCAAAAATTCAGTAGATTAAAGTATTTATCAACAATATTATAAATTTTAGTAATTTATCGATAATGATAATAGTACCATCCTCGTCCATAGCACCATCAGTGTTCATTACGCAAGTCTCTTTCGGCTTTTGAGATTTCAGAAAACGATTAGGAACAACTTTCTTGTCTCCAACGTTCTGGAATTCGGTCTCAAGTTCTGCAAGTTGCACTGGCTTCAAAGAATTTAGCTGTTGTTTCAAAGGAGCACCAATACATCTAAAAGTGAAATTTAATATTTTTAAATAAGCGCATCAAGTGTCTGCTTAAATAAAATAAATTCTAATTGTATTCTGTTTAAATAAACAAATTTTGTAATTGATTTTTTCTCACTTGTATATTTCGACAGCAAGAGCTTTTCCCTCATCACGAACATTTTTGTCACGATCTTCCAAGAAAGCTGGAAGCTTCTTAATCAGTGGCTTGACACTTACAACTTTATGTCCGAATTCCCTATAAAACAAGAAATAATTTTAACATTTAGACAAACGTCAAATTAATAGTTTAGATAACGAATGCAGGTATTACAGCATACATTAGGTTCAGAAAAGAGGAATAGAGGATTTTTTGCTTTAAAAAAGGACAAAATTTATAACATTTTAGAATTAAAAAAAATTGCAAAAAATAATTGAAATTAGACAAAATAATTCCAAATTTTGCAAATTAATTGAAAAAAAAAAAAATGAAATCAATTAAAAATTAGGAAAAGTAACTTAAAAAATCATAGCAATTTAAAAAAAAAAATTAAAAAAAAAAATTAGAGAAAATAAATGAAAAAGATAAACATAATTAAAAATTGAAGAGAATAATTTTTAATTAAAGAGAAATAATTAAAAACTTTTTTGGTAATTACGAAAAAGAACGAAAGTAATTGAAAATTGAAGAAAATAATATAAAAAATATAATATAAAAAATAATATAAATAATTGAAAATTGAATGAAATAATTGAAATGTCAGATAAATAGTTTAAAATTTTGAAAATTATAAAACAAATGAAAACAAATTGAAAATTGAAGAAAATAATTAAAATATGATACCAACAATGATAAATTGTAAAAAGTAAATGACATTTAGTGAAATAATTAAAAAAATTAGAGTTTTTCTTAAATAGAAAAAAAATATTGAAATTTGAGAAAAATACATAAAGATCTCAGAAATTAATTGAAAAAAAAAAAATGAAAATTACTGAAAAATGGAAAAAAGAATTAGAGAAAGCTAAAAATAATTGAATTTTACAATAAATAATACAACTTTCTGGAAATTAGATTAAAAATAATTTTTGACAATGAGTATAATAATTAACAATTGAGGAAAATATTTAAAAAATGATAAATTTAATTTAAAATTTAAAAAAATAATAATTGAAATATGCTGAAAATAATTTAAGATTGAGAAAAAGAAATTGACACATGATAAAAATAATTTAAATATGAATAATTGAAAACAGTAAATAAAATTTGAGAGAAATAACTAAAAAAAAATTATAGAATATATGTTTAAAAAAAATAATAATTATAAAATACTTAAAAAATCTTAATTAAAGAGAATGATTAAAAATCGTAGAAATAATCGAAAATTGAAGAAAATAATTGAAATTTTTGAAAATTATGCCAAAAGAATGAAAATAATTGAAATTTTTGAAAATTATGCCAAAAGAATGAAAATAATTGAAAAATCATTTAGAACATGGATATATTATGACAATAATCTAAATTTGAGATAATAACTGAAAATTTAGGAAACAAATTGAAAATAATAATTGCAAAATGATATAAATAATGGTTAATTTTTGCAATGAATAAAATGAAATTTAGGAATAAATAATTAAAATTGAAAAAGTGATTGAAAAAATTAAACAAAATGACTGAAATTTGAAGAAGGTAAATTTAAGATTTAGGGAAATAATTTAAAAATAATTAATTTAATGTCTCCAAAAATGTCTTGTACTTTAAAATATTTTGTGACTTATTAATTGTTTATGGACTTCTTACTTTCAATTACAAAAAAACTTCCAAAGACTTAAAAAACGCAAACAAAATTTCTTACTTAAGTATTCAAAAATATACTTCAAAAAGAAGACGGTTAAGAATTAAAGAAATGAAAAAGAGAAAGTTAAATGAATTTTTCAGTAGAAGTTGACAAAAAATTTCAAAATTTAAAATATCAAAACTGAATATCTTCAACAAACAGAGAGTAAAAGAAGTTTCATTTATATTTTACAACTTTATAAATCTGAATTAATAAAAAGTAGGAAGGTAATTTTTAATTTAGTAAATATTTTCACTGATTATTGTTAATATTTATTATTGTACTATTTAATTTAGTAGTTCTTAACTTTTTGACTAAAGTTTTAGTGAAGGGTTAATGAATATTAAGTTCATTTTAGTTATTACTTGCATTTTTTTGGTCAATTTTTTAAAATTCCAATTTTTGTACTTGTTTTATGAATATTTAGTTTCTTGTTTCTCTTGCTAGTTTTAAATTAATTCTTACATTTCTAAAACTTATATTTTATAAGTTTTATTTTTCATGATTTTTTTAGTTTTTAGTACTTATGCATAATTTTCCCCCATGAATTACTATCAATTTTTTGCATACTTTTAGTTATCAAAATATTTACAAGAAATGGGTATATTTTTATTTATTATCACTTCATCAGACTCTATGTTTCTTGAACGTATAATCTATTGAAACTGTGTATAAGAAGTATTTGTGGAACAACAGTTGAAGTTTTCGTATAAAATAGGGAAAATGAGTTGAAAAAAGGGGAAAAAGAGGAAATATTTTTAAAAAAGGGGGAAAAAGGGGAATTTTTTAGAGACGTATGATTAAGTTCTAAAATTAATTTAGAATATTTATTTCATAGAATTTCATTAGGAAGAAGCTTCTTTTAGTGCAATATAAATTAATCCGAATTTTCACCTTACAAAATTTTTGGGTCACCAAATTCATGTTTAACCAACTTTTCATTAAAAAAAAATTCCAATTTAAACGAATTTTAATTTAATCTAATTTTTAAATACCAGAATATTCATTTGACAGAATCTTCATTTTTTCGAAATTGTATTTGTACGAAATACAAAAAAATACCAAAATATTTCTGTAGTTTACTTTTTCGGACATTTGCAATTTCGGACAAATGACCATTCTGCATTTTCTATCAAATGACAATTCATACCATACAAATACAATTTTGGACAAATGAAGATTCTGGCATTTAAAAATTCGATTAACCTAAAATTCTGTAAAATAAAAATTCGTTTAAATTGGGATTTTTTAAAATGAAAAGTTGGTTATATTAAAAGGATTTCTGTAAAATGAAAATTCTGTTAAATATGAATTCGGTGAATAACTAGAAAATAGAGAATTAAAGAAATGAAAAATAAGCGAAATTCGTGAATAATTTACCTGAGAGAAAGAGTTAAGGTTGAAAGACAAGCAGAAACGATTTTCGGATTTTTTGCTTCTGTTCCTTTGAGCAATTCCTCTTGAACTGCTTCCTGTTTCTCAATTTCTACATACATAAGTGTCACTTGTACTGCTAAATCCTTGGTTTTTGTTTTCGGAGCTGCGATACACTTGGAAACTATACCGCTCATAACATCGTTGACCGTTCTTAAAAAATAAAAATTTTCGTTACAAAATGAAAATAATTTTTGAACTAAAAAGAACATCTTTAAACTTACTTTCCAGCTACTGCAGCATTTTCCACAAAAGCAAGAACAGCCTCTAAACCTTTTTCCTGAGCCGCTGCATTACTGTCTACCACAAATTTCTTGACGAGTCCCAGAAATTTGTTAAACTCTGGAGATTTTTCATCATCAATACAGCGAAAAGATTTCGCACATTCCTCGTATCCGTGCAATCGAGCTTTCCATAACTGTACAAAAAAAAGTAAACAAATATATAGATTTGTTGTATCTACATAAACAACACTTTTAAGAAAGATAAAAGAAATCAAATTCATTAATATTATTCTGAATAACGTAATTAATATTTTATTAACCTGAATTGAATTCAATTTTCAATGAATTTTATAAAATTCATAATAAATTACAATACTTACTTTGTGAACAACCCTATCTTCTACAGGCAATTTCATATATTCAGTATCTTCTTCCATTTTCGAGATCCTTGAAAAAAAAAACAACTAAAGTTTATAACTCGCCCATTGAAGGAAACTAACGTTTTCTATGAAAATTATCATAATCAATAGAAATTGCAAATTTTTATCTGCATTGGCCTAAAATTTGCAAAAGTAACAGTCGTATTAGACAAAAATAAAAAGAATGAATTCATCCCTTTTGGCAAAATTTTCAAAATGAAGAATCAGCCGTTAATTCCTTTCGCTTCTGAATCATGTTATTACCGCAAAAATAAAGGTGATGATACCAAATATGTCAACGATATGTATGTCAATGATAATAGAGAATTTGAACAATGAAAAATCAATCTACCAAACTGTCTCGATGAACCTAAACTACGCACTTCTTGTTTTTATCGTTAAATGCTAAGTTGCCAATTTAAATGATAGGTTAGATGTGTTAATGAAAAAATAGAATGGAAATAAACCGAATCCGCCGATTTGCAAAGCATCAATGAGAGAAAAATCAACGCTTTGAGTTTGAAGATACTTTTGTTAAGCAGTAGAGAGATTTTAAAGTAAAGAATCAACACTTGCCTTTGTTCAAACACAGATACTTGACTCAGCTGTTAAAAACTACCACTATCACTCAGATCTATTTGCTTACTAATTAAAATAAATCAAATATTTTGCAATCACCCATAACGATCTTTCAAGTCGCCATTAATACTACATTTCAAATATATTGTTCACCATATATGACGAAAATTGAATTGATTGTCGCAAGATACTTGTTCCTAGAAAACGGGTCAATGTAAATTTCTTTTTTAATTCGGTAGAGTGCGCTGTTATCATGCGTCCTTTTCGCGCCAAATAATTCTACCAATCAGCAACGTGGATTCTCAAGTATTTTCAATTCGCGACAATAAACAGCCAATCAAAAATTCTGATATAATTATTTTCATTTTTTGTTAATTTAAAATTTTAAACAAACATTTTTTTAAATGTGTATATTTTCGATATTTTCTAAATAGAAAAAGAAATAAACATATCTTGATTAGCTGAAAATACTTTTTAATGAAAACTATTATTTATAAGCTTATTTTTAAGCAATAATAAAAATAATTTTTCATTTTTTGAATTAAAAAAGAAAATAGAAAATTTAATAATTGTAACTTTGTTTTAAGGATGTTCAACCAATTGACATAACCTCAAACTAGAAAATGGTTTTTACATACAATAAAAATATTATTACAATAAATTTCACACAATTTTGAAAGACCAAGCTGTACATTTTTTAAAAGAAATTAAGTTAAGACAAAATTTGTCATGAGATAATAATTATTTAACATTTTGTGTTTTTTCTTTAAAGTTCGTGAACAATTCTAATTTTCATCATATTTTGACAAATAATAGTTCATTTAAATCTTTAAGACACTCTCTGTAAGTCTGTTTGTTGAAAAATTTTTTATTTAAAAAACATATAATTTCAAAGACTAAATGAACTATTATTTGTCAAAATTGCGTAAAAGTTACAATTGGTTACAAATTTTAAAGAAAAAACACAAAATGTTAAATAATTATTATCTGGTAACAAATTTTCCATCAACATAATTTTTTTAAGAAAATGTACAACTTTGTCTTTTAAAATTGGGTGAAATCAACTTTAATAATGTTTTTATTTTACGTGAAAAACCACTTTCTAGTTTGAGGTTATGTCAATGAGTTGAACATCCTTAATCAATCTACTTTAATAAAATCTATCTAAACCTCATTAGAAATAAAACACAGAAACGTCGATATGAATTTGAAAATATTCTAAATTTTTATTTATAAAATAAATTGTACTCTATAATACCGATAATTGATCGTCAATTATTTATAATTTAACGTGATTCTCTTAGAACTAGAACGTAGAGAAATTATCTTTAATTATTTTAGAAAAAAAAGATTATGTAGAAAAGAAACTTTTTTGTACAAGATAATAGAACTAGGATAAATCTATTTTGATGATGATCTTTCACTCCTCGAAATAGTCGACATACCATCAACAAATTTGGTAGTGAAAAGAACATTCGCATTGTTGAACATACCATCCTTCAATGAAACTAAAATAAATTGTGAATGTTTAAAATGTTTTTTTAGCATTGTTCCTATATTCTCAGTATGAGAAAGGTCCAAAGCTGCGTCAACTTCATCTAGAATATATAGAGGCGCAGGTTTAAACAAAAGCATCGCTAAAATTAAAGAAAGTGCGACAAGCGACTTTTGACCTCCAGAAAGTTCACTTAATGATTCTTTCCAAACACCGGAAAATCCGATTTTCACCTCCAAGCCATCCATTACTGTTTTATTTTCAGGTGGTTGTAATTTTGCATTAGTTCCGGGTAACAAAGTGGTGAATATTGAACCAAAATCTTTATTTACCTGTAATGAATTATAAATGATTAATACCACGAATTGAAAAAGTTTTTTGTTTGCATTCAATCTGTAATAAATAAATCGTCTACATCTACAATTTAGGATTTAGAGATTTCTTACTTGCTCCCAGGCCTGAAATAATGTCTCCTTTTTCTTTTCATCCAAATGTTTAATGGTCTCTAGAATTTTTCGCTTATCGTTCTCTACAATTCGCTTTTTGTCCAACATCATTTTATATTGTTCTTCCTCTTTATTCAAAAGATTCATAGCTCTTGTGTTTACGTTTCGACTTAAACGATCACGAACTGATTCCAATTGCTTCATTTTCTGGCCCATTTTCTCTGGATCATTTACACTGAAGTCATACATTCCTCCTGTAAATATAGAACAATTTAAAACATGTTAAATATTTAAAATCCTTCAAATTATTTATTATTATTAAATTATATATTAAATTTTATTAAATTATTTTAAATTATTCAGGAGAGCGAGCAAAAACTATTTTCGAAATTCCCTGTCTTTTCCCTGACTGGAGAAACAATTCCCTGACTTTTATAAATAAAATATACAAATGAATCATACATGTAATGTACAAAAATATTTATAAGATAGAGTCACAATTTTTTAAGTAAACAATATCATGAACATTATTAAACAAATAAAAAAAAATTTTTAAAAAACATCATAAGAATGAAACAGTTACATAAAAATGTAAAAAAAAGTAGAAACTCTTTTCAAAAAATTAAACTTTCTACGGACCATTTTTTGTATTAAAAAAAAAAAAAAATAAATAAATAAGGAGATAATTAAAAAAAGGTTAAATTATATTACTGAAGAGAACACATTTTTAAAATTAGAAAAATATTTTCCCGACTTTTAAAATTCCCTGTTTATTCCCGCCTGCTCCCTGTATTAAAATTTAATTTGTATGCTAATTAAATTTAATTATTAATATAATCTGTAAAAATAGTATTTTTCAAATTACCTGCCACTCCAAAATATGTTTTATCTTGTTCAATCCATTCGTACTTTCTCACCAGATCCGCAACTTTGTGTTTGCACTCGGTGGCACTTGTCTTAATTTCAGTTATTTCGTGATTAAGTTTCTTTATTTCCAATTCCGCTTCTCTTCCTTGTTTGACAAGATCTTCCTTTTTATTTAACAATTTCTGGATTTCTTTACTCTTTTGATTTATGATATCCTTTTGTTTTTTTAATTCTCCTTGCACTTCTATGACTTCTTGTTTAACTGTTTTTAATTTTTCCGCTGCTTCTGACTCTTCCTCCTGCATTTTTGCTAATTTTGCTTCTGCTTTCTCGAGTTGCTCTCTTCCCGCCTCGATCGTCTTCTTCAACTCTTCTAATTCCAAATGTAAAGTTTCAGACTCTTGTTCCCGTTTTTGCCACTCCTTTCTACTCTCCTCTGATTTCTTTTTTGCAACTTTTAATTTATTTTCTGCATCTTTCAATTGTTTTTCACGAATACTAGATGCATCTTTCAACTGAGCCTCCAGAGTTTTCGCCTTTTGAGAGCTTACTTTTTCCGTCTCTTTGGCAGCCTTCATTTTCTCCGTGAGTTCTTGGATCGTTGCTCGAAGAGCTTCAACCTAAAGCGAAATAAATTATTAAAAACATATTAACTATTAATGCAAATCGCATTAAATTTCCATATCTAATAAATAATAGAATAGTGAATAATATCTTACTTCTTCTTTAATTTGATGATGGGTAGTTTGATGAATTCTCTGACGAACCATTTCTACTTCATGATTCTTAAGATCATAAGTCTGTTTCAACATATTGTACTTTTGAGCATTTTGTCCAATTTTTGTCATTTCATTTTCTATTTCACGTAATCCTTGACATTTTTGGTTAAACTCGTCCCGTGTAGCTTTGAATTCCTCCAGTTTGAGAAGAATTGAACCACCCTTTGCTCTTGAACCTCCAGAAAGAGTACCCGAGGGATCAAAAACATCGCCATCGAGTGTCACACACTTTTTCATAATGCCATCATGAAATGCAATTTTTCGTGCAGTTTCCATATCCTTGCAAATGAAAATTTGTCCGAAAATCCAGGTCATTGCTGACCTTGTTTCCTCTGGGAAATCTATTAAATTCAATGCCGGTTGAACTTTTTCTGGACCAACTAACTTTTGAGCCAAATCAACAACTCTTTTATCCATCACTCTTCCGTGGATTTTGTTCAATGGAATTATTGTAACACGCTGCTGAAGTTGACCACGTTGCAGGAGCTTTTTACTCGTATTTTCAGTGTCCACGATTACATTATAAAGCTGAAATTACATACAGATTTATGCTATTTTTAGTTTATTTAAATATAATATTTAAAAATAAATAAAACAAATTTTATTTACATATAAGAAAAGTTTATAAAATTTTAGAATTAAAAACAAATTGCAGAAAATAACAGAAATTAAAAAAAAAATTTCAAATTTCGCAAATAAATTGGAAAAAAATAATGAAAGCAATTAAAAACTGGGGAAAATAATTTTAAAAAATCCAAAAAATGTTACGAAATCGAAGAAAATAATTGAAATTTGAGAAAAATACTCGAAAATGTTAGAAGTTAATTAAAAAAAATTAGAGTAATGAAAGATTGGAAAAAATAATTGAAAATTGAAAAAATAAATTAAAAATAGAGACAAATATTTGATGATGTAGAAACTTTATTCAGAAATAATGAAAATTATTAAAAACTGAATATAAGAATTCAAAAATAATATAAAGAAGTTAGAACTGAAAAAAATAATTGAAATTTGAGGAAAGTAATTGAAAAAATTACCGTAATATATATAAAATAAAAAAAAAGAATTGAAATATGCTAAAGACAATGATAAATTAATAGGAATAAATAAAATTTAAGAGAAATAATTTTAAAATTACAAAATATATTTTAAATAAAAGAAAGTTATTGAAATTTCAGAAAAATGCTTGAAAAAACTGACAATATAATTAAAAATTGGAGAAAATAATTGATAAATATAAAAATAATTTACATTTGAAGAAAATAATTTTAAACTTAAGAGAAATGCGGCAATAATTATAAAGAATTTACATACAATTGAAGAAAATAATAGAAATAATTGAAAATTGAATAAAATATGGAAATTTCAGAAATATAATTAAATACTTTTTGGTAATTATAAAAAAGAATGATAATGATTGAAAATAAAATGAAATAATTTAAGTTTCAGATAAATAGTTCACAATTTTAGAAATTATGAAAAAGAATAAAAATAATTGAAAACAAAAGAAAATTATTAAAATTTGAGAAAAATAATTTTAAATTGAAATATAATAAAAAGAATGATAAATTGAAAATAGTAAATGAAATTTGAGAGAAATAATTGAAAAAATGGCAGAATATATATGTTAAATAATTTTAAAAAATTGAAAATTATTTAAAAAGTTTTGAATTAAAGATAATAATTGTACTATTAATTTAATAATTTTTAGAAATAATCGAAAATTCAAGAAAATAATTCATATTTTAGACAAGCAATTGAACATTTTAAAAATGATGAAAAAGAATAAAAATAATTTGAAATTGGAGAAAATAATTAAAAAAAATTACAGAATATATTTGAAATAGTAGAAAATAATTTAGATATCATTTAGAAAATTGAAAATTAAAGACAATAACCTAAATTTGAGATAATAACGGCAAATTTGGATATTGATTGTAAAATAATTAGAATAGTTGAAAAGTGGAGAAAATAATTGCAAAATGATAAAAAGAAATAAAAATTGAAAAAATAATTAAAAATTAAAATAAATAATTGAAGACAGGACATTAGGTCCGAAATAATAAAAACGATTAAAAATTGAAGAAAGTGTATTTAAACTTCAATACAAACTTAATTTATTCCAAACTTCTATTTTTAAGACTTCTCTATTCTTAAAATTTCTTTAAACAATACAAAATTCAATTAATAACAAATAATCATTCTTCAAAATTTCTATATCAACAAAATTTTAATGTTTCCAAATTAAAAAATTCCCAACTTCTATCGATTAACATTTAAATTATTTCAAACTTCAATTAATAAAAATTACAATATAACCAAAGTTTTAAGTTTTATAACTCATTTTTATTTTAATTCCTAATGGTGGGAGCAAAAATTATTTCAATCTTTCGCTTTTACAAACTAAATCAAATTCAAAAATTTATACCTGATTATATTAATACCAATTTAAATTGCTTCAAACTTTAATTAGAAAAAACTATGAATTATTCAAATTTCAATAATAGTAAACTTCAATTATTTAAAACTTTTAATAATTATTATAAGCTTTAAATATTTTCAAATTCTAACAATGCTTATATTAGATATTTCAAACTTCAACCAATATATAAAAATTTATAGAAATTTGGAAATTTCAAATCGATTCAAACTTAAATTTAATTCAAAACTTTAATTCTCTCTAATCTGAATTAGTGGTTTTCTACTAATGAATTAGTAAAAAGTGATCTACTATTAAATAGTAAGAATTTTATTATTATTTTTTTTTTTAGTAAAAAAACTACTAATTGAAATAGTAGAAAATTACTAATTGGAATTTTAAAGTTCTACTATTTCAATTAGTGACTTTTAGTATATAAATTAGTAGTTTTCTACTAAAAAATTAGTAAAATTCGGACTATTTAATAGTTACTCACTTTTCGCTAATTCATTAGTAGAAAACCACTAATTCAGATTACTACCTACTTGAATATATCAATTTTAAATTCTTTTATTGATTCAGATTTCTATTAATAAAGAATTATTTAAAACATTTTTAGATCTTAATTATCAAAAATCTAAATATCAAATAATTGAAACTGCTGTACATAAACTTTTAAGCGATTTTTAAATCAATCAAAATAAATAATTTTAATCTATCAAAATTTTAGTCTACTTAAAAAAAAGAAGTTTATTGTTTTATTATTATTATTTTATATTTATTCTTTTTTAATTTCATGTAGTTATTTTAATTATCTAATTTTTGTGATCACTGTTTTTTTTTGTGAAAATTTTGGGACCGTTCATCTTGATTTTAATGAATTGCTAGTCTGATGAGCTTGGGAAATCTGTAATATAGTGAAAACTATATTTCAGTCAATCTTCTTTTTTTTTAATCCAATTGAACTGATTAAAATTAGAATAGATCCTAATTTCAAATCTACAATATAATTAAAAATTAAATAAGTTTAATAATTTACCCACGCAATAAAAAATAAGCATAATTTGATACATACATTTATTTGGAGAAATTTAATTTTGTACGAATTTTTATGTAAAATAATACAAGAAAGTTTTAAATTAAAAGAAAAGTCTTAAAAAATATTTGAAAACGGAGCTCGCTTTTTTCAATGATATTATTCATTATTTATTCTTATTTGTTTTGCATCTTTTAGGAATAATTAAAATCTCGAAACATTATTATATAAATTATTCATATAAATTATAATATAAACAATTCATTAATTTTCATATTATGTTCAAAGTGTTTTGAATGTTTATTAAAATCGTTAAAGTAGTTTTAAGAAAGACACTTTTATCTTTTAATACATTATTATTGAAAATAAAACATTAATTTATCAATTAATTTAAATTTTAGATTCAGGAGAATAAATAAATAAAATTAAATATCATATAATTATTATAAAAATACATTTTTTCAAAAGTAACTGATTAAAAACAAATAAACATCTATAGTGCCAAACTTTCGGTGTGGACAGAATGAAAGAATGAAGTTTGAGATTATTATTATTATTAATAATTTAATTTATTTTACAAATTATTACCTTTCCTCCAGCGGCAACATCCAAAGCATAGGCGCTTCTGTGGTCCCTTAAAGTGATGAGCTGACAGACTAAACCTTTCACCGATTCTCTTCTAAAATTAGGCTCGGGATCCCGATAATTAAACCGAAGTTGAGGATATCTTGATTCAAAATCATCGACCTGATCTTGCAATCTCCTCAGATCTGTTTGCAGCAGTCTTCTTTGTTCTTGATAAGCCTCTAACGAGCCTTCAGCGTAATTTGTATTTTTAAGTTCAATTTGCAGCTTCTTTAAATTCTGCTCTACGTCTTCTAATTTTTTGCTGTCTTTCTTGTAGTCACTTTCTGTATTTCGCATGTCGTTCTGCTTCTTGTTAAGTTGATCCTTACTATGAGAAAGAGTCATTTCACACTGTTTGACCTCAGTTTGTGCTTGAGTTGCGCTTTGTTTTGCATTTATCAACTGCTGTTCCAATGTCGCATTTTCACCACTATCACTTTCTAATAAACCAGAACTTACTTTCTGGTATGTCTCTTGAGCAGCAATCACTGCCTCCCCATCCTTTTTATCTTGTTCTTTCAGCTGTTGAAAGAGACCTCCAACTTTTTCCAATTGTTTTTCTTTTGTTGCTAATACACCTTCGTCATCGGCGATATTTGATTGCAGTTGTTTAAGAGCTTTTTCTTCCGATTTGATATTTTCTTTGAAACCTTTACTTTTAGCAACTAATTTGTATTCCTCTTTTTCTACACTTTGCAGCTTTTCTTCTAGGACTTCGAGATTTTTTCCCTTGTCCTACAAAAAAAGTATAATAAAAAGTACAAAATAAAATATCTATAAATAAAAGATATTTTCTACAGTTGCAAAATTCTCGGTAATTTAAAATTCAGTTACATTTTCGAGAATATAACTGATAATATTCTCCTTTATCAGAATTTCTGAGAATTTTCTATGTATGAATGAGCTCCACTATTTTGAAAAACAAACAATTTATTAAAATAAAAATAGATAAATAACACAATAATTATCATTAAAAATTAACTACAAGTCAGTGAAGTGTAAAAATTATTATTTAATATTACCATTACGAACAGTGTTCTATATAAATTATAAAAATTGTAATTTTTTTTACCTAACTAGATTAAACAACGCACGATTAGTTTCTACACCTTACATTATAAAAAATTGTAAATATTTTAAATATAATATTTAAAAAAAAATGTCAAATTTTGCAAATTAATTAAAAAAAAAAAAATAATGAAATGTTAAAATGTTAAAATGTTTAATGTTTAAAAATTTAGAAAAATAATTCAAATTTGGGAAAATACTTCAAAATCTTAGAAATAAATTCAAAAAAATTAGAACAATGAAAAATTGGAGAAAATAATTGAAAATTGAAAAAAATGCTTGAAATTCAGATAAATAATTGAAAATTTAGAGAATTAATTTAGAAATGATTAAAAATTAAAGAAAATAAAGAAAAATTAAAATAAATAATTTAAAATTGAAGAAAATAATTAAAATTTGAGAAAATAATTAAAAATAATGGAAAATTAAAAAAAAATTCGGAAAATACTTAAAACTTTTAGAAGTTAATTGCAAAAAAAGGAGAAGAAAATAATTAAATTTAGAGAAAATAAATAAAAAAAATAAACATAATTTAAAACTAAAAAGAATAATTTTTAATTTAAGAGAAATAATTGCAAAAATACAGAATATGGGTAGGTACATAAAATACAAGAAAATCGTATATAAAATTGAAAATTGAATATAGAAAAATGAAATTTTCAGATAAATAATTAAAAACTTTTTAGAAATTATGATAAAGAACGTAAGTAATTGAAAATTGAATTAAATAATTGAAATATCAGAGAAATAGTTTAAAATTTGGAAATTATAAAAAGAATTGAAACTGATTAAAAATGGAAGAAAATAATGGAAATTCGAGAAAAATACTTGAAAATCTTAGAAAATATTTTTTAAAAATAAGAATAATTAAAAATTCGTGAAAATAATTGAAAAATGATTGTAAATTTTTAAACTTGAAGAAAATAATTAGAAATAAAATGTTATAAAATAAATAAAAATAAATGATTAAAATAGAAATGAATTGAAATTTGAGCAGAATACTTGAAAATCTGAGAAATTAATTAAAAAATGAGAATAATCAAAACTTGAAAAAAAGAATTGGAACTCAAGATAATTAATAAAAAATGTTGTAAATTATAAAAACAAATTAAAATAATTAAAAATTGAAGAAAATAATTGAAATTTAAGAAAAATACTTAAAAATCTTGAAAAATAATTTTACAAAATGAGAATAATAATTAAGAATTTAGGAAAATAATTTTAAAAATGATAAAAATAATCTAAAATTGAAAAAAATAATTGAAATATGATGAAAATAATTTAAAATTTTAAAAAATAATTGAAATATGATGAAAAAATTTAAAAAATTTAAATATGATGAAAATAGATAAAATTTAAGATAAATAATTAAAATTTTTGAAAATTATGCAAAATAATGCAAAATAATAGAAAAATTGCAGAATTTATTTTTAAGTAAAAGAAAATAATTAAAAAATCGTTCAAAAAGTTGAAAATATAAGAAAATAATTTAAATATATGAGATAACTGCAAATTTAGGAATTTAATTGAAAAATAATTAAAATAATTAAAAGATGGAAAAATAATTGCTAAATGATAAAATTAAATGAATATTAAATAAAATAATGAAAAATTGAGATATATATTTGAAAATTCAGGATATTAATTAAAAAATAATGGAAATGATTAGAAAGTGAAGATAATAATTCAAAAATGAAAATAATAATGGTGAACTAAAAACATTAATTTCATTTTGCGTTAAATATGTTCTGCGATCTTTGCAATGTGACAATTGTGCATGAGTGCTTTTTTTAATATCTAGGAATTTTAAAATGATGTGTGATCTTTACATCTTTTTCATATATGTATTTATTTAGTACTTATGCACGAAAGGGTTTTCTTTCCTTTATAAATTTATAACCCGTTTATGTAAAATAAATAAATAAATAAATAAATATGAAAATTTGCAATAAAAAATAATCAAAATTAAAGAAGTGATTGAAAAAATTTTAAAAATTAATTGAAATTTGCGGAAGGTAGATTTAAAATTAGGGAAAAAATTGAAAAACAATGAAAATAATTTAAATTTAATAGTTGAAAAATGTGGTTTAAGTAATTAAAATCATAAGAGAAAAGAATTATTAAAAATTTCAGAAATTTTTAATCACTTCAAATTTAGTATATTTAAACCATGGATTCGTTAAACTTTTAATGAATACAAATTCAAATTAACAGAAATTTGAAGAAATTAAAATTGCTAGGTATAAATTTAAAATTTGAGAACATTTTGAAAAGGTGAAATATCATGTAAAAATGTAAAGCAAAAAAACATCTAGTAACAAACTTTATGTGTGGACAGAATGAAAGAAACTTGTAAACTATTATATATAATTCTTAGGTACTTTTAACATTGAAATTCAAATAATTACTAATTAAAATGACACTAGAGATTCTAATTTTGTACATTGAGAAAATTTTACTCAATTTGATAAATAAATAATAAACCTAAATTCTCATAAATTCTCGATTAGAATTTTAGTTGGTTATATTCCCGGTTATTTTACTTCTTCGCAACTCTACTTACTTCATCCCTTTTCTTCTGCAAGTCTACAACCATAATCTCGATTCTTTTGACTTCCTCTTCTCCATCGGTTATACTCTTTTGCTTGTTTTCTATGTCTTCTTTGACTTTTATAACATTTTCGTTTGCTTCCTCACTGTCTTGTAGAGCTTTTTGATATCTCCATGCAACGTAAATTCTCCGGCAATGTTCCAGTTCTCTCTCAACTCGCTGAAATTCGACAAACTGAGTTCTCTCTTGTTTGAGTTTTTCTAACTTTGGACCGATTTCTTCTTTAAGAATCTAAAAAAAAACAGATTGTATACTAAGTTAAAATAAATTTACAGACTAAGTACAATATTAACAACAATAGTTTAAAACAAATATATAATACATTTTCAATCTCAGACAATTTATTGTCTTTTTTCTCAATTGTTTTCAAAGCAATCTGCTTCTTCGTTTCGTACATTCGAGTTCCTGCAGCTTCTTCAATCATAGAGAGAATTTCCAATGGTTTCATGTTCAAGACTTTGGTAATTCTGCCTTGCATGATTAAAAAATGTGGATTATTTACATTCAGTTGTACAGAACAAAACAAATCCTGAACACGTTTGTTTGGAACATTGGATCCATTAATCATATATTTGTTTTTTCCTCCGATCACAACTTGTCGTGTAATTGTAATCTCCTCATAATGTTCGTAACCCATTGGCGAAACTTGTCGATTTCGATTGTCAAAAGTTATTGTCACACTGGCCTTTTTTATACCGGCTTGGCCAGATTTGTAAACAAGTTCTTGTAAAGAATTTGCACGAACCTTGAAAGACACAACGAAACGAAATCATCATCAAGTAAACAAACGCTTGACAGTTCAGAAACCGTACAAATTATAGGTTATGTAAAACTCAAAATAAAATTAAACATACCTGTGATAAATTCGTTATTCCAAGAACAAAACATATTGCATCCAAAACATTTGATTTACCACTACCATTCAAACCAGTAATTGCATTGAATTCTTTGTCAAATCCATTGATTTCCATACGTTTTCCGTAGGATTTAAAACCCTCCAACACCATTGACTTTACGTACATTTTTGTTATTTCTATTTACACACGTTTTAATCACAAATTCAAAATGCAATTTTACGAATTTAGATGTTTGTAAACTAATTGATTAATTGTTGTGGAAACATTGGAAATACGCGGGAAATGCATAACGCCGTTTTTTAACATGACTGCCATTTTTAAATTTCCGTTGATGAACCTTAGGCCCCGTTTCTAACAACGGGACATTTCCATTGGTGACCAATAAGAAATTTGTTTCATTTAAAAAAACTGATTAATTTTTTTTTCTCTAAATATTATTATAAAATAAACTTATTTAGTAAAGTTTAGAATAAATGACAGAATTGATAAAAAATTTACTCTATTCTCGTTTAAATTAGATATATTATGTAAATTTTTAAGTGAATTAGAGTAAAATATAAAAATAAACTTCTGCGCGTGCGTATTAAGCAGGCACGTGGTCGTGACTAGGACAAGTTTTTGAATTTAAAATTTAAGCTTTGGGATTATTACATAAAAGCTTTATTTTACGAATTAATCGTTTAAATAGAAATATAAAGTATTGCTTACCTTATGATGCAATTTATATATTTTTACTATATATTTTTTTAACTACTACATTTACTAGAAACTTCGTTTTTTGGTTTCTTAGAAATTTAAAAGTATTTTTCGTATTTTAACGAATACATATAAATATAGAAGTATTTTTTAAGTTATAACTAAAAAACAAAGTTTCTATACGAATAAAATATTAAATCATATAAACGCAAACTAATTAAGGGGGTTGAACACTTTAACATAACCTAAAATTAAAAACTATTTCTTTTTAAACCAGAAAAAAAAACTATAATTAAAGTGAGTTTCACCAAATTTTGAATAATTCATTTGTACAATTTTCCAAAAATTTATTTTTATCAATATTATTATGTAACATTTTGAGTTATTTGATTAAATTTAGTAAGTTTTATCCAATTTTTAATAAAGAATAATTAATGTTTACTTCTTGAAGCATTCTCCACATTTCAGTTTATTGGATTTTGTTAAAAAAAATATTTTAAAATTATAAAATAAAAAAAAAATAAAATAAAAATAATTTTGGAACTTAACTTTGCAAAAAAAACTTTATTTTTAAAAAATATTTTACTACCTACGAATTATATTGTATGTTATACAGTGCACAATAAATTATTTGCATTTTTTAGAAAAGTTTATAAAATATAAAGAGGATGTGAATCATTTTAGGCTTTAATTTGGCGTGGTAAGATATTACACCTATTTCGTGACGCAAAAAAAAAGTATGGACTTGTCTCAAAACAGAAAGATGCAGTACCATAAAAGTAAGTCTGAGTTATCAGACTGATGGCCTACTTGCCTTTTACGGGTTGAGACTGGACGGCGCCTCTATATTTAGCATTCTCACTCGCACCATAAATGCTTTCACACATTTTTTAAAAAATGTAGGTTAATTTTCAGAATTTTGTTTTTTGGTTTTTTTAAAATTACGAAACAATAAAAAAAAATCATATAAATACCACTCAAGTCAAAACTTAAAATTACTAATTTAATTATTGTTTTAATAAACCTTAAAAAAAAAATATTCTATTTGATATAAAAAAATAAAAATAATATAGAAATTGAATAAGATTAAAAACAATACGAAATGAAAAAAGAAAAACACGATTGAATTAAATATAAATAAATCGTCTGTTTTATTCGCAAATTCAATATAAATTTTTAATCTGAATAAGTAAATATATTACACATGAGTTAACAAATACGAGATCGGAATTGATTATAAATTAAATGAAAATGTTAACTTAATTCGGTATCGAGTAAATTTTCCGTAAAATCAAGATCCAAATCAGGAACAAAAGACTCCATTGGTTCTTTAATAAAATTGTCTAGAGTGTCTCTGGAGTGAAAACTTTCCCCATCACTACCATCGTCCTGTTAACAAAATTTAATAACTAATTAGCGACAAAACTTGAATGAAAATATTTGTTAAAACAGAATAAATATTAACAATCAGTACTATCTGCACAATATTAAAAAATTCATTCAAAAAAAAATAATTCTCACTAGTAAGCAATTTTATAAAATTTAATAAACAGTTATTAATTAAAGTTAATCATAAATTACTTAGAATTATTAATTATATAATTATCAATAAGAGTTTAATTCAACGAAAAGAAAATCTAATGAATAAAACATTTATTAAAAAACTATTTTGTAACAAAAAAGATTGAAAGTGAATAACGAAACTTACGTTGAGAACAGAATTCGACGAATCAAAAATGTCGTAGGTGGAGGTATTCAAAGCAGTTAGAGTGCATGTATCACAACCATTTCTGAAAAGTGTGGGATGATAATTTACCAAAGATTCGACACTTTCATCTAACAAACGCAATCTTTCTTCCTCTTCTTCTTTTCGAAGCAATTCCGTTAATCCTGATATATACAACATAGCCAATTTCAATGTTGTTATTTTCGTTAATTTTTCGTTTGAACCGTCATTCTGCTACAAAAAATATAAATTTTTAAAATTAACATTATAATAAAAATGGTAAAATAAATTTAGAAAAATTATTTATAAAAACAATCTAGGTATTTAAATTAAACTTTAAAATTAGAAAGCGATATTAGGAAAATTTTGCCAGGAGAATAATAATGTGGATTAAAATTTATAATTTGTATAAATCAGAAAAATTGAATTTTCTAATTAAATTAAAAGCACATAAAAGATTTAACACTATCTACGTATTTAAAATATTTTTAAAAATTATTAAATTATCTAAAAATATAAAAAGTTTCCGAGTCTAAAGACTAAAATTAATTGAAATTTGTTATAAATATTTAAATATAAAACTCACCGATAGAACTAGTTGCGGCATATAAGAAGGAACCGCTTTCCTAAGAGTTTCAAAAGCAGAATTAATTTCCTTCATTCTTGATCTTTCACGAGCATTTGCAGTTTTTCTTCTATATTTACTTAATGGCGGTGGTCGATGCTTTATTGCAGTTTTCCCCCGATTAACATAATTTTTCTCACTTCGATTGACATCAGTTTCCGAAAATTCTTCATTTTCATCCTCCAGATCATTAAATTTAAATTTCCTGCGAACACTGTTCCGAGGCCGTAAACTATACTTTTCACTTGTCATTTCTTTCATTTCACTCTGATTACTCATTTTCTTTCTATATTTCTATTTTATCGACCTTCCTTTAACAATTACTATTCACGCACTTGATTAAATTTTTTTTAAATCTTCCTTTATTTATTTATTGAACTTTGTAATACATTAAAATTTTAATTTAAAAAAAATGTAATTGAATTAGTTTTTTTTTAAATTTACGAACTTAAAAAAAATGGTATTTAAGTACTTCCTTTTCACAAAAGCGGAAAAATTACCGGTACACTGTATTGATTGTTTTTAATTGATTAGATAAAGAAATTAGTCGGTAATTAATTAAAAATGATGGCATATTTTAAACTCGTGTCTGTCCAATTGCAGGTTTCTCAAGGACTGATACTCTCAAGTACAGCCTCCACATGACAATCTTAAAGTAATTTCAGTGGGAGAACGTGTTCCCTTTTTGGTCAGTTTGATCACTAAGATTTAATTCGAACTAAATGCAAAACTTGCCGCCTTTAATTCGTCGATATTATAACACAAAAAAAAAAACGAATAACTTTATAATATAAATAAATCTAGTCATTGATAACATTGTGATTTTATTTTAACAATATTTATTTAATACTTTCTTTATTGTTATTATAAAATGTGTCGTATAAGAATAAAAAATACTAAAATATTTAGGGGAGAGTCAGCAACAGTGGATCATTATTTTCAATGATTCATGTCAATTCGTTGAGAAATTATTTTCAAATCCACCAAAATATAAATATAAAATAAGTCAACACACTTTGTTTATATTATTATTATCCGAAAGAATTCTTATTCTTTTTTTTTATTGATGAAAAAAAGTGCTAAAATATTGTAAAATGGAAGTATTACGATTGTGAAAAAAATTGTTTCACTCATGCTCTCTCTTCCCATAATTTACACTTTGATTAAACATTATAAACATCCAGTATCTAACAACACTTAGTTTTTAAATTTATAATAATACTTTTTATTCAATATGATAGTTTTCCTTTCCATCACATATATATCAAATTTAAACACTTATTTATAAGAAATTAAAAAATAAATCGTATTATGTTGTATATTTCAAGCAATTTAAACAAGAATATATTTTTTAATTAACCTCATTCGTTCAGTGAGGTCATTTTAAAAGTAGTCATCTAAGAAATAATTTTTTGCCCCTTTTCATGCCAAATTTTAATTTCTAGCAATTCGACTGACTACTAATTAATTGACCGTACTGTAAATAATTGTATTCGTACGTAACTTTTATGATTGATTTTAAAAAGATAAACACTGTAATAAGCAAACATTTTTGATTACAAATTTGTATAAATTTCTCTTATGTTTTCTTTTACATTCTCATCTCTAACGTGCATTCAATCATTTTTGTTATTTTTAAAGCAATAATTTTTCAAAAAAGCCAAACGACACAAAAATTTGTGCATAAACTTCACGATAACAACAATAAACATTTACACGGTAAACATCACGCGGCAAAACCAATATAAAGAATAGATTTCCCTTAATATTTACAACAAATTATTACTAATTATTGTCAAAATTATTCTATTAACTATTGGTTTCAATCGCTTATTATCAAAATATATATTGACTTAACAGTTGCGGATCCAGACTAGTTTTTTGGAAATAATATTATATATGTATCATAGAAATCTAAAGTTTTTGGACACCCCTCTCCCCTCTGGAACCGCAACTGTGATTTAATCACGTAGGAAGTCTTTTAATTTTTAAAATAATTAATAAATTTTTACAAATATATATGTATAGACAAAAAAAAATACAAACAACATAATAAAAGAATAATTCAAGAAGTGTATAAGTAAAGCATTCAGTTTTTAATTTAAAAGAATTTTTAAGCTTTCCGTGGCATCAAAAATTGCTTTTAAATTAGCCAAATCTGAAGTATTTGCCGATCCCATCGCAAGTATCATGGGTTGTGAATGTAATCTATAGCCGACAATGTAATTTGCATCTCTGAAAAACTTATTTACTTGAAAATCTAATTTCGTTATTTTAATATCCAATAGACTTGCAATCTTATTTAAAATAAATTCATACTCTGACACATGGTAAACATTTTCACTTTCCGTGTTGATCTGAACAAGGAAATCAAGAATTTTCTTTCGAAGAGGTATGGAGTATTTTCCTGATGAGAAAACTTTATGGCACTCGTCGAGACTTACAGTCTCACTTATTAACGGTGTTACTTGCAAATTCGTTAATTCTAAATATTTTTTTTCAGCAAATTTGTTTTCCTCCGTATAATCAGGAATTACTTCTTCAATGTTCACAACATTTAGTGGTATTTTAAAATCATCAAGTTCCTTCTGAACTATATGCTTATTTAAAGAATAATGCAACTTATTTGGTAATTTTAGCCATACTTTTTTCGCTGCTTCATTTTTAGCTTGCTTTTTGGTATTTGCGGTCTCTTCCTCCACAATATTAACAGCTTGACATCGAATTGTAAATTTCATCGCATGATTCGGTCCAAACGATGTAACCACTGTGTATATTGGCTGATTTTTCTTTTTCTGAGAACAATATTCCTGTAAAATAAAACAAATAAAATAGAACTAATACACAATATTTATTTAATTCAACTTAACATATAAAATCGAAAAGTAATAATTAATATCAGGGTTGCCACAAGAATTTTATTTTTAATTTCCCTGACATATTTTATGATCTATTTCATAGAATTTCATTAGGAAGAATCTTATTTTAGTCGAAATTTCACATTTTCGAATATGTTTTCAATCGAACATAAATTAATCCGAATTTTGACCTAATAGAATTTTTATTTTACAGAAATCCTTTTAACCAACTTTTAATTTAAAAGAATTCCAGTTTGAACGAATTTTAATTTAGAAGAATTTGTATTTTATAGAATTTTATGTTAATCAAATTTTTAAATACCAGAATATTCATTTGACCTAATCTTCATTTGTCCGAAATTGTATTAGTACGAATTGACATTTGATAGAAAACTTAAATGAACATTCTGTCAAATGAATATACTGGTATATAAAAATTCGATTAACCTAAAATTCTGTAAAATAAAAATTCTTCTAAATTAAAATTCGTTTAAATTGGAATTCTTTTCAATTAAAAGTTGGTTAAAAGGATTTCTGTAAAATAAAAATTCTGTTAGGTCAAAATTCGGATTAATTTATGTTCGATTGAAAACATATTCGAAAATGTGAAATTTCGACTAAAACAAGATTCTTGCTAATGAAATTCTATGAAATAAATATTCTAAATAATTAATTTTCGAACTTAATCATACGTTCCCAGACAATATTTTATGTGTTTTCTCAGATTGTATTTTTTTCTATCAAATAAAAATTCTACAAAAGGAATTATGTCAAACGAAAATTCGATCAAATAAAATCATGTTAAATAGAAATGTTACAAAAAAATCTATTAAATAGATAGATATTAAATAGATTTAGTTAATATTCAAAGAGATAAAATAAAATAAAATAAAATAAAAATAAAGGCATACATTAAAAATGGAGAAAATCTAAAAAAGAAGAAATAGTGGAAAATAAAGTACAAAATAAAAAATTGTAAATAACTGAACAAAATTTTACTTTCTTTTCATTAAAAATTTTTAGATCATACTCTGAACTATTTTCAATTCAATTTTCAAGTTACTGAAGAATACAAAATTAAAATTACATTTTTCTGTATATTTATCTACGAATTCCTGGAATTTCTTTAAAAAAAACTTCCAGATCACTTTCAAAATTTTCTAATCTTTTTTTTTTATAAATTCCCAATTTTTATCTTGATGTACTAAAAATTGCCAGAAATTTTTTGAATCGCTAGAAACCCTGGCTTTAAATAAATTTCAGGCTTCACAGTGACCATGAAGAATATTTTAGGGGAAATAGGGAACTGAATATACAAAAATAGGGAACTTTTAGGGTTCTTTAAAAATTTCATAAATAAATATAAATGATTTATATACAGTAGAACCTCGATTATTTGATTTGGGTAGGACAAAATTACAAAGTTGTAGGATAAAATAAAATAAAATTAAAATATATAATTACTACAAATTGTAGAAAGTAATTCAAAACTGATAAATAATAATTCAAAATTATAGAAAATGAATGCAGAACTTTAGAAATAATTGAAAATTCGAGATAATAATTGAAGTATAAATGATAAGAATAATTAAAAATTGAGGAAAATAATTGAAAAATAATAAAAATATATTGAAGAACATAATTGAGAAATGAGAAAAATAATTTGAAAGAGTACCGAATATCTATATATGAACTAAGAGAAAATAATTGAAAAAAGATAAGAACAATGGTAAATAAAAAAAATTAAAAATTTAGGAAATTAATTAAAAAATTATGAACATAATTAAAAATAGGAAAAAATAAAACAATTAAAAATTATTATAAAACTAAAAAAAAATTCAAAGAAAGAATTCAAATTTGAGATAAATAATTGAAAATTTAATAAATCCATTTCAAAATAATTTAAAAAATTAAAAATTGTTTCTATAATTGCATCATTATAGAAATAACTGAAAATTGAAAACAATAATTAAAAATGGAGAAAAAGATTATAAATTGAAAAAATTAATTTAGAATGATGAGAATAGTTAAAAAAAAATCAAAATTGATGAAAACAATCGAGAATTAAGAAAAATAATTAAAAATTTATGAAACTATATAAAAAATTATGAAGGTAATTTAAAATCGAAGAAATCAAGGAGAAGGTTATAAAACAAATTAAACATTGAAAAAAAGAATTGAAATTTAAGATTAATAAATGAAGATTAAGTAAATCAAATTGAAAATAATATTAAAAATTTTAAATTGGAAAAAAAAGTTGAAAAATTATAGAAATAATTGAAAATTGAAGACAATAATTTAAATTTAAGAAAATATTTGAGAATTGTAGAAAACAATCGAGAATTAAGAAAAATAATTGAAAAAAATTACAGAATATACATCAAGTTAAAGGAAATATTGAAAAATAGGAAAAATAATGACAAATTTTAAAAAAATAATTGAAATTGAAGATAAATGCTTAATTGAAAATTTAGGAAATTAATTACAAAATACCGAAAATAATTGTGAATTTGGAAAAATTAATTGAAAAATTCTAAAATTGATCAAAATTTTGTTTCATTAATTGAAATTTGAAATAAATGATTAAAGGTTTAGTAAATCAGTTAAAAAATAATTTTAAAAATTATAATTTGGAGAAAAAAAATTGCAAAATTATAAAAATAATTGAAAATTGAAGACAATAATTTAAAATTAAGAAAATATTTGAGAATTGAAGAAAACGATCGGGAATTGAAAAGAATAATTGAAAAAAAATTACAGAATACACATCAAATTAAAAGGAAATAATTGAAAAATGGCAAAATAATGATAAATAAAATTTTAAAAAATAATTTAAATTTAAGGTAAATAATTGAAAATTTAGGAAATTAATTACAAAATACCGAAAGTGATTGTAAATTTGAAAAAATTAATTTAAAAATTCTAAAAATCATTAAAATTTTTTTTTAATTAATTGAAATTTGAAATAAATGATTAAAGATTTAGTAAATCAATTAAAAAATCATTTTAAAAATTATAATTTGTAGAAAAAAAATTGCAAAATTAAAGAAAAATTAAGTCCATCATTTAAAAATGATGGAAATAATTGAAAAATAATACAAAATAAATAAAATTTATGAAAAATAAGTGATAAAATTACAAAACATTTTTGAATTTTAATAAAATACCTAAAAAATGATAAACACAATAAAAAATTAATAAAAAAACAAATTGCAAGTTTTTGAAGTTAAGGAGGTTTTATAGTAAAAAGAATTAACATTACCATTATAATCAAATTTGGTCCACTGGTAGATAATGATTTTATAATGATGTATTTTAATTTTTGAGACCTCAAGGTACTTTTGAAAATACATGTAAAAATATGGATATATATGGCAAACGACTCAATTGCCATAAAACTCAATGTAAAATTTTCAAAACGAAAGCCTTTATAACTTGTTTCACGATGGGGTTTTTTCACGATTCAATGGGATTGAAAGTAGAAGGAAATAAGTAATAATTGAAGAATTGAAGAAAAAAGAAAATGAACAACCCAGGAATTATAGAATTTGAAGAAAACAATAAAAAATGAAGAACGTAATTGTAATTTGAAGAAAATGTGATTTTATGAAAATTGTTGAATAATAATATTAATGAATTGAATTGAAGTTTCAAAAACATAATTGATAATTGAAAAAAAATATTGAAAAAATCTGAGAATTATTGATTGTAGAAGAAAATAATTGAAAATTAGAGGAATTATTAAGATGTGAAATAAATAAATGATCATTGAAAAAAATAGTTGAAAAAAGTCGAGAATTATTGAATATTAAATTAAATAATTAAAAATCGAAGAAAATAATTGAGAAATGAAGAAATAATTTGAAATTAATGAAAATAATTCAAAATGGAAGAAAATAATTGAGAATTGTAGAAAATACTTGGAAATTGAAGAAAATAATTGAAAACAATAATTGTCATTTGAAGAAAATAATTGTGAATTTCTGAAAATAGTTGGATAATTGAATTAAAGCTTCAAGAACGTAATCGATAATTGAAAAAAAATATTGAAAAAAGACGAGAATTATTGAATATCGAAGAAAATAATTGAAATATGGTGAAAATAATTGATAATTGAAAGCACACAATAGAATTGCCCATAACTATATAAACTATTATGCAATGTACGGTCTAATAAAAAAACTGAAGTTCTATCTACATTTTTTCATAATAATTTGACTTTTTCAGGTTTCATGTCTTTCATTGTTTCTGCGGTATTGTTAGCGTTAAGAAAAAAAGATAGTAGACAAACATCTATATTTCATGAAAATATATTATATTATATTTTAATTTTTAATGTATATTTTTTATTTTTCAATTGCATAATTGTCGCATAATTACATAAAATTTAAACGCATAATCAGATTGGTTCAAAATGCATAAAGTTATTATCTTTATTTATAAAACAAATTGATATATTAGTCAAATTTATTAGCCCAGAAAGAAAATTCCCGGTTAATTCCCGGTTAGTAGACACCCTGATTAGAAATAATTTTCAGTTTTCCATATAAATAATATATACGTACATTTAAAAGTCCAATATAATTTATTTCTGCTTCTGAATTATTATTTGCATTACTTTCTACAGAATCTATAGAATCGTTTAGTGGTGTAGATTTAATAGTCTTAGTCTCGGGAATCATTAAAAAATTATCAGGAACAACTGTTGCGTTGGAATATTTGCTTGATAATTTGTGCCAGACTTTTTTTGCTGCCTCAGTTTTGGCTTGTTTTTTAGTAGTTTCTGTTGCTTCTTCCGTAATATCAGCTAATACACATCTAATTGTAAAAGATTTTAAATGATCTGGTCCAGTGGAACCAATTTCGTTGAAGACTGGTAACTGAATTTTTTTCTTGGCACATAATTCCTAAGAAAATCAAATGTTTTTAGTTATTTAAAAAGAAGTTAAACAATTCCCATTTGTGAGAATGTCATTTCTCAAATTATTTTCAATCAAGTTGAAAATTGTGTTAAATAATTTAGAAATTACATTATTCCAATAAAATTGTAAAAAATAGCGGGCCAGCTTCAGCTTAATTTTGATTAACAAAGTAAATACAAGAATTTATATCATTATTGAGAACTAAATGATATCTACTTACGTGTATCAGACCAATGTAATTTACTCCTGTTCCTGAAGAACTGGTATCACTGTTTACGCTGCTTATAGAATCGTTCAGTGATAATTTTTCAACAGAAACTTTATTAAATTTTTCTTCTGTATTACTCAGTTTTAAAAGCATTTGTTCAGCCGCTTTGTGTTTTGCACCTTGTTTCGTGAAATCTTGTCCTTCAGCTGATAATCCTCCACACATTACTCGCATTGTGAATTCATGGTTAAGACCGACTATTTTATCTTCGACAAAAATGTATCTTGGAGTATCCTTTTTTAGTCTTATAGCGTATTCTTGTAGTATACTTACATGAGTTTTATTCATTTTAAAAAAAACTATATTTGTATATAAAGCCGTTTCTATAATAAATTTTTTGTATATAAAATGTAAACACAAAGTGACACGAAAGGATTTCTTCAGATTTCATCAGATTTTTATGGTTGAGCAAGGTTAAGTCTGACTCTTGAAGTTGGTTACAAATACGCAGTCACCTGTTATCAGAATGGCAACTTTAGAATATTTACTTAAGTTGGCAAAAACATTTATGTTTTACCAAACTGTACTTAGAGGGCGCAGATTTGGCGATTTAAAAATTAAAATACATAACGAACTTCATATTTATTTTAATCTAAAACTTTTTCGTACTTTATTTGTGAGTAGCACCTATTTTACTAATTTACTAAAAATGTTATTGTTTAAATTCCTTATTATTTGTTTGTAAACTTTGATTTTTCATATAGTGATTAACTGAATTTTGTAATTTCCTAACCTCGCACTATATTAAAGTTTATAATTATATTTATTATATTTTTATAAATAAAGACAGAATTTTCTTTATTAACATATATTTTGTAGTTAATTGTACTTTATCAACTTTTTATTATAATTCTTTATAATAAATTTTTATTTTAAATAAAGACTTGTCAATTTAAAAAATCGTCAAATGTAACCGTTTTTATTAAAATATTGGTTGTAGGTATTTTATTAAAATTGACAAAAATAATTTTATGTACAATGGACTTAAAAATTGCTTGACCAAATGTAAATAGTAAAACAAGAAAATTTCTTTGTCTTAGACCAGATCTGAAAAGGGCTGCAAAACTGCAACCGAAACGTAATAAAAACACAAAATAATGAAAAAATAACAAAACAAAATCTAAATGATTTATGACCAAAAACAATAAAACCAAAAGAACATCTGTCCTATACATTTTAAATAACTTGCATTTTTACAGAATTTTCTTTTAGCCCAATTCTATTTTCGAATTTTTATATATAACAGAATTTGATTTTTCAGAATATCTTATAATTCAATTTTTTATTTAAAATAATGCTTTCCGAATTTTAATTCACTAGAATTTTAAGTAAGTTGAATATTTAAATAATAGTATTTTTATTTTACCAAATCATCATCTGTTGAAATTTTTATTCACTCTGTCGAATTATTCATTTATTTAAGTTCATTTTTAAAGCGACAAATTTTCATTAGACAAATTTGCAAATATCCGAACAAATATTATCGAATTTCGGTGATTAGGATATTTCGTTTTGAGTAATTTTTTTCTTTTGCAGTTTCGACTCTGGAGATTGAAAACGCTTTGTAACTTTGGTGTTTTAGAGACTTATTTTTGGAAATCGACTTTTTAGAGTTTCGACGTATTGGAGATTCGATGTTTTGAAAATTTGATGAATATTGGAGTTTCAATGTTTTTGAGTCCGTATCGAAAATTTTGATTCTAGAGATTGATAATGAAAAAAAGAAGCCTAAAACTCATAAAAAAGTTCAATATACAGTTTTAAACACGGAGATATTACTTATATATATGGATTTTCACAAAAAATAGTCACATAATTCTGCCTATTTCGAAATTCCAAGGTAAAAGAACTTTTTTGTAAACTACTAAATTTTTTTTCCTGACAAAAATTAAAATAAATTGACGTATTTTTTTCAGAAAATGTTCTGATGCTTTTAAATAACTGAAAGTGAATAATTAAAAGAATGCCATACTGACTCCTAATCACGGAACTTTTAGGTAAAATCTAGCAACTCTTTCGATAGAAAATGACTGAATAATCTATTTAATAATAAATTTGTTAAAAACTATTAAGTATGCTCTTAGGTTTATATTCGCTTCATGTTTTTAGAATAAGCAATAAAAATTGTTAAATATTTGATTATTTATTAAAATTGTTTGTTAATTCTTTTTTCTATTGTTTTAATGAAAAAATTTAATCTATTGTTTTTAATTATTCTTCATTTCTGCAGTATACGCTTGAAAACTTTTATAAAAAATCATGAAGTTTGATAAAATAGTCTAAAAGCAGTTTAAAAAAAAAAGTGTTCTACATTGTCTAGTTATGAAATAATTCAAATCGTATCTCAAAAATGACTGAATTCATTTAGTTATTTTAGCTAGTCATTTTTTAGGTATTTTCTATCGGCAGGGAAATTAATTTTTTTATATGAAATTTTGTAGGTGACGAGGCTCTTCTATTATTATTAGCATTATTATGTCTCTGAGTTTAAAAAAAAGATCGTATATTTAATTCCTAATTTATGTGTTCCCCAGGTTCTTTCGTGGGGTACAAATCCCCCACTCACGACTTGTGTTCTCCGAGTGTGAGTTTCTTGAGCAGAGCCCCCTCTTCTTCAGCCTAAGTCCATGGAAAAGTCACATCTCTCAGCAGTGTTTCCTAAGAGTGCGGTCTATACCGTGTGTCTGACAAGAAATATCCGTAGTCACTTGTGTTTTTAAGTGCACGTGAGAGCAATTTGCAACCAGTGAGTGTCAACAGTTTTTGTCCACATTTTACCAAAAACAGGTACCAGATTAAAACATTACAAACAATTTTGAAACAGATTGAAAAATCAAATTTGAAAAAATTATCTTATTTCAGAAACTAGAGTTTCTTTTATTTAAAGTCAAAATTGATAAATTTCAAGATAATGCAAAAGTTAAATTTGGTAGTTACATCAGTGTTGAATCAACTGCAATAAAAAAACTTATAAATTTTTTCACAACAGTTGATTATTATCAATATCAGCATTTATGGTTTGTTTTTTAAATTTGTGAAAATTGGTGTAAAAGAGTACGTCAACTTTTTTTATATTCAATCCATCACTTGCGGAACCCTATAAAAGTAAAATATAAAAATTAAATTTTTTAAAAGAATGTATTAAATGCATACATTCATATATAAAAATCAATTTCGATCTAATTTATGATCATACATCAAATCTAACTGAAACACATTTGTGAATGAAATTCGAACTTTAATGAATATATAATATATTAAGTAAACATTCAAATTATTAATGATAACTCAGTTTTATCATCTTCAACTAATTTTTGTTATTTACATCTCTTTAACATTATTTGAAAATATTGAGAATTTTTTAATATAAAATTAGGTATGAATCGATTAAAATAAGCTGGTAGATAAAAAATTAGAACGAGGTATAAGTGATTATTATAATTATATGACACTTATAATTTTTAAAATAAACATTAGATAATAGAAAGAATTTTTTCTTTGTCAACATTTTTATGCAAATAGATGGGAGTGAATCATTGGCATGCGTTTAAATAGTTGCCACCACTTTGGTTAATTGTGATAGACAATTACAGGATCGTGACATGCTGAAATCTACACCTATTGCTGTACACTTTAAAGTTGCGCAAGTGTTTCTTCTATCAATGCCTAATAAATTATGGGATTAATGACTACATTAATGGTTTTAAATCTAAGATTCCAGCAGTTCTATGAAAACTCCACCCTTTTCCAAGAAATACGAATCTTTAGAAAAAATTGTTTATTATCAGTTTATATGATTCAAATAATATTTATCAACTAATATTGTAAACTATTTACAATATAATTACGTATATTATCAATTTATTTTTTGTTTATATCTATTTTTTTATTTTACCTCATGTTCTATTTTCTATATCAACTGATGCTAATTACTCACATTAATTTTCTAACTTTTTAAAATTTAATTTGCTTTTAACTTCAATTACTGAGACGCAAAAGCAATAATTGCAATGTTGATTTATGAATTCATAGGTGAAAATACAAAATTAAAGAATCCTTATCGTTGGTGAAGCCACAAGATAACGTTATATACTTTAATCTCCCTGTAACTTACAAAGTCGTTTAAGTATTTATTTCCACATTAAGAATGACAAATGATTTGCATACACTTTTTTTATTATTAATTATATATTGATGAAATTCAATCCCTTCTAATTCTACATTATTTGTAAAAATTAAAATAATTTGTTATCTGAATTTCACATAAATCGATTTATCAAATTAACTACAAATCGGCTTATAAATTTTGCTCTCGGCATAATTTTTACTCCATTTTATTTCTTTATTTTTTACGATTTTATTTATACTATCATAATTTGCAGGAAAGACTGCTTTCTTTTTTTTTATTGTCAATTTAATTTCTACCATTATTTTCTATCAATTTTGCAGTTATTTTTTAATTATTCTTCTATCGTTGCAAAAAATGATAGAAGAAATTAGAAAGCCTTGTAATATTCTATGAAAATGAATTTTATATTAATTAAATTCATTTTTTAAAGTGAATCGTTCTAGATAAGGAAATTAAATTTGAATTTCAATCCCCGTGATAATTCAAGTTACTTATTAAATAGATTCATAGAAAATATTTCGAAAATTGACAGTTTTTGGACCGATTAAAAATTCAATTTTCTTATTATTACGCTTTATAATCTTTATATAAAGATATTTTCTGATATTATTTTCTGTCATTTTAACTATTATTTAGTGTATAATTTTTTCTGTAACTCTTTATGTAATTTTTTATCAACTTGCCCAGCAGCTTCCGCTTTATCTTGTTAACTATCTTCTTAACAAATAAGACCAGTTTTGGCAGCCAGAAGTTTTCGGTCACAAGATTTAAATACGGAAGTGAGTGGTTGGACTTTTGCCAGACTAATTAGAAACTTAAGGGCCTATCTCTATAAAGAGTTTCTTCCTATATGAGCAAAAGCTAAGCTAGCAGAAAATGATACTAATAATTCAGTGCTCTCAGTACTCGTCTAGCTGTGAGCCTGCTTATTAAATTAATATTAAATTCGTGGAGGAAGCAGTGATCATGGATCTGATTCCTTTTCCTTTTTATCCCTATAATTATTATAGATTCCAAAAATTAACTAGAAGTGTTTTCACGGACCCATCTCCAATTCCGTTGTATCCCTACGATTACTACAGATTCAGAAAAGTAACTATTCATGTGGAACATTTACCACCACTACCTAGTAAGAATTTTGACAAATTTTACTTATTTTCTAATCCTTTTTAAATATCAGTTCAACCTGTTTTATAGACGTGCTTGACGTTTAGAATTTAACGATTCCTGAAGGTGGAACTATTTTTGAATTGAAAGCTCTCAAGGTTGGATATTTTTATTTTGATCTTGATTTTATTTTCTATCAATCCATTAGCTTTCTGTTTTTAAGAATAACATGCTTTTTGAACATTTTGAATTCCAGTAAGAAACGTTTATTTGCAATTTGAGCAAAAGATTCAAAATAAACAATCCTTCTTACGTGTATTATTTTAAAAATAATTTTTGTATTTTCAAGTTCTTTGAAACAATTTTTCAATAATTCTATTTCAGTTTTAATTATTTCAATTATTTTTCAATTTTTTCATTAAATTTTAAATTTAATTTCCGAAAATTTCAATTATTTTACTTTATTTTTTTTCAAATTTAGTTCCAATTTCATTCATCATTTTTGAATTATTTTGACAAAATAAATTTATTTTTCAAATTCTAATTATTGTTTTTATATAATTGCCTTTTTCAGAATCGAATTATTATTTCAAATTTAATTAGCTGCTTCAATATTTTAAAAACACTTTTGTTTAAAAATACCGTTTTATTGCGTCAATTTTTATTAAATGTTTATTTATTTTCTTGAAAAGTTAAATATATATTTTTTAATTGTTTGAATAATGTTCTTTGATCTTCAATCATGTTCTTTTATTTAAAAATATTTTCCTCCAATTTCAATTATTATCTTCAATTTTCAAATTCATTCATAATTTTTCAATTATTTTTACAAATTAAACTTATTTTCTAAATTCTAATTGTTGTTTCTAAATAATTAAGTTCTTCACTATCAAATTTTATTAATGCAAGAGTAATTAGTGGTTTCAATATTTTCAATTATTGCTTTCTATAATCATTTCTCAAATATTTTTCAATATTAAAAACACTTTTTTATTACGTCTATTTTCATTAAATTTTTATTTATTTCCTTAAAAAGTTAAGTATATTTTTCAATTATTTGAATCATGTTCTTCGATTCTCAATTATTTTTCTTAAATTGCAATTATTTTTTTCAATTTCCAATTATCTTTATCATTTTCAAGGAATCTCATTTATTTCAAATATATTCTGCAATTTTTTTCAATTATTTTTCTCAAATTTCAACGATTTTCTTCAATTTTCGATTATTTCTTCATTTTTCAATTATTTCTTCAAATTCTTTATTATTTTCATTTACTTTATAATTTCAAAAAGGTTTCATTATGTCTATAATTTTTTATTATTTGCTTCAATTTTATATTCTTCAAATAATTTTAAATTATTTTCTTTTACTTACAATACATTTTGTTATTTTTTAAATTACTTCTCCCAAATTTTAATGATTTTCTTCCATTTTTAATTATTTTCATTATTCAATTATTTTTCTTAAATTAAAATTTTTTTTTTTCAATTTACCATTTTTTAAAATTATTTTTCAATTAATTTGAAAATAGACAGTTGAATAGCTAGACAGTTGAATATTGAATTTGATTTCTACTCTAATGATTATTCTATTTTAAGGTCAAAATTAAATATACCCAAACTTGAGAACAGATTTCATTATGCAGATCTCTTGTTTTTGTTTAAAGTGATCAATGGTATTGTAAATAGTTCTGCGGTTCTGTCTACCATCAATTTTTCTGCTCCAAAAAGATCACTAAGAACAGTATTACCTTTTTATACTCCTCTAACAAAAAAAAACTTTGCTAAAAATTCTACATCATTGCGCCTTTGTACTAAAGGAATACAATATTGTAATAGACTGGATTTTTTTAATAATAATCTAGCAAAGTTTGTTAACTCTTTGCGACATTTGTTCTTCAATACAAATAATAACGTGGCCTAATGTTATAAGTTTAAAACAATTTTTGTATTTTCTTAATGGGTTTATTGACCCGTATGTATTTTCAAATAAATAAATAAATAAATAAATTTCCCTAATTAATATCTTCTATCTGCAATTTTTAAATATTTGAAACATTCTTCAAGTTTTTTTCTTAAATTTTAAATTTCGGAACTTTTTGTAAATTTCAATTATTTACTTTAATTTTTTCAGTTTCAATTATTTTTTCACCATTAAATCAATTTAAATAATTATTAATTATTGCGTTTATTTTCAATTTCTTTCATAATTTTTCAATTGTTTTCACAAATTGAACTTATTTTTCAAATTTTAATTATTATCTTTAAATAATTAACTTCTTCAGTACCGAATTAGTAATGCAAATTTATTTAGCTGTTTCAATATTTTCAATTATTGTTTTCTATAATTATTTATTTGTGTAAATAAATAAATAAATAAAATAAATAAATAAATTTCTAAACTTTTTTAATATTAAAAACAATGTTTCATTGAGTCATTTTTATTAAATTTTTATTTATTTTCTTGAAATGTTAACTATATTTTTCAAGTATTTGAACGACGTTCTTCGATCTTCAATCATGTTCTTTTATAGAAAATTATTTTTCTCAAATTTTCATTATTATTTTCATTCTCTATTTATAATTTCTAAAATTTTCTATTTTTCCTATATAATGTTTTATTTTCTTTAGTTTCATATTTTTAAAATCATTTTTCAAGTATTTTTTTTATTTAAATTATATTTTATTATTTTTTCAATTTTTTCCCTTCAAACTTTAATGATATTTTTTTTAATTTTTAATTATTTTCATTATTCTTCAATTATTTTTCTAAATTTTCAATTATTTTTCTTAAATTTACATTATTTTTTTCCAATTTACTATCTTTTAATATCATTTTTCAATTAAATTCCCCAATTATTACCAATTACCATCTTATTTTCAATTATTTTTGTCACTTTTAAATTATTTTCCGATTTTATATTTATTCTCAATTAATTTCTAGGTTTTTCAAGTATCTTTCTCAAATTTCAATTACTTTCTTGAATTTTCGATGATTCTTATCATTGTCTGATTATTTTTCCAAATTTTTAACTATTCTTATTTTTTCAATTAATTTCTACGATTTTCAAGTATATTTCTCACATTTTTTTCTTAAATTTTCAATTATTTTAATCATTTAGCAATTATTTTTTTTAATTTCATATATATATTCTGTAATTTTTAAAATTCTGTTTCCTTAAATTTCAATTATTATCTTCAATTTAAAAGTATCTTTATTAGTTTTCAATTAATCTCGTTTATTTAAAAAATATTCTACAATTTTGTCGATTATTTTTCTCAAATTTCAATTATTTTATTAAATTTTCTTTTTTTTCATTTTTCAATTATTTTTCCAAATTATTTATTATTTTTCTTAAATTTACATGATTTTTGTCAAATTTACTATTTTTTAAAATCATTTTTCAATTAATTTCCTCAATTATTATCATTTAATATCTTCAATCTTCAATTATTTTTGTAACTTTTCAATTATTTTATCAATTGTTATTTATTCTCAATTAATTTCTAAGATTTCCAAGTATCGTTCCCAAATTTCAATTAATTTCTTGAATTTTCGATTATCTAAGGATAATCATTTTTAGATTATTTTTCCAAAATTTTAATAATTCCTATTTTTTTAATTATCTTTTAAAAAATTTTTTATTTAAATTTTCAATTATTTTAATCATTTTGCAATTATTTTTTTAATTTCAAAGATATATTGTAATTATTAAAATTATTTTCCCCAAATTTCAATTATTATCTTCAATTTCCAATTATCTTTATCAGTTTCAAGTAATCTTGTTTATTTCAAATATATTCTTCAATTTTTTCAATTATTTTTGTCAACTTTCAATTACTTTCTTCAACTTTCTATTATCTTTTCGATTATTCAATTATTTTTCCAATTTTTTTTTAATTTCATCCTCTTTTTATAATTCTCAGAATTTTCCATTATTTCTATAATTATTAATTATTTTCTTGAATTTATATTTTTTAAATCATTCTCAATTATTTTCTTTTATTTAAAATATATTTTGTTACTTTTTCAATTATTCCTCCTAAATTTTAATGATTCCCTTTAAGTTTTAATTATTTCCATTATTATTCAATTATTTTTCTCAAATCTTAAGTATTTTTTTCAATTTACTATTTTTTAAAATCATTTTTCAATTAATTTACCGAATTATTATCATTTAATATCTTCAGTTTTCAATTATTTTTGTAACTTTTTAATTATTTCCCCAATTGTTATTTATTCTCAATTAATTTCTAAGATTTTCAAGTATCTTTCTCAAATTTCTATTATTTTCTCTAATTTTCGTTTATTTTTCCAAATTTTTAATTATTCCTATTTTTTACAATTAATTTCTAAGATTTTCAAGTATCTTTCTGAAAATTCTAATATTTTCTTCAATTTTCGATTATTTTTCCAATTTTTTTTTAAATTAAATTTCTCAATTTCTATTTGTTTTAATTATTTTTCAATTAATTTCCAAAAATTGCAATTATTTTTTGTAAATTTCAATTATTTTTTGTAAATTTCAATTATTTTCTGTACATTATCTCTCTTATTATAATCTAGTTTGTAATATTTTAAGTGTAGTACCTACTTGTATTTATCTACACATGTGTTCATAATTCTGAGTACAGTAATCTCGGGTGAATAACTTCCGCAAAAGACACAAATAAAAAGTTACAGTGCTCAAAGTTTATTGCAGCAAAAAGTTGAGCAATAACATAATATAAACGTTTCCTCTTAGCGTCTCGGTTCTACTTCATTTGACAATTAATTAAATTCTTCTCATTAGAGAATGCTTCTAATTGGATTTAAAACAATTTGCATCTATTTAAAAAAAAAACCTCCATCTAATTTGAAATTATTTATTTTTAAAAGTATTTTCATAGACTGAAAATGGGTCGATTTTCTGAAAATGTATATTGGATTGTCTTTTTCCAGGGAGAAAGTGAGGTTTCATCCCGAAGAGAAAGGACGGCTCCTTAGGCAGGATAAAATTGTCGGTCTCTCGCTTGATGCAAATTTTTTGACAAATCTGATATGATTGCACGTCATATAGACTAGCTTTGCAATTTAAAACCGGATTTTGTGGCACGAGCCAACAGCTACTCCGAATTTAACTTGAACAGTCTCGACAAATTATCTCATAATTTCTTTTATTTTGTCTGGATTACAATTTCAAAGAAATAAATGACTTTTGTTGACAAAATTCGTGTTTTGTAAAAGACATTTATGCGACATTTATAACGCCTCCTGTGAGTCGTAAATCCTTCACAAAAATCCAATTTAGAACAAGAAAATTACAAGAGAGATGCAAAATGTCAAGGTCAACAACTTTAACTTTTATCCTGCTTAAGTTGCTTCCATCTAAAGTTAAAATTTATAAATGCCAATGAACTGAATCTATTAGAATCTAGAAAAGTGACGATAGCGAAAATCTTTACAGTTTTTTATAAAAAAAATGTTTTAAATACAAAGAAAGTTTGTAAAAATTTTAATTTAGATCAGAAAATGAGATATTTTTTAAAATGTTAATTTAAACTAGATTAATATTTATTTTATGATTGTTTTATATGAGAATAGAGAAATCTTTTTCTGAGGTCATTTAAATCAGAGTGAAATTAGCAAATAGATCCAAGACGTGTGAAAATCTCGTGGGATTGTATTTCAAAAGACTGAATTTATCAAGACTTTCCACTATCGATGCGTTACTTACTCTCACGAATAAGAGTCAATTACACGTTAGATTACGCAATAAACACAAGAATGACTCGTGGCGGAATTGCGTCGTGAATGAAACTCATAATTCTAGTATTGACGTACCTTTTTGTACTTATAATTTAGAATCATTAGACCAATCGATTTTCCCATCTTGATGGTGAATTAAAAGACTTGAATAAATTGCTTTCCAATTTTGTGCGCAATGAAATACTTAATAACAGTTTACATTTTTTTATATGTAATATTTATTGCCGTTTATATTTTATAATGATTTCCGTTTTTAGATATTTTATTTATTGATAATTAGTTTTTGTTTATTGCTTAAAATTCTATATTCATTGCAATTTTCATCAAAATAATATTTTCTCTTCAGTTACAATGTTATAATCTTACAATGTTGCTTCTTAGATTTCATAATTAGCAAATAATAATTATATTCCATTGTATCTTCGTTTTCCGGATTGTTAGATTTCATAGAGAGAATGAAAAATTAATCCATTCTTCTAAAATTCATTTCTCAGGTTATTTCTCACATATGTGAGTCTTTCGACATCTATGTTCTCATCATCTTCTAAAATTTATAGAATTTAAATACATCCAGATTGTCGAGAAAAATTAATAATCAGTAGAACAATAAAAGAACTTTTAAAAAATTTGTTAAAATCCGTTTAGAATTAATTCAGATTGTTTGGAATTTGAAACTTCTTGAAAACTATCAAAACTTCTTGAAACTGTTTCTAATTCGAATAAGCTATTTAAAACTTATTTAGAACTCTTTAGAGCTGGTTAAAAATAGTTTAAAACTAATTAGAACTACTTAAGGTTGTTAACACCTTTTTTAATTCGGCTTAGGACCTGTTTAAAACTCTTAAAAACAAATTTTAAATTATTCAGAAATCAGTTTACAGAATTTATAAATTGTGTAAAACAGTAAAGCTATTTAGAACTCGTTTAAAACTTTTTTAAAACTGGTTCAACATTTTTTGGAACTGGTTCAAAATTATTTAAATTGTTAAAAACTTTTAACGGGCTAACTACTCTGTAACTATTAATAAATAGTTTCAAATTATTTAGAACTGGTTTGAAATTATTTAGAACTAAATAAAGCTTTATAATTCGTTTGAAACTGTTTGGAATTATTTTAACACTCTCAAGAACTGGTTTCAAATTGTTTCAAACTATTTAAAACTTTTCCGAACTTCATAATTTGAGAACTAGTTGCAAACTTTTTAGAACTTGTAGAAAGGTATTCATAGATATTTAAAACTGTTTATAACTCGTTTTAAACTACTTATAACTTGCTTTAAACTGTTTAAAACTGTTCATAACTTGTTTCAAACTACTTATAACTTGTTTTAAACAATTTAAAACAGGTTTAAACTGTTTGTAACTAGTTTTTAACGATTTAAAATTATTTATAACTACTGGAAACAATTTAGAACTTGTTGAAAAGTGTTTAGAAATGTTCAAAAATATTTTTAAACAAGTTATAAATAGTGTAAAACAAATATTACACCATGTAAAACATGTTATAAACAGTTTTGAACAGTTAAAAATTGTTTTAAACTTGATCTAAACAGTTTTAAAAAAATTCTTAATTGTAGGTATTAAATATGTTCTAAATGGTTTTAAAGAAACCAATTTCGAATTGTGTTCAAAATTGTTTAAAACTTGTTTAAATATATTTAAAAACAATTTAAGACTGTTTTGAACTGCTTAAAACTATTTAAAACTACTTAAAACTGTTTCGAATTGTTTTTATTCTAGTTTTAAACTGTGGAGAACTAGTTTAAAACTGTTCATAGTTTTATTATATTATTTTTTAAAATTTTAAATCTTGCTTAAAATTGTTCAGATCTAATTTAAAACTTTGTATAACTTGTTAAAAAGTATTTATTACTGCTTGAAATAGTTCAGAACATATTTAAGACTGTTTAGAACTAGTTTTAATGTTTTTAGAATCTGTTGAAAAAATCCAAAATTGTTTTAAAAAATGTTTATATCATGAAATTAGTTCTAAACTAGTTAAAAACTTCATTATTATACTTTAAGGACGATTTGGACACATACTCGAGAAAAGGTTGTGTTTAATGTTATCATTTAGTATTTTCAAATAGAAAAATTAACTTTTAATGTAATTTAATGTAGACAAAATATGCCAAATTTAGTTTAAAACAAAATAGACGATAAAAAATCATAAGAGGATAAAAATTCAAGATTTTTGAGATTCAGAAATGTTTTGGAGAAAAGGAATAAACTATAAATTTGGGTCTGAATCAAGAAAACCTTTAATTTTTATCCAATCATGAGTTTCAATGGTTCTTTTAGTTTTAAATTAAATTTGCAACATTTTGTCTAAATAAAACTAGATTAAAAGTCAGGTTTTTTATTTCAAAAAGTAAAACAATTACTTTAAACATAACCTCTTTTCGAGTATGTGTCCAATTACTCATTAAGATATTTCTCATTCCTTAAAAATCATTTTTATTTTTTTAAATTCCTCATTTCTTGAATAATTTTCTTAACTTTTTTATTTTTAAGCAGTTTTTTGTCTTTAATTTTTTATACATTTTTTACATTTTCTCATTATTTGGTAGTTTTTCCCGATTTTCCTATTTTTTTTGCCATAAATTTATGTTAATTAGTATTATTATTTAGTACATATTGTATAAAAGGGCACTTAATTGTAACCTCGTTTATTATTATAAATAAATAAATAAAATAAATTTATCTTATAAGGTTTTAAATATTTTTTGTAATTTTATAATTTTTCATTTTTTTTCATTATTTTTCAAATTAACTGTTCTCACTTTTTTTATTCCTTTAGACTTGTCTTCTTCTCAAATTTATTTTTTTTTCTCAATTTTTTCAGGATTTTTTAATAGACATTGCAATATTTGCGTGTCTCTTGATAAATTTTCTCTCTCGTTTCGTTTTTTTTCTGATTTTTCACCAGTATTTTTTATTTATTTTCCTTCTTTATTCTTAGTCTCTAACGTTTCAATTTTGTTACATTTATATTATTTTTAAATCTTGTAGTAAATTTGTTTGTTTTTTCGTGATCATAGGCACTCTTTCTTCTTTTTTCTTACGTGTATTATTTTGAAAATATTTTTTGTATTTCCAATTCTTTGAAATTTTTTTTCATAATTTTCTTCAATTCTTAATTTTTTTAAATAATTTTTCAATTTTTTCCTTAAATTTTAAATTTACCTTCCGCAAATCTAAATTAATTTCTTTAGTTTCTTTAATTACATTTCCAGTTTTGGTTTTTTCTTCAACATTAAATCTATTTCATTATTTATTAATTATATTGTTTATTTTTATTTTTCTAATCATTTTTCAATTATTTTTACAGATTAAACTTATTTTTCAAATTCTGATTATTGTCTTCATTGTATTTTCTAACGATCCATTAGCTCTCAATTTTTAAGAATAACATGCTTTTTGAAGATTTTTCGAAATCCAGTAAGAAACGTTTATTTGCAATTTGAGCAAAAAAGTCAAAATAAATATTCCTTCTTAAGTGTAGGTGTTATTTTAAAAAAAATAATTGTGTTTTTAAATTTTGAAAAAATGTTTTAATAATTCTCTTCAATTTTTAATTATTTTTCAACTTTTTCCTTAAATTTTAAATTTACTTTCCCCAAATTTCAATTATTTTCTTCAACATTAAATCATCTTTATTATTTCTTAAAATTATAATGTTTATTCTCAATAATTTTCATCATTTTTCAATTATTTTTCAAATTCTAATTATTGTCTTTAAATAATTAACTTCTTCACTATCGAATTTTATTAATGCAAGTTTAATAAGTTGTTTCAATATTTTCAAATATTGTCTTCTATAATCGTTTCTTAAGTATTTTTCAATATTAAAGACACTGTTTTATTGCGTCAAACTTCATTAAGTTTTTATTTATTTCCTTGAAAAGTTAAATATATTTTTTAATTATTTTAATTATGTTCTTCGATCTTCAATCATGTTCTTTTATAAAAAATTATTTTTCTCAAATTTCCATTATTATCTTCAATTTACAATTATCTTTATCATTTTTCAATTAATCTCGTTTATTAAAAAAATATTCTACAATTTTTTCGATTATTTTTCTCAAATTTCAATTATTTTCTATATTTTTCGATTATTTTTTTCATTTTTCAATTATTTTCAAAAATTTTTATAAATTTCATTCTCTTTTGATAATTTAAAATTTTTTCATTATTTCTACATTTCTTTATTATTTTCTCCAATTTTATATTTTTAGATCATTTTCCAATTATTTCTCCCACGTTTTAATATAATTTTATTCAATTTTATATTTTTAAAATCATTTTCCAATTATTTTCTTTTATTTAAAATATATTTTGTTATTTTTTCAATTATTTCTCCCAAATTTTAATAATTTTCTTCAGTTTTTAAATTTTTTCATTATTTTTCAATTATTTTTCTAAATTTTCAATAATTTTTGTTAAATTTGCATTATTTTTTTCTAATTTACTATTTTTTAAAATTATTTTTTAATTAATTTCCCCAATTATTATCAACTAATATCTTCAATTTTCAATTATTGTTATCACTTTTCAATGATTTTGACCAATTTTGAATTATTCCTATTTCTTTCATCTAATTTCCAACATCTTTTTTAAATTTCAATTTTTTTTCAATTTTCTCGAGTGTGTCCAACTACTCATTCTTTGAAAGTAAATTTTTTTTTCAAATCTCATTTCTTAAATAATTTTCTTCAATTTTAAGTTTTTCGTCTTTGATTTTTTATAAATTTGTTTACATTTTCTCATTTTTTGGTAAGTTTTTTCCTAATTTTCCTTTTTTTTTGCCTCTAAGAAAAACATAAAAAATAGTTTTTAAAGAATATTTTGTGAAATTTTTCCAAAAATGGCGATAAATAATTAACCGAATTGAATTTAAATTACAAATTTTATTAAATTAAAATAACAAATTATATAAAATTTAAATTACAAATTAAATTATTTTTGAATTTAATTACTGAATAAATTTTCACTAATTAACATAATATCACAGATTGTTATCAAATTAGTCTTAGTTAGTTGAGGTTAAATTAATTAATTAATCCTAGTCAGATAGAAACTTTATTTCTTAAAGTAGGAAGATTTCTCGATTTTTAAACATTTTTTTAATAAGATATGACAGGAAAGGGCTTGGTTGTTTTGTTTGTGAATTGTTTAAGAGTAATTTGCATTTCAGGAAAACATTGTCGGGGAAACAAGAATTTCTGTACTTTCACAATACAAGGACTAACGATATCTTGATGTTATGTACTTTCATCTTTGTGACACCCAATTGCTAACACATTTATCTACCTCGTGATCTTTCACTGTTTTATGAAGTTCAAAACATGATCGTAAAGCAACGAACACAGATTTTAATCAACAAACATTTGAAAATATGTTAATGAGTATACAAGTTCAATGGCATTTTTCATCAATTTATAAAAAAATACATCCTTATTTCTAATCCGAAAAGTTAAGTTTGATATTTTCCTCGCTATAATACAATTTCTTATTTCATAATATTTTTTTATAAATTTTATGTATTTAAATTTTTTTAAATATCTTGAGTATCAAGTTCTTTGGTTTTATGTTCAAGTTGAGTAATAAGCATTAAAGTTCACTGGTTTCTTGAGATATATCTAGTTTCCTTATACCTTGTTATTATTTCATTGATTGTGTGATAACAAAGTGTTGAGAAAAATACACCTTCTGAAAATTGCCTTCAAAATGATCGAGTGATCAATTTAAAGTTCAAATATGCAGAAAATCACTCTTACATCATTTTTCCAATCATTCAAGTTCTTTACGATCCGGAATTCAGTTTCTTCCTTTCTCTTTGTTCCTTGATATTGTGTTATAAAGATATTCTTAAATTCTGCTTTCTCATAATTTCTTTCTTTTCTCACGATTTCCTGTGCATTTTTTCTTATCATGGTTTCTCAATTTTTTTCCATAATAAACTTTCCCATCCTCTGAAATTCAAATTGTAATTTTCATATTCTAGAAATTTAAATAACACGAGGCATCAAATTCCAGAAATGCAAGAGAGAACATTTTCTGTTTCTAATTTTCTAATTTCTATTCTCTAATTTTCTATTCTTATTCGAAACTTTTAACATTTGTCACAATTTTTAGTTTATTATTTTAGTCATCCGGATTTTTTATTTTTACTCAAAATTTTAAATACTCATTCTCGTATTTTTCACGTCGAATTCAATTCCAAAGAGACTTTAAGTCAATTTTTCTTTAAGTCTGATTTGTGGAAGTTTCGAAATATTTTGAAGACGCATTATAAACGCTAATGACGTCAAAGACACTTCCTTTATCGAAAACTGTTGAAAAACACCATTGCTGCAATCTCAGTTGGCAAACGATCTCAAGGAGAAAAAACAAAAAAAAGTATTCGAATGTCTAGGTCGATGACAGCTAAAGAATTTTAAGGACAACCTTAAAATTTATTCCCGGAAGTTAAACAATTAATCACATTCTCAGTAATTGTTTACATAATTAAAGCTTGAGAAAGAGAAGGAAATTTAGTTTAATTTGTAAAAGTTTTGCATTTCAAATAACAAACATGATGAGTTGTGGTGAAGAACATTTTTGCAAAACGAAAGAAAAACCTCCTGATATTATTTTTTGTCGAAAAGCCACGCACTCTGATTTTCCGAAAATTCGAAAATTAATTCAGAAAGAGACTTTTGATGTGTTTGGACCTGTCAATTGTAATCAAATTCAGTAGGTTTTAAATTTACTTTAATAACGTTTTTTATTCGAAATTTAAGACTCGAACTCTTTTTATCGTCAACTGTTTGAACGTTATAATTTTTGTAGAAACATTTTTTTTTTAATCTGGGAAAATTTATTTATTAAAAACTTTTGTTTTAAAATTGTATTACAGTAAATTTAACTTGTATCAAGTTTAGTTTTTTTAATAGTTTTATTTACTTAATTTATATTTAGTTGAGTTTAATTTAAGTTTAATCAAATTGCAGTGAAAAGGCTTGTTTATCTTTGGTCCAGTTGAACAAAAAAGAAGAAATAATATCTTATGTTGGTCTTTGCACTTATCCAAATGTTTCGTCAATTTCACCAAACAGTTGGACATGTTGGATCCTTGAACATTACGAGTATATTATTTTTATTTTAAATATTTTAGTGAATTTTTTTTACTTTGTTCTTGAAATAAAAAATATATCTATGTAATAAACAGGGTGTCTAGCGATCTTGGAAATGTGGGAAAGCACCGGAAATTTAGTCCAGCATGAAAAAAAAGGGAATTCGTAAAAAGATCTAGGGATTTTCAAAATGAACAGAAATTTCGTACCCGGAATTTGTAGATAAATTTCGAAAATTTATTATTTAAAAAAAATTATTTAGAATTTCTTCCTCATAAAGGAAATATTATTTTATGTTTTTTCATAATTACTTTCCATTTTTTCTTTTTTAAAATATTTTTTATTCTATTAATTTTTATTTTGTTTTAAGATTTTCTCTAATTTTTTTTTTTTTAAGCAAACTATTTATTGTTATTTCAAACAATTTTGTTTTTATAACATTTAATAAACTTTTGTTTTCGTTAATTTTCTTACTTATTTTCATATTTAAAAAAAATGTTCCGTTAAATCTTTTCATTTCTTTAAATATTTTCTTGTTTTCTAGATCTTTTTTCTTCTTTTTATTTTTTGTAATCGTTTGTTAAATTCTTGAGTAGTTTAAATTATTTCTTTTTTCATTTAACCATTTTTTCGTAGATTGAAATGTGATTTTAAACAATTTTTCTCTTTTTTATTGAATGGACAGTGTTACAATATTCTTTTCAATTTTCTGATTTCTTTTGAATTCACTCATCTTTTTGTAAATTTATTTAATTTATTTTTAAATTTTATTCATTTTTTTTTTAAATTTATTCATTTTTTTTTAAATTTGCTTGCTCTTTCAAAAAATTTTAAAATTTATTTTTATTATTGTTATTATTATTGCTAATGTAGCTAGATTGTTTTAAAAAAAATGTATACTGTTAAAAAAATTTTCTTCCACTTTTCCTACAATTTTTTTATATTTGTTAAATTTTTTTAACTCATATGTAAACATTTTATTTATATTGTTACGTCTCTTTATTTTATTACTACTGCTTTTTATTGTTTTAGTAAATTTTCATCAAATTTATATTTTTTCTTATTTTTTTCATTGTTAGATAATGTAAAAAGATTTCCTTCTTTTCTCAAATATTTGTTTATCATTTTTTATTGATTGTTTTCAGTTTTTAATGCTTTTAGATTTTTTTACTTCTGCTTCAATTTTTCTATTTCTTTAAGTTGCTACCAAATTTTGTCATTTTATCATCATTTTCCTATTTCTTAAAAATTGGTTCCTTTTCTTAAAACTGTTTAATTTTTTTTTCCTAAATCCTCACATTTTCAAGTTTCACATATTGTATTCATTGTTTGTTTCTTTAATTTTTAAAATAATTTCTTAATTTTTCTAAGTTTTTAAAAAATTTTTCCTTTAATTTTTAAATGAATCTTTATTATTATTTTTCTTGTATAATTTATGTGTTTATAATTTAAAAGAAATATTCTTAAATATTTTTACTTTTTGAACACATTTTTTGGGCTTTTATATATTTTTATACATTTTTTAAAATAATTTTTTGTTTTTTTGGCAATGTTCATATATTGTTTTTAATTTGAAAAAGTATTCACATTTCTTTTTTAAATTGTTTTCCTATGAATCTATTTCCATTTTTATATTCTATTTTAACATTTTGTTATTTTTAATAGCTTTTCCCCAATTTCCTTATTTTTGTGTACTTTTTCAATTTCAATTCATATTTTTTTCTAAATAAAAATGATTTATTCTGAATGCTTAAAACTGCTCTTTTTTTAATATTTCTTTTAAACTAATTAATATTTAAATAATCAGTTATTAAACATTAAATAAACAAATCCGAGAAAATTGTAGTTCACTTTCTGGAAAATTTACAAGACACCCTGTGATATAGAATATGTAACATATTAGTTTCTATTTTTTAAACTAAAAAAAAACAAAAAAAAATCAAATCCTGAAATTTATTTTTAAATTTTAAACCACTTTTTAATTCAAATTTTCCTTTTAATCATTAAAAGTTTGGATCACGTTTCGTCAGAAAATGCAATGTTTATTCATTTTCTCGTCTGGGATATTAGATATTCAGGAGAATATTTCGATAGATTCTTAAATGCAATTTTTTCCATTTCTATCTCCTGTGTTTATGTGATTTTAGTCCTTCCACCTGGAGTTGAATTAGGTGAATAAAAATTAAATAATTGTAGATAAGATTAGAATGATATTAAATTAGATAGATTAAAATTTAAAACAACTTAACAATTTTTTTAATATAACTGTTAATTTGAATTGAAAGATGATTTTTGATTTTTAGTTTGAAATAAATGCATATTTTCTAGTCAGTGGAATAGAAGAAAGTATGAGAAGAATTACTCCGAGAAAAGACGAAAATAGTAACAAAATTCAACAACTGTATGTTAGCACACGATACAAACAAAATCCAAAATTGAAAATGCGTTTAGCTGTGTAAGATTAATAACTTCTTTTCACAAGATATTTTGACTTTTAATAAAATTATTAATCAAAACGAGTTTTGTTTTGAAAAAATTGAAATAGAGAAGAGGACAATGACGATATTGTTGAAATAATTGATTCGGATTGTAAAAAATTAAAAGAATATTATGGAGAATATTATATAAGCGAGATGATCAGATACCCGGATGGACAGAGACAAATAATTGTCGGAGAAATGTCACAAGTTATTAAAGGAGTTATGTGTATTACTAAAACTATCGATATTCAACTAATCAATACAATTTTTGAACTTGATCCTTATAATGGATTACTCAAGTATCAAAATCCGAAAGAATGCGAAAATTTTGAAAATGGGTACGGTTTTAGGGAATAAAAAAAAGTAACAGAATTTTGTTTTTCTAATTTCATGTTTTATTATTATTCTGTAAATATTTCTTTTTCATACAGACCAAAATTGACAAGGGAAGCAGTACCGGAAGGTAGATTTTTATTTTTCTTGATAATTTTTTTTTATAAAAAACAAAATACTTAATAACTACTTTCCAGGAGTCGAAATTGAAATTACTTCAAAAAATCCTGAGTCTTGGGAAAAAGAAAATCAGGAAATTATTGAAATTGACGCTGAGGATCAATCTAATGACGAGAAACAAAATAATTATGAGAAAAGTAATAATAAAGAAAAAAATAATGTGGAGGAAAATAATGAAGAAAGAAATAAAGGAGAACAAAATAATGAGGAAATAAATGATGAGGAAGAAAATAAGATCGAGGAAGAAGATAATATTGAAGAAAAAGATAATATCGAGCAAGAAGAAAATAAAGAAAGAAAAGATCTTGAAACTGAGGAAGTTAAAGTAATGAATGAATAAGAATTTTGAAAGAAATTTCGATTAAAAATTAAGTTAGCCGATTAAAAACAAAATTTTGTTTTAATACTTACTATTTATTTTTAATAATCAATATTTTCAAATATATATTTAGGACAGAAGTTTGTCTCTAGTAGCTTTTGATACCCTGATTTCAAGTGAAAAAGATGAAGGTCTTATTCAACTTCTGCTCGCACAATCGACTAATCTTAAATTAAAAATAGAAAATACCAATAATGAGAAAAATCGAAAAACTAGTGCTTTTCCGGATAATTACACCAATACTCCAAGTAAATGAGAAAAAAAATTTTTTTTTCTTGTTTTTTAGAAAACCAAAAATTAATATTTTTAGATTTATTCAGGGGAGAGTCGACATCAATGAGACATTTCAGTTTTCCGTAAAATTATTCTAAAAAAAAGGGTAACCAAACTCTAAATTGAGTTTATACTTTTTCCAAGAATAAATTATTTATTAGGTTTTTTTAAAATAAATTTTCAAAAAATTAATGTTTAGGTGTCCCATTGATGCCGACTCACTTCTTCTTTTTAAACTTATTTATTTATTTTTCTTTTGACTTTAAAGATTATTTTCTTTTGAGATAGGGGAGATGCTTCATTCAGCACAGAATTTTCTGAGTTGATGTTCCAGAAAATGAAACCTTCTAGTTTCTTTACTTGGAATTCAGCAGAGCCGAATGCTTTTGTTATAGAACTTTTCAGCGTTCAAAGCGATCTGGATGATCAGAGATGTCAAGATTTTCTTGAAGCAGCTTTCGACTGCTTTCCTGATTTAGATTACTGTGCTCTTCTCTTGCCATCGACTCACCCCTTTTTACCTTTCTTGGAATATTTCGTGGTAAAGCTTTCCTTAGAATATTTTCTTAATGTTAGAAAATTTCAAATTTTTTTCAATTTATTTTATTTTAATATATTTTTCCAGTTTATTGATTTAAAAAACTAAACTTTTCAGTTAATGATTGAAAAAATTAAATTGGGATGTTTGTGAAGCCGACATTTTGACCATTTGAAAGTCACGAATATATATTTCTCAAAAATTGTATTTATCAGATTTATTATTTGGCTAAATATTTAATTAACCGGAACTTCCCGAATACAAAAATTCCAGAAAATGTATTTGCCCGACACACGGAATGTAGAGTTCCTAAAGGAGTTATCTGATTGGCTGGTAATCTTTCCAGAAATATTATTAGCCAATCAGCGAACTTTTTTAGAAATTCTACATTCCGTGTGTCGGGCAAATGCAAAATCTGATAAATATAGTTTTTAGACATATATATTCGAGAATATATATACATTCTGACAAATAAAGTTCAAGGAATTTAAATATTCGGATAAATAAATTTTGGCACTTTCTGTCGAATGAGTTTTGATCAAAATTTCGGTTTCTCGAAAATTTGAGATTACAAAAAGTTGATTGCAATTATTTATTTTTTTACACTACTTAAATATCTTATGAAAAATTAATAGAAACAAAATTAATTAAAAAAAATATCAGAAACTAATAAAACTGTAAAGTAAAGATCAAAAATTAAGAATTCAAAAAAATGTGGAAATTATCGTTTCCTTGGGAGGCAATAATTATAATTAACACGTGTTCTTGACTTAATCTTGATTGTCATTCATAATGAATGGAATGATTGTTTAACTCGAGCAGAGAGTGCCCTTGCGTTACAACAAGGATTTTTCATCAGAGTTGTACCTAACGCATCGTGCGATTTTCTCGGGTTCTCTGAAATCAAGGAAAGCTGTACCAGACGATCTGAAAATTCTGGAAGCATTTTTAACAAATATCCCAACAAAAAATTCAGTTGTGAAAGACGCTGAAGAAGCAGTTCTTGAGAAGAATAGAGAAAACGAATGCTTTGTTTTCTTGTGTGACAATTTTATAATCGGAATGACTATTACCAGGTGATATAAATAAGCTTTTTACAAATTTTCAATATTTTCTTAAAATTATCCTATTTTATCTATGTTCCAAAAAAGTACACTATTTCGGCAAATCATCCCTAAATTTACTCTAATTATGTCAGGAAATTAATGACAGATATATAATTTTTTGTAACGACTGGAAAAAATGTAACACATTTATTTTCACTATTAATTATAATTAAAATTTTATTGGAATTGTTCCTATTGAAGGTAGAATTTTTGCAAAAGAATAGGAAAAAAGGAAGTGTATTTATTATTTTGGAACTTGTAAATTATATATGTTTATCATTCCGCCATTTACGGAAAAAATCTTTCGAATTGTTTAAATTAACTAACCTTCGATGAAACACAATATCGTATTAATTTTTTAATAAGAAAATTCTAAGAAAAGTTAAGGATAAAGAAATGAAACATACCAGAGTTGACCAGAGTCGTATCCAAACTTATAATAACTAAGAGTTACGGCTAAGGTCGTTGAAAGTATCAGGTTAGTTTACGCGCATCGAAAGTCAGTGGAAAAAGGATGCGCAAAAACCAACCTGGTCTTTTATGATGATCATGGTCATTATAAGTAACAGGTTAGTTTACGCGCATCCAAAGTCAGTGGAAAAAAGATGCGCATAAACGCATGATTTTTTATAATGACTATGCTTATGTACCACACAGTAAATTTTTTTTCTGAAACAGTATAGAATGATAAAAAACTTGTTATCTAATACAAAAAACTGTCCTAGAATAATAAATATTAAAATTTCTCTTTCTTTTCTTCTACCTCCAATAGGAATAATTTCGATAAAATTTTAATTATTATCAGTGAAAATAATTTTGTGTCCTTTTTCCATATTTCAATTAATTATTAAATTAAAATAAATATTCAGAATCTTATTTCTCTTTTTGCAGTACGGAAAAAGATGTCAACTTTTTAAAACGTCATTATAAAATCGAGAACTACGTCTCTACCGAAAATGTTCCACTTGTTGAACATGGTCGTTTACTTTATTTTATTATCATGCCAATATTTGCAGTCTGTCATAAATTTTTCTTTCAAGAAATTTTACGGCTCTCACAGAAGACGATTTTGTACTATAGATTGTGCGAAAGTGATGCCAGTGCTCTGGTTGGTGCTTACAACATTTTTATTGACAATTATTATTTTTAATCTTAATTCAAATTTGATTTTTTTTACATTTTAAGACTCGAACTCGTCCCCTCTTAAATTGTCTGGACGTTATGATTCTTATAGAACCAAAAACAAGAACAGATCTGCTATTTCAAGAATTCTTTGAGAGAAAATCTGAAATTTCAATGAGTTTTGAAAATGAAGAAAAATTTTCTCTATTTTTAATGACTCCACGATTTTTGATGATTTCCAAATCAGTTATAAATATGAAAATTGTCGTTGTGGGAGCTTCTGATTGTGGATTGGCTTTTCTTGAATATCTTGCTCTACGGTTTACTAATTATTATTATTATTATTATTATTATTACTGTCTTTAATAATTTCACTTATCTTCTTAATTTCTCTCAATTTTTCAAAAAGTTTTCCCAAATATATTTTAAAGTGAGTTAATACAATTTTCTTCAGGTCAAAATCGAAGTTTGGCAAATTTACAAATCTTACATTAATCTCTTCGAATGGCTTGCCTTATGAGAAGAAAACATCATTTTTAGCATCAAAATTAATTCCATTTAAAGGTCGTTATTGCTATAACTACGGAAACATGAAAAATTTGAGAACCTGGATTAATATTGTTAAAGGAACTGTTACTGATATTAATAGGTGATAAAATTCCATTTTTATTAATTTCATATTATTTAAAGAAGATACCACCATTGTACATGAAGGGTTACAATTTTTAAGAAATGCTAATTTTTCGTTTATTAGGAAAGAAAAATATGTTTCGATAAAAAATTCAGGAAACTTGAGTTACGACTATTTGATTTTAACATGTGGTGTTCAATTTCAACCAAAATTACCAAAACGAGATGAAAAACTGTAAGCTTTCTAAGTAAAACTAGTTGTTTAATCAGTTAAAAAACTTGGAATTTTTTTGCCTTTTTTGTTTCTTATTTTATCAAATTTTTCCCTTGTTTAAGAAATCTAGAGGAAATTGAAAATCCCATAAATTGTTTGATAATAAATGACGATACGGAAGCTGCTTCATGTGTTAAAAACTTAGAAAGTTGGACAAACTGCTTTCAGTCAGAAAGTGAGTAATTTATAAAATTGAAAAATATAAACTAAAGTAAAAGTTTTGGGAAAAATAAAAAGTTGGGAAATTGAATTTTGTCAAAGATGTGGAAAATTAAATTGTTCAAAGTTGCGGAAAATTATATTTGTCAAGGTTGTGGCAAATTATATTTGTCAAGGTTGCGGAAAACTAAATTTGGCAAAGTTGTGGAAAATTACATTTTTAAAAGTTGTGCTAGATTAAAATTAAAAACGTACAAAAATGTTCATTTAAAAATTAAATTGAACTCTAACACTACGAATTTTTAATTTCAGAGTCTATAGTCTTTTATGGCATCAGCATTGAAAGTTATTGTGCAATAAATGTGTTTTTAGAAATGGGAGTAAAAGGATCTTGGATAACTTTAATAGAACCATTGACTGACTCTCGTGAAAAAATTTTCTTTTATGATGACGAAGTACTAAATCCAATAAGTTTTACAAATTTCAACAGTTGTTTAGAATTTAGTTCTGCATTTCGAGTTATCATTATTTTGAATCCATAATAAGCAAATTAAAAAATTCTCAGATCTCAAGTTTCATGAAAATCTAACAGTTTTTATAAATTTAGTCTCCATATTGGATTCGCCATTTTGAATTTTTGAAAATTGACTTCGAATCCGTATTATAGGATCTCATTATAATTAAGGTTTCAAGGCACCCAATTTTAGTTGAAGATTTTTAAATTAATGACATTAAACTAGAGATTTTATTTATATTTAATTGATTTAGATTTCATTAAATATATAATTTTTTTATAAAAATACAATATACCATTTTTAAATTAAAGTGGGTAAGAAAGGGTGATAAAAGAAGGTATTTAAGCAGATTATTTGAGATGCAAGTGGAGTCTGACTTGGTGAACTGGTCAATTAGAAGTGATGGATTCGATATGCTGAATCAGTCTAATCAGAATCACGAGAGGGCAATGCTCGCAGATCTCCTCCCTTCTTCGAATTGTTACTGATTCTGTGTGACGAATGCGAATGCACTGCTTCTTACTGTCAGGCAAACCATAAATAATCAACTCTACCTACTTAAGTCTCATTCCTCATCCCATTTGCGTCATTACTCTAATTATTTTAACTTTTATCTTCTTAGTTTCAATCAGAATCCTCCACAGACTTTCACTCTTGTTTTTTTGTGTGCAAAAAATTTTCAGATTTTTTTGTTTCACCTATAGGTTCTTCTTTATTTGTTATAAAAAAATATGTATATAAATTAGTAAATATTTAATAAAAAAGAATAAAAAAAATTTTAGTAATAACAATTCAAATAAATTTTAATTAATATTTAAGGTAGAAGAGACTGTAATGAAAGAAATGTATTATAGTGGAATAAACATTCTTTCTGGATGGGAATTACTCGATTGGGAACTGGAAAATGACAATAATGGAGATTTGATTATCAAAAATTTGGAAATAAAATCAAAAAATGAGTCTAGAAGAGTCTCCTGTGATATTCTTGTAAATTTTAGTAGAAGAAGACTTAATTTAACAAATTTCTTGAGTAAAGTATAAAAGTGGATTGTTATTTTTTAATTTCTTTAATTTGTTAATATTTTCTCTTATAAATGGACTTCTGTTTACAGAGACACATTTTTTAAGGTTATACTTTAGTTTAAAAGTGTAAGGGAAAAAATGACAGGAATGTTAACAGAAAAAAATGACATGGAAAATAAGTCAATTTTGAGAGTCGAACCGATGGAAACTATGACATTAGAAGCTTGAAGATCATAGAATGACAAAATTTAAAGATACTTTCGCATCGGATAAAAATCATAACATAAGAAAAGAAATTTGATTGGTTCGTTATATTTCCAGAAATTTTCTAACCAATCAGAGACTTGAATTCATTTCCAATGCGACGAATGCGACGCTCACTATCTTCCTATTTTGTAATTCTATGATTGTTCTAGTGTCGTAGTTACTGCTCTTATATCAATTTATTTTGTCAATCATAATATCTGAGTTTTTAGATACTTTTGTAGAAGTAGAGTTTTTAGATAGTTTGGCTATGCCAAAAGCCATTTAACAGGAAAAAGATGTCCTCAGTTTTTAGCTTGTTTATATAACCCAAATACAATTTGATTTTGCCTACATCATTTGTTACTTTGAAAAGTACTATTCGTGTTATGATAAAAAATGTAAAAAGTGAAAAATATAAGTTTTCGAATTCAAAAATTAATATCCGGCGAAATATAAATTATACAAATATAGTCTTATGGAGGAATCAGACAAATAATTGGAAAACTGTTTAATTCAATTTTCATTTATTTTTAATAATAAAACTATCCGAATTTCAAAAGCATTTTGGTAAATGATTTTATTTCTAACATTTTGATCAATCTAAAGTTTCATTTGTATAAAAATTACAATTTTATATTTATTGAAAATAATATTGTCCTATTTAAGGTTATTTTATCTAAATCGTTTCCAAGAGAAAATTGTAATTTTTATTGAAATGCAAAATATTAGAAATAAATTTGTTTACCCTTACTCTAAAAAACGTTGGTTTATTAACATTTAAATGTACAAAAGTATGAATTTGAACTAACTTTTTTCGATTTTTGTCTGATTTAAAGTCTAATTAAGAAATGGTAAATGTTAGCTCAAGTATAATTTCTATTATTTATTTCGAAAATAATGTTCCTTGTCGTTTTTCAGAAAAGCCTTCTTTTTATCTGTATAAATATTTTTTCAAAAGTATATTAATAATTTTAAAAACTTTGAAGTTATTTTTTTGACATACTTATTCATAATGGAAAATTTAAGAACTAATATTATTTAAATTTAATAAGTAAAATTTAAATCTAATACTTTTGCAGTTTTTTCAAGGGCCGGTCTAATTTTTGATGAACAATTAATTATTGACTTGGAAAATAGAACTAATGATCCTTTTATTTTTGCTGGTGGGACTGTTACAAAATATTCTAGGAAATATATGGTTGAAGCAATAGAAACAAAATACTTTAATCCTTTAGAAGTTGGAGAGGAGGTTTTGAACTTTATGAAAAATATTCATTTTATCTAATTTTAGTTTTAATTAATTTTTAATAGTTGAAAACTTATAACAGTAAATTTGTACCTTTTTATTGTCTTTAGTTGGCTCGTAATTTAATGAAAATAGTCGAGTCTCAATTAGAAGGAAAAGAGGCGCCAATAAAGCCCGAGTTGGAGGAATTTAAAGCATTTCCAACTTTTAAAGTTCCGAAGAGTATTTTTTGTATTTTACCAGGTGGATATTATTATTTACATGTTCGAAAATCTGGAAAACAAATTATAAGAAGATTAGCTATTTTGCAGAATACTTATGTTTGTAAAAAATATTATCTTTTATTTTTTTTTAAATAGTAATACAACGTAGATTAAAAATACAAATTTAATGGAATTATTTTGGTTTTTTTTAAATTAGTGTTTTATATTACATAAATATTTCATTATACAATATTTATATTTTCCTAGGGTACTGTTTTTAAAACCGGAAGTTGTAATTCTGACATTGGCTATTTTCGGATTCGTATTAATCCTTCTGGTTTTGTTGAAAATATTACTTGTTTCAGTAAAAAGGTAGTGTTCTGTTAATAAGTTTCTAATTTTTCAAATTTCTCAAATATTTTCGAATAACTTTTGAATATTTGAAAATTCTAATTTTCTCGATTTCAGAGTTTTGAACTTCAAAATTTTATTTCCTTGTATGGAAAACATCAGTCTCTGCTGAATAATTTGAATATTCGTTTTCAAGTACGTTAACATTTTATAAAAAAGACAATGATTTTTATTTTAAATTTAATTGGTTTTGACAAACTTAAAATTACGTGTTTATTTAATTTTTATGACGGAGTTGAAATCATTTATTTAATTTATGATTAATGTTTCTTGTTTCATTGGCAAGATAACAAGAATTTTGCAATATTTTTCTCTAAATTAGAAAATGATTCAAATCCATCTAAAATATAAGAACTTATTCCAAAACTGTAATCAATTTTTCAACTTTTAATTACTTTTTATTGTTACTCAGTTGACATTTTTTTACTTTGCAATTTTCTTTTTTATAATAGCAAAGAATCGTCTCAATTGAATTCTATTTCAGCATCGCCTCATTCGAATTCTATTTTGAGATGGTGACTTTAAACTTTTTTTTCAAAGGGCAGCAATTTTTTTATCTAAGATCAATGCAGAATTTATAATTAAATTTTTTATTTACAAAATAGGTTTTTGATCAATATTTTTAATACTTAATAAATTAAAATTACCAGTTTTTTTTCTTTGTGTCGATTAAAAATTATTTGATCTCAAAGTTTTTTTATTTTGTTTTGTTTAAGAAAAGTTTTTTTTAATGGAATCTTACAGAAATTAGTTAAAATAGACAAATAAACAAATAGAACAAACAGACCACTAAATTACAAACAATAAATACATTTGTTATACATTTTTTATTGAAAAAACCATAACAATGAAAACCTTTTTTGTAATTTATTCTTCAGCTTCTTTATCTAACTTAATGTAATTCTTTCTTTTAGAATTCATTAATAATGGATTTTTATTCATATTTTCGAGAACCATGGGCAGCTGCTCTTTTTGCCGACAATTTTGAGCTCTTCCAAGTTGAAAATCGTAAAATTTTACTTTCAAAAGTAATTTACTGAATATTTTATATAAAAGTAAAAAGTGATTTTAAAATTTAAATTACAATAAAATATTTTTGTCGTACAGTTTTCAGATCGTCAAGCCTTGGCGGATGAGATTTTAAATCTCTTAATCGATTCAAATTGTCAAGAAGTAAGAAAATTGATTTTGAAAATATTTTTACAGTTCTTTTTTATTTATAAATATTTTTATAATAGTTTTTTTTTAATAATTTGTATTGTGTTTATTTATAATTAAAAAATCTTTAACAAATTCAATTTTTATACTAAATACAATTTTTTTATGCATATAGTTGTCAGAAGAAGATCAAGCAAAAATCAACTCTATTTTCATTGGATCTTTGTACCAGGAAGAGATTGAAAAAAATTTTATTACTTTTTTACAAAATTCTGGAGATGAGCTTTCAATGTATTGCACTCCACAAAAGATCATAGAAATTTTACAAAACTTTGAAAGTAGTCCTTTATTTACTCTTGAATACAATACATAATTTCTAAAACTGCAGTTCCATAAAATAAATATTTCCTAAAACAAATATTTGTCTTATTTTCAAAGTTCTATAGATTTTAAGTTAAATATTTGTTGAATTAGTTATAAAGAGTTTTCAAACTAGTGCTGAACAGTTATTAACAAGTTTGACAAACAAATTCTAAACAGTTTTAAGTAGTTGTAACGATTATAAAAATTGTTAAACTACTTATAAACAGTTTTAAACAAGTTAAACACAGATTTAAATACATTGAGAAAAATTTTTGGTAAAAATTCCTGTGCTGTTCACTATAAAAGCGTCATAATTGATAGTCCACGAAATTTTACCGTGTTGTCTTACAATTTTTACTGGATTTCCCACAATTTTTATCAGAAAATCCGGTAAAAATTGTAAGACAGCACAGTAAAATTTCGGGGACTGTCAATTATGACGCTTTTATAGTGAAGGCACAAGAATTTTTACCAAAATTTTTCTCAGTGTAGTTCTAAATAGTTTTGAATATGTTTTTAAGAATTCTAAACAAGTTTTAAACAGTTAATAACAAGTTCTAATAATTTTAAAACAAGTTTTAATTGTTTTTATGTATTTCTGGATATTTGTTGTCGTTCTAAACAGGTTTAAGTGATTTCAAACATTTTTAAATAAGTTATGAATTATTTTAAGAGGTTCTAGACAGTCTTGGACTAATATAAATAGATTTAAGGCAGTTCTAAACATTTTTAAAAACTTTTAAATAATTTTATTTAATTTTCAAGAATTTGATGTTTTTTTTAATAACGTTTAAAGTAATTTCTAACAATTTCAAGTAGTTTGAACAAATTCCAAGTTTGGCACATAGATATTTTTTGTTTCAAATCAGATACTTTTTAAAATAAAAAAAACTCTATAGTTTTTTTTATAATATTCAACAGTTTTCAATATACAATTATTCTCTTTAAATTTTATAATTACTCCTTAATTGTTTAAAATTATTTTGTTCCGTTGTCGATTATTCTCGTCAGTTTTCGAATTTTTCTTTCGATTGTCAATTATTTTCCTCATTTCTCAATTGTTTTCTTCAATATTTAATTATTTTAGTCATTTTGTAATTTCTCTTTCAATTGTCAACTATCTTCTTAAAATTTCAATTTAATTTTTTAATCTTCAATTTATTTCTTTAATTTTAAATTATTTTTTTCAATTCTCAATGTCTTTCTTCAATTTTCAGTTGCATTCTTCGTTTTTCAATTATTTTATTCAGTATTCAATAATTCTCGTATTTTCTCAATTATCAATTATTTTCTTCAAATTTCAATATAATTTTTCAATTGCCAATTGATTTCTTCAATTTTTCTTTATTTTCTATAATTTTTCTATAATTTTCATCAGTTTTCAATTGACAATTTATTATTCTCCTTCATTTTTATGATTATTCATTAATTTTAAAAAAATTTTTGTACGAACGCCGATTATTCTCATCATTTTTCGATTTTTTTTCCAAATATTAAACTTTTTTTTAAAAATTAATTATTTTCGTTATATTGTATTTTTTAATTTAAATTTTCAATTATTTTCTTGAAATTTCCATTTAATTCTTTAATTTCCAATTTATTTCTCCAATTTTCAATTATTTTCTTCAATTCTCAAATATTTTCTTAAATTTTCAATTATTTTTATCGATTTTCAATTTAATATCTCAATATTTAATAATTCTTGGATTGTTTCAATTATTTTTTTCACTCATAAAAATTGTTTTAAAATTTCAATTCAATTATTCAGTTCTAGAACTATTCTCTTCAATTTTCAGTTATTTTCTTCAAATTTAAATTCCACTTATCAATGTTTTCTATTATTTTTTTCGATTATCATTAAATTTCTTTTATTTTTAATACAATTGTTCAATTATTTCCTTTAATTTTTAGTTCCATACTTCAATTTTTATTTCCCTTTTTCAGTTTTCAATTGTTTTCTTCTATTTTAATTAATTCTCGGCTTTTTTCAATTACTTTTTTTCAATTTTTAAGTATATTCTTTAAATTTCAATTCGATTCTTCAATTTATAATGGCTTCCTTCAATTTTCAATTATTTTTTTCGATTTTCAATCTAGATGTTAAATGTTCAATTATTTTCAACAATGATTCCTATAATTTTCTTAATTTTTCGATTTGCAATTAGTTTCTTTAAATTTAATATTTCTTGTTTAATCTTTAAAATTATTTTTTATCCCACAGGTACAAAAATTGCGCTTTTAGATGCCTGTAGGCAGGGTCTAAACGCATTCATTTGTTCGGCCGTGTGAAAATTGCGTCCATTTTTTCCCTAGGGAAAAAATGAACAGCTGATTCATGCATTTTTTTCACCTTAGGGAAAAAATGGACGCCACTTTCATACGGTCAAACAAATGAACGCATTTCGACCCTAACCTACAAGCATTTAAAAGCACCCCTTTTGTGCCTTTGGAATAAAAAGTATCGTAAGCAACACGGGTTTAAAGTCAGTCCAATTTGTTTACAATGATGTTTGTGTACTCGTTTTGTCTCGGGCTTCGCCCTCGACTGTCACTCGTACACAAACATCAGCGTAAACAAATGGCTGCCTTTAACCTCTTGTTGCTTAATATACTATTTTTCAGTTGTCTATTAATCTAGTCATTTTTCGAATTTTTTTTCAATTGACAATTATTTTCGTCATTTTTCAAATATTTCCTTCAATTATTAATTATTTTCCGAAATTTTTATTTATTTCCTACAAGTTTTTCAATTTTCAATTATTATCTTTAAATTTTATAATTATTTGATTTTTTAAATTGTTTTGTTTGGTTGTGTATTAATCTAGCCATTTTTCGAATTTTGATTTCAACTGTCAATTATTTTCGTCATTTTGTAATTTTTCTTCAATTACCAATTATTTTTTCAAATTTTAATTAAATTCTTAAGTATTCAATTTATTTCTTAAATTTTTTATTATTTACTTTAATTTTAATTATGTTTTTCAATTTTTATCCAGTTGTTCAATTTTCAATTATTTCCAGCAGTTATTCCTATAATTTTTCAACACTATTCTATTTAAATTTAACATTTATTGTTTTATTTTTTAAACTATTCTTTTCAATTGTGTATAATTTTATAGATATTTTTAGAATTTTTTTTTCACCTATCAATTATTTTCATCATTTTTCAAATATTTCCTTCAATTATTAATTATTTTCCGCAATTTTCATTTATTTCCTACAATTTTCTCAATTTTTAATTATTATCTTTAAATTTTATAATTACTCTTTGATTTTTTAAATTGTTTTGTTCGGTTGTGTATTAATCTAGCCATTTTTCGAATTTTGTTTTCAACTGTCAATTATTTTCGTCATTTCGTAATTTTTTTTCAATTACCAATTATTATTTAATATTATATATTATTTTTTACCTGTCAATTATTTTCGTAATTTTTCAGATATATTCTTCAATTTTGTAATTTTCATTTTTTGAATTTGCAAAAATTTATAGTTTTAAATTACCAACAACAATGCAAAGTTTGTTACTGTTTCTAGTGATATTACAATACGTAATTCTCTTTAAATGTTTAAGATAAATTATTGTCCAAAAATTTAAATTTTAATATTTTGTAATAATAAAACTTTTTAGGCTTTAATTATAATTAATAAGAAAAGAATGTGTAAATTTTAAATTTAAGTATAAAGTTATATTTTAAATATAAAGGCGTATCGAGCAAAATTAAAAATACTGTTTTAGTAATTGTTCAAAAATTTGTGATCAGGAAATAAATAGTTTTAAATTACTTTGAAATTGTCATAAACAGTCTTAAACTAATTCTAAAGATTTTAAAACTAGTTATAAATAGTTGTAATCAGTTCTGAACAGTTTTAAACTAGTTCTAAACAGTTTTCAAAAACTTTTTTTTTAAATTTGACTATTTGGATAATTTACTAAGTCAGTTTGCTTCCTAACTCGATTTCAATTGAAAACGAGAATCATTTAGAGTTCCTTGTTCCATAAATGTGGGAGGAGGTTGTATTTAAGATCTTGTCTGGTGCAGGAAGTGTAGCATTGAAAATAAAACAATGCTCGAGGAGAAGAGGTACGATGCTAGTCATCGTTTTTCGCTTCGGTGAGTTCGCGATGGAATCTCTTTTTGAAACGGGTTTCGTTTAGTAAAGTATGAGATTGGATCTTTAGGTCAAGTTTACATGGCGCAAGATTCTGATTTTATTCCAACGTCCTTTAAAGCGACCGATTGCAAATCGTCTCACGACCCACTCTTTAAACGTGATCTCTTCAGGAACATTATCGTGGAACCGAACTTGTGTATGCATTTTTTCAAAATAATTTATGAAACTTGTCTTTGTTCCCTTTGATCAGTCCCTTTCATCTATACTTTCATTTCAAAAACACCTGCAAGAATGTTTAAGTAAAATTAAAAAATTTATTATCCACGCTTTATCCGCAGATGAAAATACACAAATTTAAAAAATGTTTAATTAAGTTCTCGCTTTTAAAATTTGATAATATTTATTTGTTTTGAGTGTTTCTGTTAAATTGCGTAGAGTTAAACAATTTTTGCTGCTCGGTTTGATTTTTAAAATAGAAAAAAAAAAAAAACAAAAGACGAAAAGAAACTGTCTTCAGAAAGTTCATTTACCTTTTTCAAGACTAGGTGGGCATGAAGATAGAGATAAATGAGAAGAAAGAAAATATAGAAATTAACCCACATGCAAATTTACATTTTTATGATAAAATCTGGTTAAATCACATTTACATAATACGGTTGCATGCTTTTATTCTTTCGAAATTTACAAACGTAACGATAGTAATTTTTAATTTAGTAAAAAATGTTCTATTTGTAAAAAAATATATTATTTTTAACGGAAAATTTATATGAAAACTGGTCATAAATTGAAAGCGACTTGGATAAAAATTTTGATCCCGTGAGTCAATTGAATAGCTACAGACTATTTCTGTTTACTATTTAATAACTTTGAAAATTACATCATTGTGTTGATGACGTTTTTTGAATCAGTTCCAATAATGCAAAAGACGTTTAGGTCAATGTCGATCTAATATTAAATTTCAGTTTTCATTTCCCTTGATTAAACTAAAATGATATCAAAATAGGAATTTCGAATTTTTGAAAATCCTATTCTCTAATTATAAAATTCTAATTCTAATTAATATTCTCATCCTAATCAGAATTTCGTTTGTCCGGAAGAAGAATCTATTTTTATTTGTTAAAAATTCTCAATAATCTCGAAATGTTAAAAATTAATCTGAGATTTAAATCATTTAGTATTTTAAATGCAAATAAGTAATAAAATTAGAAAAAAAGACTTAAAATTAATAAAAGTCAAAAAATTGAAAAATTAGAAACTGGAAGAAAAAATATAATCGGAAATGGTTTTTTTTTTTTTTAAAGTTAAAAATAGAAAATGAGTTCTTTTAATAGGTATATGTAATAGGAACTGAAATGGAAAATGTCTAATCTTGTCTCTGAATACACGTCAATTTAATATCTGATTTGGAAGTGACAATGAAAGGTGTTGACATTGTTTGAAAAATATCTAGAATAAATAAAATTATTTATATTTTTTATGTGTTTGCGAAAAAAACAACACTTTTGCATTCTTTTAACAAACCTCAGTTTTCACGTGTATAATCAGCTTCATTTACATTCACCTATTAATATTTTTATTCGAAATTCTTGCATAATTTGTTTTCAACCAAGAATTTTGTCTCATAAATTTCAGTTTTACAATTTGCCGACTTTCTGCTGGCAAGAAGTTTTTTTTTCTAAATAAAAATTTTAATACATAATAGTTATTTACCTGAGAACAGTTGGATTAATTCTTGAATGTATGATAAAATAATTTGATTATTAAGCAAAATAATTAAAAACAAAAAATGTTTAAAACCAAAAAATCTGTTAAAAAATTATCTTGAAAAATTAATGCTTTTTGAATTTTCTTTTTTTTTCATTAAGGCTACATTTTTTAGAAAGGTATTTTCTAAGACTGGTATATATTTAGGAAATAATAAAATTCTTCTCTTACAGGAATCATGATGAAATCAATGCCTCCTGAACTTCCTCGGAGAGAACCGAGAGTGATTCGTTTGACTCTGGACCAGGAAGCTGTGCTCCAGGAACAATTTAATAGATGGCCGAAAATCCCAATGCATGCAGATATTGTTTTATTGGCTGCGGAAACCGGACTTTCTGAAGAAGATGTTCATGTAAATAAATTCTTCAATTTACATTCTAAAGAATTACAGAAAAAAATATACTTTTATTTGAAATTTAAAATTATAATGGAAATAAATTAAAATCAATTTTAGAATATAATTAATAAATTCTAAATTGGAATTTAGAATCGAACAAAATTTCCATCAATATAAGATATTCACAATAAAAATTAAAATTAATGGAAATTTGGATTTGGAAAGATTACATTTTAATAATAAAATAAAAAAATTGATTTAATAATTCAATAAGTAACAATTAAATTTAATCAATTAAAATTTCGTTTGATACTTAAATTAGGTGAAATTCGAATGAATTAAGAATATATTCATTGCATTTTAAATAAATGGAAATTGGTACCTATTGTTTTGAATCGATTACAATTTTCATAAATTGACATTTTTATCTATTGATATTTAAATCGAATTAAACGGTTAAAATTAATTGATTTAAAATTTTGGTTTGAATGAAATTTTTATTTATAAATTGGGACAAACTGAAATTCGAATAAATATAAATTTAGGTTCATTCAAATTTAGGTAGATCGAATAGTATATTAAAATTCAAATTAATTAGAATTTGATTAAATTAAATTTAGAATTGAATACATTAATAAAAAATTCGATAAATTAAAGTTTGGATTAATTGAAATTCAGCTTATTGTTAGTTAAAATTTTAATTGTTTAAAATTTGTATTGATTGTATTACAATTTTGATAAGTTGAATTATATATAAATTTATGAGCCAGTATCATTTTGACACATGACTTAATTTTAGATTGTTATATTGTACAGAATGGAAATGTTATTTTGTACAACTGCTAAATGTTATTTTGTACAGTTTTGAAAAATGAATTTGTTATTTTGTACAATTTTTTAAAAAAGCTAAAATATTGTACTTCCAATGTTTTATTGCTTTTTTAAAAAATTGTACAAAATAACAAATTCATTTTTCAAAACTGTACAAAATAACATTTAGCAGTTGTACAAAATAACATTTCCATTCTGTACAATATAACAATCTAAAATTAAGTCATGTGTCAAAATGATACTGGCTCAAATTTATATTTGGATAAAATTAATTGAAGGATCAAATTAAAATTTAAAAAATTAAAATTTTAATAAATTAAAATTTTAACTGAATGGGATTTAATTCGATTTAGTTTTAGATTAAATTTAAATGATATTTGAATGGATTAAAAATTGGGATAATTGAAGTTTAGACCGATTGATTTTGAGGTTGATTAAAGTTGAAGTAAATTGAAATTTAAATAAATTAAAATTTGAATCAGTTTAATTTAAAATCGACTACTATCAATAAAAATTAGGACCATAAAAAATAAATATTAATTGAAATCTGCTTATATTTGAATTCTAAAAAATAAAATTCGTTTGAATTATATTCAAATTTAATTATTTTAACATAATAAATAAATTTGTATAACGTCTGGGAAGCTATTTTGAAATTAATTAACTGAAATTTGGATCAATTAAAATTTTTATAGATTGATAATTTGATAATTTAAAGTATGAGTCGTTTGAGTTGGTTGTTTATTGAAAGCCGAATGTATTGTCATTTAAAACACGTAAAATCTCGATTAATGAAATTAAAAATCGATCAAGTTTTTAAATAATAATATTTTTAACTAAGTAAATTAACATTGTTTGAAGTCTGTGAATCTTGATATTATGTTTTTCATATTTATAATTTCCAAATATTAATTTTGCTAATTTAAAATTTTTTATTTTCAGGATTGGTATACCTTGAGGCTTACACGATTGAGAAAAGAACAAGGTCTCGGTGGAAACTTCGGTCTCGTCAATTAACGAAATTATAACAAAAATTTTCGTTTGTTCTGTGGCACTGATTCTCTATTTTAACAAAAAATTACCATTTGTTTATTTTAAATGCAAATATAATTTTTACAATGGAAAATAATGTTCTCTTTGAAAATCAAAAGATAATTTTTATTATGTTGTATATTTATGAAGTTTTTTTCAAGTGCCTGGAAAATTACGACGAAAAATAGAGAATGCAAATTATGTGCAATTATGATAAAAATATCTAGGAAAATGTTAATCGTTAGAAAACTTTGTTGTTGAAATTTCAAAAGAATTATTATTTATGATTACCAAATTATGTTATACATATATTTAAGTTATTATTTTTAAAAACGTCGATACCAAAAAACATATTAAAACTAATTTTCACTTTCAGTAAATTTCTCAATCTTTGTTAATTATAGTTTTAAAAAATTCAGAAAAGTTGTTAAACAGATGGAAATATTTTTTTAGCGAATTTAATTACTGTATTTCGTCACTGTTTGCCTCCACGAATTTAATGTCATATAATTTTATTAGTATGTGTACTAAATATTTCCTTTTTCAAGCCTATCTTTTACACATTTTATTTTATTGATATACTCATTTATTTGTAACTCACAGTATTATTTAATTTAACTGTAATAAAGATAAAAATAAACATATGAAAATTACGAGTGTTGTCCTGGACTTTTCCCGTAACTTAGATAAACTGAAAATTAAAAATGTTTTATTTTATTATATGATTACAATTAAATTAAAAAAGTTTTTCGTTTACAAAATTTCATAATTTTTTAAAACTTGTAATTTTTTTCTGAAAGCTCAAGAAATTTTAAAACTTAACAGATATTTTATTCTTAATATAACTTACCTACTGCTAATAAAATTTGACGAGAGTATTTTGCTTCGTTTCGGAAATATTAAATTTGAAAATTTTTTATTTACAAAGGTTAATACGACGATTTAAAACATTTTACATATCTCTTTTCTTATGAAATACTTAACAGTGAGATGTGAAATTGTTTTGATAACTTCAAGTCTTCAAAATGAACCTTTTTGAGTAAAAATTTTTCAAATTTAATATTTCCGAAACGAAGCAACATACCCTTGTCAAATTTTAATAGCAGGTAAGTTATATTAAGAATAAAATATCTGTAAAGTTTCAAAATTTCTTAAGCTTTCAGAAAAAAATTACAAGTTTTAAAAAATTATGAAATTTTGTAAACGAAAAAATTTTTAAATTTAATTATAATCAGAAAATAAAATTATTTTATAATAATATCATAATTTCTATGAATAGAGTAAAGTGATTTATGTTTCTTGTAAGTAATAATACTGTTAATGTTAGGTAGTTTTTTAATAACGTTTTTTTTTAAAATGCAAAATTGTAGGTTACGAAATCATGTGTAGTTAAATCAGTCACGTTTGAAAAAATGTTATCTTTAAATTAATTATAACTCGTATGAGTTTTATTTTATATATATCTAATTATGAGTTTCTTTTTATTATAAAAGTAGAATAATAAGTAATATAATAATAAAGAAGAAAATATCGTCAATTATATCATCAAAAAGAAAACAAGCACCGTATTTGAACATTTTATAAGTGCCTTAAAACATCTTTCAAAAGTAATTTTTTCATTTATAATCTTTAAAAAATTTTTTTCTAAACTTCTTACGTTATTTGCATTAAAAAAACCTATTAAATTAAATTTCATTCAATGAATCTTGTATTTTAAATCTCACAATGGTTCTTTTTTATAGCATGAGCAAATTATTATTAAACTTATTTAATTTCTAATTAAAATTTAGTAATAAAGATCAATTAAAATTAGAGCCTACTTTGATAAAAATCAATTCCACTGCATTAACAGAAAATAAATTAATTAAAATGTAGTTTACTCTAAAATATTGAACTGAAATTTCGATATACTAAAATTTTAGTAAATTAAAATTTAATTATACCTATATCAATATATAAATTACTTGAAATGTTCATGCGTAAAAGATTAAATTAATTAATATTCAGATCATTGGAAATTGAGAGTTTTAAAATTTCGAAATAATTATTTTTAATGTAAATCTAAATTAGTCGTTAAGAATGAATAAAATATTAAAGTTTTAAGTTATCTAAATTTTAATCAATCTTTGCGTTTTTATTATTCTGAATATTAAGAACCAAACATTTGAACTTTTCACAAATAACTTTTTTTTTTAAATGTAAATTCCACTTAATTTCAAATTTTATAAGTCCCAATTTTTATTGATGCAAATTATAGTATAAATTATTATTTTTAAAGTTTGGCCTGATTGTAGCTTCAATATACAATGGAAATTTTATATTAATTTAATGAATTTTTCACTCGGTGAATAAATATAAAATAGAATTTATCAATCTTTTAAAAAAAGAAATAAAGAAAATTTTATATATAATTAGAAGTTTTTTTTAATAATGTTTAATGTTTAAAATAATTTAAATATGCATTGTTAGATTTTGAAAATGTGTAAAGTTTATAATAATTAAAATTTTGATTAATTAAAATAACTAAAGTTTATTAATATTAAAATATAAGTAACTTGTAATTCCCATATTAATTAAAGTTTAAGCAATTTAAAATCGTATAAATAAAATTAATTTTATATAAATTAGTTTGTAAATGTAGGAGATTAAAATAATTAGGTAGGTATTTAAAAAAAAATTAAATAAAAATCTTAATACTTTAATATATAAAAATTTGAATTAATCGAAGTTTAAATAAATTTTAGTCAATACTTTTACTTATTTTTCTATTTCTTGAATTTGGCAGCGATTTTACTTTGCATAAAATGAAAGTTATATTTATCTAAAATATTAATTTTATTTGAATAATAAATTCAATAATTTTTAATATTATTTGTATTTGCAAAAATTTAGTGCAAAAATAATAGTGGCAAATGACCAGAAACAATGCAAGGTTTTTTGCTAGCCTGGCGCGCGTTAATGTTGCTAGTTTCAATCAATAAATCTCTTAACTAATTAAACTAAAATTGATTTAAATTTAGTTATATTATATTTTAAATAGATTAAAATTTTAATAAAATTATAAAAACATTGGTACTGAGTTAAAAGAAAATAATGAGTTTTAAAATAGATCAATCTATTTTAATTCGTTTATAAAATCACATTTGTAAGTCAATTCTAGTAATAAGTTATTAAAAAGAACATTTTAACAAGTATTTACAAAACACCTTAGAATTCATCGTTTAGAAAAATATTTTTTTCATAATGTACATTAGTTCTCTATTTAATATTAGAATTTTTTCCAACAGCCTGGGAAATGGATGAAAATCCATCTTTAAGAAGAAGATCATTTAATTCATTCTTGATTTTCGAAACAATTGGAGGTCCATGATAGATGAAGGAAGTATAAATTTGGATTAAGGACGCGCCAGCTTTAATTTTTGCGTACGCATCTTCTCCTGAAAATACACCTCCAACTCCAATAATAGGTACTTTTCCGTGCGTTCTTTTAAACATATCTGCAATCATTTCAGTCGAAGTTTGGGTCAAAGGCTTCCCACTGAGGCCACCGTTTTCAATCCTATTTTCGCTTTTAAGATCTGATCTGCTAATTGTCGTGTTGGATAGAACAAGCCCATCAACTCTTGATTTATTTTTTAGCACGACTTCAGCAACGTTTTGTCTCTCTTGTTCAGTTAAATCGGGAGCCAGTTTAAGAAGTAAAGGAGGTTGATTTTTTAAGTTCCTTCTCGATTCGTTCAGCTGGGTTAATAATTCTTCCAAAATATTTTTACTTTGAAGATGCCTCAAGCCAGGCGTATTCGGACTGGAAATATTGATGACAAAGTAGTCAGCCACGTCGGAAAATGTACTAAGTCCTTCTATAAAGTCAAGTGCTGCATCTTCGGATAATTTATTTTTACCTAAATTAACTCCTATGATTCCTGAGAAATTTGGATCGTTTCTAACTTCCTTTAATCGATTATAAACTACCTCATGACCGTCGCTATTAAAGCCGTATCTATTTATCACTGCAGTGTCCTCAATAAGTCGAAAAACACGGGGTTTTGGATTTCCTGTTTGAGGTTCTGGTGTAACGGAGCCTGAAATTAAAAATGATTATTTATATTTTTAATTTGTGGAATTATTATTATCAGGGCTGCAATTAATTTAAGTCATTGGGACATTGGCATTAAAATCATGATTTAAATAAAAAAAACTTCACAATTCTTTATGGTTGAAGCAATAAAGAAATTTTCTAAAAATGGAAAATTTCAATTCTTAAATAATTTGAAAATTGCGGTTTATTCTTAAAATTTTGATAAAATATAAACTTTAGATAGGTCATTCGATTTGTTTTGAACCAAGAAATATGATTTTTTATATATTTCATTAATTTGAATTTATAGGTTTAAAAAACGAATTTTTTTAAAAACTCAAAGTTTAATAAAAATTTCTGTAATGGTTACTTTTAAAAACCCTTGTGTCTGATTACAGATTTTAGTCGTGAAATTGACCATAAGAAATTTTATTTTAATTTGTTAAAGCTTTCTCGAGTGACATCGTATTCATAAAAAAGCACACACACACACACACACACACACACACACACACACACACACACACACACACACACACACACACACACACACACACACACACACACACACACACACACACACACACACACACACACACACACACATGCATCGGAACATTTGATCAAGAACTCATTTAACATATTCCTAGATAGGGGAAAGTTAATTTCAAGCATTTTAACAAATTTGTTAATTTAAACGAATACAAAGCTTTTTCCATAAGGAAGCAAAAATCAGCAATTTGTGGATAAATATTGAAATTTCCAATTTTAATATTTTATTTTTTATAAAATTTAAAAAATTGTGCTGACTATTGCAGATGATCAAAATACCTACGATCTATACATTTTTTGTATGAAGATAGCAAAAATAATATTAAATTTTTATACATTTCAGTCATTATAATTTAAAAAAATTTCAAACGTCAATCAATTCATATTCCAATTTATTGAAACTTTTAAATCTCAATTAATTTAAATTTAAATGCATATTAATTAGTGCTTAATAATTAAATAATATTAATTATTTTCCATATTCACAATAAACTTTTTTAATTCTTACAAGATTTCTAAGAGATTTCACTTTTTCGAAAATCTTTAATTTTTATCTTATAATTTCTTGTTTTTCGAAAATTTTAAGATTTTTTCTCTTTTTATAATTTTGATGTTTTTTTTTTGTTTTTGACTTTTTATTTTAGGATTTTCTTTCATTTTCTTTTTATGCAAATTATTTAATATTATTTTACACATTTTTGTTATAATACTCATTAAACTTTTTATTTCGTTGATTTTCCTAATTATTTTTTAATATTATTTTACACAATTTGTTATAATACTCATTAAACTTTTTATTTCGTTGATTTTCTTAATTATTTATATATTTTTTAAAATAAATACACTCATTTTTTTTTGTAAATTTATTCAATTTGTTTTCACATCTTGTCTATTTTTTGCAAACTTACTCATTCTTTCAGAAAATTTTAAGATTTTTTCTTTATTTTTCTAAATTTATTGTTGGACTTGTTTCAAGGGTAATTAAATAATAATAATCTCCGTAAACTCCTGAAGTTAGTTACTATTTATATTTATTCATTTTTTCTGTCCACATTTTAAATCTTGAAGTGAAGTTGGTTAGTTTTTATATTTATTCATCTTTTTCTGTCCACGTTTTAAAATCAAAAGTAAAGTTAGTCCCTGCCTTTTTTTCATTAATTTTAATTCTCTTTATCAGGAAGTTTTAAAATTGTTTTAGTTTACAGACAAAATATGCAGATGAGGTAGTCTTAATGACGAGATATTGATTATGACTAACTAATAATAATTTATATACCTAATATTACACACTTATATGAATTTTAATAATTTAGATTAATTTAAAGTGTCGAATAGTCGAATTTATTAAAAATTCAATTGACGATATTTTACTTCATTGGAAAAAATTAAAATTAAAAAATTAAATACAGTTTAAATTATTCTGTAACTTTTTAAACCATTTTTGAAGATATTTCAGTAAAATGTCTATTCATTATTGTTATGAATATTTAAATTTATTCTCAAGTTTCATTTACTTCTGTCATTTTTCAATTATTTTCTCAACATTTCAATTATTTTTTTCTATCTTTAAATTAGAGCAAGGAACATTTAAATTTTTAACACCAGTTTCTATTCTACTTTTGTTAATTTTTAATAATTTTCTTCAAATTTTAATTACTTTTGTCATTATTCAAGTATTTTTGTCATTTTACGATTATTTTCTTCATATTTCTATTATTTTGCAATTTTAGAATTATTTTTTACAAATATCAATTATTATTTTATTCAAATTATTGAATGCAACCTATATTAATATTTAATATCGTAGTTATTATTGTCATATCAAAAATTTTTATTTTATTGTTACTTGAAATATATTTTTAAATTTTATATTGTAATGGGCTTTTGCCCGTAAATAAATAAATAAATGCAATATTTTTTATTGCAATGAATTTTTAAATTTATTATATTAGTTTTTAATTATTTTCTACAAATTTCAATCATTTTCTTCATTATTTTTATTATTGTCATGATTTTATTAAATTTGTACTTGTTTTTAAAATTAATTTCAACAAATTTCAATTATTTTGTTCAAACTTAAATTATTCTCTATAAATTTTTTATTTATACACCATCTTTCAATTATTTATGTCATTATTCAGTCAGTTTCTTAAAATTTCAATTTTTTGGTCAATTTTTCAAGTACTGTCATTAAATTTTTAATTTTATGCACCAGTTATCAATTATTTTATTCAAATTACAATTATTTTTGTTATTGTTCAATAATCTTCTTGAAATTTCAATTAATTTTGAAACTTTTCAATTATTTTTTTTTAAATTTCAATTGTGTTCCTTAATATTCAAATTATTGTCAGGAATATCCAAATTTTCTACACAAGTTCAATTCACTTTCGTTATTTTTCAATTATTTTCTTCAAATCTCAATTACTTTTGTCATTTTCCAATTATTTTTTCCATATTTTTGTTATTTTTGCCATTTTAGAATTACTTTTTACAAATTACAATTATTTAATTCAATTTTTTTTATTGTCATGAACTTTTAAATTTCTTACACCTGTTTTCAATTATTTTCATCATAATTTTTATTATTGTCACAAATTTATTAATTTTTTATACCTTTTTTAATTATTTTCTTCAAACTTTAATTATTTTTTTCATATTTGAATTTTTTTTGACATTTTTGAATTATTCTCTTCAAATTTCAATTATTGTCTTCAAATTTCAATTAATTTCTTCAACTTTTAATTATTTTTCTCAAACTTATAATATTTTTTTTTAACTTTACAATTATTGTCTATAATTATTTAATTTTTAAACCAGTTTTGAATTATTTATTTCAATATTTCAATTGTTTTGTCAAGTTTTCAAGTATTTTCTTTAAAGTTTTAATTTTTTTGTCATTTCTTAAATATTTTTTTAAGTTACAACTATTTTTGTCAATATTCAAATATTTTTGACATTTTGGAATTATTTTCTTTAAATGTCTTTTTCTTCAATCTTTTTATTATTGTCGTGAATTTATTAACTTTTGAAGATCAGTTTTCAATTATTTATACCATTATTCAATTTGTTTCTTTACATTTTACTTATTTCTTCAATATCTCAATTATTTTGAGAAAATAAAAATTTTTTACACCCGTCTTGAACTTTTGTTTTAAATTTTAATTATTTTCGTCATTCTTTAATTATTTTTTTGTAACTTTAATTATTTTTGAAACTTTTCAATTATTTACTTCAAATTCGAATTATTTCGTTTCAATCTTTGTCATCATTTTTTGATTTTTAATCACTTTTTTTATTTAAAAGCTCACTATTTACTCACTTTTTTTCACTTAAAAACTTATTATTTACCCACTTTTTTAAATTAAAATGTCTTTTTTTCACTATTTTCAATCTTCAAGTCCACTGCAGCCCTCCTTATTGGATAAATATTATTCATCGATGTATTTTATTTATTTTTATAGTTTAATTTCTAAAAAGAATGGAAAACTAATCGCGCGCTTGCGCGCGTTATATTTTGCTAGTATAAAAATATTTTTGGTTTAATTTTCCTAAACTTTTTTATTTTTAAAGAATTTTTAAATTTCTTTTGTGTACTTTTTATTTATCTTTATATTTTATTATTTTACTTTTATTAATTCTAATTTTTTGGTAGATCTTTATCAATTTCGATTCTTTTTTGTACTTATAATATTTTTTTACAGTTTGATAGATTAAGGAAAAAGGAACATTTCTTCATTTTTTCCTATTTACTTAATTTTCTTGTTGTTTCACAATTTTTTAGTCCTTCCTTGCATTTTAATTAATTCTTTAATTTTTGTCACCTTTTTTCTTATTCTCAGGAACCTTTTACCTTCTTCTAAATTGTTTAGTTTTACTTTTGTAATTACAAATTTTTTAAAACATTTATTCTATGCTTTTCATTATTCTTTTCTCATTTATAAAATTTATAAAATCTCAACAATTCTTTTCTCCGTCTTTCTTAAAGTTTTCAGTTTTCTACTTTTTTAAAGACTTTTATTCTCTTTATTTTATATTATGTAAATTTAATCTTTCACTAAATATTCTCATTTTAACATCGTTCTTCTATTTCATAGATTATTTATTTCTTTTAAAATGTTTTGAAATTTTTTCCGAAATTTTATTCATTCTTTTTTTCTTTAACTTGTAAAATAATTCTCTAATTTTTCTAATTTTTCTAATTTAACAATAGTTTTTCCTTTATTCCCAATACTTATATTAAAATGTTTTTTTAATTATCTTCTTATTTATTTTTTTTAATTAAAAAACAATTTCCGTAAGTATTTTAATTTGTTGAAAAGAATTTTTAGTTTTTTATATATTTTTATGTAACCATTTCATTCTTGTGTTGCGTTTTTTAATTTTTTCTTTAATAATATCCATGTCTTTTTTATTTAAAAGAAATTTCTCATTTTTTTAATAGGCTGTCTTACTATCTTTTTATGTTTTCATGTTTTTTTTAAAAATAATTTATTGTTTTTTTGTTGCTTTTACCTAATTTTCTTAGTTTTGTAATCATTTGAATTTGAAAATACTTTTTTGAAATTTTCTCATTTATTTGACATAATTTGTTTGATTTTCATTAAATATTTTATTCATTATTTCTTATTAAATATTCTCAGTTTAAAAAATAAACTATTTACAAATAAACATATTTGGAAATTTTATATATACTGATTTTATATATTTAAAAAAAAATCTATTTTTGATTTAAATAAAAAAAAATCCGATTTAAATAAAAAAAATCATGATTTTTATCAGCCTTGATTATTATATTAATAATTGTGAAATTAAAAAAATAATTACCAATTTCTACAAAACTGAAGCCTATTTTTTGCAATCCTTGAATTGCTTCTCCGTGTTTATCAAAACCAGCAGCCATTCCTAAAGGATTTTCAAATTTTAAACCCCAAAGGGACGTTTTAAGGGAAATAGGATCCTGTGATTTTTGTGTTGGAAATAAACCCCATTTTGCTGCCTTTACGGCAAAATTATGAGCTAATTCGGGATCCACAAGACGTGTAAGAGGCATTGCCACTTGATCGAAAAATTTTTCATTGCCTTGATAAAATAATAATCCTCCAAATAAAGCTGCTCCGGAAGTGGTAACAGTCACGAGAGATTTAATCTTGTTTTTATTGCTTAAACGCGATGCCATTTTTTATATCTGTGAACAATAACAGAGATTATATTCAGTTTCTGATAAGGTGAAAACTACAGTTAATGGGAATTGGAATGACTATAAAGAAAGTTATATTTTTTAATCTTACAAAATCAGAATACATACAATTAAATTTATTTTAATTGTAATATTTAAATGTACACGAAACAAGTTTAATACTAATTCGTTCAAATTAAAAAATTTAAACATTTAGTGATCCAAAATATTAACTTTCTGTTAATTGTTTTTTAATTAAATTAAAAATTAATTAAAATAACAATTATCGTTATAAATATAAAATCTAAATAGTTTAAATATTTTTTATATTAAATATTTAAATAGTTTAAATAGTAATAACAATTATTAATTAAATTGGTATTTTAATTAAATTAAAAATTAATTAAAATAACAATTAACAGATTTATATCCTTTGGCAAAGCTCTTTTTTAAAACATTAAAAATTAATATATTTTTTTAATGTATTTCAAATTTCAATTAATTATTCAAGAATTTGGGTATGATTGTTTAATTTATGATTGCTTTCAATTTGAAGATTGATACTTTTTAAATAATTTTTTTTTATTCCTTTGGAGCTAAAAAATTTTATTCGATTAGCTATGTAAACAAAATTCCGTTTAAACGATTGAGAATCATCTATAAGCAGGCTCTAAACATTCTTAGATTGGTAACTGATAATTTATATTTTTGAACGGATTTTGATAACAAAGAAATTTAGAAATAGGTTCTTAAAACAAAAAAATACTTCTTATCTGCATAGTACTATTTTATTACATAATAATTTAAGAATAATTATATTTTAGTAAATTTTTAAAATATTTTAATCAGATGGAAAAAATTTATATTTTTACATATCAATTAAAAAAAATTAGATTATTTTTATTAAATTTTGTTTCTATTTCTTTAACAATTGAAAGATTGAGATTTTCGTACTTCGTATTTAAAATTAAATTCTTGTATGAAAAATAATTTTAAAAGTATTCTTCCGGTTTTATATTATAATATCATGCATAATTAATGAATTATTATTTACATCAAAAGCTTACAAATAAATATTACTCATTTTATTAGGTTTCATGTTTCAAGGACTTTTTTGCGTAATATAAAAACAATAGAAAGTAAAAAAACTAACTTCATGTTGCTTTAGATAAAAACAGTTTTAATTAGAAAGGATAATTTCGCACAAAAACATAAAATTTAAGTTAAAAAATCGAATTGATTAAAAAAACAAGAATATGAGTTTGGAAAAACAAAATTTAAATTGATGAAAAAATTATGTTAGAAAAAAATATAGAATTTAAATTTTAACATATTTAAGCAACTTGTGTATAATTAAAGTTATTTTCTTTTATAAATAAAAGCTAAAACATCTTACCTTTAATTTGAAGTAACAATGTTGTAAATAATTCAGAATCTAGTTTTATTTTTTACTAAAAACGAAACCGGTTTTTTAATAAATGTTTACCTTGTTTACATTATTTTCTAGGTTATCCACGATTTTTCTCTTCTAAACTATCAGGCTTACCAACTGTTAAGTCTGTCAGTGTGGCACTACTGAGTTATTATGCGCGGAAAAATTTAAAATTTCCGTGAAAAAGTTGTTTTTTAAAAATTCATAAAATTTTTAATTCATTAATCCTGTGCAAATTCGAAACGTCATTAAGTTGAATTCGTTAAAATGTAAGTATACTAATAATATTGTTACAATAAATTATAATTCTTAATTGTAAAAAAAAGGTAAAATTTATAACGAAAACAATTGTTGGATAAGATAAAAATATTTGTAAGATATAAGGATCATATTTTATTTTGTAATAAAATATTCACTGAGATTAAGAAAAAAATTCACAAATTTTTAGTCCACCACTTTAAATGAAAAAATTTTAAATCAATATAAAGAAAAATGTTAAAAAAATTCAAACAAAATCGATTTTTTTTAAAAAATACGGAATTTGAAAAATAATGAAAATCTACAAAAGAAAATATGATTCTATATTTTGCAAATATTTTCAAAGTATCAAACAAAGCCGCTGAACTATGATAAAAAAATCTGTCCAAGTTAATAAAAGGGTCAAAAGAAGAATAACGAAATAAGTACCTAAATTTGAAAAAATTTTAAAAAATCGAGACTAGAAACCATAAATAAATTTTATTGAATTGCTACAAAATTTCTTATCTATTTAGTAATATATTTTGCATCTATCATTAATCTTAATACTGAAAAGTAGGAGACTGATATTTTGAGAATACTGCTAAAAGTAATCAGATTCATTGGAAAAAGGTTTCCTGCTGTTAATGCGAATGATTTTCCCGCCTTTATCATAATGAAGTAAATATCCTTTGATAATTTTTTTGGGAATTCATACCACAAAGATTCATATGAGGCTAATGATATAATTTGTATTCTGGATGATAGTAAATCTCCAGCATAACAATATAAAAATAGTTGTATCATTAAAACTTCAATACCACTTATTGGTTTTAATGCAGCGAAAAATCCACTCTCTCGAAAGTTTACAATCACTTGTATCCCTAAAGTTGATTAAATACTAGTTAAAGTTAAATTAGAAAATATAAAAAAATAAAAAAAAAAGAGAAAAATTATCACTATTTTGGTTCACGGTGGGCTTGAACCAAATCAACAATCATATTGTTTTTTTTCAAAAAGAAATTCAGTCAATTTTGAAATTTTTGTCCGCCATATTTGATCCGCCATTTTGGAACTATAAATCTGACATCAAATTCAGATTCAGCGACCTCAAAAACCCCCAAGTATCACTTGTCAAGACAATTTGGTCAGTTTTCAAACTTTTTGCCGCCATATTGGATCCGCCATTTTGAATTTTTTAAATCTATCAGCAGATTCGGTTTTAGCGAATTTAAAAACCTGAGAAAATTAATTGAAACTTAAATCGAATAAAATTTAGTTTACACGGATCAGGACGCAAATATTAAAAACTAATTTTTTCAAAAAGAGCTCGATAAATTATTTTTATTTTTATTGAAAAATTATCAGGAAGGTCCTCAGTATTAGAAATAACAAAAAAATCCCATTATATTTGACTTTTCATCTAAAATTGGTTCAAGCCCACCATGGGGTCAAACCATGCCTAAAAAATCGAAATTTGTCCCCTGGTTCTTCGATTTTGATGAAACTTGGTAAACATGTAAAGGAATACATATGGGAGTCAATTTTAAAAGCTATTTTCAAAATTTTAAAAATTTTTTGGATTACACTCCATTAAATTTTTTTTTCAAATTTTCAAAAAGTCATAACTTGTTTATCCAAACTAAAATTGTTTAAACATTTGAATACATGTTGCAAGACATGAAGAAAAAAATAGTTACAGTGCTTTAGTAAAATGTACAAAAAACTAAATGATTCTATGAACATTTCATAAAAAGTTTCTTTTAAAACAAATTCAATTGCTTAAACAAATAAACAGTAGGTAGGTCAATATTTTGTTTTTTCACTTTCGTTGTTCAAAAGACTCGTGAATTTTAAGAATATCTAGTTAATACAAACATTTTGAAAAAATGTTTTACCCCCGAAGCACACACCTATTTTTTCCAACACGAAGCATAATCTGGGTCTGTGAGACCCTGGTCACTTTTCAAAATTCCACCATTTCTAAACTACTCATCCGATCAACCTAAAAAAAAGATTTAAATATTCCTTAAAGATTGTAAAATAAGTTTCTATAGTTAAATGATTTATTAAAATATTAGGATACAGAAGAAAATTTTTAAAAAAGATATTTATTCCAAAAATTAAAAAAAAATTCATTTTTTAGTAAACGGTAATTTTTAATATTTTTTGCTAATATTTTAGTTTTGTACACTCGAAATGTGATACAATAAGTAAAAAATTAGTCCTACATTGTATCTTTTGAAAATCGCATTTTGTTGTAATATTTTTGACGTGGTTTTTACTTTTAATAACGAGGTCTCGGCGACAAATTATTTAAGTAAAATAAAAGCTGATAATCAAAAAGTGTAGTTAGAATCTAAAACTAAATGAACAAACTAAGCTAACCTTCTAATTTTCAAAAAACCTAAAAGGTATTCACGGTTTAACTGAAAGTATGGGTCTCAGAGACCCAGAGTGTGCTCCGAGGATTAAACGAATTAAAATTGTTTAAACAATTAAGAAATAATTTTAGAAATTTATCAAGTTTTGCAATTAGTTAATTACCAAAAAGAAAATTTCACTTCAGTCAAGGTTTCAAGATTTTTTTTTGAAGAAAAATCTTTTTTTATGTTAAAAACAAAAAAATTTTTGTTTTCAAATAATTAAAAACTTTTTTTAGCAAATTTTAACTAATTCCTGAAAAACTCATTAACATCCATTTAGAGTTGACAACTTAAGAATTCTAAAAAAATTTTAGAGGCAAGTAAATTCTAAAATTTTCCAAATTTTTGAAAATCGCTTTTAAAACTGCCTTGCTTATGTATTCCTATACATTTTCATCAAGTTTCATCAAAATCGAGAAACTAGTGGACAAATTTAATTTTTTTGGCATGGATTGACCATACTAAATTAGTCACTTTAAAATATTTACCGAATAATGATATTCCAGTAATATTAATTACCAATTGTAACATAAGAATCGAACTAAAAGTTTCTTCCAAGTCCTTGGCTTTACTTAATAACTGTTGATGCCTCTGGCTCAAAGTAACAATTTTCCTTTTAATTTCCACGAAATTTTGTCCTTCAATTTGACAAATTTTCTCACACAAAATATCAAGTTGGCCGCAAATATGCATTGATAACAAAAAAAAGAAAAGGTCCATTCCAATATTGCCCAAACTTGTAGAAATGCATTGAATAGCTTGTAGAATATAAACAAAAGTATACGTTGTTGTTGAAATATTCATAAATAAACATTTAGTCCCTTGAGGAAATGCTCGCTCGAATACAATCTCACTTGAATTACTGGTCGGAGTACTTAGAAAATTTGCCAACAAATTACCAAAAATAAGAAGACTTAATTCCGAGGAAAGAAAAATTACTTCAGCATTGAAGACAAAATTTCCAATTGAAGCGTAAGACTTCATTATCGTAAAAAATTGTGCCTCTTTTATTATCGACCAATCTTCACCAATTAATGTTATTATTTCAGATACATTTTTGCGATAATATCGAACTAAAATCACCTTTAAAGCCGCTATCGTTCCACATTGTTGTAAAACAAGTAAATCTATAACTTCATCTGCATTGCTGCAGCCCATAAATATTTCTCTCGTTACACAAATGACCATACTCATCTGAAGAATTACGATAATAAAACAATTGATTGATTATTATAATTTATTCTAATGATTTCTAATGTATTGTTAATATTTATACTTCATTTGTCATTATTTTCTGTCTAACCAGAAAATTAAAAATAATTCAAATTATTTTCGAAAGGCGAATTTTTTTTATTATGATTGCTATTTTAGTTGCCGTAATTTTGTAATATTCAAAAAACAATTTACTTCAAGTAATCTCGAATGAAAATGGAAAATTTTCGAAATTTATAATTAATATTTAACGTTCGAGAAAAGTTTAAAAACTTCAAGGAAAAAAAGTTTTAAGTCTTTAAAATTAAAAATTTTAAAATTAATTAGTTAAAACATTCTTAATTTTGTTTGGTGTAACTGGTTTTTATTTTTTTAAAAATTTAAATGTTATAAAATATAAGTAAATAATTTAATTTTGTTCGTTTTTTTAAAGTTAACTTAAGGGGACCCGAACTCTTATTTTCAACCCACTGAAATTTGCTGAGGGATTATAATTTTTGTTCTGTCCTATGAAAAATTAAAAAACGAATTTTTCTTGATCATTAATAAATTTTATTTTGTTCAAAATTTAAAGTATTTGAAAACCCATACCCTAGATTGTGCAGAGTGATATTAAAAAATCGCGTTAAAAATTTTGTGATAAAAATAAACAAACATAGTAGAAGCCGTTCAATTTAAAACATTTTTTTAATTTGTCAAAAATATTATAATCGAGTTATTTTATTTTTTAAATTAGTTATAATTTTTTATCCTAAATTGTATTAGAAAAAATTGGCACCACTGAACAATATAAATTTAGATGGGCTTAAAATTAAAGTGCGGGTTCCCTTAAACCTTTTTCGTTAGTTTCAAAATCAAGAAATTTTTTTTGAATTGTGGTAAATAGTGAAAAGTAAATACTGAGCACCTGAAGGAGGATGACAATAATTGTTCGAAAAGTCGAAAAGTGGTCGTCACTGAAAGGCCAAGCGCCTAGTATCCACGAAACTCTTCTTAATAATTTTATAGGATTAAGTTCCTGATCCGAAGATTTATCTTTTTTCATATCTTGACTGGAAAGAGCTTTCTTCTGATCAGCGAGCTCTCGTTGAAGGTTTAAATTCAACTGAATCGCGCATTCGCTTTTCTGTCATACCTAACTTTGTTTGATGCACCCCTTCAATGTATTTCCGCGAAACTATAATGGTCTATGGAACTTAAAGAAAAAGTTTACTCTTTCTTGAAATGTCTATTGGAACAATGTAACCTATCATTATCGTCGATCGAAGAAAGTAGATGGTCGACAATTTCGATTAATCCACTTCCTTGAAAAAAATTCTTTCCTTTTTTTCTCTTCTGAAAAAGTGTTAAATGAAGATTATAGATGAATGGACGTACGAAATGTGAAAATTCAATTTATAATGAGGAACGTTAGATAATTTTTACTTTTACTTAAAATAATAAAATACTGATGCATGTTAATATTTTTTTAGAAGTATTAATTTAATTCGGCCATTAACAAAAAGATAAGTAAGTTTTACAAATTTTATTTTTTAGTAATACTGATTTTTCAGTGAGAAAATATCCTTCTTCTAAAAATAGTCTGGAGTGGGTTTACTTGATTTGTTTTTACAACCGAAGTCAATTTTTAAAAATTAAACATAATGAATCTAATATAGATACAAAATTAATGTTTTCTGGTTTTTAATACAAATACAAAGAGAATTTAGCAAAAATGTAATTTTCATAAAGTTATAAAATATTAAGCATCTTAATTAATTATACAAATTTTTCAGTTAATTATGTACTTAATATGGGACAGTTGATTAGAATCAATACGATATAGGAATGTGATTCTTTTATGCATTAAGTTACATTTTTAACATGAAAATATTTTGTGTCTAAAAACTGAGAAGTACTTTTTCAAAAGTTGGTAAATCCACATTTTGTTATTTCGAGAAAATTAAACAAATGCAGTTTCGCACCTAACCCCTAAAGTTAATTATAAAGTAGAAAAAATATATGAAATTATTTATATACAAATTTATTTTGCACTTAGAGATTTATTATTAATTAAAGTTTATAGTAATTAAGGAATTTAAAGGTTTTTGTAATTTATTCTAGGAAAAAAATTAAAATTTTAAATCATCTTCTTTAAGTCCAAGTTTATTAAATTAAAAATTCTTTGATAATAAAATTTTTTCTTGAATTTAACTGTGACAGAACGATTTGTAAGGTTCCTAATATGTTAAATTTGTGATTATCTCAACTTTTTTGGAAAATGGATTTATCAACATTTCCAAAAGTGCTCCTCAACTGTACTTTTGTGAGAAAAACAGTGATAGATAAAAATTTGATCGGGTATTATAAAAAATCCCTATGTTCAAATAAAGATATTAATGAGCAAAATAAGCCTTTCGTTTTTAACAAAAACTATGATTTTTATGGGTTCTTCGAAAATTAAATAGAGAAAATATAAACTCTTACTCTACTAATCTAGGGCACTTTAAAGAGGGTAAAAAATGGCCCTATAATCAGTAAAAACTTTAAAACTATCGAGAGTAAAAGGCTTCCGTTTTTGGCAAAAACTATGATTTTTATGGGTTTTTCGAAAATTACCTAGAGAAAATAGACATTCTTACTCTTCTAATCTAGGGCACTTTGAAGAGGGTAAAAAATGGTCCTGTAATCAGTAATGACTTTAAAAATATCGAGAGCGGAAATCTTTCGTTTATGGCAAAATTTATTATTTTTATGGGTTTTTCGAAAATTACCTAGAGAAAATAGAAACTCTTACTCCTTTAATTAAGGGCATTTTAAAGAGGGTAAATAAACAGTACAAACAGCAGGCGCAATGCGCCTACAATTGAGGGTTTCGTGGCTTTCTCTTAATCCCCATTATCCTCTCTCTCACACACAACCATTTGGGTGTTTCCAAAACCATTCGGGTGTTTCCGTAATCCTTCGGATGTTTACGTAATCATTCGTGTGTTTCCGTAACCATATCATACGGGTGTTTCCGGAATCATTTGGGTGCATTATATGTCATATGTCACATGCAACATGTGTGAAATGTGTGTCATATGTGACATGTGTGTCATATGTGCCATGTGTGACATGTGTGTCATATGTGACATGTGTGACATATGTGACATGTGTGACATATGTGACATCTGGGTGTTTCCACCTGTGTTCGGGTACTTCGGGACTCATTTGGGGGTTTCCGAAACTGTTCGGATGTTTCGTCTGTGTTTAAGTACTTTTGGACCTATTCGGGTGTTTTTGGATCTATTTAGGTACTTCCATACCCATTCAGGTATTTCCGAACCCACTCGGATGTTTCTGGAACCATTCGAATACTTCCGGTCACGTTCGCGTGTTTCCGTCTCTGTCTCTCACTATCTTCCTCTCTCTTGCACAGAACCTAAAATTGACAGCTATTGGTTCGCGTGTTTCCTTCTCTGTCTCTCACTATCACCCTCTCTCTCGCACACAACCTAAAAATCACAGCTATTGGCTGTGAACGACGGACAGACGGACGGATGACAAAGTCCCACTATAAGGGTTTCATTCCCGAACCACGAAACCCTAAAAATGGCCCTATAATCAATAATGAATTTAAAAATATCCAGAGAGGAAGGCTTCTGTTTTTGGCAAAAACTAAAATTTTTATGGGGTTTTCGAAAATTACCTAGAGAAAATAGAAACTCTAACTTTTCTAATCTAGGGCACTCTAAAGAGGGTAAAAAATGGCCCTATAAATCAGTCATGACATTAGAAATATTGAGAGTGAAAGGCTTTCGTTTTTGGTAACAACTATGATTTTTATGGGTTTTTCGAAAATTACCTAGAGAGAATAGAAACTCTTACTCTTCTAATCTAGGGCACGTAGAAGAGGGTAAAAAATGGCCCTATAATCAGTAATGACTTTAAAAATATCGAGAGCGGAGGGCTTTTGTTGTTGGCAAAAACTATATTTTTTTAGGTTTTTTAAAAATTACCTAGAGGAAATAGAGGCTCTTAATTTTCTTATCTAGGGTTCTTCAAAGAGGTTAAAAAACGGCCCTATTATCTGTCATGACTTTAGAAATATCGAGAGCGAAAGTCTTTGGTTTTTGACAAAAACTATAATTTTTTGGGGCTTTTCGAAAATTACCTAGAGAAAATAGAAGCTCTTACACTTTTAATCTAGGGCACTCAAAAGAGGGTAAAAAATGGCCCTACAATCAGTGATGACATTGGGAATATCGAGAGCGGAAGACTTATGTTTTTGTCAATAACTATAATTTTTTGGGGTTTTTCGAAAATTACTCAGAGAAAATAGTAACTCTTACAGTTCTAATCTAGGGCCCTCAAAAGAGGGTAAAAAATGGCCATATAATCAGTGATGATATTGGGAATATCAAGAGCGGATGGCTTTTGTTTTTAGCAATAATTTTTTTGTTTCTTGAATTTTGAAGAGTTTATTGCTATTATAATCTTTTATTATATAAAAATTATTTAATTATGGGTCTGGAAATTTTGTTTTATTTCTACTGAGTCAAAATTTATAATAATAGAAATAAAAATTCTTAATTTTTTACGTTATGTACTTCATGGCAATGTCTCGAATTGGTAGATACCGGTACGCGCAGGGACAAATTAAAAAGGTTAAAAAGGGTCTTTTCGGCTATTTTTGCATTTTCCGTGAGAGGTTCTTGTGCCAGTTCGGTAACGTCACATTTGAGTTTCCGCGACATATCGGAATTCTTTGAAGAAACGAATTTTGCTAAGTCCCAATTTGACTCAAGTAGTTACCAACCTGCCATTAATACCAACCTTACGACCACTACCGATGTAACGACCATCTCGACTGCTAACACCGTGACGACCACGAATGAAGGTATTAGTGTATTATCGGTTGGTACTCGTCACCCGATTCCATCGGCTACTTTGGCTCCATTTATGTTTTCACAGACCTCTCTACCCAGTTTTACTCAGTTAAAAGTAGATGCAGAGTTTAAGTACGGAAAGACCTGCATCATTGTTCTCCGTCCCGAGATCTGATATTAGCGTGCGCGAAGAATTTGATTTAAGTAGGTTCACTTTGGGAGATTTCGGGCGTGGCTTACCGAATTACATGGTTGGGCAGTCTACGGAAAGGTTCCCACCTATCAGTAGCAGTTTTGCTGGAGCAACTCCTAAATTCACGGAATCCCACCCTCCTAGCAAGCCAAAGGGATTAAAAGAACCCATTTCTAGGAAAAACCGTGTGGCATTCGAGGATTTACCGAGACCTCAAAATCCAAATTCATTGAATCGATTTAGGGTATACAATGAAACCGATACGACTTTTTGTAACGAACCACATTTTTTTTCTGAAGCAGAGTAACGAATCACAACATCCACAACAGCAACCTTTAACTTCGAGTCCTAAACAGCCCCCCGTAACTGAACCAAACATTGGTCAAGAACGTCGTCAGGCCATCAACCCTAGCTTCGATCACTACAACCTGAGCTCTCACTTCCACGAGACCTCAGAGTTTCATTGAACGAATCGAACGGTACACAGAGATTTAGGTAGGTTAATTTCCGGGTGGAGATTTTCTTTTGATGGGAAGCCCGGTAATAGTGCCTAGGATTTTTTGACTCGAATTACGGAAAGTCGAGACTTTAGTTTTATTACGGATGAAGAGCTTTTACGAGTTATGCCCATGTTTTTGAAGTTAGCTCTGTCCTGGTTTAGTATTTCTCGACAAAAGTGGAGTAGTTGACAAGATTTTGAATTCGATTGTAGGCGTATTTGGATTGGATTGGACTCACCGTGGTTCGAAACCTGAGTATCACAGTTATCCGTAGATCTGATTTCCGTTCTTTTGACGAACTGGCTTATTTCGGCAGAACTTGGGAAAACGAGTGGAATGCGATTAAAGAATACAGAGCTCCACCAAGTCCTGAGAATTCTTTTTTGCCAGAATTCGCTTATCGTTCTGAACTCGTGAAACCCAATACTCCTAAAACACGAATCTCGGCCGTGGCTGAATTAGATGCACAACCGGCTGAAGTAAAACCAACTTCAGCCGTGGGCACGGGACCAGCAAAATCTGAGACAAATAAAAATCCTGGTGCTAACAAAAGCAAGAATTCCCCTAAAAACAAGGGCCCCCTTAAGCCCGGGGATGGTCAGCAGTTTCCTGCTAATAAGCCCCTACAAAAACAAAAATCGGAAACCCAAGACGATTCAAACCCGGAAATCTCGAAAGTGAGCTCGTTAAACTTAAAAATAATTTGCCGAAAATGTAACGATTTCCAAAAAGGTTGTGCTAGTCTTGTTTGCTATGGTTGCAAAACGGTTAGTTATACGAACAAGACTTGCCTACATTGCGCGGGAAACGCAAGAGAGAAGCAGTGAATCCGGTCAACCCTGCCTCTCAAGATCAAAGGACCGTTAAAGTAAAACCTTCCGAATTAAATGACACAGATCTTGACGAGATCGTCCCGGTCGAGCAAGTAAGCACCATTACCGATTCACCTGATTTTAAGGGAGTTTCAATGCCGACCGATGACGAATTTGACTCTGTGCCAAAAAGAGAATTCCCGGAACTGATAGTGGTGGATACTAATACAGAGCTTGATGGTAGTAATATCTCAACTATAGTTGAAGTACACGCTATCCCGGAAAACGACGATGGTGCTTTCAAAGATATTTTAACGCTACCGAAAGTGACCAAGGTTTCTGAGGTAGATAACTCAAGGTTTTCCTCACAGAGTGGCACTGTTCTTTCGATTGTCACTGTCAAAGTTATAGAGTTTCGGTTTTAGATGCTGATAGACAAATGGAGCCTGTGCAGGAGGGAGTTAGTGGAATTATTGAATCTTCCGAAGTAGCCCATCGGATTCACGTGACAGCCTACATAAACTCGGTTCCGGTGGAATTCGAGCTGAGATTGCCCACAGAATAATGAAATCTGCCGGCTTGTCACTTGATACCTCCCGAGAAGCTAAAATGCTTTTAGCTAACAACTCGTTCGATGATATTTCAGGTTTGATTATTCTTCCGATAGTAATCGACAAGTTCACGAGACTGTGCCAGGTTAGGGTGGTAGATAATCTTAGTACTGAGATGATCCTTGGGTTTGACGCCCAAGGAAGTTTTGACATGTATACCAGTGCTAGGTTGAAACAGGTCTATACATATACCCATGTTAGTTTATGTGTGAACGAACATTCTCTATGGATGAAGTACATTCAACTTCCATCGTAAGGGTTAATGAAGTAGTGCATAATATAGAAGAATTCGCTGAAATATTTGGTTGCAATAAAAGCAATATTCTACCTCAGAAGAAGACATGTAACATATTATTGACAAAAGGCTAGAGCTGTGCAAAAGTTCAAATTTTCTAATGGAACAACTCAAATTTTAATAATTTGCACACCTCTACAACAGATGGTTTTAATAATACAATCGACTAATTGAAAATCAACAAGCACGGTTTCATACTGTAAAAGCAAGACAAGTTTCTCTGTATTGTAATAAAAAAAAAGTTTTTTCTATAGTTGAGAAAATTGTTATTTCTTATTCCCTAAAACAACTGAACTTTTAAAAATAAAAAAAAAACTATAAATTTTATTGAGTGACAATTAAAATTATAAAGTTTTATTATGTTTCGGATATCTAGATTTTTTATTTTGATTCCCTAGTTTAATACTAAAATAATTTCTGTCTTTTGACTTAAAAACATAATATAATCATTTGATTTTCACCTAAAAACCTTATATAATTTCAGAATTTTTATTTTAAAGTTTAAAATAACAAATGTTTTACTTATTTTCTAAATATAAATTTGTATAATAATAATAATAATAATAATAATAATAGTTATAATTATAATATTATTTTTATTCGCGTGATGTATATATCTGTCAACAATACAAACTTTCGTGAATGTAAACATTAACCGGAGACACTATGTCATAGTCCAAGTGCCTGTCCAAAGTATGCATGGTACAGGTATGTAAAAAGACAGATTGCTGCTCTTAAGGTGTTGTATATCACCTTTGACATCAATATGTTATAGATAAGGAACCCATCTTGCCGCATGTGCAAAAGGATCAGAAGTCCATAGTGAGATAGAGTTTTCAGCACACGCTGAGGGCATTTTTATTCGAAAGAAGGATGAGAAGCCCTACAAAGTATCAAGAGCTCCTGTTCAAATTGAGTCGAATGTATCCAGGTTACAAGATCTGATTAATATTCCTTATAATAGGTTATTTGGGAGGATTTAAAGCTTCATTTGTTAGCCATTTAAAAAAATACTTAATTACGAGCGTCCAACTGACGCATTGGTGGTTCGTATGAAAACTGCTATCCTTCTTAACTCACTCAATTTGGTCCGACAGCACTGTTAGTTTATAATATAATATCACAATTATAGCTCTAAAAAAACATCCAATAACGTCCCCAGACACTTCGCGACGTGGGAAAAAAATAAATTTTTTGGACAAAATTCTCCTTATCGCTTAATTTTTACCCGATTTTAACTTTTTGTTTTTAAAATACTCGGAAGGATTTTAAGTCTAACGATTAACTATGAAAAATTTGAATTTCAAAAAACTCACTTAAAAATTTTGTTAACGTAGACTTAGCCGGATTAAATTATATTTTACTAGAACTACAGAAATGAGCGCTACGTGCGTCAAAGTGAGTTACACAGATCTAAAAGATGACATTGGTAAAGAAATTTATGAAAAAATATTTAACGATTTATCCAATATAACTTTTCCAATGTAAAGTCCCAAGGTATGTTTAGTACTTACTTACTTTAACCCTTTTTTTACTTTTAATTGCTTTTAACTTTTGTAAATATAGATGGATATTTTTGGTTGTAGTTCAGGCCATAGAGAGACATTTGAAGAGTAAAAAGCCGTTGGCTCATGTTGATAAGTGGAATGGTTTTTAAATAGGAGTGTCACCCAGTCGAAAAAACGTGGTTTCGAGAAAAAGGCAATTAAAGTTTTTGTTCGTGAAAATAAATCTCAAACTGAAAATCAGGAGAAGCAAACAGTAACAAAACTCAAAAGCGACTTATTCTTTTAACCTAAAAAATACAAAATATTTAAACGTAAAAATTCAAATTAAACATAACAAAATTTACCAAACATACCAAAGCCTAAACATTCCCTAGAACTGACCCAGAATACTCTAAATTTCAGCAATCCACCTGGCCTGTGCCTTGTGACGGGATTACCCAAAAAAATAACGTCACAATATATATGTTAATAGTAGTAAAAGTGGTCAATACATATTAGTAAAAAGATGTATATAATTTAATTAAAGTGTGCTAAATATAATAAATTAACATTCTTTGTCATATCAGAACAGAATCTTTGTCCCAGGCTGAACAAAAATGCAACCTGAGACATGGTTGCCTTTGAAGTGGTGCAACACACATTGTGGAATGAAAATTTTATCTTGAAAATATGTTGTGAAAAAAACGTCCCCAGAAATATTTAAAAAAAACTGTCTGTTACACGGTATGACCCCTTTAAACTTACCTTTTGCTCCATTAGTAAAAACAGGCTCCATGTTCATAGCATACACCTTCCCTTCTTCTCCTTTTTTTTCCAATATGACTTAATTTCTAAGTCCTTCTGTTTTTTCTCTTTTTAAGGGTTCTGGATAAACTGATGAACTTGAATTTTTATGTTTTTACTCGGTTGGCGATTTTCCTTCACTATGAGTCCGTCCTTAGGTGAGGAGAAAGCACTGGCCACAGAAATATACACTTAATTTTTATTCTCAATTAATTCTCGCGCACTATTCTCAACCTTTTATCCGTCTCGAAAGATCAAATGTTTTGAGCAATACCGGGAAGTGAGGAATAGGTGTGAGAATTTCACATTACGGAGAATGATTTTACAGAGAATGAAATAAAATTCAATAAAATCAGAACACCTTTAATTATGAGAAATACCTTGTTTTATTGAGTAAATCGTGGTCAATGAGGCGAACCTTGAGAACAAAACCTTGAGAAAATCCGGAAATTACGTGAGACAATAGCCTTACATTAACAGAGGAAACTTTAACACTCAGAACACGTGTTGATAGACGCAACCGGCGAGCAGCTGAGAAATTGTCCACCAAGAGGTGCTGCCGCCACACGCTTCCCAAACACGTCACTTTATTTTTACCGGTAATATTTGAACTGACAACTGGCCTCGAGTCGGAAATTCGAGCCAACCCCAATTCTGTGATTACAATACACTAAAGTCTGAACACACTCCCCCCCATCGGCAACAGAGTTGACGATCATGTAGAGGTTGATGCCAATGGTGAGTCGTTCCTGGAGATGGGAAGCACTGCCAGCTTCGTGATTGGCCGCTTGAGAGTAGAGATAGCCGTCCTGATGGTGACCACCCTGGTAAGTCCATCCGCTCCGGGATGCAATTCCATAACCCTAGCCAAGGGCCATTTTGCAGGTGGAAAGCGTTCATCAGTGAGAAGAACCATAGAGCCGACTTTAATTTGATTAGACGGATAATGCCATTTTGAGATAGAGAGTTGTTGCTGCAGATAACTGGCCGACCATCTAGACCAGAAAGCCTGAACCCTTTGTTGAATAAGTTGCCACCTGGACAACCTTGAGCTTGGCATCTCCATCAGAGAAGGTTCCGGTATCAAAGTGAGCGGTTCTCCGATGAGAAAATGCCCTGGTGTAAGAGCTGAAAAGTCTTCAGGGTCTTCCGATTGGGGTTCCAACGGTCGTGAATGGAGGACTGCTTCAACCTGAGCTAGAAGAGTCGTAAATTCTTCGTAGGTCAGCATTGTTTCACCAACCGTCCTTTTGAGATGATACTTGACAGATTTGACGGCGGCCTCCCACTTACCACCCATGTGTGGAGCAGAGGGGGGGTTAAAGTTTCATGAGGTGCCGTCGTTAACCAGAAGTTGAGATAAAGTCCTTGATTCGTGAGTTCCGGCCTTGAAAAGTTGCTGGAGAGCCTTGTCTGCTCCGATAAAATTCGTTCCATAATCACTGTGGAGAGTATGGCAAATGCCTCTCCGTGAGACAAATCGTCGATAGGCTGCGAGGAATCCTTCCCTTTTTGCTCCGTGCTCCTCGCCCCTTCCAAGTTTTGAGAGAGATAGGTACGGTATAATCGACTCCGGTGTTGAGAAATGGCCTTGATGGAGTAACTCTAGAGGTAGGTAGCTGACCCATCAGCTGTTGAGCTCGGATTCCGCGTTGTCGAGCACAAGGCACACACTTGAGAATATGAGACCTTACGGTTCGTCGACCTCCAATGATCCAGAAGCTCTTTTTTACATGAGAGAGTGTGAGCTGAGTTCCACCGTGGAGAGTCTTTAGATGCGCGTCTCTAATAATGAGACGAGTGAGAGCTGAATCCTTAGGTAGGATAGCAGGATGCTTACTCTCATGATCCAGATCAGAAAATTTGAGTCGGCCCCCGACTCTGAGAATTCCTTGGTGATCAATGTATGCCGTGAGTCTGGAAAATGGGTGAGAGCTAGGAAATGGTGTACCTCTCTTGAGGTCCTTAAGTTCACTTGAGAAGTATACTCCTTGAGTCACTTGAGTCCAACAATTCCTTGATTGCTCTAAATCCTGAGGATTGAGAGGATTGGTGAGAGAATCCTGAGAGTCTCCTTTGAGTAATTTCAAAAATCTAAAACAAATTGAGGTGATCCTCAATAATTTAGTGAGAGGGGAATACCTTTCAACGAGATCCCAGGGTTGAGAAGACGTTGAGACAGAGAAAACACATCCAGGTCTTTCTTCCACTTGGGCTGAAGCATCTGTCAATGAGTTTGAAGTTGGCCACTTTTCCATTGATTCCTTCAACCAAGATGGCCCCTGCCATCATAGTTGATGCTGAGAGAGTTGGTGAGTAATCAGGCCCCTTGATGCGCAGTCAGCAGGGTTGTCCTTTCCCTTGATAAATTTCCAATGACCTTGAGGGACTAGATCTTGGATTGAGGAAACCCTGTTCCGCACAAAGTCGTTCCATCGCGAAGAGTGACTGTTGATCCACGTGAGAGCTACCGAAGAGTCCGTCCATAGAGTAATAGGAACGTGTGACAGTTCCAAAGTTCTTTGAACATAATTCATGAGTTTGGCTAAGAGATGAGCAGCCGAGAGTTCTAACCTTGGGATGGTTAGTCATTTAAGAGGTGTTACCTTAGTCTTAGCACATATGAGTGTAACCTTAGAGTCCTGTCCTTCTGCCGAGGTTTTGAGGTAGATCACAGCCGCCATTGCTAATTGAGAGGCGTCAGAAAATCCGTGTAATTCCGCCTTAGTTGACGCGGTGATATTGAGCCATCGTGAGATTGAGAGTTAAGAGATTTGAGCTAGCTCTTCCATGAGTTTGATCCAACGTGAGGAGATTTTCTACGATAAGGTGTCGTCCCATCCCACCTTCTCAAGCCAGAGTTCCTGCAGTAACATCTTGGCTCGTATGATGACTGGAAAAAGAAATCCCAGAGGGTCAAAGAGTTGAGATACTTGGGATAACATGATTCGTTTGGTGATACCTTTATCCGGATGATGCGATGGTTCAAAGGTAAACTTAAACTCGTCTGAGTCTGGTACCCATATAAGCCCTAGAACCTTAGTTTGAGAACTTTCAATTAGATGAGTAGAGTTTAAGCTACCTGACCTTGATAATGAGTCGAGAAATTCTGGATGATTGCTGTGCCATTTGGCAAGAGGAAATCCGCCTGAGTTGAGGAGACCGATGAGTTGTTTTGCCATGGCCTTGAGTTCGGAGAGCTCTTCTGCTCCTCCGTAAATGTCATCCATATGCCTTCCCTTGATAAGAGGGGGCACGGCCAAGGGCAACCGATGCCCTTCGTCCTTGATGAGTTGTAGAAACACCCGTTTGGCCAAGAAAGGAGCTGATTTGGTGCCGTAAGTTACGGTGGTGAGTTGGTAAGGTGTTTCGGTTTGAGTGGAATCCAGCCAAAGGATTCGCTGTAAATCCCAATCCTTGGGATGTACCTTTATTTGTCGGAACATCTTTGTAATGTCCGTTGAGAAAATAAACCGATGACGTCTTACCCAGAGTAATACATCTGCGATGTCCTTTTGAAGCTTGGCTCCGGTGTGGAGCAAATCGTTGAGAGATGTCCCTAATGATGTTGAGCTAGAACCGTTGAAAACGACTCGGAGTTTGGTGGTGGTACTCTGCTCCTTGAGTACTCCGTGGTGGGGAAGATAGTAGGTCGTAAATCTACTATCCTTAGACGGAGCTGGGACCATGTGTCCCATGGCCTCATACTCCGCGAGAAAAGCAGAGTACAATTCCTTATAAGAGTCGTGAGTAAAAAGCCTTTTGATCAGCCTCTGAAGGCACCCATGAGCCGTGATATACGAGTCGCCAAGTTGACTCGGAGAAGAGATGAGAGGAAGTCGCACTACGTATCGACCTTCCTCATCCCGAGAGTGAGTAAGCTGAAAGTGCTCCTCGCACTCCAGCTCTTGAGTAGAAAATGAGTCCGTTTCCTTAGATGGCACTTCCTCTTGTACCCAGAACCTCGTGAGGAAGTCCTGCAAGTCAATCAAGCTCTGATCAACAACTAGATGATGAGAGGTGCTGCCATTGATGGAGAAATCCTTAGTTGGTCCCAAGATTATCCATCCAAAAATGGTGAGTTGAGCGATTGGTGAGGAGATAGGTCCCTTGATTAATTCTGGCAAAATAATCTGCCCATAGTGATCCGCTCCAATGATGAGATCGACCTTATTTGGGATAAAGTAGTCAGGATCAGCTAGTTGAAGACCTTGGAGGTAGGGCCAATGGTGAGGTGAGGTGGGGGTAGTAGAAAGTGTAGGAGTCAATTTAGTAAGAATATAGGCGTTGATAAATATGTAGTGTGAGGAGTGGATAGATTTAATAGTGAGGAAAACTAACCCTCGTGTGATACCTGAGTGAGTAGCCCCAACCCCAGTGATTGCGATAATCGAGCGTTGCCTTTGGAGATTGAGATGATGTACCATGCTCTCAGAGATAAAGGAGAGCTCAGATCCTGGATCAATAAGCATGCGTACTGGGTGAGAAGTTCCTTGAGGTGAGATGAGTAGAGTCCGAGAAGTTGCCAAGAGAACCGTCTGCCTTGAGTGAGTTGGGCTCTTGTGGTGAGAAATTCCTGATGTTCGATCCGCATTGGAGGAATGAGCACCGGATTGAGAGGCTCCTTGCATTCCTGATGATCCTTGATGGTGAGAGGGTCCTTGATTGGGAGCAGCTCCTTGATCCCTTGATGAGCTTATCCCGTCCGTCTGATGGATCATAGTGTGATGTTTTCCGTCACACTTGTTGCACCTTTTTTGAGACTGGCACGCATTAGTGCTGTGCCGACCAAGACAATTAAAGCAGAGACGCTTCTGAATAACAAGCTCCCTGCGAGCCCTAGGAGACAAGTTCTTGAATTTGTCGCAAACGACAATATAATGATTGTCTCCACAGGATGAACAGTTTTGCCCCGAGTCTGTTGATTGAGTGGCACCTGAGTAAGCCTTAGAGGAGGAGGGTCTTGTTGGTACCTTAGGTTGAGCCTTTGTCGGAGCGGGTTGAGAACGTGTCGACTGAGAATATGAGGAGATATTTTCCATCGCCCTAGCCCGCCCAGTGAAAAATCCTTTAGTTGCTTGAAGGTGGGGGAGTCCGTCCTGGATCCCAATTTATTCTCCCATCCTTCTCTTGTGTAAGAATCCAGCCTTCGAGTAACATGATGCACCAGCACCATGTCCCATTCCTCGATTGGGGCTCCAAGAACCTTAAGGGCGTTGAGTGCCTCCGTGGTCTCACTGAGGAAAGAGTTCAGCCCGTCTGAGTTCCTGGATGAGATCACCGTAGTTGAGAAGAGTTGGTCCAACTGCGAGGAGTTCAGGAGCTTTTTGTTGTCGTACCGGCTCACAATTGTTTCCCACGCCGCAGCGAATGCATCCCGGGAAAGGGAGGTGTTAGAGATGAGCCTTGCTGCCTCTCCCTTGAGACTGGTCCTTAAATAGTGCATTCGCTCGACATTAGAGATGTCAATGTTGTCGATGACCATCGACGTAAAGAAATCCTTAAAAGAGAGCCACCCTTGATAGTCCCCAGAAAATGTGGGGAGAGAAATGTCCGGTAGGGTCCGTCTTGTCTGAACCTGAGCAGTAGGAGCAGGTGGGGCGCGTGCTTCCTTGGCCCTGTGTTGCAGTTGCAGCACTAGAGATTTTGCATCAATATATGCATTGGAGCCCCTGTCATAAACTTCCCCTAGCAAGTAGGGGTGGTTCAGGAACTTAGCTGAGCAACCGTCTGTCAGCTGATCGTGAGCGCGAGAGAACTGGGCCCAGTGTTCTTGAAGAGCGTCGGCCGTGATTTGCAGAAACACTGGATCCTTGGGCATGTCCCAAGGTATTAAGGTTACATATGTTGATATAATACAAAATAAAATAAAATTACAGTGTTCTTCGACAAAGAAAATAATGATCCAAATCTTATTATTTATTCTAGTGATATAAATTAAAATGTTTTAAATTAAATAAATATGTTTACATACTTTGTTTGTTTTTGTTTTCAATTTCAAAGTTCATTGACTTTTCGATTATTGTAATATTTAAATTTGTAAATTCTATTTAGTTTCGATTGCGATGTCAAGTCTGGTTGTGTTCTGTGTGTCTTGTAATTGTTTTTTCAAAATTTTATTTTTATAAAAAAGAAATGACCAAGTTTTGTAATTTTATTCTTTTGACTTTTTTAAAAGACTTGAATAATAATGACTTTTTAGGGGGAAAATATCACAAACGTGAAGTTTCTCTTTCTAGTACTGTATTAGCTAAAGCTTACGGCCTTCCGAAAATTCATAAACAAGACATACCTTTACGGCCTATTATTTCTCTTATTAGCAGTCCAACTCATGTTTTGTCTAAAATTTTGTATGACCAACTAAAAAATAGTATTTTAACTCTTAAATCTCACATAAAAAACAGTTTTGTATTGAAAAACAAATTGCAAGATTTTAAGATTGACGATACTTTTACCTTTCTTTCTCTTGACGTTAGTTCTTTATTTACTAATATTCCATGTCAGTTAGTGTTAGAAAGTTTAAATCGCAGATATCTACGTATCAATAATAATTGTAAAATTCCTTTTGACAAAATACGAGAATGTACTGAGTTTTTATGTGACAACACTTTTTTTTCTTTTAATGACAAAATTTATAAACAAACTTTTGGTACCCCAATGGGTTCGCCAATCTCTCCATTATTTGCTGATCTTGTGATGGAAGATCTGGAAAGTGATTGTTTACAGACATTATTACCAATTGGTTTAGAAAGACGACTTCTTCAAATAGATTGATTAATTACTTTTCCGGTCATCCTGATCAACAAAAGAAAAATATTGTGTTTAATTTGGTAGATAGAGCTATATCTCTTTCAGATGATTCTTTCCATTTTGAAAATTTAATAATTGTTAAAAAAAATTTTAATTTCTAATGACTGTCCACTGGATTTCATTGATAAACAAATTAAGGTTCGTCTTAATAAAATGAAATATTCTAAATCAAGCAGTAATTTCAATTCAAATCGTGCTGTTTTTTTTAGACAAGTTCCTAAAGTTTCTTTGCCCTTTAATAATGTTTTTTACAAAATTTCAAATATTCTTAAACAATTTCATATTTCATCAATTCCTATAGTTAAAAAAAATTTTAGGTTAGTAGTAAAATCAGGTAAAGATATGACGCAAAAAATGGACAGAATCAACTCAGTCTATAAACTAAAATGTAAAGACTGCACAGCGATATATATAGGTGAGACTCAACGTACTCTTAAAACTCGTCTAAATGAACATAGAACGAAACAGGATTCCTTGGTTTTTAGACACTGTGAAAGTCTTGATCATGAATTTGATTGGAACAATGTAAAAATTCTAGACTGTGAATCTAATGAAAAAAAGAGAATAACTTCTGGTTTGTTTGTTTTTGTTTTCAATTTCAAAGTTCATTGACTTTTTGATTATTGTAATATTTAAATTTGTAAATTCTATTTAGTTTCGATTGCGATGTCGAGTCTGGTTGTGTTCTGTGTGTCTCGTAATTGTTTTTTCAAAATTTTATTTTTATAAAAAAAAGTGACCAAGTTTTGTAATTTTATTCTTTTGACTTGTTAACTACGTTTTATGTGTTAACCAAATTCTTGGTAGTTATAAATTTTTTTTTATATATATTTATGTAAAAAAAAATTGTGTTAAAGTGTTTGGACCTAATTTTTTCTTTTTTTAAATAAATTCAGCCTGATGAGGTCGGCAAATCTTGGCCGACGAAACGTTGTTTTGGACTAAAATAAAATTGAAGTTTTATTTTCCTTACTGAGATCATTTACTTCTCCTGCTTAAATATGTTTGCATACGTTCATTCATTTATTGACTTAACTTTTCACTAATTTTCATTTATAAATGAAAGCTAATACTAAAAATGTGACGTCAATACTAAAAATTAAAAGACAATTATATTTCAGAAAATAAATTTATTAATACAGCTGAACATGGTGTAAAGATATCACTGAATGTTTTCAAAAATGAAACTTAACAATATTTTTATTGTAATTTGAAGTTGCATGAATTCAAAGATACAAATATTTTAGAGCAATTTCAAGAAGTTGTTTCTATTTTAGAGAAATAATTTTAATTTCAAAGGAATAATCTTAAATAGGTAGGAATAAGTTAATTCACAAAGGAAAACTTAAAAGTCATCTTTTAGATAAAATATTTTCAGATTCTGTCTTTTTAAAAATGTTTGCTTGGTAAATTTTTACCTCGTCACAGTTCATACAAATTAATGCTGTTATTTATATACTTACTATAAAATATAGTTAGAAACAGTGAACTGTAACGTCATTTCCAATTATGTAAAATAACAAATTTCAATTTCGCAATAAAAAAATATTTTTTTAATTAAATTACGATAAATTTAAAAAAAAGTTAATTTGAAAATGTTATCTTGAATTATTGAGTCTTATTTTCAAAAAAACATTCTTTCATCTTTCATTACTGGATTTAACGTCACAAGTTAAAAAATGTGTAATGAAGTGAAATTTAGCTATGCTCCGAATTTGCTCGCCGGAGCCAAGGTTCTCAAATTATATTCACTTATACTGGTAAACTAGATTTTTGACCATAAATTGCTTTACTTACTTTCTACTGTCGCTATGGGTCAGGTAAAGTCAGTAAAACTCACATGATTTCTATTAGTAAGAAATAACAAATAAATATATTGTAATAAAAAAAATATAAGAAAAAGTACAAAATAATATAATATAAAATAAATAGAATATAAATCAAGAAATGGAATTTAACAATAGAAATATATTAAATAAAATAACAATTAAATGTGCTTGAAGAGCCGATGGTAAATAATAAAAGAAATCGTTTTCTTTTCCTCCTTAATCCAGGACTACGTCCTGCCAGAACTCTGTTGAATTCGGTAATTTCGGAATCTGTAAACAAGTCATAAAAAATAATAATGTAGTTTACAAAAATAAAATAATATATATTTTATTCAACTAGAATTATCCGGTATATTCGGTCGCGGATCGATTCGGTAAACTCCGTCTCCAAAACAATATAAATTACGGACGAACCGCTGAAAAATATTGCCGCCGTCATTCACCGTGATGTTAAATAAAATTGACCATCTAGACACGTATGGTCAATTCGCGGGTACGTAAAATGATATTAATTATCAGGTAAGAAAGAAATTAATTAATTCATTATTACGTTAATTACGCGCTTCAGTCCGGTAAAAAATCAATTAATTCTGAACGCGTAATTTCAGGTGCGAGGTGAATTTATTTGAAGAACAGTTAAACAACGCGGGTGTTCATCTAGCATAGTCTGTTCTCCAATGACATAGCACTGGGGAAGCCCATGTGACAATCTACGTCAATGTCTCGGCGCGGGAGATTTTAAAAAATTGTTTCCAACACTTTCCTACGTCATAAGTGTTCTAGCAATTTTCTCGAATTCTCTGATCATTCGTGAAGAACCACGGCGATGATCAGGAATTCGTCACGGAGTAACTTTACTCAAGTCAGGATTCCTTAGTCTACGAAGTAGATGTCCAGAATTTTATAGTGTCTGAGACTCCACGGTGAACCGTGACAAATCTCAGGACGATCCTGGCTAGAGGAAAGCAAAAGTTTTCCTTTGATTTTTCATTGGAGGACCAATGCTAAAATCTCCGGAGCGGTTTCCAGATACTATTCTTGAAGGACCAAGTCGATGGTATCTGGAGGAGTCAGAGAGATTTTTCCCGAGATGTTCCTCGGTTTGCCCCTTGGGGCCGACTCCCCGATCTACAGGCGTGCAGGTCGATATATAGATGCGGCTTCTGGTAAGGGGCTGCGTGATCATTTTACTTAGCCCCATCTGTGCTGTGTTGTGACGCATGTGTGTGTGTGTTGCGTCACTCTCTCGTCAGAGGGAGCTTATATTTGGCGGTCAGATTTAAATATTTAAATTTTAATCTGATATTATTTTGTACAGTAAATGGACGTTAAAATATTGGCAAGCAACACGGGCTAATCGACCTTCGAGGAAACGTATTTTCTCACGATTCAAACCAGATGAGAGGAAAATATTATGAGATAAATATAAATTATAATTGGGGAAACGAAAACTCAACCCTTGTTATAAATCTTATAATAATAACGACATAAAAGAGTAAAACCGTGAGCCTTTTAGAATTCAGAACTAAATACATTTTTACTTAATTTGGCACGTTTTCAATTTCTTTAGTTTATGACTTTTTCTTAAAGCAGATGTTTGGGTTGGAGCACGTCTGTTTGTCATAAAAATCCCGATGGTCGTTTTCTTGACCCTGGTAATAAAAAGGGGTGCCTGGTTTCCGTTTTTTTCACTTTCTGGACAATGAGCCCGACCAGGTAATGTTTTCCTCTCCTGGTAAATTAAGAGAGGGGCTAATCTGAAACTTTCACGTCAAGTGGGGGCGAGTAACCCCTACCCTTGCTCACCCTGGGCGTCTCAGGGGGGCCAGCGAGGCCCCTGGACGAACCAGCGCCAGATTTTCGCCAACTTCGAACGAATACACTTGAGCAATTATTTTTAGAGTAAAAAGGTGTCTTGTAAAATTCGACTTGTTGAATAAACGTAGAGTTCATTTACAGTTTAATTTTGTTGGTTTTCATTAAACTAAATTTACTATAATATATCACTTTTCAGTTTCTTAATTTTTCACCGCGGGAGTTGAACTTCTTAGTTCTTTATTGTGGAACGAGCCCGGAGTTCAATCATCGTTAGTCTACTTGTGTCTCTCAATAATTCTCGCCATCGAGTTCGAACTTTAACTACTTTGAGAATTTAAATTTGAAATAATTTGCCGCGCAAATCAGTTCGGCGTGTCACAGTGTCTGGCGTTTCGCGCCATCTTCCGGCGATGCTCGGCTGTTTAGCAGACTCTTTTGCTAAACCACGTTTTGACAGTTTAAAAATAAGTTGAGAGTGTACTTAACCTCAAAGTTAAGTTTAATTTATTTTTACTACAAAATAAATTATCAAGTGAAAATTCAAAGTCAAGTGTAATTGTGAGGTTCGTCACAAATGTTATAATAAACTTAAATTCATAACAGAACAATTAAATTTAATTAATTCTATGTAATTGATTGTTTTATCTTAAACAATTTTAAAAATAGGAAAAACTAGAATTATCCAGACAGGATCATCCAAAATCAAAAAACTAAAAAGATTTCTATTGTAAAACTTATCACTCACATAGGTCATCTAATTAAAAGAATAAATTACAAACGTTAAGAAACAAATAGAGCATGCATTTGTTAATTAAGATTGTTTAAATAACAATAAATATTTACAAGTGTAAATGTGATCTAAAATTATGAACATTGTGGACTCATAGTTTATATAATTAAAATAATAAAGTATAAATGTTAAGAAACGAATAAAATATGCATTTGTTAATTAAAATTATTAAAATAAAAATGAATATTTTAAAGTGAACATCTCTTAGAAAATTATGAAAATTAAGCAATCGCAGTAAATCTTAAAAAAAGAACAAATTGAGAATTTTGAAAAGCTTGAAAATCGTGCATTTGTTAATTAAGTTTGTTTAAGTAACAATACTCATTTAAAATTGTATTAATTATAAAAATTGGGGGCCCCATGTTAATCTTAAAAAAATAGAAATATGAAAATTTAGAAAAACTAATAAATTGTGCATTTGTTAATTAAGATTGTTTAAATAACAATAAACATTTAAACGTATAAATGTGGTGGAAAATCATAAAAATTGAGCACTCACAGGTAATCTTAAAAAAAGAAAGAAAGTAAAAACTTTAAAAAACAAGCAAATAGTGCATTTGTTAATTAAGCTTGTTTAAACAATTTAAAGTTGCTTTAAAATAACTAAATGGTGTAATTAACTAAAATTGAACTTATAAGACTTGTTAAGACGCTTGAGATGCAATTATTATTTAGTTATCAAAGGTATTAAAAAATTTATTTATTAAAATGTATTAGGTATATAACACTGATAAAAAAATAATTTTTTTTTTACAAGAATAAAATTATGTTTACATTGATTGCATTAAAAGAAATCATTTTTATGCTTGTTTCAAGAATAAGATATTTGGCGTCAACTCTTCTTGAGTTTATAATGTTCAATACTAGGATCGATTATAAGCATAATTCATACTTGATCCAATGCATTTTTGCATCGGCGCAAGAAAAGTTTTCTCTCAGTGAACAAATTAAATGCTAATAAATGAAACTTACAATTATGTACATACACCTAATGTGTACAAATTGTGCAAATATAATTAAATTTAAGAAGCTTAATACGTTCCAAATACTAGAAATCACTTTTGTTTACTTATTTGTTTATAACAAATTTTATAAATTTTTAATTAAACCACATCTTCTTGGAAGATAATTTTATATAATTGGTTCACCGAGTCTGAGAGTTTTTGATTAAATTCAACTCTTTTCCAAAAAATTATACCATGATAAATAAAAAAAATCCATTTTTTAATAACAATAAATAAATAATCAAAACCAAACTAAAAAATCCCTAATGACAGTTCTATCGCAATTTTATTATTCTTGTTCACGAGATATGTCACTTGGTATTTTAAAGTATACTAAAAAAAGCTACCAAATAAAGTTTACAGATTTTTTTAAAAAATTTTTGTTTTCAAAATAAGAGGCAACCTTGAAATTATCCGAGGTGTTACCAATCATTGGTGAAGGTTAACCTGCAAAATTTCTCAGTGCGTAAAAACAATATTTTAGTTTGTGTAATTCTTTCTGTTGAAAGAAAATTTAAATTATAATTAATATTGGTTGAGTCTAATGTCTTAAAACTGAAACTCTTTGTGAAAACTTTTTTTTAATTTTAACTGTAAAATAATCTTTTTTTTTTATGGATGAAAAGAATAACAAGAAATTGTATTTGAGATTTTTTCTTAATTTACAGTTATTTATATTTTTACGATGGTAATAATAATAATAAATGATAATAATAATTTGGGTTAATACAATGCTTAGTGTAAGTAAAGACTTTAAAAAATCCATCTGGAATGTCTGCTTTGGTTATTCTTTTGTATCACATCTCGTGTCCAACATTACTCTCATTACTGAAAAATAAGAAAAACATACTTTTATAATGCTGCTGAAAGTATTCATATTCATCGCAAGAAGTTTTCCAGCAGATAGTGTGAAAATTCTTTCAGCCTTCATCATAATAAAATACATGTCTTTTGACAAATCTGTAGGTAATTCATACCACGAACTTTCATACAATGCAGAATTTACCAACTGTATTCTAGTTGCTAATGAGTTGCCAATAAAACAGTATAAAAATAATTGTAGCATTAAAAGTTGAATACCAGATATTGGTTTAATTACAGCTAAAAATCCTCTTTCACGAAAATTAACAAGTATTTGTTAATTTTAATTTAATTTTAAGGCCTGAAAAAATAATAATTTGTATTTAGGTACTAAGGTATTAAAATATTAAACTCGAAGTTTAAGAAAGTACTTCATAAAAATTTCATGAATTAAACATAATAATTAATAAAAGAAATAGAAGCTACTTTTGGTATTGTTATTATTATTATTATTATTATTATTATTATTCATAAATGGGTATTATTATATTTTTAATAAAAATATGTACCAAAAAGTAAAATTAGCAAGTTGCAGCATTATAATAAAATTGAAGGATTCTTTTAAATATGTAGCATTACGTAATAAATATATTGGTGTCTGTTGCGTTGCGGATGACAGTAAATAAAATAACGTCATCACTCCTTCAATAAATTAATATTAAGGATCTCAATTAAAATAGAGAACTGGTTAAGTCATAATACATTTATTCGGTGTAAAAAAGATACATAATTTTGTAAGTGATCTTTTTTGAGAGATCCGATCACGTTGTTTCCATCGAAACTCTCGTTTGTAACTAACTGTAGAAAATTGACAATTGGTCGTTCAAGGGGTATTTTGACTACAAAATTAAGAGTGGGGTGATGCTAATAAACAAATATTTCGCTCAGGTAGAAGTACAAGAGATTGACCAGGATTAAAGATGGAGGCGCCGAAGGGCGTCGTCTTTGAGTAAAGTGGTAATAAACCTAATGGTCGGAAAATCCGGCATTAATAAAACAGACAATTTTTTGTAAGCAATAAAATAGGCAGATGTTACAGATTTTTTACAAAAGGAAAAATACTTAGACTTTACCAAAAATCACGTACAAATTGTAAATATTATAAATGGTTTGGTTTCTTTCGCAAAAAATACTCGAATTTCAAGCATACCATACTCTTTTATCTAGACATTGTTCTAAAGATCAAAAATAAAAAGATAAATTTGTTTTACACTTCAACAGTGTCTCCTACTTAAAGAGACAATTTGCATTTTGATTTTCACATAATTTTCACCTTGTATATTAGAAAATCCTTCGTATAAAATTGCGAGTTGTCCACAGATGTGCATTGGGAATAACAGTAAAACAATATCAATCCAAACACATCCTAAACTTGTGTAAATGTATTAGATCATTTGTAGAATGAATACATAAATATACTTTGTTGTTGAAATATTCATAAATAAACACTTAGTTCCTTGAGGAAAAGATCTTTCATATGAAATCTCACTTGAGTTGTCGAGTTGTTTTGGAAGTTTAAAATCGAATTTCCAAAACCAAGAATAAAAATTTGAGTGCCACCAAACATTAATTGAATCTTGACAACCAAATTACCGATTGATGCATAAGATCTCATTATCTTGAGATACGTTAGATCTTCTACCGTTGACCAATCGTCACTAATTAAAGTAATTATCTGACACAAATTTTTGCGATAAATTCGAAGAATAATCACTTTAAGACTCGATATCACTCCATATTGTTGTAAAAGGACTGAATCTATCACCTCGTCTAAATTGCTGCAACCTAATGTTATTTCTTTTGAAACAAAAACAACCAAACAGATCTAAAAATATATAAATTAATATATCTTTGGAGCTGCTGCCATACCGCTTATCTGCAAATCCTTTAAAGGATACTTTTAGTGCAAGTTGCATTTCAATATAGACCTTATGGAATTTGTGGATTCGCGGTATTAAACAAATATACGTATTAAATGCGCAATATTATAGTAGCTTTGACGATAATAGTAATAGACCCATACCATAACTACACAAAATCTACCGTAAAAATTGTTACATTGTTCAAATGGACATAAATGTTATTTTGTACAACTCCCAAAATTAAAGATTTTAACTCTTCGTCTGTAAAAGTTTTTCGGCACCTTTCGTCCCTGCGATTAATAAATTAATACATTAAATTAAAAATAAATGAAGGCATTAGTCTATATTAAAATCAATTATTTCATAATTAAAATTTATAAATCCTTGTTTTTAGAAGAAGTACAAAATAAAATTATCTGATAATTATCACGAAAAATTTTGTATCAATATGATGCTGGCCTCAAATTTGTCACTAAAGGGATAAGCGCCCGTTGGCCATGTGATTAATTTCAATATTTCTATTGGATTTAAGTCTCGATCTAAAGGTTTCTTTTCTTTCATGTCTTTAATGAAAACAAAGAACTCTTTTTTTGATCAAACAACTCGCGATGATGGTCGAAGTAAGACGTGAGCTGCGCATACTCTTCTTCAACTTCATTTTTCTTGCACCCTTTTCGTTGTACATCTGCAAACCTATATTTTACCACACAACTTGAGAGAGAAAGTTTACCCTTTCTTCATAAGTCTCTTTGTAGAAATAACCTGTTATTATCGTCGATCTCTGCTGTGAAAATCTAAATGAAGGATAAAACAACAATAGGTCCCGAACGAGAGAAAAATATATTGATGAAATGTAGGTTGTACAAAATAAAGTAACAATTTGTAAGTTTAATAATATATAGTTGCTAATCTTAATAGTTTAATATAAGATAATATTTGTAACTAGCTGTCGTACACATCGAAATCTATTGACGTGTGACCGACAATATTTTCTGCCAGGAAGTATTTTTTGACAAAAAGTATTTTCTGACTGAAATTATTTTCGTGCAAAAGTATTTTCAAAGAGATAAACTTTTCTAACCAATAGCAATCACTTACAAAAATTCTTATACCCTAATATATTTTCATGGGTTCGAGATAAACGAGTTTTAATATTCTCTTAGTTCTGTAAAATCGAAAAATAAAAATTGGTCTATCACGTCAGGATTTTGAGTAATTCTAGGTCAACCCGTGTAGAAAAGTTCCCAGTATTTCCTAGTTTCTAAGTGGGCGCCAGTTTGGCCCCACTTGGCTTTTCCACACGGGAAATGTCCCAAAAATGGCAAAAATAGACATTTTTGGGAATTTTTTCTGGAAGACCGAAATTTTTTCTTTTATTTTCTATATTAGCATCATTTAGTATGCATTGTCAGTTTTAAAACACATTTTTAAAAATTAATTTACGATAATTTTTAAAGAAGTTATGAGTATTTAGAATTATGAGATTTAACCACATTAATCCTCCTGCGCACTAGTTTCTACCTAAAAATGGGAGGACTAATGGATTTTAATATAAATTGGTATATTAGGGTTTTTGGGGTCGTTGATTACGAATCTAAAGTCAATATTACAAAATTCAAAATGGCGGATCCAATATGGCGGACGAATTTTTAAAAAAAATCGGATTCTAATATAACTTCGTTCCTTGGGGGTTTTTGGGGTCGCTGGTTGGAAATCTGAAGTCAGAATTACAAAATTCAAAATAAGGGATTTAATAAAATAACAATAAAAATTGTTGGATTTTAATATATCTTGGATTTAGGGGTTTTTAGGGTCGCCAAAATTTCGTAATAACACCAACCTTGGATTGGTATTAAGTGATCCAATAGATCCCCGGAAACTAAATTTCATAAAAATCCATAAATTTCTCAAATTTTTAAAAATATTTAACTGTCATATGGGATCCGCCATTTTGAATTTTGTAATTCAGATTTCAGATTCGCAACCAGAGACCCCAAAAATCCCAAGGTACCAAGTTATACTAAAATTTAATAACTTTTTTAAAATTCGTCCGCCATATTGGATCCGCCATTTTGAATTTTGTAATTCTGACTTCAGATTCGTAATCAGCGACCCCAAAAACCCCAAGGTACCAAGTTATATAAAAATCCATCAGTTTGAAAAATGTATGCATTTGGAAACGGCTTTTTAGGTAGAAACTCATGCGCAGAAGAGTTAATGGGGTTAAATCTCATAAGTTCAAATATTCATAACTTCTTTAAGAATCATCGTAAATTAATTTTTAAATATGGGTTTTAAAGCTGATAATGCATAGTAAATGATGCTAATATAAAAAATTAAAGAAAAAATTTCGGTCTTGCAGAAAAAATTCCCAAAAATAATATATATTAATAATAAAATAATATATAATATATATTAATATTAGTTATTTTGACATAACCTAAAACTGAATTTGACTAATGATTAGCTATTTTTTACTAAATGATTAGTAGAAATATAACTATTTGAATTAGTGCCTGAGTTTTTGCTTTCAAATGAGTTATTTTCAACTAATTCAGATTTAAAGAGATAGTTAATTATTTTCATATAATTTCTATTAGTTTAAGAAGCATATTCATTAAAAAATTATTCTTTTACGACAAATACCTAGTCAACATTTTTATTTACCTTTATTTTCAGGCGAATAAGATAACATCTATTTTTGATTTGCAAAAAAATATAGTTTTGGAATGGATTGAAAAACAGCTAATAGAAACTTGGAATTTAATTCTTCAGCTTTCGAATGATCACATGCAAAGTCTCAAAACGTTAATTTTTTTATAAAAATAACGATTTAAAAAAAAAATTAATTTCATCAATTTTGTCAAAAGATATAAGCTTTCAAAGTACTTCTTTTTATATGCAAAGCTTTTTTTTCTACAACTGAAAATCGACCTTATTTTTTAACGAAAATCGTACTCTTAACTTTGACGGGACGCCATTTCGTTAAATCTGTATTTTATTTTTAATCCTTCGATTTGGAACTAGATAATATTTATAATAAATGTAAATCAATTTTACATCTAATGAATTTAGGTCACCGTATTTTATATTTTTCCCGAAGGCGTCACTTTGATGGCTCATAATACATAAAGTTTTTGATGAAAGAATTTTGTTATTGTCGTTATTTACATCTCTAGAATTGTTTTTTAGGTAATAAATTATATTGAAAAAAAAATTCATGGTTTATTAGGAAAAAAATTCTTGAAAAACACCTTTTTTTAGTTACAACTGGAGATACCCCCCTTAATTATATTACAATTTCTATTATGATAATAATAATTTGGAATAATACAATTTTTAATGCAAGTAAAAACTTTAATAAAACCATCCATAATCACTACAAAAACAGGTGTACTTTGAGACACTTATGTGGTCACTTTTAAGACATTTTTGGGTGTTTGAATTTCAACCAGTGAGAGACCTTCTTATAAAATTATTAACCAATGAAACAACTTGAAATAACTTTTAATACGCTTTCTAAGTGTTTTATTTCTTGTAACAAAATGCCCGTAAGACACCTATCTATTTTTACAGTGATGTTTGCTTTGATTATTCTTTTGTAACATACCTCGTATCCAACATTACTCTCATTACTGAAAAATAAGAAAAACATACTTTTATAATGCTGCTGAAAGTATGCATATTCATCGCAAAAAGTTTTCCAGCAGACAGTATGAAAAGTTTTCCAGCTTTTATCATAATAAAATATATGTTTTTTGACAGATTTGTTGGTAATTCATACCACGAATTTTCATACAATGCAGAAGTTATCATTTGTATTCTTGTTGATAATGCGTTGCCAATATAACAGTATAAAAATAATTGTACCATTAAAAGTTGAATACCAGATATTGGTTTAATTACAGCTAAAAATCCTCTTTCCCGAAAATTTACAAGTATTTGTAGGCCTGAAAAAATAATCAATTGTATGTAAGTAACAAGGAATGCAAATATTAAACTCGAAATTTAAGAAAGTATTTTTTAAAAATTTTATGAATTAAATTAGTATTATAAGAAATAGACTCTCTATTTTTGATATTGTTGTTCATTAGTATTGTTATTATTATTCATAAATGTTATTATCACTTAAATAAAAATATGTACCAAATAGTGAAATAGAAACAATATAAATAGCAAGTTGCAACATTATAATCAAATTAAATGATTCTTCTAAATATTTAGCATTACGCAATAAATATTGGTGTCTCCTACTTAAAGAGACAATTTGCATTTTGATTTCCATATAATTTTGACCTCGTATATTAGAAAATTCTTCGTATAAAATTGCGAGTTGTCCACAGATATGCATTGCCAATAAAAGTAAAACAATATCAATCCAAACACATCCTAAACTTGTGTAAATGTATTGGATCATTTGTAGAATGAAAATATAAACATACTTTGTTGTTGAAATATTCATAAATAAACACTTAGTTCCTTGTGGAAAAGATCGTTCAAATGAAATCTCACTAGAGTTGCTGGTCGAGTTGTTTTGGAAGTTTAAAATCAAATTTCCAAAACCAAGAATAAAAATCTGAGTGCCACCAAACATTAATTGAATCTTGACAACTAAATTACCGATTGATGCATAATATCTCATTATCTTAAGATACGTTAGATCTTCTACCGTTGACCAATCGTCACTAATTAAAGTAATAATTTGACACAAATTTTTACGATAAATTCGAATAATAATCACTTTAAGACTCGATATCACTCCATACTGTTGTAAAAGGACTAAATCTATCACCTCGTCTAGATTGCTGCAACCTAATGTTATTTCTTTTGTAACAAAAACGACCATACTGATCTAAAAATATATTAATTAAGATGTTAATAATAACATGATTAGTCTTATTATAAATTATGATTAATCATTTTCATCAATTTTTAGTGATACGATCTTATATTTCTTGTGTTGACTTAAAATACTTTAAACACCTCCATGAGTAGAAAAATAATTCTTCGAAAAGTAGTAAAAAGATTTTCACTAAAGGGCCAAGCTCCCGTTGGCCATGTGATTAATTTCAATATTTTTATTGGATTTAAGTCTACATCTGAAGGTGTCTTTTGTTTCATGTCTTTAATGGAAAGAGCTCTTTTCTTGGTCAGACAACTCGCGATGATGGTCTAAGTAAGACTGAATTGCGCATACTCTTTTTAAGCTTAATTTTGTTTGCACCCTTTTCGTTGCACATCTGCAAATCTATATTTTACCATAGAGCTTGAGAGAGAAAGTTTACCCTTTCTTAATACGTGTATTTGAAGAAATAACCTGTCATTATCGTCGATCGTAAAAAAGAGGGTGACCTTTTTCGATTATTTTACTTTCTTGAATTAAATTCTTTTTTTCTTCTCTACTGCGAAAATTGAGTAAGTATCATTTTGACACAAAACTTATCATGCAGATTGTTATATTGTACAAATAAAGGTAAATTTTATTTTGTACAACTGCTAAAATTAAAAGATTTTTCGGTTACAATGATGAAATATTTGATTTTTTTTAATTAATTAATTATTTAATTCATTAATTCAATTGATTATTTTTAAAACCTTTTATTTTAGCAGATGTAAAAAATAACATATTATACCAATGTTTGTACAACATAACAATCTTTAAAATAAGTTTTGTGTCAAAATGATACTGACTGCGAAAATATAAATGAAGTTTAAAAAAATAATAGTATCCCGCAAGGGATATCTGATGGTTTTGACATTGATTAAGAATCTGAATTACCGATAAGAAGATAGGATGATTAACGGGCGAAGGGAAGAAAGGCACAAGACGAGCTTCCAAAAATTGACACCATCTTCCTTCCTGGTTGTGCCCTCGTCTTGAGTGGTCGTGAATTTAAATTCACGCATTTTGTTTTAAGTTTTACCTGCCCTAATGACGGATTTTTAAAAAGTATTATTCAACATTTTTTTCTGAAAATTATTGGTGATTGTTAAGACGAGTATCCGTTCTATTGGTAAGCGGCTCGCTATTATTTTTGATCATGTATTGATAACTTGCAATCGCCATGTGCTTCTACTCGACACAGGTCGGATTTTGTTTACTCAGAATAATTTAATTTAAAGTATACTTTATCTTTCAAAACGATCACGGGATGAGCTTTCAATATTTGGGTACTAAAGTCGCTTCCTTCTGAGGATTTCACAATTTTTTTAATTGCTAAGGCTTTTGTTTTGTTGGTGAATTACAATAGATAAGGATAGGGAAGTTTCATTAAATCTTTTCGTATCTTCGATGAAGCTGAACACTAATCTATTCTTCTTGCTCACACAAGCTAGAAAAATCTTCGTTGTCAGAAATTACGACGAAAGATGCAAAAAATATTAAAGAATGTAGAATCAACAGAATTTCTCTGCAGAGAAAACCTCAGTGCGATCATCGACACATCAAGGACAATGGAAAAGGTATCAAGAGAATTGAAACCGAAAGCAAGATCTTGACAGCAACGTTCAGGTTTAAACTGGAGAAGCTCCACCACAAGGAAGGAGGTGGGACGGGAGAGCTACAACTCCAAAGAAAGAAAAGTGTACACCTCCAGGAGTCATAGCAGCTTCTAGAAACAAAAAATTTCCTCGAAGAAATATTACAACTAATCTTAGCCGCAGAAAAACAGGCATTAATAGACAATCCGGTAAGCTTCAAAGCAGCAAATTCTTACTAAGAAAGAAGTTATATGCAAATGAGTTACCAAGGACCGTTATCAAGTAACGCTTCTCTTTGGAGAGAGTGAGAAGCAAATATGTTTGCAGGTAATGAGAAAGAGAAAGGCAACTTTTTTCTCTCTTTTTCTTTAAAGTTCTAAAATTTTGCCTCTTTTCCTAAAACCATTAACCCTCATTATGCAAGGGTTCGTTCGAACGATAATGGGCCTAGCAGGATGTCTATTGTTTGTATTTAGAAATAAGATTTAAAATGGAAGAATATTTGTATAATGAGGTAAAATTTTAGGTAAAATTTCAGAGAGAGAGACAGAAAAATTATGGAAGGTTTCACTCGAACGCTGATGGGCCTAGCATAGAGAAAAAGCACTTTAAAATCAAGGACATCAGAACAGCAATAAATCTGGTAGATAAAAATGATTTCATGTGAAAAGTAGACTTAAAAGATGCTTATCTGTATGTACTGATTGTTTCTTCAGACAAAAAATACCTTAGATTCAGATATAAGGGTTAAATTTTTCGATTCAACGCATTACCTTTTGGACTGTCATCATCCCCCTTTGTTTTCACAAAAATTTTCAAAGCGATTGTATCATGGTTAAGAAAAAAGGGAATCAAATTAGTTATCTATCTTGATGACTTTTTAATTTTTGGAAGCTCAGAAGAAGAATGTTTAAAGAATACGGATTTAACTATCTCCCTACTTAGATTTTAAGGTTTTTAAAAATACGGTGTAATGATATGAGTTATCAATGTGTAGCGTACTCATACCATTACTATAGAAACCGGCAGAGCTCTAGAAGAGAGTGGGGTTTCCCACTTCTCGCGCGTCTTTCTCTTCCCCTTCTACGCAGCGGCGGCTGAGCTAGTACATATATTTGGCTTCCCTCGCTAATTCGGTTAGTCGTCTGGCGGACAGGACACGAGGTGCTCCTCGGTCCTGTGCTAGGAAACTCAGTAGGCTGCTGGGCAGTGGAAGAGTTGTATTTGGGTCATCACCACTATCCCAGAGTAAATTGTCTAGAGGCCAGACTGACCAACTAAGAGCGCGTGGCGATTTAGTGGAGGTGCTTCTTCCTCAAAACTCATGCGATGTATCCGGAACCTTTGAGATGAAGGATCGCCTAGGCGTTCTGAAAATTAATAGAGGGGCCCCTCTTTAGTTTGGCGAACAGTGGTGAAGTATTGCAACGTCTATGGGTGCTCCCGTGTGGTTACAATCCGTGTTCTATTAGGTACTCTCAGTTTCTTGAGTGAGGTAATGAATATAGATGCTCCTGTTTGATTATTAACGGTTTACAACATAACACGATAAGAATTCAAAATTTGTCTGAAACTATAGGTTCTCTAGTTGCTACTTGCCCGACAATAGCCTACAGTTGGCTTTCTATAAAGAGGTAGATTCAATAAAGAAAAATAGTCTTCTTCTATACAATAATAACTATGTCAAGAAAGTAGAGCTGTCGACTGAAGCCACTAACAAACTCAGGTGGTGGTAGGAGCAGATCTTGGCAGGTAAAAATAAAATCAGATCCACTTCTTTCGATTTAGTGATTTCTCTGACGCGTCTACCACTGGTTGGAGTAGAATAGTCAGGAAAGATGTCAGTATATTAGTTATTTAGAAATAATGGCAGCTTTTCTAGCTTTAAAGTGATTCACCTAGAAAATGCGTAATAAATTCTTTTACGAATTGGAAATCTGACGGAACTTGCTTATTTAGATTAGATGGGAGGATTTAAACACAAGGACTTACATAGTCTCACTAAGTAAATTTGGTAATTTTGCATTTATAGGAATAATTAGATTTTCGACGAATATATGTCTTCTAAAGAGAACCCTGCAGTTAAGGGATCTAGGATCTCGAATTTAGATACCGAGTGAGAGTTATCAGACGAAGCAATGCAAGAGTTAGTTAAAAATTTAGGTAACACGACAATAGATTTAATCGCAAGTAGAGTAAATAAAAAATGTATAAGATATTGTTCCTGAAATAGAGACGTCGAAGCGATTGTTGTTAATTCTCTTACCATTAACTGGAAAGAAGAATTTTGGTACACTTTCCCCCCATTTTCCTTAATACCAAAAATTTTAAAGGTTAAAGAAGAATTCTCTACAGGCATTTTGGTAGTTGACTACTACTGAGACCAACCATGGTTTCTGGTTTTCGAAGTTAAACTTTATAATTAAGTTTAAACCTTCAGTTAATCTTCTTCTTTCTCCCTGCAGGAAGCTCCACCACCTGTTAGCTGCAGACCTCATCCTGGTGTCAGGAATAATATCATCGAGGCATTCCAGAAGAAGAACCTGGACCTGGATACAATGAAAATCTTACTGGTATCAATAACAGAAGGTACGAAAAAGCAAATCAATAGCGTCCTGACCTATTGGTGGAACTTCTGCTCAATGGAATCTCTGGATTTGTTTTCCGCAGACGGCACTTCGATTCTTGAATGTCTCAAAAAGAAATTTACTAAAAGGGGAGCGTATGGGACGCTTAATACATTAAGAACTGCTATCTCACTAATTAATGGAGGTGAATTCTCTGAAATCAGACTCCTTAACCGTTTTTTAGAGGTATTTTCTAATTAAGACAAACTGCTTCAAAATATCCCTCTACATGGGACGTCGGATTAGTTTTAAATTTATTGGAAAATTAGGGAGTAACCTACTCTTTATTTTTGGCGAAATTATCATTGAAATTGGTTATACTGTTAGCCCTAGGGTCCGCATTCAGGATTCAGACATTATCATTAATCAAAATTAATAACATAATAATCACAAGGACTGGTATAGAAGAAAAGATAACAGACTTAGTGAAAGCTTCACGCCCGAGTGCAGAACAACCGTTCGCAGTTTGTAAGTTTTTTGAAAATAATATTCTCTGCATAGTAAAACACTTATATGTTATTTGGAGAAAACAAAGATTCTTCGTGGAGAAATCAAACTATTAATAATATCATATAGAAAGCCACACTAACAGATTGGTACCCAGACAATTAGTCGTTGGTTACAGATGGTCAGAAGATTCTAAAATGTTCTCTAAATTTTATAATAGACCAATAAGATCCTCTATTGTTAACTACGCCGAGGCTGTATCTTCTAGATAAACTTACGATCATAAAATTTAACATTATTTTAAATATTCCATTTCCATTCTTTTACTATTAATGTTATAAAAATCCTTAATTCTATGTTCTTTCATGTAAAATTTTATAAGTTATCTCTTGTGCCTTAAATAAAGGAGGGTCCTCTTGTGAAAAGATACAATTTACAAGTTACTCTAAACATTGTAACGAGCGTTCTTGTTCTTGACTCGTTATTAATTTAAATTAATTTTTGAATTCTCACTTACTGTGGTTAACAAGATGGCGGTTCCTGACCCGTGAGACTCTAAATTTGAGATTTCTTTCTCAGAGGGTGAACGTGCTGAGAAAGAAAAAATGCTGTATTCTCTAGTTGAATAAATAAAATAAAAGAATGTGGATTGCTACTCTATTTTAATCTCTAAAATTTTTCCTTGAAGAAGATAGCCTACAGCGTGGTTGCACCCGCTCCCAGGAACGGATAAGGACACTAACCTTGGAGCGGCTCCATGAACTCCTTCCAGATCTTCATTCTTGTGATCCTAAGTCAGTTTAAAAAAAAGTCGGCAGCGTCCCGGAAATTCCTCTAGGTCGAATTTTAATCACCCGCTTGCGGAACACTATCACTTGGGTCAACTACCAGCACACACTAAAGCAAGAAATTAAATTAAGAAGTTAAATTAAACCACTCGTTCTGATTTCCCTTGTCGTGCGTAAGTGCCTCCTTCGCTGACTTGCTGGATGCTGAGACCCGGTCAAGGCCTGCCAGCTGGTCCTTTCTGCTCGGTACTTTCTGGTCTTTCCTGATTCCCCCAGGATAATCTGCTAACTGCCGGTGTCTAATCTGCTGCGTGTGACAGGGGCTGTGCTGTGGTATTATTTAATAGTGAAAATAACTAAAATAACAAGTCATCAGTAATGGTTAGTTTACCTAACCTCAAAGTTTCGAATATTTTACAATGGTTCTCTTCGTGGTTGAGTTTGTGCTGAAGGTTCATTTCCCTTTCTCTAATAAATCACAACGCGGGCTTTTATTTACTCTGGTCGGCTTCGTCTATCTCCGATTAAATTGTTCACAAGTACGAGGGTTTGGTAACTCCTCGTTACAACATATATAAGTTTTATATCTTCGAAAAAGTACTTTATCGTTTGAGTTCTGAAGTGGTGGGAAGTTTGATTCAGGGTAAAGTTCAAAGCGCATGCGCAAGTCCTTAAGGTGAGTTATATTCAATAAAGCTTGCATTCATTAATTTCACATTGAGCAAATTAGGCGGGAAATTCAAATGGCAACTGGAATCAGTTATTAACTTGATTAAAATTTACATCAAATCTACAATATTAAGTATCTTAATTCAAAACAAAGCTCTAACTAGATTCAACCAAGCAGAACACCAGATCATATAATCATATCTGACTGTCTAAAAAATTTCCCCATCTCGATCAAACCCGCCTGGGTTGGATTAAAGATAAGAGTAAAGAATCTCTCCATAGTATCAAATACCTATGTACAATTTTCATATAAGAAGCCAAAAAATCTTGGTCTGCCTCCAGAATAGAGCGGACAGTCCCGAATAATGTGATCCAAATCCTTAAACTCGAAAACACATTGGCAATCAACATTAAACGACCTACCAAATCTAAGTATTTGATCCCCAGTCAAAGTATGCCCCGATCTAATCCTTGTGATACGACATGCCAGTTTTCGATCCATCTTAAACCGACAAAACCATGGTGTCTTTGACTTAACATTTATATATTTAAAATATTCATTATTAGAGCGAGACGTAGGTAATCCAGGCCAAGTGAGCAACCTTCAAAATTCATGATCCCGCAAAACAACTTCCCTTAAGTTTTCAGGAGGAATCAAATAATTTTTCTCACATGGTAAACCCACTGCCAGTCTAGCCAAATCACCCGCTATTCCATTACCAGAGATCTCACAATGAGCAGGCACCCACCAGATTTGAACATCTTCCAATTCCCTTGCACATATCCGATCAATAACTCCTCTAATTTCCAGCATCAAAGCAGAATCTCTAGGACAATCAAGAGGAAGCTCACTCAAGCTCTCGACAGCAGATTTAAAATCAGACATTATTATTACATGATTGAATTCGGCCGCTAAACAAAATTTAAGAGCCAAAAAGATTGCAAGCATCTCGAGTAAAATCCAGGTACCCTCAGAGCAAACCTATAATCAATACTGGGGCAAAAATAAGAAATAGCAACCACCATAATATGGGACCAATGAAGCATCAGTATAGACAGCAACAGCCAAGGAATCCTGCTGACTCAGAATGTCACTCAAGTCATGATCAGGTTGATGCGAAGTACGCAGATCAAAACCCAGTCGAGTATTTGTGCTAATTGGACCAACAACCGCTCGCGATGGCAAGTCCAGATAGGAAGGCAAATTTGTTGAGAATATTTCCGAAGTCAGTCCCTGAGTTGCCATCCAAGCTACCGCTACTCCAAACCTCTAAATCATTCTCTTACCCCTCTCTCCTCTGGCGGCTCCAACCACTGTGCTAACCTTATGGATCAACAAATTACTCGACCACTGTGCATTTCTAATAATAAAGTTTTGTGCCAGCAAACTCCTTCTAATCTCTGGCTCCATAGTATTCGATTCTGCAAGTAAAATTCATCTAGGAGTTGTGCGCATACAGCCCAGAACAACTCTAAAAGCCTCAAAAAGAACTCCATCAAGTCTTCTAATATGGCAAGCGCTAGCCTTCCAAAACAAAGGCGCTCCTCAATCCAAACAAGCCCCAATCATACCTCTGCAAACAGTCAAAAGCAATTTGGGACTAGCTCCCCAAAATACCCTCGCAAGGAACCTGATGACATTAACTGTCTTACTAGCTTTCAAGGCAATTTGATTGATATGCTCATGCCACAGCAATTTACAATCCAGCCAAATTCCTAGATACTTAATACTTTTATCTGCTCCCCACTCGTGATCACCAATTCTCATTTTATTACCTAGATCCAAAATCGTTTTTCTTCTGGAAAAAACTATAAATTGTGTTTTAGAGTAGGAAATCTCCAAGCCAAACTCCAGAAGTCACCCCTTAAGTCGAGTAAAAGCCAGCTCAAGAATTCCCACTGAACGGACAGCATCATCCCCTTCCAGATATAAAAAAATATCATCTGCATACATAAAGTTCTTAACTTCGGGAGGTAAAACATTCCCAACACGTCTTAAAGCTAGACCAAACAACAGTGGGGAAAGAACCCCCCCCCTGTGGTACACCAACACCTGAAGTTCTCCTCTCTTGATTGTCCGGATCAAAGATCAAGTACCTCTCCGTTATCAAAAACCCCATAAAATTAATGATCTCTGCAGAGACTCTCAAATCTACCAGCTCCCTCAAAATCATGTCCGGCCTAATTGAGTTAAAGGCCCCTTTTATGTCCAAAGCAACAGCCACAACCGACCTTTCCCCCATAAAAGCACTATAGATGTCCGAGGTAAGGCAAGCAACGGCATCCAAGCAAGAACGTCCCTTCCTGAATCCAAATTGAAAACTCGGCAGATAGCCCCTCGTTTTAACTAGGTGTTCAAGGCGTCGCTGAATCAGTCTCTCAAATAGCTTAGCCACACATGAGGTAAAAGAAATAGGACGGAAATCACCACTACCTTACGGGATAAATTTAACCAACATCTCCCTCTACGAAGCAGGATAAGTACCAGTTTTAAACATCTCATTATAAAGTGACAAAAGCAGTTTCTGGCTGCCAGGAGGTAACCGTCTTAAAATATCGTAGCTAATTGCATCGATACCCGGGGAGGAATTCAACTTCGCAGAACTTAGTGCGGTCATATATTCATTCAAAGAAAAAGGGTCTGAATATGGAGAAGATTCTAAAGATCGAGAAATTCTAGTAAATGTATGCGGCCTAACATCCTCTCTAACCAATTTATCCTGCACAGCACGAAGTTGTGCTTTATCCTCATCCGTAAAGGAAGGTATTTGCGGAGTCTGATTCCTAAAGGCAAACGATTTCACAAGATTCCAGGTCTTAGTTATGTTATCTCGAAAATCCAAAGACTCACAGAATTTCTTAAACGATTCCCTTTCGATCTTCCGCAACTCCCTCCTGACCTTGTTCTTAACCGTCTTATAAAGCTTCAGTCTATCCTCCGTCTAATCCCCAAGGTAATCTTTAAGGGCGTCTCTACTTCCACCTACAAGATCGTCACAATCCGAATTCCACCAAAGAGGTTGGAACTTCCTCAATCCCTTCAGCTGCATAGGATTATATGCACCATTAGCCATTAAGGTTTGCTTAACATACCCGATAAATTTTTCATATTTATTCTCAACTGAGAGCCCCTAAACTTCCTCATCGAATCCACCGATTCCAGCATCCAGATCCTCTCTGACCTTAAACCAATCAACCTTCTTGGTATTAATTCTGTGAGTTTTATGTGTAATTATAGCCGGGCAAAGCCGAAAGTCACATACAACAGGCAAATGATCCGATGCATAGGCATCTGAGCTAACCTCGAAGGTAGCCATCGAAAAAACAGAAGGGGAAACGAAAATCAAATCTAGATTAGAAGCCAAAGACCCAATAGTTGGGACCCGCGTAAAAATCGAGTCATTGAGAGGAATCGAATTAAGACCCTCCACAACCTCAGCAATCCTATTACCTTTATTATTAACATTTAACGAGCTCCAGGCCATAGAATGCGCATTAAAATCGCCACAAATAATTTTATGATCATCCACTCCCCCCGAGCCAAACAGTTCCTGCCACGCACTCAGAGCTGGCTCAACATCTGGAGGAGAATACACTGCAATGATTTGAACACAACTACCCCCCTCTACATTTATACCAACAAACTTTGTATATAAAATGTCACCAGGATCAGAGAACTCAAAAATCAGAGGAGACGTCTTCAGTTCCTTCCTCACCAATAGTGCGACTCCTCTCCCTCTTGTTCCCATTCTATCCTGCCTATACACATTATAATTAAAAACATTAAATCTGGAGTTTGGCTGCAACCAAGACTCAGAAATACAAATAACATGGGGCTGATAATCGCGAATCATGCACTTCAGATTCTCAAGCTTCGGTAAAATACTGCGAGCATTCCAATTAATCAATCTTAAATTGCGATGTAAGAGCATATCACACTAAAATTTTCAATTTACCCACACTAAATAAACCGCAACCTTAATTACTATATTCAAAACAGACCGGTACCCAAGATCGGTCATCATCCCAAATAACTAATACCTATAAAGACTAAATAGTAAAAACTAACAAAAATTAGATTAGCATAAGAAAAAGAACTTAGCCTCTTATCAATTCCTAACCCTCTTTTCCTCAGGTGAGCTAGCGGCTGAAGGAGTTCTGCTACGATCAAGATGACGCGAACCATTTAAAGAACCTTGAGAGCCAGTAACAGAAGAACGAGGAGAATGAAGTCGCTCCCTGTGTGCGCTCACTAAGGAATTTTCTGATTGAAACTATAGCCTGCCGGACTTGCTCGTTCATCATCTGTGCATCAGCACCAGCCTGCAAAGGAGCCTGTGCCAAAAAAGGATTTGAGATGGACTCATGCACCTCAGAAGATCCCCCTGAGAGTCAACCATCATAGACTCATCATGCACCCGAACAGGATTTTCTACATCATTATCACGATGCTGGTTCTCATTTGCCTTATGTGAAGTTAGTTAGCGTCTCTTTTTGACACAAACTGTTGCAGAAAATAGTGTGTGTTATACGTGCACATCAAGATGAATTGAGACTTGTGTGAAATTAATAACTCGCTTCGCTCGAGCGTCAATCACACGAGTCGAGATTTTCCTACAAATGCACACTTGTAACACCAATAACTATTTCCCAGATATCTAGATAATTTTTAATTACTAGTGTGCATTCTGCGTTATATACGGCAAGTTGTCAGTAAACCTATTACTCTTCTGCCTTTAAAATATTGAAGGTACTATTTGAAACACCTACAGTGCCATTCAAGAACTTTTGTCCACCCAACAGTGATAAAGCTTTTACAAAAACTTTTGTATTTTGTTTATTATTAAAGTTACAAAGCTCAAAATTGTTTCATTTGAAAGCTCATTTCTTGATCGTTATCACTATATAAAACAAAAATTGAAAAAAATTTTGTTAATTTTCAATTAATTTATGTCAAAACAAAATTTTTCATTTTTTGTTTGTTTTTTTACTGTTTTTTAAGAAATCATCACATTTTAATTGCACTTTTACCATTTGAAAGCTAATATCATCACCTTTGGCATGCATTTTTTAACATTTCTTTGCGATAATTTTGAACTAAAATATTGTGACAGGATTTTTATTCTGTCGACTCAGCACTCCAATTTCTTTAATTTTTGTTGTTTTTAAACGGATATGCTGGGAAATTTGGGTCGACAGTTGCGACCCTAGGGGCCATGTGACGTTGCGCCTGCGTACTGGTCTGATCAACAAGGACGCGGGTCGATATGCCGGCAAGCAAGGCATTCCTGAGTTATAACCTGTACTGTATGGTGTAATTTTATAATTTGAAAAGTCGACTAATTGAACTTATAGTATTGAGTGTGTAAGGATAATTACACGAATTTAGTGTCGACTGTATTTGCTTACCCCCTTGATTTCTCTTGCTCTTTGAGTTTTAGGTTAAAAAAATTTTTCAAGAACATGAATTATTCCTTTTTTCATGTAGAATTAGAAAAAAAAGTTTTTTTTTAGTTTTATATATTTTTAAGTTTTAATTGTAGAAACTCGCACTTTATACTCACTACAACATGCGAGAAAATTTAACATCGTATTTATTTAATAGTTTTCAATTCTTTAAACTGTTAAATCATTTAAATAATTTTTAATAATGTAGTAAGGTTTGTTTTTTGTAAACTGTCTGAAGGTTCTTAATTACTTCGACTATTGTTATAAAAATTTGCTTGTTGGTATAGCAAGTATGAAGTGCGAGTTTCTACAATTAAAACTTGAAAATATAAAAAATTTAAAAAAAAATTTTTATAAAAATATCTAGCCAATCTGGCAATTCTGACTTCGGATTTGGATTTAGCAGACAAAAATACGTAGGAGTACACTAGTGCAGTGTCTCTCAAAAAAGTTTTTTAGTGCCTGTGTTATCAACGACAAACTAAAAATAACAATTCTACCAATTGTTTAAACGAATTATTATTGTTTAATTTCAACTTTTTATCAAATTAAGCTATAGAGTTGCAACCTTTTCTCAATTTTGCAACTTTTTAAGCTGAATGATACTAATTACTAACAATAAACTGAAAATAACAACTGTACAAATTGTTTAAACAAATTATTATTGTAAAGTTTAAACTTTTCATTAAACTAAACCACAGATTTGCAACTTTTTCACAATTTTGCAATTTTTAAGGACCAATTACAAACAACAAACTAAAAATTACAATTGTATCAATTGTTCAAACAAATTATTACATATTGTTCAATTTCAACTTTTTTTCAAATTAAGCTTAAGAGTTGCAACTTTACTGTAAAACGTCATCATTAATTGACTATCTTTAAGAGTATTATATTATGTTATAATATTATAATTAATATTACCAGAAACATAAAAATTATTTTCACTTTCTTTATAAAAATGAACAAATTAAAAACTTCTATCAGTTATTCGTCTTAAAAAGTGTTACAATTGTGAAAAAGTTGCAACTCTGTAGATTAATGTGATAAAAAGTTGAAATTAAACAATAATTATTTGTTTGAACAATTGGTAGAATTTAAATTTTTAGTTTGTTGCTAGTAATTGGTATCATTTAGCTTAAAAAGTTGCAATATGGAAAAAAATTGTAACTTTGTAGTTTAGTTTGACAAGAATGAGAAATTAAACAAAAATAATTCGTTTTAACAATTGGTAGAATTTTTATTTTTAGTTTGTTGTTAATAACACAGGCACAAAAAATTTGTTTTGGCTGAGACACTACATTAGTGTAATCCTACGTATTTCCCTTATGAAAAATAAGTATTGGATTAAGTATTGGGAGTAAGTATTGGGAATAAGTATTGGAAAGTCAAATAGTTTTTTCGCCCAACATTCTCAAAAATTGTACTGGTTGCGCACTAACTTTCTATGGCTGCCAGCTCTGCGCAGTAGTTTTTTTGTTAAATTAATACACAGCAAAACATGGAACGCAAAATCAAAGTTCCACAGAAAATTAAAAAAAAATTTGTTTAAAAATATGTTACGCAAAAATAGTATTGGAGTTTCCAATACTTAAACCAATACTTATTCCAATACTTAATCCAATACTTAAGGTATTAGTCGCGTAAAATGATTTTCGTCAGATTTTTTTAAAACTTTGTATCTGTATTCATGAGGTATTTATCTATGAAATGAGATCTATCCTATTAATTTTGACTACTTCTGAGCTTCAAAATATTAATTCAAAGTTTATACCTTTTACATGCAATAGCACAAAATGCATGTAAAAAATGTCTCTTATATTCAATTATAAAAAAACAAGTCGTCAGTTTTTCAAATAAAACTACTAAGTTACACATTGAGATAAAATAAATCCTTAAAAAAAAAATTAATTTTATTGATCACGCCGTATAAAAAATACAATAATTTAAAAATTCATAATTTTTCATTTTCACGTGGTTTCATTGAAAAATGTCGAAAACGTGTGAGCAACACATCACGATAACTTATAGTACCTGACTCAAAATCCTGAAAATTACATATATTATATTAGAAGAGGTCACAAGGAAGCAAGTGAGTTGATATAAAAGTTTATTTTTTGTTCTTTTTATTTTGCGGGAGTTTTGCGGGAGCATTTACGCGACTAATACCTTAATCCAATACCTAATCCAATACTTATTTTTCATAAATTTTCTCTGCTGAATCAGAATTAGATTGGCTAGATTTTTTTTAATAATCTAAAAAAATTAATTTTTTAGTGTTTTTGAGCAGTTTTTTGAAATTTTATAAAAAATTTGTGCTAAATAGTGTCCATCAAAAAAAAATGTTTAGTGTTTTAAATGGTGTTTTGTTGGGTGTTTTTTGAGATAATTTTAAAACTTTTATCGAATCTCCTAATTTTAACTTCGGAATCATATTCGTCGGAGAAAAGTACCTACATATGACGCAGAATACGCATAATTACCCTTGTAATTACTTTTAAGTAATTACCCTTGTATATCACTTGATATCAACACTCGACATCTATATAAACAGAAACTATCCTATTTGGATTGTACTTCTTTTTTCGCTAAAGTTTATTTTAACACATGCTTTTACAAATCTTTATAGAAACAAGTTTCAAGCCCTGAATTAGATTTATCAAAAAATTTTAGTCCGTTTATTCTTTTGTGCTATACCGCACATCTAACATTAATCTCATCACTGAAAAATAAGAGAAACAAACTTTGAGGATGCTGCTGAAAGTATTAAGATTAAGTGAAAAAAGTTTTCCTGCAGTTAGTTTGAAGGGTTTTCCAGCCCTCATCATAATAAAATATATATTCTTAGACAAACTTCTTGGTATTTCATACCACATACTTTCATACAATCCACAAGCTATTGCTATGATTTTCGATGATAGTAAATCGCCAGCGTAACAGCATAAATATACTTGTATTAATAACAACTGAATAGCAGATATTGGTTTTATTGCAGCTGAAAAACCACTTTCACGAGAATTGAGGATCATTTGTAAAGCTGAAAATAAAAAATAAATTAGGTAATTACAACTAAAATTGTTTTTCTTAATCATTAAAATTATCGTTTTTTAGTTTGATGACAAATAAATATTATATATATATATACCATACAGCGATATAGAAGAAATATAAACTGCAAGTTGCGACAAAATAATCAAACTGAACGATTTCTCCAAAATCATGGACTTATTTAATAAATACTCGTGTCTCTGACTCAAAGCGACAATTTGCTCTTTGACTTCCACAAAATTATTATGACCTTTAACATTGCAAAATCCTTCATATAAAATTTCGAGTTGACCACCAATGTGCATTGATAATATAAAGAGGAAAATATCTATCCAAAGACTTGCCAAACTTGAGTAAATGATTTGAATCATTTGCAGAGTGAAAATGAGAATGTATGATTTTGTTGAAACATTCTTAAATAAACATTTTGTATTTAATGGAAAAGAAGGTTCTAAGAAAATATCACTAGAGTTGCTGATGGCTCGCTGACTTTGTACACTCAGTATCAAATGACTAAAACCCATTAAAAAAATCTGTATGACAACGAATATTAATTGAGCTTTTACGATGAAATGACCAATCGAAGCGAATGATCGCATTATTGTCAAATATTTTGGATCTTTTATTGATAACCAATCTTCATTGATTGAAGCGATTATTTGATACACATTTTTGCGGTAATATCGAAGAAGAATGATTTTTAAAATCCCTACAATACCATATTGTTGAGCAAGAATTAAATCTATTACTTCGTCCATATTGCTGCACCCTAGTGTAATTTCCATTGTCACACATATCACCATACACATCTAAAGAAATGGTTTTAAAAATAGTATATTAATGTTAATATTATTCTTATTTATCTTATTAATTTTACATTCTCATGTTAAACTTTTAATAAGTTTTTAATTCTTTAGGTATTATACACAGATCGCCAATTAATTATCGGTAAATCTTTAAATTTAAAACAAGATAAATCAAAATAGAACTTTGGGACTAGCCGATAGTTAATTCTATAGCAGTTAAATTAAATTTATAATGGAAACAAAATTGTACATAAAATTGATATTCAACAAGTATTTATTTAATTAAAATAAACAATAATTGATGTTTATGTTTGTAAGTTCATGTCTCTGAAGTTCTGAAAGTACATTTGAACGAAATTTTTTTTTCATGGCAACCTAAAATAACTTTTGCAACCCAAAATATAAAAAAGGAATTCAATTTTTAAAATATTCAAATGAATTTCTAGGTAAGCAGAACATTATTTTTGGTCAAATTTAAAAAATGTTAAAACAATAATTTCGTGTTTTTGAACCTTCGGAACTTTATAATTTCTTGTAAGTTCATATATAAGTAACACGAATATTTATAATAAATATTAATTATGAATTGAAAAAGTTTAATCACCTGACTGAAAAGAGCAATTAGCATCCGGAAGGAAGAAAAGTGGTTATCACTAAAAGGCCAAACTCCCATTGGCCATGTGATTCTTTTTAGAATTGTTGTTGGATTAAGGTTCTGATCTGAAGGTTTCTTTTGTGTCATGTCTTCACTGTAAAGAAAGAGCTTCCTCCTTGATCAGACAGTTTGCGAGGATGGTCTGTCTACGACTGAATTGCGCATACTCATTCTTTACATAATTTCGTTTGCTCCCTTTGCATTGACCATTTTCAAACCTATAATTTTTCTTAGAACTTGAGAGTAAAAGTTTACCCTTTCTTGATATGTTTCTTTGTAGATATAACCCATCATTATCGTCGATCGAAAAAAAATGAGCGTGACCATTTCCGATTCATCCACTTACTTGAAATAATTTTTTTTCGGGCAAATTAAGATCATTCGGAACAGGAATTAAATAAATTGATGCAATTTAAAATGTATGAAAATGTAGAAAATACTTTTAACAACATGAGAAACAATTTTATAGATTGTGTAAAAAGTTTTTTAATCAGCATAAATAACTTTAATTTAAGGAATATAGATACTGATAAGGTGGATAGGCTATAATTAAATTTTTTAAATTGTCACAAAATTGAAAAAAAATCTAAATCGACTCATTTTTATTTAAAAAGCATACAGTTTTGAAAATACCTAATCAAATTTTTTTTGCACCTTTTTTACCGAAAAAAATTGTTTTTTGCTAAAGTTTTTCCATGCAAAAAATAGGGAAATGTCTTAATGATTTTTATTGTACCTTTAACTTCGGACATTAATATTTATCATACAAAAGGGACTGATAAGTATTTCGATGTTAAGGAAAACATTTGTGTAATAATTATAAAAGACATTATTTTTAATTAGTGGACCAATTTATTCCTCAATTCATGTTTTTTTTTTTTGCATTTGAAATTCTTCTATCTTAGAAAATATTCTCTTTTATCTGAGAACGAATCGATTGACCTATATAAAGCTTATAATTGATCAAGAATTTGTAAAATAATCTATATTTTTACATTTTTTGCATTTAAAATTCCTTTTTTTTAACAGCTTCCCCAATTAACTTATATACTATTAATTTCTAGCTTCCTCTATGAGAAAGCAAATTATTTTGCTTACTTAGAAGCGAAAGGTCTATTAAATGGGCATTCTTCTCACCTAGTTTTAATTATCTTCTTATTTACTTTTTAATTTAAAAAAATGTCTGTTAACAGTTTAATTTTTCGAAAAGAGTTGTTACTTTTTGTATATTTTTGTCACTGTTTTATTCTTGTGCTTTTTCTTTAATTTTTCTTTGTTTCTTTAATAATTTTATTGACTTTTTTGTTCAAAAGAAAATTTTCTCATTTTTTAAATGACTGTTTTCTTATCTTTTCACGTTTCTATGTTGTTTCTTTTTCATAGAGGAAGTATTGTTTTACTCTCAAATTATCGATTGCGATTTTTTGACACATCTCGACATATTTCGACCTAAAAATATCAAAAACGAAAATTTTTTAAAAATGTCCTTGTGTGTATGTGTGTATTTATTCAAAATTGTAGTTTTTTTTTTTTTTTAAAAAAGTTAAAATGTAAGTATTTTATTCTTTGTATTTGTTGAAAACGCACCGATTGAGCTATTAACGAACCCTCTAGTGCAATTTAGGAAAAAGCAGGGTAAAATGCCTAATTGGGTAAATTGGCAATCGATCACAACTTGGACAAAAATAAATATTGCACATAATTGTTTTTATTAATGAAGTAAATTAAGGTAAAGATGATTTCTACAAAGTCTCATGTTTATCAGTTTATTATTAAAGAATTTATTAAAGAATTGTAAAAATGATGCTTTCCAAGAATAATTTAAAAAATTTTAAATTTTAGAAAATGTGCACTTCTATCTCACAGACATACATACTTCTTTTTTTAAATAAATTCTTAAACATTTAGGTTTTTAAACACTTTGATTTAATTTATAAAAATGAGTTTTAAAATTAAAATAATTAGTTTAATTACATCGTTTGTTTTTGGATCAATTGCCTACAATGCTGTAAAACTTCTAAGCAAGATACGTACGATACGGAAAATCTCTCGGCTTACGTATATTTATATGTATAGAAACTAAATGTCAAGTTTCTGCTTCTGTATAGAAAATCAGTGTTCTAACAAATTAATTATATTAATTATTGCATTTATATCAATAATAATTATAATAATTGTACAATGAAGAATCATTTTTAATAAATTTTTAAAACATGATTTTAAATAAGCGCGGAATGAATCAAAATAAGTGCGCATGCTCAGAAAAAATACTTACGAGTGCGAGAGTTACGTGAGTCACGTGATTATAAAGAATCATGGTGGATTAATTTGTCATATTCGGCATTGAATGTCAAATTATAGGTTTTCTTTCTAAAACTGACGCCATTTTGACTCACGACAGGGTAAATTGCGTGTGCATAAAAATGTGGAAAAATATGAATAAAAGTAAAAAAAATGTTTATATGTTTTCTACAATTAATCATCTTGTTAATATTAAAGAAAAAACTAGTTTTAAATACAAAAATATAATCTTTTTATCATAAAACTAAAGTTTTAATCCAAAGCAGTCCGGTAAAAAATGGAAATAAACTCTATAACAAATAAATAAGATGTGCCCTACAAATAAATAAAGCTTTCTATAATTATAAAATAATTTACAAAAGTAAATTAAACACTGTAATAAATTACAAAAATACCTGTTTGCTTCAAAATAGCCTGAATTTTAGAAACAAAACCTGAAATTTGACATTCTATGCCAAATGTGACAGGTTAATCCGCCATCATTCTTTATAATCACGTGACTTACGTAACTCTCGCACTCGTACGTATTTTTACTGCGCATGCGCACTGCTTTTGAGTCATCCCGCATTTAGGGTCGCTGATTACGAATCTGAAGGTAGATTAAAAAAATGTTAAAAATTCAAAATGGCGGATCCAATATGGCGACCAAAAATTTTTTAAAAAGTTATCAGATTTGCTTGAAACTTGTTACTCAGGGGTTTTTGGGGTCGTTGATTACGAATCAGATGTTGGATTAAAAAAATTCAAGACGGCGGATCCAATATGGCGTCCATAATTTTAAAAAATCATTAGATTTGTTTAAAACTTGTTCCTTGGGTGTTTTTTGGGTCGCTGATTACGAATCTGAAGTTAAATTTGAAAATTTTTCAAAATTCAACATGGCGGATCCAATATGGCGACCAAAATTTTAAAAAAATTATCAGATTTGTTTGAAACTTGTTACTTGGTGGTTTTTGGGGTCGCTAATTTCGAATCAAATGTTAAATTTTTAAAATTGAAAATGAAGGATCCAATAATCCTTTCAACACTACTGCGCATGTATTAAACCCTTTGAACACTACTGCGAATGTATTTAACTCTTTGAACATAACTGCGCATGTAATTAACCCTTTGAAAATCACTGCGTTTGTATTTAACTGTTTGAACACTAGTGCGTTTGTAGTTAACCCTTTGAACACTACTGCGTTTGTATTTTTGTTTGTAATTTTTTTAAAATTTTGGTCGCCATATTAGATCTGCCATTTTGAATTTTGAAAATTTTTTTAAACTACCTTCAGATTCGTAATCAGCGACCCTAAATACCCCCGAGTATCAAGTTTCAAGCAAATCTGATAATTTTTTTAAAATTTTGGTCGCCATATTGGATCCGCCATTTTGAATTTTTAAAATTTTTCAAATCTAACATTAGACTCACAATCAGCGACCCCAAAAACGTAAAAGTAACCCATTTTACAATAAGTTACAATTATTTTCTGAAGCTAATTAATACATTTGTTAGCTGGGTTAGTAAAAAAATTTGCAAAAAGTAGTGCATTATGGACGCCATTTTGAATTTTATTCTAAAGAGTATAAGCTGACGATTATTTTGATCCATAATAAGTTGATTTTCGTTGATTAGAATTTTGGAAGGAGCTCTGAGCCGGTTGACGTAAAACGTCCCATATATTAAAAATGATTCTTCATTGTACAATTATAATTATTTAAGAGAAGTAAATTTCCTTCGAAGTATATGTTTGAGAAACGTAAATTCGATCAATGGGAAGGTAAAAAAAACATAAACACTTTTTATGTCATTTTTTCAAGTTGCGACGTTTCGATAGTGTGGTTTATTATCCTCTTCAGGCTAATTTGATTCCCTTTGATCGAATTTACGTTTCTCAAATTATAATTATTATTAACATAAATGCGATAACATTGAAAAATGTTATCGTTGGAAAGCATCATTTTCACAATTCTTTAATAAATTCTTTAATAATAAACTGATAAATATGAAACTTTAAAGAAATCATCTTTACCTTAATATATTTTATTAATAAAAACAATTACGTATGTTTAATATTTACTTTTGGCCAAGTCATTAACAATTGCCAATTTACCTAATTAGGCATTATACTCTACTCTACCCAATATTGTAGTCTTACTGAAATCAATGATTGTTAAGTTTTAATTATTCAATTATTGAACTTACCGGATTAATAGAGTTTTTTAATATTATTTAATGTATTAAAATAAATTATTTAATAAATAAGTAAAAAAAGCTTTGATTTTAATAGGAGCACAATATAACATATAAAATAAATAAATAAATAAATAAATAACATTCTATTTGTACTGTACATTTTTTCTTCGCTAAAGTTCATTCTAGTACATGCTCTTACAAATTAGATTAATCAAAAATTTCTAGTCCGTTTATTCTTTTGAACTGTACCGCACATATAACATTAATCTCATTACTGAAAAATAAGAGAAACAAACTTTAAGGATGCGACTGAAAGTATTAAGATTAACTAAAAAAAGTTTTCCTGCAGTTAGTTTAAAGGGTTTTCCAGCTCTCATCATAATAAAAAATATATACTTAGACAAACTTATTGGTATTTTATACCACAGACTATCATACAACCCGCAAGCTATTGCTATGACTTTCGATGATACTAAATCTCCAGCGTAGCAGCATAAAAAAACTTGTATTAATATCAACTGAATAGCAGATATTGGTTTTATTGCAGCTGAAAATCCACTTTCACGGGAGTTTAGGATCATTTGTAAAGCTGAAAATAAAAAATAAATTAGGTAATTACAACTGGATCATGTATTGCTTTTGTTTATCATTGAAATTAACGTCTATTAATTTGATGATAAATATAAATTATATATGTACCATACAGAGATATAGAAGAAATATAAACTGCAAGTTGTGACATTATAATCAAATTGAACGATTTCTCCAAAATCATGGATTTATTTAATAAATACTCGTGTCTCTGACTCAAAGTCACTATTTGCTCTTTAACTTCCACAAAATTATTTTGACCATTAACATTGCAAAATCCTTCATATAAAATTTCAAGTTGACCACCAATGTGCATTGCTAATAAAAAGAGGAAAATATCTATCCAAAGAGTTGCCAAACTTGAGTAAATAATTTGAATCATTTGCAGAGTGAAAATAAGAATGTACGATTTTGTTGAAACATTCTTAAATAAACATTTTGTATTTAATGGAAAAGAAGGTTCTAAGAAAATATCACTAGAGTTGCTGATGGCTCGCTGACTTTGTACACTCAGTATCAAATGACTAAAACCCATTAAAAAAATCTGTATGACAACGAATATTAATTGAGCTTTTACGATGAAATGCCCAAATGAAGCGAATGATCGCATTATTGTCAAATATTTTGAATCTTTTATTGATAACCAATCTTCATTGATTGAAGTGATTATTTGATACACATTTTTGCGGTAATATCGAAGAAGAAGCATTTTCAAAATTCCTACAATGCCATATTGTTGAGCAAGAATTAAATCTATTACTTCGTCCACATTGCTGCACCCTAGTGTAATTTCCATTGTCACACATATCACCATCCAGATCTAAAGAAATGGTTTTAGAAAGAGTATATTAATCTTAATATTATTCTTATTCATATTATTAATTGTACATTCAGAACATTATTTTTGGTCAAATTGGAATTTGGAAAATGTTAAAATAATAATTTCTTTCTTTTAAAAGAACTTCGGAACTTTATAATTTCTAGTAAGTTCATAAGTATCATGAATATGAGAATATTAAAATATTTATAATAAATATTAATTATGAATTGTAAACGTTTAATCACCTGACTCAAAACAGCAATTAGCAGCCGGAAGGATGAAAAGACGTTATTGCTAAAGGGCCAAACTCCCATTGGCCATGTGATTCTTTTTAGAATTATTGTTGAATTAAGGTTCTTATCTGAAGGTTTGTTTTGTGCCATATCTTCACTGAAAAGAAGGATCTTTCTTCTTCCTTAGACAGTTTGCGAGGATGGTCTGTCTACGACTAAATTGCGCATACTCTTTCATTACATAATTTCTTTTGCTCTCTTTGCATTAAATATTGTCAAACCTATAATTTTTCTTAGAACTTGAGAGAAAAATTTACCCTTCCTCGATTAGTTTCTTTGTAGATATAACCCATCATTAATTCATTATTGTCGATCGAAAAAAAAAATTAGCGTGACCATTTCTAATTCATCCACTTACTTGAAATAAATTCTTTTTCCGTCAAATTAATATCATTCATTCGAAACAGGAATCAAATAAATTGATGCAATTTAAAATGTATAAATATTTAGAAAATACTTTTAATTATTATAACATCAAAAACTAATTAAATAAATTGTGTAAAAAGTTGTTTAAATAGCATAATTAATTTTACTTTAGGGAATTAAAAAAGTTGTTCTTGAAAAGTGTTCAAAAAACCGTATTTAATTTTTGAAAACAAATAATTGTTGTTAATTTCTAACTCTTTTTTTAGAATTACAGTAAGATTATACCGCTTTTTTTCTAATTTTGCAATTTCCTGAGCCAACTATAATAAAAAATTAATTCTGTTTCAGGTAAAGAAATTATTATTCTAAAAATTGTTTAAACAAATATTTGTTGTTGCTTGATAACTTTTATTATATAATAGAAGTTAGTTACTAACAACACGTATTTGTAAAAAAAAATTTTAATTGATATCTACTTCACCAGAAGCGGGATTTATTTATTGTTTGAGATGTTTTAAGAAATTGCCAAATTAAAAAAAATCGACATAATCTTAATTACATTAATTCTAATGAAAACTAGCATTATCAACAGATATTTGTTTAAACAATGATTAAAATAATAATTAAATCACCAGAAACGGAATTAATTTTTTTAATATGAATGGCTCAAGGAATTGCGAAATAAAAATAAAGTGTATAATCTTACGCTCATTCTAATAACAGTTAAAAATCAATAATATAAATATTTGTTTAAACAATTGTTCGAATAATAATTACTTTACCAGAAGCAGAATTAATTTTTTTATTAAAAATGGCTTAAGAAATTGCAAAATTAGGAGAAAACAGGATAATCTCACGATAATTTATATAAAAGTTAGCAATTAACAACAAATAATTGTTTAAACAATTGTTAGAATAATAATTACTTTACCAGAAGCAGAATTAATTTTTTATTACAGATGGTTCTAGAAAATGCAAAATTAGGAGAAAACTGGAAAATCTCACGTTAATTCAAATAAAAGTTTGCAATTAACAACAAATAATTGTTTAAATAATTGTTAAAAAAATAATTGCTTTACCCGAAACAGAATTAATTTTTCATTATAGCTGTGTCAGAAAAATGCACAATTAGAATAAACTGGATAATCTTACGTTAATTTTAATAAAAGCTAGCAATTAACAACAGATAATTGTTTAAACAATAATTGTTAGAATAATAATTGCATTAACCGAAACAGAATTAATTTTTTAGCAAGGATAGCTCAAGAAATTAAATAATTAGAAAAAACTGCAAATAAAAGTTAGCAATTAGCAGCAAATATTTGTTTAAACAATTGTTATAATAATAATTACTTTGACAGAAGAAAAAAATTTTTTTATTGCAGATGGTTCCGGAAAATGCAAAATTAGGAGAAAACGGGACAATCTTACGTTAATTTAAATAAAAGTTTGCAATTAACAACAAATAATTGTTTAAACAATTGTTAGAATAATAATTGCTTCACTCGAAACAGAATTAATATTTTATTGTATTTGGCTCAGGAAATTGCAAAATTAGTAATTAATTAGTAATTAATTACGTTAATTCTATTAAAAGTTAGCAATGAACAACAAACATTTGTTTAAACAATTTGGCTTCCTCTTAGAGGAAGCTTTGTGATCATTTAGATTTTTGATTTTCCAAAAAGAGTCTGAATCAACTTATTTTCATTTAAAAAGCCTACAATTTTGAAAGTACCCAATCAAATTTTTTTGAGCACCTTTTTTCATCGAGACAAACAAAGTTGTTTAAACAAATTGTTTAATCAATAGTTTATAATTGTTTTGACTACTATAATATAAAATCTTGAATCTTAAATTATAACATGAAATTAGTAAGTTGAAAAGTTCAGAAAAAGCTACAATTTTCTAGGATTTTTTATATAATTGTTATCAATAACAACAAAAATTCTCTAAACAAATGAAAAACACATTTCACACGTATACCTGATTTTACTGCCAAAAAATTTTTTTCCCTGACTTTATTGACTTTAATAACGCGTATAATAGTTACCTACTAATAGCCATTTTTAAATTGAAGAAATTCCTTAAACAATAATCAAAAATTAAAGTTTATAAGTTAAAATATAGGAAAATAATAATTAACAGATGAGAAATAGACGAAATTTGGAAAAATTAATTTAAAAATAAGAAAAATGATTGAACTTGAAGACAATACTTTAAATTTAAAAAAGGAACCAAAATTTCGGAAGAAATTAAAGACAAGATTAAAAATCAAAAATTGTAAATGAAATTTAAAGAAAACAATTTTATTATGACTAAACTAACTGAAAATTGAAGAGAATAATTTTAAAAAGAAGCTAAACTAAATTAAAAAAAAAATTCAAAGAGAACAAAAAATAAAGTATTGAAAAAATTTATTTGAAAATAACAAATAAAACAAAAAATTATTGATTACAAGTTAAATTTAAGAAAATAACAAAAAATAAAAGAAAATCTTTAAGAAAAACTATTTTTGAATTTAAAAATGAGAAAAATAATTAAAATGCAAATAATAATTTCAATTTTAAGAAACATCATACAAATTAAAGTCATTAATTAAAAAGCGACAAAATTAAGAAAATCTTAAAAACAAAATAATTGAAAATTAAAAAAAAATATTTTAAAACACATTCAGAATTAATTTAAAAATTAGGAAAAAATTTTAGTTGAAGACAAAAATTTATAAAATGTGAAAAATAATTAAGAATTGAAGGCATTCAATAAAAATGCCGAAAATAATTGAAAGAATCAGAATAATCGAAAATTGAAAAGTAACATTGAAAAATAAGAAAAATAATTCCAATTGAAGACAATAATTTAGTATTGTAAAAGAAATTTTTATTTGGAGAAATTCAGTATAAAATGATAAATATAATTAAAAAATATAATTTACTAGTTAAATTGGTAGAAAATAATTGAAGAAACTCATTTAAGAATAGAAAAAGTAATTGGAATTGTGGACAAAACAGATTTAAAGTAATGAAAAATATGAAAAATAAAGAATATAATTGAAAAACAAAGAAATTACTTTTAAACATACTTTTAAAAAATTGAAATTTGAAAAAAGTGCTTAAAAGATACAAGAACAATTGAATTTAAAGGATTAAAATTATAAATTGATGATATTCCTGAAAAAATAATTGAAAATTAAAGACTATAAGATAAAATATGCGAAAATGAAAAAAACAATTAAAAATTGAAGACAAAAGTTTTTTAAAGGAGCCAAAATTCCTGATGCAATTTAAGGCAAGAATAAAAATTAAAATTTGTAATTGAAATTTAAATAAAACAATTGAAATTTAAAGAAAAAAATTTTATTATGACTAAACTAACTGGAAATTGAAGAAAATAATTTTAAAAAGAAGGTAATTAAGTAATAACAAAAAAAAATGAAATTGAAAACAAAATGGAAGAAAAAAATTGAAAATTTATTGAGGAAATTTACTAGAAAATGACAAATATAATTCAAGATTGTTGATTGCAGATTAAATTTGAAAAAATCTTTAAAATTATGTCCCGAATCGTAAAATCGTGAATTCTTAAAAATGAGAGAAATTATGTGAAAAAATGAATAGCGCGACCTTTAAAAATGGTTTAAAAAATTAATGGGACACCAAAATATATATATATATACATATATATATACTTATAGACTAAAGGCCTGGGCCCGGCCCACCCTACAAAAATGTTCTGGTTACGCCTATGTATTTGTATGTAAGGAAAAGGCAAGTTTGTAGCTAGAAACAATTTATTGTAATGTTAAATGAAAAATAAATCTTATCTTACAAAATAAATAAATAAAAATAGAATATTAAAACGCGTACTCTTTTCTTATATAGTTTTGTTTGCAGACTTTGCCTGCACATCTTAAAACCTGTAATTTTCCATAGAACTTGAGAGAATAAGTATGCTCTTTCTTGATATGTCAATTTATAGAAATAATATATCATTATTGTCGATCAAACAAAATTGAGCGTGACCATTTACTTTTAATCCACTTCCTTGGAATTAATTTTTTTTTCTTCTCTATCGTGGAATTAAATTGATGAGTTTAAAAATCATTATTTGTTGTATTACGGCTGACTTAAAACTGGCTTATACTACTTAATTTAATATAGTAAATTGTAAACTAAATTTTTTAAAATCTAATCATTTTAATTGAATTCCTTTAAATTCTTTTGGTTTCTTCTTATTTCTTCTAAAAAATACTTTGGACGTATCTAAAAGTCATATTTAGAACATATTCGAACATATTTGAAAATATTTTGGACTCTATTTTAAGGTTTGAAGAAGTTTTTAATAGAGGAGATTTTAACGAATTACGAATTTTTTAAAATTCATTTTCCATTAATTTGTTAAAAGAATTTGTAATTTTGGGCATTTTTAAAATTTTTCTTTGAATGATTAAAAATGCAAAATAAATTGTGACTCGGGTTGTAAGTCATTTTTCGTATGTCTGACTTAAAACAGATTTTACTACTGGATACTACCACTACTTGTTTGAGTAGCTGTGACCGTACCCTCAAATAAAAACTAAATATAAATTAATTAAATAAAAATCAATTAAAATTAATAAAAGAAATTGAAAAATTATAACCTTCTCATAATAGAAATAACATACTATCAAAAAATAATTTTTTAATTTGTACTTTGTAGATAAGTAATGTTAAGATATATTTTTGAATTAAAATATAAATTACTAGGGACTTTCTTACAACTTGTTTAGAGAAAGTATGATTAATATTAAAAACTAGCAAAATATAATTATTTTAAATAAAAAAACTGAGTAGATAATTAGTTTGTAAGTGAAAAAAAAGATTGAAATTAAATTTGAAAAAAGTTGTAAATGTCAAAACTAATTGAGCCGCCGGATTCAAAAACCGCCTCTGCTTGAAAAATGTCTGACCAAACGTTGAGAAAATCAGTGAAATTCCCATTGGTGCTCACTGCTACCCGACTACCATATGTCAGACTTTTCACGCGCAGAGGCGGTTTTTGAATCCGGAGGCTCAATTGAAAAATTGATTAAAAATCAAAAAATAAAGACAAAGATTGAATCGAAATAATTGGGATTTGAAGTAAATAATTGAAAAGTTTTAAAAATAATTGAAGTTACAAGAAAATAATTGAAAAATAATTGAAATTTGAAACAAAAGTTTGACACTGGTGTAAAAAATTTAAATTTTGCGCACAATAATTGAGATATTGACGAAATAATTAAAATGTAAAGAAACTAATTGAATAATGACATAAATAATTAAAAGCTGGCGTAAAAATTACACTTTTTAGACAATAGTTGAAAAATTGAAAATAATAGGTAATAGAATTTTCAAGAAAATAATTGAAACTTGAAAAAAATAATTTAAAAATATCAGAAAATGTTTATGTGTAGAAAACATTTGAAAAATTATAAAAATAACTACAATTTAAAAAAAAATTAATAAAAAATGAGAAATATATTCAAAAATGGAGTAAAAAATAAAGAATTTAATAATAAATTCATGACAATAATAAAAAGATTGAAGAAAATGATATTTAAAGAAAATAATTCTAAAATGTCAAAAATATTTTAATATTTTGGCAAAACTAATTGTAATTTAAAAAAATAATTGATAATTGATTTAAAACATTAAAAATTTGAAGACAATACTTGAAAAATTTACGAAACAATTTAAATATGAAGAAAATAATTAAATAATGACATAAATAACTGAAAACTTGTGTAAAAAATGTGTTGACAATAATTGAAAAGTTGATAAAAATATAAGAAGTTTGAGGAAAATAAATGAAATTTGAAGAGAATAATTCAAAAATGGCAAAAAAATTTGAATACGAAAAAAGTAATTAAAGTTTGAAGAAAATAATTGAAAAAGGCGTAATAAATTAATAAATTCGTAACAATAATAAAAATAATGATGAAAATAATTAAAAAACAGGTGTAAGAAATTTAAAAATTCATGACAATAAAAAAAAAATTGACTAACATAACTAAAATTTGTAAAAAATAATTTTAAAATGGTAAAAATAACAAAAATATGAAAAAAATAATTGGAAATAGACGAAAATAATTAAATAATGACAAAAGGAATTGAAAGTTGAAGAAAATAATTGAAAAATAACAAAAGTGAATTGAAACTTGTGTTAAAAACGTGAATATTCCTGACAATAATTTGAAGATTGAAAAACATAACTGAATTTTTAAAAAAATAATTTAAAAGTTTAAAAAATAATTGAAATTACAAGAATTATTTGAAAAAAATAATTGATAACTGGTGCATAAAATTAAAAATTTGAAGACAATACTTAAAAAATTGATCAAGTAATTAAAATTTTAAGAAACTATTTGAATAATGACATAAATAATTGAAAGCTGGTGTATAAATAAAAAATTTATAGAGAATAATTGATGTTTGAAGAAAATAAGTAAAATTTGGTGAAAATAATTGAAAAAGATGTACAAAATTCATAAACTCATGATAATAATAAAAATAATGAAAAATGGTGGAATTTTGTAGAAAATAATTGAAAACTAACATAATAAATTTAAAAATTCATGGTAATAAAAAAAATTAAATATAGTTAAATGTATTTATTTATTTACCGGTGAAAGCCCATTACAGTATCAAATTTAAAATTTTATTTGAAGTAAGAATTGTGTCTAATTCCAGATGTTAGTAGTAAATTTTTTAAGTTTTAAAAATATTTTGGTGAAAACTTAAACAATTTAATTTTTAGCATTTTGATCAATTCGAAATTACATTCAAATAAAAATTACAATTTTCTGTTTATTGGAAACGTTTTGGACAAAACAACTTTAAATTTGACAATCATTTTCAATAAATAGAAAACTGTAATTTCTATTTAAAATAACTTTTAATTGATTAAAAAGGTTAAAAATAATTCTATTTCGGATGTGTGTATATGTGTGTGTGTGTGTGAATACAATAAAAAAAATTTTTATTCAATTTTAATTTTTTGCAATTTTTTTTTTTAATATTTTTTACCGTATAAATTCAACTTAATATATAAAAAATCCTTATTTCAAAACAAATCGGTCTGATTCTTCCTTAAATTTATAAGCAAAGTAATAAATTGAAAGAAAAAGTATTAATTAAATAAAAATATCTTAATATAGAATTGTTAAAATGAAACAAAATAATAAATTAGACTAATTAACTATTTATTTTAATTAACAATGAACCAACATTTTTATTAAAATATAATGAACACACTTTATGTTGAAGTTAAGAGAATTTAATAACTTCAATATTTTTATAAGTAAATTGTACAACTTGACCGAAACAGTTGTTTCTGTAATTGAAGTTCATTGTCTTCTGATTAGATACATTTTTCACTTAAAGATCTTTCATTTAAAAAAATTTCTCATGTAACATTATTCTTTATATCTCGCATCCAACATTAGTCTAAACACTGAAAAATAAGAAAGTGATAATTTAAGAATGCTGCTAAAAGTACTCATATTAATCGGTAAAAGTTTTCCTGCTGATATTGCGAACGGTTTTCCAGCTTTTATCATTATAAAATAAATATCCTTTGACAATTTTCCTGGAAATTCGTACCACAGGCATTCATATGATGCGAATGCTATCATTTGTATTCTCGATGTTAATAAATCACCAGCATAACAATATAAAAATAACTGAATCATTAAAACTTGAATAGCAGTCATTGGCTTCATAGCAGCCAAAATTCCACGTTCTTCTGAATTTACAATTACTGCTATACCTAAAAAACAAGATTCATTAGATTATATATTCTTAATATATATTATAGACTGACATGTAATATAAAAAATTTTATATCTTTCGATCAAACAAACTGTTTTCTCATTACTCAAATTTGAAAAAACTATAAAAAAATCAAAATCACCCAAAAAACATTAACACAAATTTATTTATATATAATCGTTCTCTTTACTATCACTCTAAATTTCTTGGAGTGAGTTTTCACACTACGAAGAGTAAAAATTGAGCCACTCCAATCAGAGTGAAAAACCGACTCTGAAAGAGTGAGATCTCACCCTTATAGAGTGAAATTTCACTCCAGTGAAAGTTTACTTTTTTCTTGGAGTGAATTTCCACTCGAGCTGGAGTTAAATTTCACTCCTGTAAAAGTTCACTTTTTGCTTGGAGTGTATTTTCACTCTAACTGGAGTTAATTTTCATTCTTTTAGAAGTGATCTCTGATTGGAGTAGCTCAATTTTCACTCTTTGTGAAGTGAAAGCTCAAAAATTTAGACAGATCATGATAAATGTGTACCAAATAATGAAATTGCAGAAATATTACTCGCAAGTTGCAACATTATAATCAAACTAAAAGTCTTCTCTAAATCCATAGCTTTACTTAATAAATATTGATGTCTTTGACTCAAACTGACAATTTGAGTCTTAATTTCCTTGAAACTTTGACCTTTAATATTACAAATTTCTGTGCACAAAATTTCAAGTTGACCACAAAGATGCATTGCCAACAAAAAGAAAAAAACGTCCATTCCGACATTTCCAATGCTGGTGTAAATGCACTGAATCATTTGGAAAATATAAAGAAAAATATATGTTGTTGTTGAAATATTCATAAATAAACATTTTGTTCCTTGGGGAAAGGGACGTTGTAATAAAATTTCACTAGAATTGTTAATCGAGATACTTTGCACTCCTGATAAAAAATTGCTGACAATTAGAAGACAAAGTTCGGAGCAACTGAAAATTAATTGAGCATTGCAGACAAAATTTCCAAACGAGCCGTAAGATATCATTATTTCAAGTAAAGTTGGTTCTTTTATCGTCGACCAATCTGCATTAATCGAAGTTATTATTTGCGAAACATTTTGCCGATAAAATCGAACTAAAATCACTTTCAAAGTCGCAATTATTCCACATTGTTGCCAAATTAGTAAATCAATCACTTCGTCTGGACTAGAACATCCTAATGTTATTTCTGTTGTGACAGAGACGATTAAACTGATCTGAAGAAAAATATTTTGGGTAGAAAATTATTTACACCAACGAGAAAAAAATCTGAAAAATTTTACTTAACGAAATAATAATAATAAAAAAAAAAATAATAATCAAAATATTTTACATAAATGATAAAAGTTTAAAATTAAGAAAAATATTCTCTCAACGAAATAATTCTGGATTATTTTGAGACTTTTTATAACTAGTTTGTTTTTTAATTAAAATTAGGAATTTTTTCACCTCTATAATAAGAACAATAAATGTTCGAAAAGTTGAAAAGAAATTGTTACTGAAAGGCCAAGCGCCCATTGGCCACGCGACTTTTTTGAGAATTTTCACAGGATTGAGATCCTGACTAGAAGTCTTCTTTCTTGTCATGTCTAAAATGAAAAGAAAGTACTTTCTTTTTGGCCAGAGTTCTTGCGATGATAGTTCAAACTAGACTGAATTGCGCATACGCTATTTCATTTCTTTGTGCAATTTTATTTCATATACCCAATCATTATATTTCTGCGAATCTATAGTTTTTCACAGAACTTGTGGAAAAAGTTGAATACCTCGTTATGAGGAAATGATGTAAACTTATCATTATCGACGATCGAAAAAAAAGGGGTTACAAACTCTAAACGAGTTCCTCAAACTTAATTCTTTTCTTCTTTTTTTTCTTGTGAAATTTTGTATGGAAATTAAAACCACAATCACTAGAGCAAAAAATTTAAATAAATTGATATTTAAACAAAAACAAAAGGTATCATCGAAATCTTTATTTGTTGGAAGAAAAATAGCGGAAAACCGGGTAAAATGCCTGTTTGGGTAAATTGGCATTCGTTAATAACTTGTCAAAAAAATACATTAAGTATAATTGTTCTTATATGTGATGGTTTATATTTTCGAAACATATCATCAAATATTTTTTTTTACTCTAAACCTTCCCTTTACTGAAAATGTAAAATAAGACACGAAAATTGGTAAAAACCATAATGTGATTTTGGAGGCCCCTGTAGAAAATTTAAAAAAAAAGTTCTGAATTGTTACAAAAAAATAACGTAAATTTATATGATAATAGGTGAAGGGAAACAAATATAAAATAAATAATACGTAGTAAAAATCTACAAAATTTGAAAGGTTAAAAATGATTAAAATGTCAGATATTAATAAACAAATTAAATGTGTGTTTATTGTACCTCCAAAATATAAACATTTTTAAAAAAATTGTGGTTTGTGACAATATTGTTAAGATTATCAAAAGCGCTAAATTATTGACTAAATACTAATCTCAAAAAGTTAAAAAAAGAAAACGTGACTTTTGCTATCCTGGTAAAAGTATTCATATTCATTGGCAGCATTTTTCCTGCTGTTAAATAAAAAGGTGTTTTCGAGACCATGATTATAAATAGAACGTTCTGAGATACATTTTTTGGTAAATTGTACCAAGAGCTTCGATATAAAGCTAGAGATAATTTCCAAATTCCCGCAGATAATTTTTCTCCAGCGTAACAGTATAAAAATAATTGCACCAAGAGAAGTTCAACAGAAAAAAATGATTTCATTCCTGCAAGTAATCCATGTAATTGCATATTGACCATTCCTTGAATTCCTAAAAATTATTGTTAATAATTTTTAATAATTATTCAAATTATAAATTAAGTATGAATTAAACAATATCTACCGTATGTGCAAATTCCAGTGATATTAATTAAAAGCTGAACAAGAATTATCGGTCCGAAAGTCCTTTCCACAATTTGAGCTTCTTTCCATAAATGTTTGTGTCTTTTGACTAGTCCAATCATTTTGCTTTTTGTCTCTTTCGCGTCATCAGTTGCCTCAAATTCCGAAAATTCTTCATATAAAATTTCCAGACGACTACAAACGTTCATTATGAGATTAAAGAAAAAAATATCAATTCCAACTGTTCCAAAACCAATAGAAATCAGTTGTAGACTTTGTATAAAACAAATCAATAAATACGAAAGTGTCGAAACGTCCATAAATAAACATTTGGTTCTTACTGGAAATTCTCTATGAATATTTAAAGAATCTGTTTCATTATGAGAGGCATACATTGAAATAAAAGAGAAACTGGATATAATTTGTATAGAAATTAATGTTCCGGTAGAAATAGTTTGTACGTAAAATACGGTTTTTCCAAGATTTATGTAACCTTTTGTGCTATTTTGAAATTTCGATTTTTCTATCCAGAGCCAATCCTCTTTGATAAAGGTAATCATTTGAGCCAAATTTTTTTTATAATACCTCATGGAAATTACTTTTAATGCTGCCATTGTTCCGAATTTTTGAAATTCAACGAAATCTATTGTTTCGTCGGGGGTACTGCATCCTAGAGTAATTTCTATAGTTGCACAAGTCACCAAACTTATCTAAAGCAAGATGTATGTAATTAAGATTGTATATTAATTTTTGAAAGTATAAGCTGATAAATTAATATTCCGAAAGCATTGAAAGTAATAATAATTCAACATTTACAATTTTTAGCTTTTGGTAAAATATTTTCAAAGTTGATTAATTATTTTTTACCACCTGAATAGCAAGAGCGAGAAGTGTTCGTAATATTGAAAAGAAATCATCGTTTAGAGGCCAAATTCCCACGGGCCAAGTCACAATTTTTAGAACGTGTAACGGGTTAAAAATTGCATCAGAGGGCTTAACATTCTTCATTTGTTTCCGAAGCATTTTAAGCTTCTTTTGTTCCAAATTTTCGCCTTGATAAACTGAATTTAACTAATAGAATTAACATTATTATTTTACTTCAATTTAAAGCAGATGCTATTTTAATAGTTATTTCTTTAACGAAGGCAAACAAAAACGCCTCTGTAAAAAAATCCAGACTAGTTTAAAGTTTAATATCATACGAGTCGATTTTCTATTTCCATAGACGTGCTTAAGTTCCACACATAATTTTATATATCACCTAGAGTCAAGATGACTGCTATAAACGATATTCACAAACCCTCTTTTTAATGATGCTTAATGTATGTTTATGTAAAATTGTTATAAAGTAAATAATAATAATAATAATAATTTTTTACTACGGAGTTAGCTCAGTTGGTTAAGGTCCTGGACTGTACGGTCGGGCCAAGACAAGCGTCAGGCTTGCTTGGTTCGCGCCCCGGGGACCCTGGGATTTTTTCCGGATGTGAGATAACTTTAGTGGAAGGTAAAGACGTCGAGGTATAATGATATGCACTGTCGGTAATAGACCTGTGCAGATCACTAGAACTCGACTGTCGATAAACCAGTTGTACTCAGGAGATGTTTTTCTACAGTTTTCCCTCTCCACTGGCGATAAAACCCAATATACCGGGTTGTAACCATTCGTCACTTTAAATTCAATTAATTAATAAAAATAATATAAAAATATCTTTAAAACTTTAACTAATAATTCTCAATACATATTTTTATTTTATCTCAAAAAGCCAAATAATTTTTTAAGGAAAGAAAAGATGTAACTTTTAGAATTAAAAACAATTTCATGTCGGGCAAGAAAATCCTAAAAGAATACACATTGATCGTCAAAATAAATGAATTTATTAATAATAAGAAATTATCTTATAAGAATTTTGTATAATTAGCGCATAACGCACAACAATAGTCAGTCGTTTCTAAATTAATTTGCGGTGACGTCACCACCCTTGAAATATAATAGATTTCTCGATTACAAATTTTAAATAAAACAGAACTCCTTCGACAAATTAAAACAAATTTTGGCAAAAATATAAATTAACGAACAGTCCCTACATAACATCGATTATAGCTTTTCGCCACAAAATCCATACTAGTATAAACAATTATTAACATAAAATTAGCAATTTATCAAACAGAACCTTATAAATGTCGAAACAATCAATTATCAATAATCATATAAAAGATTAGTTGTCAATAATAATGTAAAAATAAGTCAGTCAATAGAGCACACCTCATTAAGCTTTATAATAAATATACATATATAAAAAAAATACTGATCAATATTTGGCGAGACTGATCAAGAGAGGCAATGGCAATCCTAGGCAAGTATTACAGTCTCAGGCACTACTATAATCTCAAATCCCTTTTTTGTATAAGATTTAGGACCTCCGTCAGATTTGCAATACAACCGTAATCCCCTTTTCTTGATCAATTTGCGTTTATTAGACCATGTGAAAAGTTCCAGGACAGTTGAAGAAAAATGCCTCCCAGGCATTATAAGTGGCAAGGACCTGTCCTTGCCCTCAACTTACGCCACACTTTATGTTTTAAACAATTCAAAAAAAATATACATTTATTTCAAAATTCGACAAAACAAATGAAATGAAAATAGCAAAAAACCTCAATAAAAAAAAACCCAATATTATTGAAATTGAAAAATACCTGAAAGCGTTCTCGGCGACAACGCTTATTGGACCTAGTGAACACGTGACTACCCTTAACAAATCACGGAATATAATTAGATTCTTAAATTAAAAATGTAACAGATCAAAAGAAAATCGAGAGACTTGAATCAAAATAAATCTAAAAGAATTTAAATAAATAAAGTCGTTACAATCAATTTACCCAGGAAAACCACTGCCTCAGGGTGGTCCAGGCAAGTGCGAGTACTCCTAATTTCAAGCCGTTCTGTAGACTCAAAAACACTTAGAGAATATATACAAAAGTACTGAATTCTAGGAACTCCCTACGGGGGACACTCATTGGGCCTGTAAGGTCGTTAAAACGAGTGTATAATAAAAAAAAAAATAATTTTTTTAATAATGCATTCTTTGCCTTGTCATTTTGTGAGTGTCATTTTTTTAAGTAATAACACCCACACAGCACCGGAAATTCCCTGAATTTTCCCTGAATATTCGTCTACATTTCTCGAATATTCGAACTAAATATTCAGGGAAGTTTCGTGGAAACAGTCAAATGTCCGCCTAGAATAATATTGGGCGCGAAATTTCCCTGAAAATGTATTTCTAATTTTAGGGAATTTCCGCATCTAACATTCCTCCAATATTCATAGTATTCGTATATTCACTTAACTTGATGAGCACTGGTCGAACTTGGATTCTATGACACTTACGGCTGCGCAGTAGTTTTTAATTTTCTAGAATCCCACGGATGTCGAATATAACATATTTTTTTGATCAATTACAAGATTAAAAAAAATTTTGGAAATTTTTTTTAACTTTCCCTGAATTTTCAAGGAATATTAGAGGCAGAAATTCCCTGAAAATTGGAAATACATTTTCAGGGAAATTTCGCGCCCAATATTATTCTAGGCAGACATTTTACTGCTTCCACGAAACTTCCCTGAATATTAAGTTCGAATATTCGAGAAATGTTGACGAATATTCAGGAAAAATTCAGGGAATTTCCGGTGCTGTGTGGGCATACACCTTGTCATTATTTTTATGTCAGACTTTTCCATAAGGGTTGTAACTCAAATCATGTGCTTTAAGATAAACCAAATTATTCTAAGTTAACAACGATATAAATGTTAAATATAAGCAGAAAGAAGTTAATATTTGGAAGAGAAAATAATTAAAGCACGAAAAAGATATTTCAAGCAAGAATGCAGTAAGAATGCAAATGAAATTTCATGTTTTTCGAAAATTTTCCAAAATTAATTTTAAGCCAAAATCCAAACAAACTCAGGTAAAAGAAACCTTCCTAACGATGTTTTAAGTAATTCTACCAAGTTTTATGACAAAATATTAAATCCTATATAATAAATCAGGTAGCGATATGCCCGTTACGCTGTTACGCAGTTTGAGACTGTTTGTCCGTTACGGAGGAGACAAAGTTAGTAAGTAGCATAAGATAGAGAAATAACAAAGATAGGTATAGTGGAATGGCAAGTATCTTAAGATATAATACAAGAGATAAAGAGAGAGAGAGAGAGAGAGAGAGAGAGAACAAAGATAAGTATAACAGGATTTGACAGAGACACAAACTATAGATTTAATGTCTGGTTCGTACGAGAAGTTTATGAGAATGTAAGAAAGGCAGGTCACGGTGGTCCGGAAGGCAATTTAAATGGACCAAAAATGTAGAGAAAATCGGCTAACGCAGTTTTATTTCATATATAAAAACAAAACAAAATCAGTTGAATTTACATCTTAAATAGATCATTTACGCGTTTTAGAGCATTTTGAAAATTTCGATTTACAAAAACCTTGAAATCGTTGATTTCAAGTTGCCCCCTGCCAAATTTGGTTTGAAAGGAAAAAGTTGTACTTTAGCTTAAAATGTAGGTTATTATGTTTAGTTTTAAGTGCAAAGTGGCACCTTTTAAAATTGCAAATGGCGGATCCAATATGGCGGTCGATTAAAATTTTTTTTAAAAAAAATAACCAAATACGCTTGAAAAATTTTACTTTGTGATTTTTTAGGTTACTAAATACAAATTTGACGTTAGATTTTCAAAACCTAAGATAGCATAATTTTAAAAAGAGTTATTAACAACGTCTTAAACTCGCCCCAAAGAAAATAATCGAAATTAATTTTGAAAAAAATTATTGGTCTACAAAAAAATCTTTTTGTTCAGGTTCTAAGTCTATCGAAGTCACCTAAGAGTGACCTCTTTAATTATTCAAGGTGATAACAAGGGATAGCAACCGCTCAAAAGTTAGCCCAAAGAAAATAATCGACATTATTTGTGACGCGTTCTGAAGAAAGGGATCTAAGAAGCAAAAAACCGTTTTTCGGTTCATGGATGTTTTAATTTTATTAAATGTTCCTTTTCCATTATCTAAAGTCAGGAAAATTTTTTATTGACAAATCTCTCGATTTGTACAGATTACCATGCGCGCTCGACTTTTGTTTTCGCTCTCCTGTAAAATAACCAATTTGCTTCCTAGGTCCCTTTCTTCAGAACGCGTCACATTTTTTAAAGTTTATCCCATGTCACAATGTTATTGTCCTAAATGCATGGAAGTCACCTCAGTAGGTTCTTCTTAATTTCATGGATTTAGAATAAACAATTTTTTTGTGTGAACTGAAAGTTCATTTCACATTTAATTTCGATTATTTTCCTTTGGAGTGACTTTTGGGGGTTGTTCTTTCTTGTTATCACTAACTATGATCAAGCAGTAATTTTTATCAAAATTTAATTGGATTATTTTCTTTGGGGTAACTTTTGGGGGGTTACCATCCCTTGTTATCACCTTGAATAATTAACGAGTGTCCTCTTATGTAACTTCTATAGATTTGGAACCTGAACTAAATTTTTTTTTGTAGAGCAATAATTTTTTTCAAAATGAATTTCGATTATTTTCGTTGGAGCGAGTTTAAGTCGTTGTTAATAACTCTTTTTAAAATTATGCTATCTTAGGTTTTGAAAATATAACGTCAAATTTATATTTAATAACCTAAAAAATTACGAAGTAAAAATTTTTCAAGCGTATTTGGTTATTTTTTAAAAAAAAAAAATTTAATCGACCGCCATATTGGATTCTCTATTTGCAATTTCAAAAGGTGCCACTTTTCACTTAAAACTAAACATAATAACCTACATTTTAAGCTAAAGTAGAAATTTTTCCGTTAAAACCAAATTTGGTAGGAGGCAATTTGAAATCAACAATTTCAAGGTTTTTGTAAATCAAAATTTTTAAAATGCTCTAAAACGCGTAAATGATCTAATCAAGATGTAAGTTCAACTGATTTTGTTTTGTTTTTATGTATAAAATGAAACTGCGTTATCCGATTTTCTCTACATTTTCGGTCCATTTAAATTGCCTTCTGGACCACCGTGAGGTAGTCTTTCTTCTACTGTCAGCTAACATTGACGTGGCTGTCGCTTGCCTCAGCACAATTAAATTAATTATTGGAACATTTGGAAAAAAAATTTTAAAATTGGTATGGAAAATTTGTAAAATGAAATTGGTTATTGGTAAATTGGTAAATTTGTCATTAAAACACTTTAAAAATTGGTAAATTGGTTCATTTGGGATATTGGCAATTATTTGAAAATTGGTAATTATTGGTAATTGAAATATTTTAAAATTTGTTATAAATTGGGAAATTGGCAAATTAGTTAAAGTGTTTATTGGAAAATTGTATGTTAGTTCTTTTTATAATGAATTTTAAACTTCCGAATATCTACACAGAAATTTAAAGACTTTAAACGATTTTAGTTTGATTTTCAGAATTTTACAAACTTTTTTCTGATTTCTGATAAATAACTAGGTAATCAAACAAATGAAATTGGAAAATTGGCAAGTTATTGTAAAATTATATAATTAACAAAATTGATAATCTGTATAATTATATTCACTACCGTCGGAAATTGTTAGTCTGATCGATTGGAGCGGATAAAACAAACACAACTCAAATAAAACCACAATATCTTGGTTAAAAATTAAGACAGAAACTTGGTTTTCAAAAATTTGGAAAGCTTATTAAATTCTACTTCAGAATAACTATTAGTTAAATTTTTTAGAAATTTCAAATTGATTTTATTAATTGATGAGTTAGAAAAAAAAATTCTCGAATTTTTCAATTATTGTTCATGAAGTTAAAGCTGTCAATTAAACAAAGAGAATAATATAAATTTCAATTTTTCTACATCAGGCAACGAACTGAACTTCGTAAACGATAATTGAAAAATTAGAGAATTTTTTTTTCTAACTCATCATCTAGTAAAATCATTTTAAAATTTCTAAAAAATTTAACTAATAGCAATTTTTGAGTAGAATTTAATATGCTTTCCAAATTTTTAAAAGCCAAGTTTCTATCTTAATTTTTAACTAAGATATCGTGGTTTTATTTGAGTTGTGTTTTTTCGATCCGCCCCAATCGATCGGACTAACAATTTCCGACGGTAGTGTAGCGTTACTGGTTATTTTATATTACCAAATTGTTTCCTATAAAATAGATATATTTGACAATTTAATAATTGTTTAATTAAATAATTGGCAAAAAATGAGAAAATGTGTTATTTGCAAATTGCTTTTTGTAAACATAAAATCTTTGACAGAGTTGAAAATTCCTATTAAGGTTGGTTTTCCCTTGTTCTGTGACCATTTCTGTTCTCTTTCTCTCTCTACAGGCTGGAGCTCGAACAGTTGGTAGGAGCCCTCCCTCCCTTTTGTCAGTCAGCTGAGGCCTGATATGATCATGCAGTTCAGTTCCATTTTGGCTTTTACACAGTCCACATCTGGCGCGTTTTCTCGTGCATTTTCCGACGGTTTCTTAACTGGTTCTCCAATTTGTGTTTATAACGGGTGAACAATTGTGACGTATTCAAAATTTGGAAGAACAATAAACTATCTTTTGGAAACTATAAAAGTGCTGTGAAATTTTGGGAAATACCATCAAACTTTTTCTACACTGAGAGAAATGAATATTAAACCTTACTATCCTGGATACTAAAAAATATTAATTTTAATATCTGGATTTTAAGTTTAAATATCTAAATACTAAGTTTTAATATATAGATGTTAAATTTTAATATCCTTATAATATCCATTTTTCTCAGTGTACAGGCTAATTTTCCGATGGAGTTATTGACTCGAGGTGATATATAAAAAAATCGTTAAAGTTTCGTTGGAGCTACTTTAATATCGCGAGTTAATACTTGGTTAATACCGCGTATCTGCAAATCTATTAAAGGCTACTTTTAGTGCAATTTGCTTTGCAACATAGACCTTAAGTAATTTGCAAATACGCGGTATTAACCAAGTGTAGATTCGCGGTATTGAAGTAGCTTTGACGATTTGATTTATTGTCTAGACTTTAAGCTCAACTTACATGGAAAAAATGTATGTTCGAAAAGATCGAGAACTTTTTTATAAATCGTTTATATTGATCAGAAATTTTTTATCTGTAAGGGCGCTTTCATACCTCGAGGCCCCGAAAGAACGAAGCGAATATTTTAAGTTTATTGTCTTTGTTTATAGATAATTCTAAAAATATTTAAAGTTTTTATTAATAAAGCCAATTAAATCTAGCTATTCGTTCCACTCTCAAAAAAAGGCGGTCTTTAAATATTATTAAAAAATGTAGGTATTTTGAGCGTGTGCTTGAAACGACGAAACAACATGTTATTGATATTTTCTGAAATGTTAGAACGGTTTTTAAGAGGGTAGTGGAAGTAAGAATTATTTATTTATTATACTCCAGGTTCACGTAAAGCCAACAAAATTGAGATATTTTGAAACTGTTTCATAAAATATGTTATAATATTCTGATAAATTGGTAATTTCTGAAATTTTTGCATAAACTTTAGATATTAAAATGTTATCAGGGAAGTGCGAGTTGGACTCGAGCACAGAGGGTTCCGTACACGAACTTAAAATGGATTGAAATTTTTTTTTTAATTATTTATTTTTAACGATTCATTTTAATTATTTATTAGATATTTATTATTTGGATTATTTGAATAACAATAAATTAAAATCATAATTTTTTTACTTTTATTAAAATTTAAGTATAAACTTAACCATTTTTATAAGATTAAAAATTTCCAAGCAAATAGACTGAGCTTTTTTATATTATTTTTGAATTTTAAAGAAAAATTTTTTTTTTAATTTTTAAACTTTTAAAGTAATTAAAACATAAAAATAAACATTTTGTAGCTGTTTATAAAGAAAAAAAAAGATTTCTGTAAAATTTCAATTCTTCAAAGAAAACGCTATGATAATAAATTTAAACCACAATTTTTATAGTTATATAAAATTTTTGCATAAAATTACACATTTTTGCCAATTCTCAACTTTTCAGGATAAATACGCTAAGCTCTAGCATAGGGGTATTTTGTCATTTTTCAACTTTTCGTTAATAACTTTTGAAAACTAAGTCCAACAATGTTTGCTATATTTTTCCTGCAATCTACACGTAAAACTATCTAGGTATACCAAATTTCAAACATCTAGGCCAAATAGCTTGGAAGATAACGGGGGGGGGGCACGTTTTTTTTGAAAAAAAAAGTTTTTCATTGACAGCGCCATGACTTCCAACTCCAATCATGTTCTCTATATTTTTCCTGTACTCTACTCGCAAAAATACATATGTGTACCAAACTTCAATACTCTAGGTCAAAAAGTTTGGGAAATAGGGGGGGGGGAGGTAAATAGGCATTTTAATGCATTTTTTGAAAAAAATCTTGTTATTTCCTTGACAACGCTTAGTGATGCACTATGAGACGAGAATCTCAGTATTCTCGATCATTTTGGTTATATGAGAAGTGTGATCGAAAATGAAAATCTCAATTTTTCATTTGTTTTGATCATCTCATCTCGTCTCATTCTCGTGTGAATTCTCATTTTCTGATCTGTCAAGTCAAAAAAACTAAAACAACATAAGACGAAATAAAATAGTATAAACAATGTGTTATACTTTTTAATAAACATATATAAATCTGCTATATTATATTTCAAATAGCGTTACAACAAATTTTTAAGAAAGAAAAGTAGTAAGTATATATGTTTATTCAATAAATATTGTATAAATAAAGCGAAATATTAAATTTGTATCAACTTAACCCTAAAATTTTTTGTATGATGAAGCTGCAATTATTTTTTTTAGAAATATTTGAATGAACATTTTTTTAGCTATAGTGTAAATTCAAATTTTTAAAAATTATTTTAATACTGATTGTAGCCTTATTTAATAGTCAATTAAATTGAGAAATTCTACTTGTAGGTTAAAATATTCAAGAAATATGGAATTCTTCCTGAGAATTTAAACAACAACTGAGTATTAAACTTATTTACTTCTGTTTTAAAATATTGTTATCCAGAAGGTGTTTTATGGCTATAGAAATCAAGACAGAAAAGAAGTAACCTGTTTTTGACACTTTGGAAAGTAAGAAGAATTATTTGGAATAATTAATTATTGAATTTAACCATTTTTAAAGTATTATTGTTATTTTAATATTAAACTTTTTAAATTCATATGTATTTAATATTTTTGTAACTCTTAATGTATGTTTTTATTATAAATAACTCATTATGTATTTTATGATTGTGATATTGTAATCAATGTAATTTTACATATTTACAGTGTTTTTAATTTAAAATTTTCTTCTATTCTTAAACATTCAAAATAAATTTTCGTTTATAACAAATATACTTTTAATTACAATATCATTTCCATTTACAACTTTTACAATGCAACTATTTAATGAAAATTTTCATTTTCTAAAATAAAAACAAACGTCAATTTTAAAAAAAACCAAATTTATTATCTAAAAAGGCTTTTCTTTACATTTTACAATCGCTTTTATTAAATTTATACATTTTTTAACATGTTAAATTTCACTCATCAGAATTTATTTTTCATTTACATTAAATAATATTTAATTATAGGTATACATATTCCATATTTTTTGCTTACTCAAACATTGTTTCATAACCTAGTAGGAATGAAAATTTTTAAAAATTATTCTTGTTTGGATAATCAGGAAAGAATTTCATATTTGCTCTACCAGGTTAACCTACAAGTAGACTTTTTTATTTAAATTTATTGACATTTAATAATAATAATATAAAAAGTACCTATTAAAATAAAGTATCTAAAAATCGAACAAAATCGTTTTTGCAAATTAATAAGGAAGCAAAAAAAAATTTTCTTATTAAAATAATTATATATTATTCAAATTTAAATAAACTGCTTTAGTGTTTGTTTTATTATTTTGATAAAATATTTTCAGCTGCTTTATACAAAAAGATGTTAGGGTTAGGTTTAACATAAGTTTTATATTTCAAATAACTGATGTATAGGAGGTTTATATTGAGTGAACATCTATACTTACTAAATTTACTTCTTTTGAAATCTATACTTACGATTTTATTTACTTAAAATTACTTCTATAAAATTTTTCTACATCACAATTATGTATATAATTACAAGATTTATACGATATAATAAACAATAATACAATGTTAACTTTATTTTATTTACTGTCAGTTGGTGATAGTTTCTTTGATATTTTGATGATTTATCGCAACACAATCGCTTCATGTGTTGGTGTTACATATGATAGTTGTTGCTCGAATAAAAACGATACTTTGAGAATCTCGATTGACTGAGACGAGATGAGATGAGATTTGAAACAAAAGAATGAACATTTTTCTCATTTCTGCTCATTTCTCAGATTTCCCGCTCAAATGCATCACTAATGAACATCACGTTCAATCATGTTCGCTATATTTTTCCCATTAGTTAAAATAAGAAATTAGAAAAACAAAACTTAAATAAAACTTAAATCTAGATGAAAATTATGTCTATTTCTTAGAAATTTCGCTTTTCTGCGTAAATAAAAAAAATGCTAGAGGAAGCAATAATTAATGATATATATAACAATATAAGTTAATTGGAGAATTTATTAAAAAAAGAATTTTAAATGAAAAAAAAAATGAAAAACATGAATTATTTTACGAATTTTTGGTCAATTTTAAAAGTTTGTAAGTCTATTGAATCGTTTGAAGATAACAAATATAATTTTTATATTCTTTAAGTTGCATTGTCAGCATGGACAAAAAAAATCCCTGTATCCAAATTTAGATATTTATGAGCTTAATAAGTTATCCAAATTTTATTGAAATACGTTAAAGTGTTCTCCAGATATCCTGGCGCCAAAAAACGATATACACACACATACATACACATACATATTTGGACATTTGCTTGAAAATGAAAATTTACGCTTTTTAGATGATTTATTTATTACACTTCTTAACCACGAAGCTTCTTCTGTGAGGAAGCAAAGATAATTGAAACAGTAAAAAGTAAGGAAAAAAATACATATAAAAACTGGAAAACATTTTTGCAACTATGTCAATGGAAAAATATTTTTTGAAAATTTTCTTTAACTTACCATTATTAGCTTCATCTTTCGAATAATCTGTTCATTGTCTCAAGTTTGTTCCAATATTTGAAGCGAATATAATATTACTGCAGTTTTGTTGAATAATCTCAAAAAGTTATTATAATAGAGACAGTTTTTTAAAATGATGTTTAGGAAGGTACTTTTTCTCTTTAAAAATCCACAACTAAAGAAAAAAAAAATGTTTATAATTTACTAAAATAACGTTGATATGTTGAAACTAACGATTTCAAGTTGTCTCGATATCATGCAATTTTTTTAAAATATTTGGTATAAGCATTTAAAGACAGATGTCTGTTACTTTTAGACCCGATATTATAGTTTAGTAGTAACGAGCAGCTTAAGGTACAGTCTCTTATGTAGGATTAGGTGATTAATGGATTAGAAGAAAATCAATCAAAGAATGTTATTAAGAGTTTGAAAGAGACAAATAAAACAAATTGTTTGAACTCCGCAATCATTTGATTGGTCTATTTTTAATCCTTTAATACCCTAATCCTTTGATTGAATCTGCACCTAAACTGGTGTTTACTGATACCTGAATCCTAAAAACGGTCAGTGGAACGCCTAACGACTTATTGCATGTTAACTCTCAATTAGTTAGAAGATAGTCTTGTTTGTATATTTTCTTGAAACACTATAGGCAATTTGCTTAGTGATTAAGCAGTAAGTGAATCCACTTATTGAATCTAGGCAAACAGAGAAAAATTATACCTGTAAGTTTAGCCTAATGTCTAGAAATTAAGGTAATTGCTTGATTTTCCTATTTGCTTACAACATATACAGATAAAAAATTAAACAAACTTACCTAAAGTGCAGTTCGATCAGAATTGTGAGAATTGCCTCGTCCGAATAGAAAATATATTTCTTGAATTTTTTTAGCATCATAATAAAATAGACGTCCTTTAAATCCTTCGATATTAAACAACATTTGGGGGCCATAATTTTTAATTATGTTTTAATGTTTTTTATTTTAAAATGCTTAGGTCTTATAAAAATATTTTTTTACAAGTTTTGTTTGATAATCGAATTTGCAAAAAAAAAAAAAAATCTGTCGTTCAGTTAGATTACAAATTCTGCAGTTATGTTAAGGTGATAATTATATTGAAGTTTCTCGATCTTGGTTTTTCTCTTGCTGTGGATTCAAAAGGAACGAGGTGAGTTGGGTCTTTCACAGAAAAAAATAGTTGAGAATTTAATATCAATTTTGGTGAAGATTCAATGCAGCTCAAAATTAACGACATAATATATAAAGTTAACATCATATATAGGGGGAGAGTTAACTTTGATCTGGTTGTAGTTTTGAGAATTTTGATCTCCAAAAAATCGCACATGCAGCAAACTTAACAACTAGTTTTTTGTGGCGAAGGGTTTAGTCTCTTGCGTACACTGTTAGAAATTTCTGTGATTTTACATCAAGTCTACAGTATTATGTGAATTTACAATACTTGATGTAATAACGCATAAATTAATGTAATAAATAAAAAAAAAGTTATAAATTTTACAGAAAAACCTTAAAATTACATCAAAAATACTTTAGTTCATCTTATAGCAAAAGTTATATATTTTTCCTTTGCTGCAAAATCTTTGTAAAATTACGCTATGAAAGTGTACTAATTTCACAGCAATATATAAATTTGCTAGCATTTGGTTCTTCCTAATGACTCATCAGCATCTGCAAATGTATAACTACCAAGAAAAAGGGATCCAGGTATTACCATAATTGAATCTAGCTTACTACCTGTGATCAGTTCAAATTTGGCAATTGTCGAAGAAACTACTATTTTTGTCTGCAGTGCAAAGTGTAAAATTTGGAATAAAAATTATATAGTGCATCAAATTGCGATAGTGTTACCAATTTCCATAAAAGGGATATAATATCTTCGTTTCATCTTATCAGAAATTTCAAATTTAAGGTATTTCTCCGGCAAATCGATTTTCGTTAGAATTTTCTTAAACTTTGGATAAATGTTCTTTTTTGTATGCTTTATGTGTGGTAAAAATCTCAGGGCCCCTTGCGATGCCAAAATTTGAGATATTTACCTTCAAAGTTTCAACATTTACATGGGAATCATACACTAAACGTATAAAAGTGGCACACTATTATTAATATGTGGAAAGCTACTCGCTAAATTTTTTTCAGAAACTAGTATGTTATAGGGACAAATAAAAGAAATAATATAAAAAAAAAATTACAGGGGTATCGATGCTCATTTTTTAATTATACTAATCTGAAATTCGAAACCAATGTGATTTTCCATTGAATTTACGAGCGAAAGGAAATCCAACGGTCGCAAATTGCCAAAATTCTTTCGTTTGAAGCACATGTGAAGTGTCACGAGACTAACATATTGCTTTAAATTACGTTTTCAGATTTAATTTATTAGTTTTTTATTTATTTGTTTTTATTTTTTTTTATAGTATTTGTGCGGCCCTGAAGCCGGAGAACTCCGCGTCATGACACCAAAATATAACATCCTTTATGAATGTTATATTAAACGTTTCTTTTAATTGCAAACATAAATATAACACTTTGCTCATGGTTTTAATTGTTTAATTAATGTTGCAAACTTTTATGTTTCTTGTAGCTCTAAATAATATTTCAATACCCTTGTTTCATATGAAAATTTGTACAATATGAACAGCAAATTTTCAGTCGTTTTGGAAAAAAAATTTGTTTTACAAGCAAACATACCATCACAGGTTTCATGATGCTTTTTTGGCTTATTACGCCTTTAATTTGATGTACAACGAAAGCATTGCAAACTATATGGAACTTATTCATAGGTAATCTTTAGATTAATATTTAACCGAATTTTTATTATTATTTTAAAAATTTTATTCTGTATTAAATTGTACTTATTCTTTTTCATTCCAGAGTTTTCTTCTGTATAAATCCCAACACCAATAGTAACAAAAGTAAAAAGAAAAAAACTTTGTTTGATATAAAACATAAAAGTGAAGAAGTTGTGAGATTTTCTAAAAAACTTAACGAATATATATTTAATAAATTCTAATGAAATAGAATAGAATGGAACAAAAAAACGTCGTAGTATTTAATAATTTATACGATGTATTTCTTAAGTTTGCTTTTCAATTTTATATACTATTGAATAAATTTATTATTTTCATTTTTTCGTTTTATCCATAGTAACAGTTGTCTTTAACAGCAATTGTAAAAAAAAATTAGAATTTTGTTTTAAAAAGGCTTTTATATCAGTTAGGTTATGAATATGTTGTTTCTAAAATTTGATAATGTCGTTTGTTTGTTACTACAAAGGTAAATTTTTTTGTATATTGTACATCTAAATGCATTTAATAATAAGAACTGATATAAAATAATTTATCAAATATTTAATTCCCTGGAATATTTATAATTCTTTGAACACTTACAATTAAGAGCTGCAATTATACAAAGTAAAAACGATGGAATTACAAATTACTTTACTAGCTGATTTTTTAAAAACTTCATAATTAAAGTAGAAGTTACTAAATTAAAATTTAAAAATTAATTAATGACAAGGAGAAGTTAATTTAAAAAATTATTTTTAAATGATTACTGTTAATTTACATACATTACTGTATTCGAAGTTAACAATACTGCAAATTTACAGTACCGCATTGCGAATTCACAGCAAATAGCATCGTAAAATATTATTTTAAATAAAATGAAATTACTGCATTTTTATGTTGGATAATTGTTTTCTATACTTTTGCTGTAAAATCACAATAGAAATTTCTAACAGTGTAGGATTAGAGAATTAAATTAATAGATGATGATCAATCAAGCCGCATAGAAATAATAATGACGTAAGGGAATTCCTACAATAGATGTACATAACTATCCGATATTTGCGTTGATGCTAAATCAAATTTTACAATTGACATTACATATAACAATTAAAAGATCACCAAGTGCAATAAATAATACAAAAATAATAAAAAGGCTTGCAAGTTTAAATATAGAAGTTTGATATGTATTTATGAGGATATAATACAAAACAATATAGGAAATTTTATTTATTGATTCGAGAATCAGTTGCGTATGGTAGTATGTGTTCTTATTCGAATGTTTTAAATTCTGAATTTTAATTAAATTTTAATTTTTTTAAATTATGTCACGAACAAGAACGATGCTTACTTTTTGAGTTACAGACAAAGTGCTGCATTTTCAACATGCTTGCATGTATATTCTTATTAAAAAATACTTACCTATACAACAGTAAATGGTTGCTACATCCAATGCACAGGTTAATGCAACCAATTATTTTCCTGCGTGTAGAATTACTTAAAATTATCATTAAAAAAAGTCTATCTGTTAAAAATTTGTTCAGGTTTTTTTTTTAATTTAATTCTTTTAAATTCACGACAATTATTTTTTTTAAAAATTAATTTTAAATGAAAATCTATATAAATTTCATTTTGACAGTTCTCTCCCAGTCGGGAGAGATATCCAGCGCAAAGGATTAGAAGCATTCTCCCTGACAGATTTATGTACACGAGATTTGGCAGTAATTAGAACCAAGTATCAAGACCAAGTGGGAAGTAAAAAAGAGATTATTTTGGTCTCTGCATATCTTTCAGAATATGCAGGATCACCTCTACCAGCGGAGGTAACAAAGCTGGTGAAACACTGCCATAAACAAGGGCTTCCTTTAATCTTTGGCTGTGATGCCAACGTACATCATACTGTGTGGGGTAGCACTGATATCAATGAAAAAAAGGAGACACTTTTTAATTACTTAATTGACTCTGAGTTAGATATTCTAAACTAGAGAAATGAACCGACACTTATAATTGTTAACAAGAGGAAAGTGTTGGATATTGATCTGCTCGAAAACTGCCTAGGAGACTGTGCATGATTGGAGAGTCTCGGAAGAAGACACCCTGTCATACCACAGACTCATAATATTCAGGTTGAAAGCAATAGTTTGAGATTGCAAATGGAATCGTGACCCTAGGAGAACTAAATAGGCTTCCCTCAGGGAAGACCTTTAAATATCTGCAAAGGGCATTAATCTCCGTTTTTAAAAGAAACTGTACACCTAAGAAAATAGTGGAATTCTTCACTGGAAGAACTTAGACGAACTGTAAGAAAGCTTTCTAATAAAGCATAGAAACAAAGGACTCAACAGTCTTGGAATTTATATCGCAAAGCCCAAGGGTCCTTTAAAAATTAAGTTGAGAAGGTAAGGAACTCTAGTTGGATGAGTTTTTGCAAACTGATCGAAAAGATACTAGAAGCAGTAAGACTCTACAAAAGTTGAAAATTTGTCTCAAAGATCGTCACTCCTGAAGGAGTAGATTTGGCTATTAGCTCTTTTAAACTTTTCAAGGTGCTAGAAGGAGATGGTGTATATCCGGTCCTTCTTTAAAAGAGCTTGGAAAACATCAAAATCCTCCTATTCAAAATTACACTGAGAGAAATGATACGTTGTTAATATAACCAGAAAAAAGTGGTTCATTAAATGTAGTTAGTAAACCTATATAATAATGTTCCTCGACCCAAGTTTACTGGTTACAGCAACCTGGAATGTAGTTGTCTTACCTAGATTTTCTTAAAAAATCGATTCCTGGTTGCGGGAACCATGATTGTGGTGAAAATTGTCTTTAACTACAGTTGTCGATTATCGCAACGTTAATGACAAGTTGACGGAACATGAAATCCTGGTTGCTGTAACCAGTAAATTTTAACTGACGCATGCGCTGCATCTTTGCTTACTCAGCTGATGTTTGACGCAATGTCTAATCAGTGCAACATGTGGAGTTTAAAAATCTATCTTTTATACCTTTTTACATATTTTGTGTAAATAGAAAAGAACAAGTTGCAAAGTGAATGAATATAAAGACAAGTGTTACAATATATAATGTGATTTTACTCACTTTTGAGAAATTTTTGATGCTGATAACTAAACGTTTCATAATTAATTGACTGTACTTTGATTCGAGTTACATGGTTGTTGTGATATTTGTGAAACACTTTAGGTATGATATTTTGTCAACATTTTTAAAATTAATTTGCGAAAAATACTTAGTTTAATATATTTAATTACACTTAACCCGTAAGTCCGCAGCCTCGCATGTTGTATTTAAAAATAGACTACGTTTTCTGGTTATAGCAACCAGTTTTTAACGTTCCGAGAACTCTTTCCTGGTTATAGCAACCATCTTTCAATGTTACGATACATACTTTATTTTTGTTCGTACAACTTGAATTTGTGGCTAAAGACAAATTTAACCATGAAAACCTGGTTCCCTGAACTAGGAATTTCTCTCAGTGTATGAGAGCCTGTGTGGCTCTGGGTTATACACCCCAGAAATGGTAAAGAACTAAAGTGGTGTTCATTCCAAAAGCTGGACAAGCCGGTTACACTGCTGCCAAGGACTTTAGACCAATCAGTCTAACATTCTGTTTACTAAAGGCTCTGGAGAAGCTGGTTGATAAGTACATTAGACAGAAATGTCTAATAGACAAACCTCTTCATTCAGGCCAACTCGCCTACAGAGCAGGATTCTCTGTAGAAACTGCTGTTCAAGTATTGGTTGGGAGAATTGAGGAAGAATTGGGTAATAAGACATGGAGAAATGGAGGGACTATTTCCAAGCACTTCATGTCAAGTTATATGCGAAAAGGCTAGGAACTGTGGGATATCAGAACCACTTATTAAGTAGATTTGTAGTATGTTGCAGGGACGTTGCCTTGAAACAGAATATAGGAAGGTAAAACTGGAAAGTTTTGTCGCTGACGATTGACCACAAGGAGGAGTGTTATCTTCTTTACGTTGGTGCATGGTAGCAGATGGATTCCTAAGGGAGCTTAGTAGCCAGGGGATTTTTACGCAAAGCTATGCGGACTACTTCTTGGTAATTTTGAGAGGTTTCTGTTTGAAAGTTCTTCTGCAATTGATGCAGACAGCCCTAGAAATCGTGAGAAGATGGCGCGATCCAACCGGGCTGTCTGTTAACCCTCAGAAGACAAATTTAGTAATCTTCACTAAAAAATATAAGCTCCTAAAATTGAAAGGAAATATATTTTATGAAAAAGAAATTGCAAATAATAGTTTGACTAAATATCCAGGAGACATTCTGGATAGTAAGCTGAACTGGAATGAGCATTAAGAGCACTATGAGCAGACCCAAGGCAGAAAGAAGATGGAAAGTCTGGAGATTTTACATAAAATTCCCAGGCTTTATTTCATTCATTTCTGAAACCAATACGGAAAAGGATAGAATGATAAAAAAAGTAAAACTTTTTTGCCAGGTCGTTATCCCTTCTAGAGAAGACTAGAAAAAGGGTTTTCTACTTGGCGGGGAACTTGTGGTACATGAATGTTTCCAAGATGAATTGTGACACGGAGTTCCGTATCTACCGGAGTACTGGATGTTAATCTCTTTAGGATATCAAGCTGCAGTCTGAGAGCCTGAAGTTTGTGCAATCTCTTCTTGCGCACATATGATCATTAAAAAATAAAAATCTGGTAAAAGGATAAGCATAAGTGACGATAGTCAGGCGGCTTCAGATGTCCTGAAAAATCCTATTATCGAAACAAAACTGGTTTGGGAATGCCATAAGGCGTTAAACGATCTTGTATCGAGAAATAAACTCTCTTTGATCTGGATACCTGGT